>CM062291.1:31438483-32038483 GCA_031216915.1 Pictodentalium vernedei | reverse complement strand
TTGGTATACGCATCCGAAGGGTGAGATTCAAATTTGTGGAAATCAAGTCCCTGGATTCATATTTGGGCTCCATATAGAAACCCTAATTTTATCTCCGTGTAATAAAACGAAAATTCTTTAAAAGTAAAAGGAAAATTCTTTAAAAATCTTCAGATCCTCTCATTAGAATCTTTTGATATTTAGTACACAGCATCCTTAGGAAGATTAAATTAAAGTTTGTATCAAGTCCGAGGATTTATATTTTGGCTCTCTTTCCGAGCCCAAATATTAACAGGGTGTAACATGAGGAAAATTCTTTCAAAATCTTCATAGATCCAACAGTCAAAATCGTATACAGTATCCTGGGGTTGGGAGGATAAATTCAAGTTTGTTCAAACCAAGTTATTGGGTTCATATTTGGGCTGCCTATGGGTGCCCAAATTTTAACTTCGTCCAATCTCAGGAAAATTCTTTAAAACCTGTCTTCAGATCCACTCGTCAGAATCTTTGGTATACAGGGATCCTCAATCGTGTCAGACTCAAGTTTGGTCAAAGCAAGTTCCTACCAGTCTGGCCGGAGTCACTTGAACCCTTTCTGTGTTTTGTGGAAATTGGTAATTTTCTATTCATTTGAAGTATTTTTAATTATGCGACCTCCTTGTGGGAACACTGTTGTTCAGCAATGCTTGTTCATCCCCCAATCAGTGAAAAATAAGTAAATAAAAAAAAGCAACTAATTATTTTCAAAAATCCCTAACCCGTTAGGGCCTAGAGATTTTTTACATAGTTTTCCTACACTTTGATGGAAGCACGGTGGCTCAGTAGGAAGAGGTGCAGGCTGCAAGCCGTGAGGTCCTCGGTTCGAATCCCACCTGCGGTAACCGAGTTGTGTCCTTGGGCAAGACACTTCATCTCCATTTCCCACGTGGGGGCACGGTGGCGTTGTGTACTAAGGCATACTGCACGTCAATGCTGCACTTGTCTTCAACCAATGCTTACCCTGCTTGTGTGGAGTTAGTATGTTGGGGAGCTGACAATTGCTCGATGGTTCTCTCCGGGTACTCCGGCTTCCTGCACCCATAAAACTGTCATGGTCATGATTAGCCGTTGTGCATAAATATGTGACCTTAAACACCAATAAATAAATAGTTTACACATTGATAGTTTACGCCCTGTGGCTTTGCTGCTGTTCTACCAAGCTACTTAGAATGTAACCCAAAGACTGCTTGTGGGGTGATCAAAGTCAGAATTAGGCCTTTATGGATTCAACCTCCTTAAGAGTCAATGGGCCTTTGTCATGCAAGTTCTTTGGGTCCCTTGGGCATCTTTAAATTTCTTCAATAGCTTATAATGTTTGAGTAGAGCAGACGGAGTGTGTTGTTTCCTTTGTGTGTCATATGCTGTGAAAGAAAACAAATTGAGTTTCAAATAATTATGCTATAAAGATTGGCGGCAGATTGTCATTTTGTTAGTAAAGGATGAAACTGGTTAAATGTTGAGTAAGGTTTTGGCATTAACTGGTGGAGTTCTAAATTAATTTTGGTGATCAAAATTTTTGCAGGTGTCTTTGCCTTGTTGCAATTTATGGGAGAGTGCCCGTAGGCACTCTCCCATAAGTTGTAACAAGGCAAACCCTTACAGATTAAATAACTTTACTACAAGATAATATGAAGCCCATCCACTGAGCGTGAAGCCTTTATGTTGTTGGACCTGCACTTCAGAATAAAGCCTAAATATGGGCTTCCAGCACTCTACCAGTTAAGTAAGTGAATTCATCAACTCTTTCCATTCTTTTGTTTCAGTTGTTGTTTTTTTTTATTTTTCGTTGGAAATTCATTGAACACACAGCAAATATTTGATCATACTTTAGTTTATGTGTGCCAAAGTCATTTCCATTTTTTTTTTTGTTTCTTGTTCATATGTGTTATTGTAGTTAATATAATTTATTTGTAGTGTATTTTGATTTTGTTCTCCTGAATTTATAGGTCAGTAGGTCATTTGAAAGTTTATGATCAAGTCATTATTAATGATAATGTTACTCTTTATTTTAAATCGGAAACATATTTGGCTCATAAACATAATCTTATATCACTTCCTGAATACAAATTAAATTCAAGTGTTGATAGTTTTCTACTTTTATTAAAATTATAAGTTAGTATTTTATATAAGCATGTTTTTTTTAATCAAAATTTGATGAAGCTAATCAGGCCTGAAAATAAGCTGTCTGACATTTGCAGAATGAGGTCCCCAGAGGGTGAATTTGATGCTATCCCATACAGCACGCCAATTTATCCTCTGGTACCTCTTTCTGTTTAGTTTTGAGACCCTGATTCAGATTGAGGTTCACAGAGGGTAAATTTAGTGATGCTACCCTGCTGTGCAGGGTAGCATCACTAAATTCACCCTCCGTCTGGGGGACCTCATTTTGCAGATGACAGTCTGCTTATTTTCTGGCTTGAAGGTAATAATGGTTTTTATGCCACGAAGGGTTCATAGCAACACTTTTTCTCATGAAAACTATAATACTTAGTTTACTACTGTGTATGTTTGTTTATTGGGGTTTAATGACACTTTCAACAGCCAGGGTCACATCATGTCAGACAATTAGAGCTTGGAGGTTAACCGCAACCACGGGTCGGGATCAATAGTGAGAGACTACCAAAAATTGTAACCGCACTCCAATAAACACAATTGAAAATTCAGTTTTAAAATTCCAGCGCATTTTAAGATAATGCACGTAATATTGAATTAACAGAATGACCACATAATTCACTTTATAATAAATGCAATATTTACGAATCTGCTGGCCACCGTCAAATAATTTCTGTATACGTTTGAATGGAATTAAAAAACAAAACTGTTGTACACAAAACTTGTACCAATGACATTTTCAAGACAGTAAGCCAAGATTTGAGGCTTTCAGTATCAATACACGAAACTCAATACGATGTTCATTAGTATTCATGACCTGTCAACACCAAGGCTGAAGCATTGTAAAATGTTCCATCAGTTTATCAAATGCAGTTTCCTTTGATGAATTTTATCCTGCCACTTGCTCTTCATTTATACTGTCAGATATATTTATTTCTGCATGTAAATTTGAAAGCTTGAACATCAAAATCGGTTTCAAATTCACAATTGAAATTGGACGGAAATTTAGGGTTACAATGACCTAAATGAGTGACTTTTACTTGATAAAATTTTGAGGGTCGACATAATTTTTAGGATCGGTCAGGTTATCCAACACACAGTTTTGGGGGTTGTTTTTGCCTGACATTTTACAACATTACAGGCATAGATATGTTATAATTATTTATGCAACTGATACAATCAACAGTGGATGCCTTGTCCGTTGTTAATTTAAGATGAAATTAAAGGGCCGATCTAATAGGTGTATACGGCTTGTTACTATATGCTCATGGACAACCGAAACCGCAACCAAGGTTTTTTGCTTTAAAAAACCGAAACCGCAACCACAGTGTAAATCCCACAACCTCCCACCTCTACAATTTTACCTGTGGAAGAAGCTGGAGTTTCCAGAGAGAACTACCTAGCAACTGTGAGACTCTCCAACTTAATAACTCATTTTTAGCGGTTAGGAGGCAAGTGCATGATTAATGTGCAGTATGCCTTACTACCATCGCCATTGTGCCCCCTAGGAAGGGTGTCAGAATTAGGTGTCTTGTCCAAGGATACTATTCAGTTACTACTGGTTAGGATTGAATCGTGTGCATTTTGGTTTAAAATCCAGTGCTCTCACCATTGAGCCACTACTGCGTAGAGAGAATTGTCAATGTTATTTCACAAGTGTAATATAATGCATGAATTATGAATTGATTGAGTGCCAAATTATTTTTGGTTCTCACTTTGTTGACGTGTCTTTGTCATGTTACAATTTTTGGGAGAGTGCCTATAGGCACTCTCCCATAAATTGTAACAAGACAAATCTATAGAGATGGAATAATTTACCCTCAAAGATAATGTGAAGCACGTCATGAGAATATGAGGACTTTAAGTTGTGGCATGCCTCTCAAACCAGTTAACCAACGTGTGGTGTGAGTCCTCTGAAGTGGTCAGTATAGGGTGTGAGCCATGCGAAGCTTAGGTGCTTCAGTTATCGCAAACATTAAAATTTGATTTGATTCTCTTCTCTGGATTTACATCTTGTAATTAACCCTTTACCTAACATGAAAAGCAGACGACACTTGCAAAAATAATTCTTGAATAACTATTTTTTTTCATTTTTTGTCTCAAAAACATAGGTTATGACCCCTCATTGGAACGAGCTCGACGAGCTCGTTCCAATGAGGGGTCATAACCTATGTTTTTGAGACAAAAAATGAAAAAAATAATGAAAATTAATTGGCGATTTTTGAGAATAGCGCTGGCCGGTTTTGGCCGTTACGTTGGGTAAAGGGTTAACCGAGTTTGCAAACACTTATCAGAGAGAAGCTGTAGCCCACAGCTGCATATTACTGATCTGGGTTCCCTGTGGGAAGTCTGTGAAGTGAAGCAGTGCTTGTTTACTGTAGTAACGCTGCATCATTTTTACTGTGGTCAACACGTTCTATTTTACTGGTAAAATAGGTCCCTGTCACCAGTGCCTCGACTGAAAGTTTTCTAAAATTGGCAACATGGGTATAAATAATTGTCTGGACTTTACTTTATATCCAGGTTGCAGTCATGATTAGCCATTGTGCAGAAGTATGTGACCTTAAACACCAATAAGTAATAATAATTGATCTGGGTAATTTTAGGGGTTAGTGCCAGTACACAAAATCCCTAAATTTGCCCACATCACACAATAGGCCCACATTGTGTATACTGGCACATTAAGTTTAGGGTATTCATTACTCCGTTGCTGACCACCAAATCATAAGTAAGTTCTTTCGTATTAAGGATAACAAGCAATTAAGCTCATTTCATTTACTATTTTCAAATATTTTGAGCATTGTTGGCCAAAAAATGAAGTGGCTAAAGTACTCCCCCCCCCCCCCCCCCCCCCCCCACACACACACACGCACACCTCTGGATCTACAGCATCTGGAGATGATTAACATTTTTTAAGTGAAGACTCTGGAAAGGGTTTAAAAATTCCTTAGAAAAGTTCTCTCAGCTCATTGAACAAGTTTTTTGTTATTTAATTGACTTGTACATCAAACAGTATTTTTGAACTTGGCATCATTTTTCTACACATAGTTTTTATTTTTCTCACATCGATACATTAGTACCTATCATATTGTCTTCCGGTAGATTCTAGGAGAATGTCCTGAGAAGTAATTGAAAACTTAGAATTGTCACCACATCGAACAAGTTTTCTATTTTAATTGACATGTATTTTAGAACTCGGCATCATTTTTACATATTGTGCACATAGTTTTTTGTTTTGCTCACATGGAAACATTAGCATCTATCATATTATGTCTTTCGATGGATCATTTGTGAATAGAGAGGATGGTTATTGACCTTTTATTCCCCTATAACCCTTGACCCCAATGCACAGGATATCAAAATTTATTATCTTAAATATAGTTTTTTCAAAAAAATTCAATAAAACCTTTTCATGTGACCCCTCATTGGAACGAGCTCAAGGAGCTCGTTCCAATGAGGGGGTCACATGATATGATTTTGTTGAAATTTTCACCAAAACTTTTTTTCATCTCCGTGCTGTATCTCATTCAAGGGGTACTACAGAATCAACACAAAAATCTTATTGCATAGAAAGTAATTTTTAACCTCCCAGCTATGCTAAGCACCTGCAGGCTTGTACAAATTTAAGGTGACCCGAAAAGAAATTACCTAAACATTTTCAGGAAACCCATTTTTTAGATAACCCTTTTCTGAAATTTTAAGCAAGAGAAAGTAAGGGAAAACTGATATATTCACCATTGTTGGTGGAAAGGCTGAGATGAGAACCTCAGAATATTGCCACTGTTTCACAGGTTTTCGTTCATTGGGCTGTGTTGTATTACACTGGTGGAAAAGAATTCGCGGATTCCTATCCACCATTGTATTACAGCAATTCTTCACCAAGGTTTTTACAATCATAACCATAGTTTGAGGAGAGTTAATGGACACAAATTGCAATTTTATTGAACTTTTTCTCATGTTTGTCTGAGGTATAGTAATCAGGGAGAACGAAAAATCTGTTACCCAATTTCTTTTGAGGTGAAAGAGAGGGCGAACACCCAATTTTTGCAGGTCTGCACATGTCATGCAAATCTTCCTATCGCTGCATTGCTGATGGTTAATTACTCTTGGGAAGTTTGCAATGAGGTAAATATGCTTTACAAAAAAAAAAGTTGGAAGTTACATACCCTTTAAGCTGCATTCTACCAGTGGCCCTTTCAAAATCCCCACTGACCCTATCCCTAGAAATCTTAAATTCTATGATCTGCAGGGGGAGGAGTGTGTGTGGGCGTGGTGGTGCTATGTACTAAGGCATACTGCATGTCGATGGTGCACTTGCCTTCAACCAATGCTAACCCGGGTGGTGTGGAGTTAGTACATTAAGGAGTGTGACATTTGCTCGGTGGTTCTCTCCGGAGGTCTCCAGGTTCCTCCACCCTTAAAACTGTCCCATGGGTGACCCTGGTTGTTAAAAGTGTTGTTAATCTCCAATAAATAGATTAATAAATCTGCATGGGGCATCAATTAATGAAATTTCATATGACAAACCATGCTTGGCATTCTTTTTGGCCTCAAAATGGCGCATATTTTTCAAAAGTTAAAAAATATACCCCCATCCCTGGCAGCAGCAACCTATAATCATCAGCTTGGAAATTTTAGTTGATTATGGATGTTTCTGATGATCAGTCGACTTCTCCATTAATCAGGACAGGCCTAGTGTATGTCTTTCACCACCATATAAAGTGTACATGGACATCAGATAAGAAATGAAATAAAACCAGATTAGTCTTTGCTGGTTGTCTCAGTCTTCTTGGACATAACTGGAGAGTGCTAAATTATTTTTGTCCATCAAATCTTGTACACATGTCGTTGCCTTGTTACAATTTATGGGAGAGTGCCAGTGGGCACTCTCCCATAAATTTTAACAAGGCAAGCCCTTAGACTAAATAATAGCACTTCAAAGATAATACAAAGCACATCCACTGACTATGAGCCTTCAAGTTGTGGTACCTACCCTTCCAAATAAAGCCCAAATATGGGCTTCCAGCACTCCACCAGTTAAGATAAGAAATGGAGCAACACCAGATAGTCTTTGCAGGCTCATTTGCTGGTTGATGTGGATTAGATAGTCCTTCCCGGCTCACTTGGATTGGATAGTTTTTCCGAGTTCATTTTTTAACTGCCAGTGCCAGCACCATAACTTCATTAAACAAAATCCAAGAAAATCGTCAAGGTATTTTTAAAATAAATCCTGCTTTCCCTTTATGTTATTGAGTCAGAAGGATAAAATAGAAGAAAAATTAATATTTGATTTCAAAGGAAACCATCGATGGAAGGTTGAGTAGAGATAGAAATTGAAGCAAACCATATTTGTAAATTGAACCACTATCATCTTCTCTTATGTCATCATATTATTTAAACAAAGAAATAAAAAGTATATATATATTAATGGCTGTGTGTGTGTGTGTTTTTTTTCTCCCCCCCCCCCTTCCCCCCCCCCCTTCCCCCACTGCATGTGCAACATACGTCTGTCCAGGGAAAGATAGCAGGGAGAGACAGATGTATCCCACCCCACCCACGTGACGTTATACATTTATAACGTTATTATGGCATTATGCATATCGTATCAGTTTCTTGCTACCAACTAATTCATATTGACGTCATCAGAATGCTATGTGGTCAAAGTTTGATGCTCTAAAACTCTTTAACCCCCAAGATGCCACCGTTCCTAACTGATTTTGTGGTATATACCTTGGGTATATACATAAGTTTTGCATGCTCTTTCCGATGGTGTCATTGCTTTTTCAAAACAACGAATACCAAATGAGTTGATTATATTAGCATGTGACCACCGATTACCTCTGGCTAACGTAACTGCTGTATGGTGGGGGAGAAAAATAATCCCTGATGGGTACAGGTGTGGGATGAGAAAATCTCACCCTCGGGACAAGATATTTGGTCCAGACACTCGGCAAGCCTCGTGTCTGGCCCAGATATCTTGCCTCCGGGTGAGATTTTCCCATCCCACACCCATACCCATACCCATCAGGGATTATAATAGTCCCACCCACCCCACCCCCACTTGAAAGCAGACTCAGGAGTATTGGGTACAGGAGTATTGGGTATCGAGTGGAGCCTTCCATGTATCTGTCCATAGGCATACGGGCCAGATTTTCAGAGGGGGGCAGGAAGATTTTGCCCGAAAAGTGATGCTGCTGGCATTATCGAGGCACGTGGAGCCGAGGTGGGAGGAGGTCCCAAAGGTGGGCGGGGCAGAGTTTTTTTTTAAATTCTGATGCCTGCATGGATGGATTACAAACATACATGACCTCTCTCGGTGAGTTGTCATTTGAAAAGACACTTAATTGAGATTGCACACATGCGGCCATGGTGGTGCTGTGTATTAAGGAATACTGCACGTCGATGGTGATGTTAAGTCCTTGCACCCTGTTAATTGAATAGCCACTTTGCCAATGAAAATTATTCAATTAACAGGGATTGTGTCACTTACCTGTATTCTAGAGATAAACTTAGCATTTATTCTATCACACCTTGTTTGACAGGCTCTATGAGCTCTGTCAAACACGATATAATAGATTAAATGCCTGCATTGGATGTACTGAGGCCAAATAGGTCTATAAACAAAGGAAAACTGGGGTGAGTCTGGGTAATTTCTCGACAGGTTACAAGATTTTTTATTCAATTAACAGGAGTTTACTCTATAACCTATATTCAATTAATAGGTCAAATTTGTACTGGAGGTATGGTAAATGGTTTTGTGTTGGGAAATTATATTCAATTAACAGGGTTATTCAGTTAAGAGATATCCAATTAAGGGTCTCCACTGTATTTCAAACTTTTCGTCATTGACCCCATTTGCCCGTGCAGTAAGAACAATTTAACAAATTATACTCTCCCAAAAAAGAAAGTGTGCATGCTAAAAAATAACACTAAAAAAAGTTATATATCATTTTCATTCATGGAAATTTTATTCAATCACAGATGAATCAATTTGTGATCAACACGAGAAATTTCATTACGCTACGACGAATAATCTTGGTGTCATGGAGAGTCAAAGACACTAAGGGTCAAACACAAAAGTCACACACTCAATATCTGGTATGGCCTCCGTCTGCATCGACGACTGCTGTGCATTTACGCCTCGTGGAAGCGAACAAGTTAGCATGGAAGTGTTGTGGGATGTTGTTCCATATTCTGATAAGCTGTCTTTGGAGTTCCACAAGCGTTGACGGTGCATGGGGAAGCCGGCGCAGCTGACGTTTCCGCATTTCGTCCCAGACGTGCTCAGTGGGTGAGATATCGGGCGAATTTGAGGGCCAGAGAACATCCACTTGTTGTTGCTGCAGATACTGTTGAACATCACGAGCTGCGTGGGGTCGGGCGTTGTCCTGCTGTAGAATGACGCCGGGGCCGTGACGTTGCAGAAATGGGACAACAACAGGTGTAAGCACTTCATCACGATACCTGGCTGCATTGAGATTACCATCAATAATGACCAGCTCAGTTCTGTTACGGGCAGTGATGCCACCCCACACCATGAGAGACCCTCCCCCATAACGGTTTCGCTTCATGACACATGGATCTGCGTAGCGTTCGTTTCGACGTCTGTACACTCTCTGGCGGCCATCTGATGATGAAAGATGGAAACGACATTCATCTGTGAATAAAACACGTCGCCACCAGTGTAAGGGATGCCTGAGATGTCTACACCACTGCAGTCGAGCACGACGATGACGTAACGTCAAAATCGGACGAATTGCAGGTCTTCGAGGACGTAAGCCGTATTCTCGCAGCCGGTTGATTACTGTTTGAGGATGTATCCGTCTCATGTTAGGGATGTTCCTGGCTGTCGTCGTTGCCGTTTGTTGCCGGTTCCGGAGATGGACGACACGGATATACCGATCTTGTGCAGGGATGGTAACTCGGGGTCTCCCGAAGCAGGGTCGGTCTCGAACGTCATCATGTTGTGCATGTCGATGGACTAGCCTGTCTACAGTGTTACGGTGGCAGTTCAAATGCTGGGCAACCTCTCTGTGTGTTCTGCCAGCTCTAGTCATACCCAGGGCAAGGAGACGTTGATTCATTGTCAATCTTGGCATGCTAATGTGGAGTCGTTTTAACAGCAGCGCAAGTTTGAATGTGAACGATAGGAAGGCCTTACTTTAGTGTTTAAATACCCAAGGATTCACACTGCTGCATGAATTTTCAGACTCTCCACGTTCAAAACATGCCTTTTCACAAACGTGCAGCACGTCATTTAACGTTAATGCAATTTTAACGGGGAAAGCTGTTTTTGTGTTCAAGAAAACTTATTCATGAACAGGTTAACTCTCTTTACACCTACGAAATTATTTTTTTGGAGTTTATCAATTTCTGCAATGCACACTTTCTTTTTTGGGCGAGTATATATCTTGTTTGACAGAGCTCAACAAGATATAATTT
The DNA here is from genome assembly GCA_031216915.1 of Pictodentalium vernedei. Lineage (NCBI taxonomy): Eukaryota > Metazoa > Mollusca > Scaphopoda > Dentaliida > Dentaliidae > Pictodentalium > Pictodentalium vernedei. Next base: position 32,027,911 of record CM062291.1, on the reverse strand, counting down.
ATTAAATTTTCAGTTGCATTGTGGGAAACATTTGCTGCAGAAAACTTTGGTTATTTTGATATCAGAGTGCAGATGGTTAAGCACTGCACACATTGTGAATACTACTCACGAAGAGAAGAAGAAAATTTTCAACTCGGAACTGTTTATAAGTATTGTTTTTAATATTAGTTTTATTTCAGGGAAGTTTTTATATATTTAGTTTTGCAAGTGTGTTTGGGAGGACCGTAGGGTGTAATAAGGAGGTTTAGGTGATAGGTTTTTCCGGTTTTGTTGTTTGTTTGCCTTAGTTGCCTTTTTTCGTGTGTGTTTGTTGCCCTGGTGTTTTTGTCGTTTTCGGCCATTGGATTCTGTACAATATTTGTAATCATGAGTGGTAAGTGCACGACGGGTGTTCAGACGGAGGTAAGTATGGGTGTCAAGGGAGGTCTGGGGGAGGTGAGTCGAGGGGTGCAGGCGGGGGAGAGTGAGGATACGGAGGCGTGCAGACAGTGTAATATGAGGTATGGTGGTGGTCGGCCAATGGAGAGTAGTGGGGTATGTGCGAATTGCAGGGATTTTTACAGTTGTTGGAGAAGTGTGTTGGATTCGAGCGGGAGATTGCAGAGCTGAGAGGGAGGTTGGGGAGGGCCGGTGTATCTGGAGTTACCCCGTTGAAGGTTACCTACGATGGTGAGGTGGAAGGTGGGTGGAAGGTCGTTGTGGACTCAAGGAGGAAACTGGGAAGCAGGAAACGTGGGGAATAATACTTGAAGTGGGGGGTGTAAATGAGGAGGGGGGTTCTAGTAGGAAATTTCGGAAGGTGGCGTCAGGTTAGGGCTGCGTCGAGTCGGGAAGCCAGCGTCGGCGTAAGGCTGCCAAGGTTGCTAGGCGGTGTTTAGAAAACAGGTTTAGTGTTTTAGACTCAAATACCACTGGGGATGTAATAGTCGTATCCGGGGTCCTTCCTGTCCTTGGAGGTGGGGACGAACGGAACTCAAGGATTTTGGCCCTAAATGAAGAGTTGGAGGACTACTGTGTTGATCTGGGAATATCCTTTATCGACCATTGGGACACGTTTTGGGGCAATGGGAGCATGTACGGGCGTGACGGGCTGCATCTTAGCAGGGTGGGGAAACGGGTATTGGGGGATAAAATTCTACGGGTAGCAGAGCCTTTTTTGGAGAGGAGCGGGGTGGGAGGTCAGAGGCAAGTATAACTAGAGTGGACATAGGTGGGGTTATCAATAGTGAGGGGGGCAGAATAAGTTTACCAGGACTAGCGCCAGAAAACAATGGGCCCAGTAGGCGGAAGCCAATTAACCTCGGTACCCTGAAAGTGGGTTATAGCAACATCCAGGATCTCCACCACAAAGTAAGTGAAAGTGCTACATTGATCGAGGCAGAGGAGTTTGATGTCATGGGCTTAAGTGAGACGTGGGTAAGACACGAGGAACGGGTAGACCAAGTAAGCGGATGTGTGTGGATAGGTGTAGGGCGAACGGAGGGGCAGAAGAAGGGGGAGGGGTAGGCATGTACATTAAAGAGGATTTAAAACCGTCGCTGATCACAGATCTGGAAGATATCATCACCTCGGCTGAGGTGTCAAAAGAAATTGGTTGGGTAAAGATCAGTCTGAGAAACAAAAGTATTGCCCTTGGGATTGTGTACTGTGCGGTGGAGGGAAGTAAACCCGAGTGGAATGACTCGATATACTCAACAATAAGGTCCAATATCACTGAACTAAGAAACAGGGGGCTCGGTATAATTCTGATGGGCGACTTAAATGGACACATAGGTGATAAGGAAGAAGGCATAGAGGGTGGGGACAAGAAAGTCAACAGGAATGGAAGGAAGCTGTTGAACTTCACAAATGAGCTCGGTCTGAAGATTCTGAACAGGGACGCTAGATGTAAGGGGAAATGGACCTGGAAGAGAAACGACAGAAAATCAATAATCGACTACATTCTCACAGATATGACTTTATGGAGGGAGGTGATAAGGGTAGAAGTGGATGATGAGGGGAAAATGGAGTTGGATAGTGATCACAACTTGATTACAGTGACGATGAGGGCCAAAAACCTAGAGAAAAGCAAAGGAAGCTTCAAGGAGGTTTGGGAACTCAAAAAGGATGCCGACTGGGCGAAGTTCGAAGAAAAACTGAAACCAAAGCTTGCAGCCGTACACAAGGGGGGCAGTGTCCAGGAGATGGCAGACGCCATAGTTGCGAGCCTAGTGGAGGCAGGGAAGGAAAGTGTAGGAAAGATTAGGGTGCCAACACCGGAACTTGGGTACAGAGTGAACGAAGAACTGAAAAGGGCCATAAAGGTTAGAAAAGCAAAATGTGCTGCATATAGGAGAAGTAGAAAACTAAAAGGGGTGGAAAGCAATGAGGCCATGGTAGCAAAGGAAGAATACCAACAAGCACGAAATAAAGTAAACAAGATTAAAGACGACAACCGGAGAGTGCGAAATAGCAGTCTTATTAGGACGATAAGAACGACGGGGGGGGGGGGGGGGGGTCGATTTCGAGCGTATTTTGGAAATGGGTGAACAAACGTAACAAAGGGAATAACCCACAGAGCATTAAAGTAGATGGCAGAGTTACAAAAGAGCGAGATCAAATCGCATTAGAACTAGTCAAGCACTGGGAAAAGGTAAACGATAAGCGATGGGGCATGGGGAACCCACCAGAGTGTCCGAACCAGGTCGAGGAAAATCTATCGAACTTCATGTGCAGCGAAATCAAAACTGAGGAGGTGCGAAGGGTGGTCTCGAAATTAAGGAATGAAAAAGCGGGAGGGTGGACGAAATTCCTAACGAGTTTATCAAAAAAGGGGGAGAGGAACTCTGGGAAAGCCTAACTGCCCTATTCAATTTAGCCATAGAAAAACAAGAGGTCCCAAAGGAGTGGAGGGAAAGCAAAGTGACATTTATTCACAAAAAGGGGGAAAAAGACGTCTTGGATAACTATCGAGGGATCTCTGTCAGCAGCAACATTGGAAAAGTCTTTTGTAAAGTCCTGTATGGGAGATTAGAGGAGGTGATCGAAGAAAAGGGTTTTTTGGGAGAAATCCAGAATGGCTTCAGGAAGGGAAGGAGAGTCACTGACCATCTTTTCACGCTATCCCAAATGATAGAACTCGCGAAAGCAAAAAAGAAAAAGATGTTCATGGCTTTTTTGGATGTTAAAAAGGCATATGATATAGTATGGAGGGAGGGTATGTGGCGCAAGCTGGAGGCTCTGGGCTTGGTGTGCGAGTTTGTTGGGATTATGAAAGCATTATATAAAGATGTACAGAGTGAACTTAGCTGGGAAACATTATAACAAAACGTGTGCCTATGGAGATAGCCTAAAACAAGGGTGTATCCTTTCGCCAATTCTTTTCGCATTGTACATCAAAGGTTTAGGAGAACTCCTGCATAGCGACGAGGGGGTTGCAGTTGGTGACTTGAAGATCCCAGGGCTATTTTTTGCAGACGATATGGTGCTAGTGTCAGAAAGCGAAGAGGGGCTTGCGAAGATGCTGGGAATTATTGGGAAATATGGGAGCAAATGGAGACTCGAACTTATGAAAGCAAGAGCAAAGTTATACCCGTGGGCCGCAAAGTGGATCCCACTCGAAGGTGGAGAATGGGGGAGTTCTGCATTCCGGAAGGTAGCAGTAGACTTTTTAGTGTAGGAGAGACTAGCGATTACGAGTATTTGGGGGTAAATATAAACATCACAGGAAGAGGCATCTACCGAAACCACACAAACAATTGATTCTGAAGGGGAAGCGAATCCTTAACCAAATGAAACTTATAGGGAGAAACAGTTTCAATAAGGTTTTCGTGGGGAAAACTATTTGGGAAATGGTGGGTCTGCCAAGTATAACATACGGTACGGAAGTTGTACCCCTAAACAACACAGCCGTAAAGAGCTTGGAACTCCTGCAGAACGATGCAGGCCGATGGATAACAGGCTCGAGTAATGCCGCAGCGCTAGAAGCGATCAGGGGTGAGCTTGGGTGGGTGAGGATCAAGGACAGGATAGACCTATTGAAACCCGGTTATCTTAATTATTTGGTAAATCTCCCCGATAGCCGATGGTATAAAGTAATGTTCCTGAGAACTTTCAACTCAAATATCAAGACGGGGTGGATGATCCAAGCGAGGGAGCTAGTAGAAAACTGCTCATTGGAGATCTCGGACCTTGACGTTGGGGCAAAAAGATCGTCAGAGAAAGGGTCATGGAGGATTGTAACCGTAATTGGCGAGAGGGTGTCAAATCAAAGAGATCTTTGGGTGGCCTGCGTGATAAAGAGAAGCCTGGTTTTGAAGAGTACCTTGATGGCACCTTTGGTAAGTCACTGTTGTTCAAGCTGAGGTAGCGGTCCCTGGAGCTGGGGGAAAAATTGGGAAAAACAGTGAAAAGGAGTGCCAGATGTGTAACTTGGGCGTGGTGGAGACCCTGGAACACTTTCTTCTAGAATGCCCAAAGTATCAGTCTAAAAGAATGAGATTCACTGGGAGTATAATGGGGAAGTGGGATGGGAGAATGAAGGACATGTGTTTAGGGGGAGACTCAAAGGAGAGGGTTAATATGCTAATCGGTGAGATTGGGAAGAATGGGGCAAGGGATGTCATCAAGCAGTTCGTCTCCGAGTGTTGGGAGGAGAGGAGAAGCGTGGGAATAGGGAAGCAGTTGAGAGTTCAGGGGTAAACATGGCCTTCTCGTCCGAGAACCGCGACAAACCAGCGGCTGGCCAAAGTGTTATTATTATGTTAACCCTTTACCCAACAAATCGCCCGCATCCGCCCGCGTAATATACAAATTCAGCAGTTGAAAAAATATTATTTTTCCAAAAATTTCAACAAAGCCATATCAAGTGACCCCTCGTTGGGGTCACATGATATGGATTTGTTGAAATTTTTTGAAAAATTTTAGAAAATGATATTTAAAATAATAAATTTTGACATCGTCTGCGTAAGGTAAAGGGTTAACTCTGCTTGTGCTGAGGAGTTTGTAAGTTCAATAGTTGTTTACTACTGACTGGTGGTATCTCCGGGTACTTTAGCTTCCTCCACCCATTAAATTGCCTTACAGGGTGTGACCCTTGTTAAAAGTGGCATTAAACCCCAAATATGCAGATAAACAAATAGAGTTGGTTGTTGTTTGATATGCTGATAGATCACTATCCGGGTAAAAATCTCCACTTAGGACAAGCTCTGCCACAATTTCTTGCCACACTTATGGCCGCCGCTTGTTGGAATTAGAAATTGTGTCCAAACTAGAGATGGTCAATACACCGAAAACCCGAACCGATACCGATATTGTAAATTTTCCTACATTCGCTATTTATAAGTCCCGGTTGAGGCTTGATAATAGAAAGGTTCATTTTCTTGAAAGAAGTGACTGATTTTCTTTTCAGTTTTGTTGAATTCCCACTAGACTACAACCTATGTATGTCCAATGCTTAGCTGTGATTTCTAGTCATGTCTCTGCTGTCTGTTAACCCTTTACCTAACATGAAAAGCAGACGACAGTTGCAAAAAAATTCTTGAATAACTAATTTTGTTCATTTTTTGTCTCAAAAACATAGGTTATAACCCCTCGTTGGAACGAGCTCGTTCCAACGAGGGGTCATAACCTATGTTTTTGAGACAAAAAATGAAAAGATAATGAAAATTAATTGGCGATTTTTGAGAATAATTTTGAGAATAATTTGGCCGTTACGTTGGGTAAAGGGTTAAGGCAGCCAAGACCTGATTAGAAATCACTGCCCAGGTGGTTTGTCTATTTTCAGTACGACATCCTAAAGATCGCCTGCTCGGGATACATGCTCTGAGATCGCAAAAGCCTGAAATAGGTCTTTAAACATTAAGGTGCATTTTGAACAAGTCACAAAATTACTGAAAATGTGATTTGTGATCGTAAAAGAATGTCACTGTTGAGCACATTTGCGGTGTCGTATATAACGTTGCGGTAGAATGACACTACAACAACTAACTTTTTTCTCCTCGCGGGAACCCCTAGAAGTGAAGCAGTGCCTGTTCACTGCGGTAAACAGGCTCTGTTTTACTGGTAAAATAGGCCCTAGGCAACATGGCTTGTTAACACTCACCCCTGGTCTTGATTTGATACTCATGTTGTGGTTATGATTAGCCATTGTGCAAAAATATGTGACCTTAAACACCAATAAATAAATAACTTTTTCTGTTAATAATTTACAAATTTGTTAATTCAAATCATCAAGTAAACATTGACTTCACGCTTTCCCACTTCTGAAATAAACCGAATGTACATTTCAAAATTTACCTCAATGGTTAGCTCCCTTGATAGTCAAAGTTCTCTTGTGGGAATCCCGGGAAGTGAAGCAGTGTTTGATTGCTGTGATGAAAAAAATTCTATTTTATACTGCTAAAATAGAATCCAGTCACCAATGCTTGAGGTGGAAGTCGACTAAAATGGGCAATATGGGTATAAACGATTGGCTGGACTTGACTTCATATCCATGTTGCGGTCATGACTGGACATTGTGCAGAAATATGTGACCTTCAACTCCAGTACATAAAACAAACAATCTGTGCTACCCGATATACTTCACTTTATCACATGTTGCGTTCAAGATTGTGCAGAAATATGTGACCCTAAACACCAATAAATAGTCACACTGAATATATACATTTCAATGTGAACAGGAATGGCGACTTCCTGTGTTGTTCTTAACCCTTGCACGAGTTATGATGATTAGCCCAAAGGGGTGAGTGCGAACTCAACGAAAATTAAAACGTTATCAATCCACTGCCTGCAGTTTTTTTTCCTAACAACATTTTATCAAAATAATTACTAAATAAATTGAACAAATATGTAAAAAAATGTATTTTTCAAAATAAACGATCAAAACATTTGACAGGAAATATATCGGGAAAAAAACGTTTGTAAAGAAATAATGGAGCTCTTTCTCATCTGATCCACTTACCGACGCTCGTAAATGAAGGAGTTTTGATTAGCTATAGGCACTTTTCCAAAAATAGTCATACCCCCATAACAAAAGCAAATATTGCCCCACAGGTAAGAGATTATCAAACCTGTACTTCCATCGAGTTATAATTAACCCTTTGAACCCTGGTGGTATCTTCCATGTCAGTTTATATGCATCAATTAGAAGAGTCCATATTCATTATTTGGGGGTAGACCAATCAATATTTTCAACGTGCAGCCTTAGGGCTGCACGTTGAAAATATTGATTGGTCTACCCCACTCTTAACTTAGAGAGGAAAAAATATTTTTTTTGCACAAAAGGTGTGGGTGGGTCCCTTTGCATCGGGAAAAATCTTTTGGGCCTTGTATCTGCATTTTTTCCAGCCCCCCCCCCCCCCCCCCCCCCCTGTGTTAATGCCATAAAATAAAAGAAGCCTGCCCCTGACCCATAGAAATAGAGGGGACAGCAAGTTCCCTGAATCAACGTGGTATTTAGGTGCCCAGAGAACAACCCCAACATTTTAGAAGTAAGCACGCATTTCCTATGATTCCCATGGACAACCCTGTTTCTATCCCATGTGACCATCATGATAGCGATATTGGAGTTTAACAATTTATTTGTTGCTTGTCAGAGCGAAGACTTGAAAACGAATGACCAGTTATCAATTTTTTTCGGGTGCATTACTGTTGACAATAGGCGAGATACTGTTGACAACAAACATTCTGACCTGGCCAATATAACAGCCATCTTGGATTTTCAAGATTTCTGCTCACAGAGCAATTACATTAACCCTTTGCCTAACATGAACAGCAGACGACACTTGCAAACAAAATTCTTGAATAACTAATTTTTTTCATTTTTTGTCTCAAAAACATAGGTTATGACCCCCTCATTGGAACGAGCTCGATAAGCTCGTTCCAAAGAGGGGTCATGTGTGGAGTGTAGGCGTTAGTGTGTGGCGTGTGGTATATAGGGTGTTGGTGTGTGGATATCGACTGTCAGTGAGTGGGTGTGTGTGCTTTTTACTATGTGGGAATATAGGGTGTTAGAGTATGGGGTGGGTTATAGGGTGTGTGTGAGAGAGGGGGTAGGTTTGTTTTTTGTGAGAGTATATGAGTGTTGGTATGTGGGATATGCGGTGTGGGTGTTAGCGTGTTGATATAGTGAGTGAGGTGAGTGAGTGAGTGAGTGAGTGAGTGAGTGAGTGAGTGAGTGAGTGAGTGAGTGAGTGAGTGAGTGAGTGAGTGAGTGAGTGAGTGAGTGGGTGGGTGGGTGGGTGGGTCGGTCGGTGGGTGAGTGAGTGAGTGAGTGAGTGAGTGAGTGAGTGAGTGAGTGAGTCGTTGGGCCGGTGGGTTTGATCGATCGATCGATGAATCTGTAACGGATTTGGTAACAGCAGTTGAAATATAATATACAGCAGAAGTTCTAAATTACTCTGTTATAATTCGTCTGCTCATAACAGAGGTTTAATTCTATTTTTGTTGGCTTTAAGTCATTTACATGTTTAAAATGAATCAATGTAATTTATTGGTTCACGCCGTAGTGCATTGTGCTGTTGTTTCATTCGTCGAGGTGAAAGCGAGGGATCAATCAGATTCCAGTATTCGAAATCTTTCCCCGCGAAATTATCCTATATAAGAGCGGTCTCGCTCATACTTCGCCGCCCACGTCTTGGCATTAAAACTCTAATTCAGCTGTGCCAGTACAACTGCCTGTTGAGGTTAGTTATGGGGACACTTTGTAACCTGTAAAAAAGGTTAACCGTAATTGGTACCGTCATTTTGGGACCCGTTCAGCTCGGCCCTGGTGCGAATCACTGTTTCTGAGAGTGATTTTCTCCAGGTCCGACTTGCATGGGAACCATCCACATTTACTGAACACATGTTGGGTGGAATTTAAACCCCTTTTGGTTGAAAGTGTAGTGGGCCCGTGGTTTTTGATCCGTCATTCATATTCATATCAATTTCATATCATACTATTTTTGGCTTCTTAATAAACCACGTATAAACTGTTTTTCTATTTTATTGTGAATTCATCCAGACCACAACACATAACTTAATGGTTATTCGACCTCTAGAGTTGAGTTATATTTTATCCATGGTTTGCTAGTTGACCCAGATCCTCACGAATCTGAAGAACAACAGGGAGATTTCGGCCAGGGTTCTAGCCCCTGGGGAGTCGTTCACCCCACCCCTGTTACAAATCGATTGATTGGTTGATTGGGTGGTTATCGGGCAAGCGAGTGAACAAACAAGTGAATGAGTGAGTTATCAATTACTTAAAACATACTCATACATGTACCTGCAGGCAGTGTGTACAGTCTGCATTGTAAAGATTATTTGAAGAGACACATAACAGAACATTTGAGCACTCGCCACAAGTCACAATGAAATGTATTTCTATGCAGCCTTTGTCTATCAAGGGAGCTAAGCACTGAAGTGAATTTTTAAAATATACATATGGTTTATTGGATTGGCTTGACCTTTTTCTCTTTTGATCTGCGCGGAGATAATCAGAGTAAACTTTAATACATACAGCCGCCACTCACGGAAAAATGGAATGACGAGGTACAATGCGTGTTATGTGTTCAATGCCTTTTGTAATTCAAAAGTCATTGCAGTGTAATCTCCTTTTTCTATCAATGTTGATTTTCTAATAAAAGTAATAATGTGTTACTGCCTGTAAATATAATTTATTCTGTATGTATAAATAATAGAGAGCAATTTGACTGAAAATCGGAATTGAGTACAGCGTCATGATAACCTGTGATTGTCTTTGTATTATAACATTAGCACGTTCATACTTACACAGCTTTCATTGTCATTTTAGTGCAAACATATCCATGCCTTTGAGGAGGGGCGATTGTCCTCGCGTCTTCATAAAATAATGAGAGCTATAAACGCCCTCCCGGAAATACTTTTAGTCTTAGGACAGTGGAAAACCCAAATTCGACTAAAATAAAGTAAATTAACCCTTTGAAAACGAAAAACCGTTTTTTTTTTCCAGTTCAGGATAGTTGTACGACCTGAATTCATAATGTGAATAGTTGCTCAGTGAATTTACGTGGTAGACCAATCGAAATTGAGGCTGCACAGGGGGTGAGTGAGTGAGTGAGTGAGTGAGTCGTTGGGGGGGGGGGGGGCACTAAAAATTGCGGGGGGTGGGGGGGGGGAGGGCACTAAAAATTTTCTAGACGTGACGTCCTATTTTCTATTCGGCTCCTTTTTACACCCACCCACCCACTATGTGCAAATTTTCTACTACCGTTCTCAGACACCCCCCTCCCCCCACTCTCCCATTAAAATCCAAAATAAACTTATAAACTTAGTAGGCACAGCTGTCTTTAGTGGGTTTTCATAATGTTCTTAACGCTTTACCCAACGTAACGGCCAAAACCGGCCAGCGCTATTCTAAAAAATCGCCAATTAATTTTTATTTTTTCATTTAATTGGCGGGCACTAAAAATTTTCTAGACGTGACGTCCTATTTTCTATTCGGCTCCTTTTTACACCCACCCACCCACCCACTACGTGCAAATTTTCTACTACCGTTCTCAGACACCCCCCCCCCACCCCCCCCCCCCCCACACACACACTCTCCCATTAAAATCCAAAATAAACTTACAAACTTAGTAGGCACAGCTGTCTTTAGTGGGTTTTCATAATGTTCTTAACGCTTTACCCAACGTAACGGCCAAAACCGGCCAGCGCTATTCTAAAAAATCGCCAATTAATTTTTATTATTTTTTCATTTTTTGTCTCAGAAACATATAGGTTATGACCCCTCATTGGAACGAGCTCGTCGAGTTCGTTCCAATGAGGGGTCATAACCTATGTTTTTGAGACAAAAAATGAAAAAAATTAGTCAATAATTTTTTTGGCAAGGGTCGTCTGCTTTTCATGTTAGATAAAGGGTTAAACTGGTACCACCAATTTAAATCTCTGTGGGCAGCTGTGGGCCCCAATCTACAAATGACAAGCTGTTCATTATCAGGCTTGGCCAGAGCAGGTGTACATATACGGGAACAAATTTTCATTTGAATTGTTACCAAAATATTGTCTGCACATTTTCTACATTTCGAACAAGACACCCACCCCCTACTAACGTGTGACATTTTCCCGGATTAAGCCCAATATTCTCACATATAAAGCCTCCTGATGTTGTATTTATGTTAAGAGCGTGATGTACAACATCATCTTTAAGGTTTGAAACACAAATGATGGTATATATTAGCTGATATATTGATATATTTTTAAAAAATTCAAAAAATTGCACAAGTTGGAAATGCACATTTTTGGCGCACTCAAGAGACCCACCCACCCCCACGTCACGTCTTGCAAATTTTTGGTGGCCCCCCCCCCCCCCCCCTGTTTTAAATAACATTTTTTGAAATTTTTCAAAAAATTTCAACAAAACCATATCATGTGACCCCTCATGAGGGGTCACATGATATGGTTTTGTTGAAATTTCAAAAACACAAAACAATTTGCCTTCTTTATTACGATGGCGGATACATGTGCAGAGTTAGTACATTGGGGGCCTTCCTAGTTGCCCGCCTTAGCTTATTTCTCTACAGCTACAAATGATGGTATATATTAGCTGATATATTGATATATTTTTAAAAAATTCAAAAAATTGCACAAGTTGGAAATGCACATTTTTGGCGCACTCAAGAGACCCACCCACCCCCACGTCACGTCTTGCAATTTTTTGGTCCCCCCACCCCCCACCCGGCTGCACGTTGAAAATATTGATTGTCCTTCCCTCAAGTAACGAATATAGACTGTACCAGTTAATGGGTCTGAATGGACATGGGCTATATCATCAGGGTTCAAATGGTTAAGGAGGGGCCCACCTGGACAATATTGACTGGCCTTCCCCCCCCAAGGGGGTCCTCCTGGAAAGTATTGTTTGGCCTTCCCCCAAGTAACCAATATAGACTCTTCCAGTTAATGGCTCTGAACAGGCATGGACTATACCATCAGGGTTCAAAATGTTAAGGAGGGGTCCTCCGGGATTTTACAGCCTGTATATTTTCATGTGACCGTATGTTCATACATGTGGTCACGCCGAGAAACAGCAATCCCGCGTTTAAAAAATATGTGTCTTTAGGGTGGAAATGTGTCATGGCTGCTGGAAGGGTCATGCGTGAAGGGATTTGTCCAATGGACGAAATGGTTTCGCGCGCCGAAGGCGCGCAGGGACGGTTTGGAGCAAGCCGCTTTCGGCCGTCATTGGCTGTTTGAGATCTTTGGGATTTATGTTAAGGCGTGTTGAAAGAGGAAAAGCTGCAGGTACTCGGCAAACTTTTCTGGCTAAGGTGTCACGGGTGGAAGGTTGGCTGCGTTGAGTGATGTTGATTGAACCCTCGGGTGATGACCTGTGTGGGAGGTTAGGTCCTCTCACAAAGGGGCTACCTCTCCCCGAGGGTGCTGTGGTGTTTTATTTTCGAGCAAGTATAGTCTGCCACTTCGGAGATGATTTCGATGGAACCATGGGGGAAACAGTTTCCATAACGGTTATAGTTTCCATAGCGGTTATTGGGGTGCTGGTCATAAAGCATCTTCTGTGTACCTGCTAAAAGAAGAAGGCAGAATTAGTTATCATTAGAATATGTAAAATATGAAAAATAAAGATAGCATATTTAGTTTAATGCAGTCTTTAAATATGATGTAATTTTAGCTGAGTCGGTGAAGGCAGCCCTTTCTGGTAGAAGGCCACAGCTAAGCTGTTAATCTGCCTGTTAGCTCACCGTCTCATTCCCTATTTTTTCTCGAGCATGTTTAGTTTTGTACAATCTTTAAACGTGATGTAATTTTAATTGAGTCGGTGAAGGCAGCCCTTTCTGGTAGAAGGCCACAGCTAAGCTGTTAATCTGCCTGTTAGCTCACCTTCTCGTTTCCTATTTTTTCTCGAGGCTTCCGATTTTTAGCGATTTTAGTTGAGTTGGTGAAAGCAGCCCTTTCTGGTAGAAGGCCACAGCTGCGCTGTTAATCTGCCTGTTAGTTCACCTTCTCGTTCCCTATTTTGTTTTGAGGCTTACACACATAGCCATACCCGGGGGTGTTACTTTCCTGTCTTGTCCTCGTTTAAGGTCCTAGTTTTATGATCGGCCTATTTTGGATAATTGAGGTAGCGAAGAACAGGTTTACACACAGAGCCACACCCAGAGGTGTTTCTTCCCTGTCTTGAAGTCAGTTATAATTCCTAGTTAGTATTTCCCTTAAGTAGCGGCGTTTTGGGGTTTTTGTCTGCTTTTGCAGATTGCCTGTAGTTCGGATATTAGTTGGCTGTCGACTAACCGGTCGTGATTTTTCGCGGATAGGGAGGCAAGGCGGTCTTTTATAGTGGGAATTTCGGCTCTTTCATGGAGTGTTTTGATAGGTGTATCCCATGAGGCACGGAGGACGACCCCAAGCGTCCTGTCCGATGAGTCACCGCACTATAATATATACATCGATAGTGGTTAAACTTGGGGACACTTTTAATTAAATTGGGAAGGGGTGGGGGGGGGGGGGGGGGGGCTTCATGGTAAGCGCGAAGGCAATGCCTTTTTACAAGAGTCCAATTGAGTGCACTTTTCTTTTTTTTTGTAATAGGCTATTGGTGTTAAATAATGACTTTAGAAAATGTTTTGAATCTCGACGGGTACATTTTTGTATATAAATAATACAACAAAAATATTACTCGTGATAAATAATAAAAGGAATATAAGCATAGTTTATTCAGCGTTGTGTGGCCTAGTGGGGAAACTGCGGGGGTGATAAATTACCTTCTAATTATAAAACCGATACCAATAGATAGGACGTACAACAGGAAAACTCTGATGTTAATGTCCGCAAGATCATACGCACATCCACGGGGCAACTCGGGAGAACGCAGTCGATACTGACAAATAGAACTTATTCATTGCGGGGTTATGTACTGTTAAAAAATAGGGGATATTTGATAAAAGTGAGATATATGAAGAAATATATTATATTTTCACCAAAAAGACAGTTGAGGTATTGCACTGTGGCATCTGGTGAATGATTTCAGCGATAGTTGGGTGTCTGACAAGCATACGTTCCACGCACTGAGCTGTAGATGACATGAGCGGTCAGTCAGAGAATTTACCACATTCAGCCCAAGACCACAATACCTTGTAAATCCTCCTCGGTTCGCGAGACTAGCGCGGATCCGACGTGCATACTCCTTACCAAACGTCCAATATTAGCTTGACTGATGTTATTCCATTCTTCCAACATTGCAGCGGCGAGTTCCTGGACATTGGTAGGGGCTGTTGGCGTTGTCGTAGGCGCCTGCCAAGCATATCCCAGGCGTGCTCGATTCGGTAGCGACACGGGCCCTGTGTGCTCTTTCATTGTCATCTCTGAAAATGAATCGACGGCCGTGACGTCGCGCAAATGGCACCACATGAGCTGCTAACATGTTGTCACGGTAGTACGCCCTGTGACACGCCCTTGGGTGACATGTAATGCTGTTCTGCTTGTCATGGTTATGCCCCCCCCCCACACCATAACCGATCCAGCATCAAAACAATCGTGCTGCCTAACGGTTATGTCCTGGTATCGTTCGTTCCGCCGCCACCACACACTGTTTCGCTTGCCGTGGAAGTCGAGAGTGAACCTCGATTCATCGGAAAGCGTGACGTTGCTCCACCGATGATTGTCTCGACGCTGTCGTGCTCCAGTAACGCTTTGCTGCGATGTGACGTTCAGTTAAAGGTGAAATTATTCGAGGTCGTCGAGCGTACAAATTCCAGCTGTGTCGTCGAGCGTACAAATTCCAGCTGTGTAAGCGATTTCGGATTTATTGAAAACTCGGACACGCACATCTGTCGCCCGGTGCAGCTGCTGTTCAATTTCTGATGCACTTTGATGGCGATTACGTAATGCCGTGGTTCGGATGAAACCATCCTGGTTAGCAGTTGTCGCCCCTGGACGACCTGACCGACGTCTGTCATCAACATTGCCTGCCTGACGGTAGCGTGACCACAACCTGCTAATCACGAATTGGGTAACGTTGAGAATTTGAGCCACTGCAGTCTGTCTGCTGCAGGCTTCCAACATGCCAACGGCACGTAAACGTTCGTCACGTGTCAGTCTTCGCATACCTCAAAAGTTACGTTTCGACCAGAAACTATTGATGAACGAGGTTATATCAAGAAAAGAACTATCAGACCTCCGAACAAGCCCGTCCAGTACTAATGAAAATTTCAAAACGTACTCCCGCAGACCTTAGCGCGGCGCTCGTGGGAAAAACCTGCACGAAGTTTTCGTGGGCCGGTGACATTCATGATCCACGTTAACCCCCAATAAATAAATGAAATAAATACATACCACGAATCCCCAATCCCTCGCTCTACATTCTGTAGCAGTTTTGCGCCCACGCCGATTAGGACATTCAGCAGTAAAGAGTCTTCCCAAGTAACT
The DNA here is from genome assembly GCA_031216915.1 of Pictodentalium vernedei. Classification (NCBI taxonomy): domain Eukaryota; kingdom Metazoa; phylum Mollusca; class Scaphopoda; order Dentaliida; family Dentaliidae; genus Pictodentalium; species Pictodentalium vernedei. The sequence goes on along the minus strand of CM062291.1, from coordinate 32,012,533 downwards.
GATCCTTACCTGATATCTGCTCTGCTCACACAAAAGCTTACCCGCATAAGCTCATTTTCGCATGCCTAACTGCTGCAGGTCCAACGCCGCTGTGGGAAGATAAATTTGGCTATTTATTTACTACGAAAGTATTCGTGTTTTGAACAAGATTGCCTACTGGTGCGTCCATCGATATTTTCTTGTTCCTCAACATGCTCGGAACACCTCGAGACTTTTTCCGGAAAACTGGGGAAGCCGCGCGAGCACATTTTTGAACTCTGAACTCATTCTTCACGTTGTGTGTGAGGTGTTGTCTGTTTGGTACGTTGCAATCGAAATTTACTTTCTAAGTTCATTTTCAGACATGGCAATCAATTTGGGCGATCCTTTTCCAAACATCGAAGCAGAAACAACTATTGGGAGGATAAAATTCAATGACTGGCTGGGTGACAGGTAATATTTGCTATTATTTTAGGGAAATGGGGAAAAGACATAAATTTGACGATCACCGAACAACGTGCGTGGTTTGTCGTGCAGCGTGGTTAGAATAGCATAAATGTAATCCATAACTGTTCACTGGAGGGGGTGCTGTTGATCACGTCACACACAAAAATGACACTGTCACTGGTAAAACTTTACACATGTACTTGTACTTGAATATCAAATTTACATACGCCCAATATCCTCACATAACATTTATACAGTTTTTCTTAAGGTGCTATATAAGTAAAGAATTGTTGTTTATTTTGAAATTCAAACCTCTGATATTCCTGAACCCTTTACTTTAGTACCTAACATGAAAAGCAGACGACACTTGCAAAAAAATTCTTGAACAACTAATTTTTTTCATTTTTTGTCTCAAAAACATAGGTTATGACCCCTCATTGAGACGAGATCGACAAGCTCGTTCCAATGAGGGGTCATAACCTATGCTTTTGAGACAAAAAATAATGAAAAATAACTGACGATTTTTTAGAATAGCGCTGGCCGGTTTTGGTCATTATGTTGGGTAAAGGGTTAAATTCAAATTACATGCATGCACATTATACATTACAATGTAGGTTGGGAGGTATAGGACATGAAAAATCTATGAAATCAGCTCATAGAGTTGACTTCAGGGCGTGCAGCAGGGCTTATATTTCGTCTTAATTTGTGAGAATCCATTTGGATTCTCGTGAAAATGGTTGCGAGAATCCATACCTACTATGAGTGTTCCAGGATCCCATGATGCCACCAAGGTTGAACCAAGGTTGAACCACTGTTGTATACTGATAACACATGTTAACCTTTTACCCAACACACTTTTTTAATTTTTAAAACTAAGTTTGATAATTTTTAAACAATAAATTATACATAAATGATAAAATAATTAAATGAACAATATTTACCAATAAAATCTTACAAATAAAATCTTAAAAATATGGCTGTCTTTGGAACCGGCTCAATGACAGTCATATTTGTAAGGTTTTATTGACAAAGTGTCAGGATATCTCCGGTCATGTTAGCCTTCTATTGGTTAATTTGTTGCCGCTGTGTTAATTAAAGGGTTAAATTGACTCAATTTTTTCACGCGAATCCTAGCAGAGGTGCAGCGAGAATCTACATGGATTCTCGCCGGTTTTATTGCGCGAATCTTTGTGCGAATCGATTCTCGGATTCTCGTCGAAATATAAGCCACTGGTTCTGAAAGTCTATTACTGTATTCGTACCAGAACTGATGATACAAATTACAATAATATTTTCTGAGAACAGCTTGTGGCCAAATGTGCTTCACATGTCCAAGAACAAAACTAGGCATTCAAAACACTTTAGAGGGCAGCGATAGAACTGCACTTAAGAAAAGGACAACAAACACTGTCTGCATTTTTTATTGAATTTGAAGACGGATTCCATTTTCGAGGTCATGCGCAAATCACTTGATACCACAAATTTCCATCAAAAAACAAAATCATAATTTTAAAACATTTCAACAGGTTCATGGTACCTTGAACAGGTGGCAACTGTACAGTCTCTATATAATAATAGTAATGCTGTATTAAGGCGATGTTTATCATTATTTGATTTTAGACTGCGTTGTTTTTCAATGCTTTTTCCATCTGATGACTTTGACTGGAAATCGAGAGTAAGAATATTTGTAAACAAAGACATCTCTTGGAATTTATCCCCATGCATCTCTGTTGCTGTGTTTTGATTGATTTTGATGCCCAAGCTTTGTTCTTGGATATGTAAAGCACATTTGGCTATTATTTCGAAAGACAAATTATTTTATTTAGCCCCCCCCCCCCTCCCCCCCCCCTACCCTGATGTGGAAAGCAGCTCGAATTGTCTTACATAGGCCTTTGGTTTTATTAGCTCACCTGACTGAAAGTCAAGGTGAGCTTTTCTTATCACTCTTCATCCGTCGTCTGTACGGTCGTCCGTCATCCTGCGTGAAGGTGGTGTTTGAGCCTCTTTCTCCTAAACCACTGGCCACATTTTAATTAAATTTCATGTAAGTAGTGGTTATGTAGGGGCATTTTGATTTTTATCCAAATTAGGTTTCGGCTCATATTGAGCAGAGGTGTGGGGAAAAAATGGCCAATTTTTTTGAAAATCTTTTTCTAATGAACCACCAGTAGCAGAGACTTGGTATGTGGTATACAGAGTCCTTTTGAGGTTTAGAATCAAGTTTGTTCAAGAGAAGTTTGTCGGGCATTATTTGCCTTCGTTATGGGAGGGGCAAGAATTTTTGCCAGTCCCAAAATTTCTATTTTCCAAACCGAGAGGCAGATTTGAACCATATTTGATATGAGGGCTTATTGGGTCATAAGTACTTAATTTATGCCCAATTTTTTTTCCCCGCGCCCCATAGGAACCGCAGGAGCTGAAAATAGAAAAAAAATGAAAACGCCCGTATCTCCAAAAGTACACAGCACTGAGAATTCTTATTTGGTGTGAAGCTTCCTCAGGACCAACAGAATGGAGTGGTAAAAAATAATTGCCATCGGTTTTATCATGGGATACTTTTTGGGGACTTTGAAAAAGTGCTGAGTCAGCATTTTTTAACACTGTGGGAAATGGGAATACATGTAAGACTACTTTCTCCCAAACCACTGCTCCAAAAGCTTTCAGATTTCACATTTAACATCTTTGGAAGATTGTTTCACATGTTTATTGAAATCAATTCCCTGGGTCCATATTTGGGCTTTCTATGACAGCCCAAATGTTTAAATTAGTGCAGTATGAGGAATATTTTTTTAAAATCTTCTTCAGATGGTGTCTTCCCATTTCATCAATTCCCATTTTCATCAACTGCCTCTAAAAATATATTTTCCCTTTTCATCAATTCCCACTTCATCACCAGAATTGATGAAATGGCAATAAACCCTTCAGATCTACCAATAAGAATCTTTGATATTTGGTATGCAGCATCCTAAGGGGGTGAGATTTAAGTTTGTTCAAGCCAAGTCCCTGGGTTCATATTTAGGCTGAAAATTTGGGGGCCCGTTGCAGACTTAGAAATTTTGAACCAAAATCCAGAATTTTTTTTTGTTTTTTTATGCGTTTCAGTCAATTTTAAGACAAAAATGTTTTTTTTTTACACTGAAAATTTGGGGTCTGGGTGGGACTTGGAAAATTTTGGACCAAAATCTGGAATTTTTTGTTTGTTTTTTATGCGTTTCGGTCAATTTTAAGACAAAAAAAAAAATAATTTTTTTTACACTGAAAATTTTGGGGCCGGATGGGACTTAGAAAATTTTGGACCAAAATCCAGAAATTAGTTTTTTGTTTTTTTATGTGTTTTAAGAAAAAAAAAAAAAAAATTTAGGCTGAAAATATTTTGTTTGGGGAAAAAAATCTGTTTTTTATGCGTTTATCTCAATTTTGGGACGTAAAAGTGCAGGAACTGAAAATAGAAGGAAAATCCTGTGTATTGTGTGGGCATAATTGCTTCATCTAGTTGGTATAGACTTTTCTTAGGAAGGGCGTATGCAGCTTATTCAAGTCCCTGTTTGAAATTTAGACTACCATGTCAGGTGGGCGCCCTCAGTCCCCCTGGGGCCTCTTGTTTTATTCAGCAGCCCCCTTCACGGATGTGATGAGACAAATACACATTATTTTATCCCCCCCCCCGCCCCACCCATACCATTCACATCATCATCACAATCAATTGTACCGTCTCAGCAAAATGTAATTATTTGTTAATTACGAGCTGAAATAAAATTGCAAGAGTAATATATTTCCAGTTGCGGAAGTTTACCCATACAAGCAATTAGAAAGTTGAAAACTGCTGGAGCACGTTGAATTCAGGGAACAAACTGTTTGACAGATTTGTGTGCATAATCTCATGTTTTCGGGTGTATAAAATAACTCACAAAATCATTTGGGGAGCGTTTCTTTCATTTATTCTTCCCATTGAGAAGAGATAAAAGTTGGAGCCAGGATGATCAACAGACATGTTAACTTAATTGTTAAGTTTGAAAAACTCAAAATAGTGAGACTCTTCGTGGGCGATGCTAGTTTTCTCCAAACAACACAAAAACTGTAATTTTCCTGATTTTCATCCATTACCCCATCCATTACTTGAAAATTGTTGCTCAAAAAATAAATAAATTAAATATATTGGGAATGCATAGTTTCATCTGATTGACAAAAATTAGGCTGGAAAAAAGTTGCATAAAATAAATTCCAAACAATCCCCTACCACCCCCCCCCCCCCACCCCCCCCCCCCCCCCTTCCATAAACATAGCATAAATTCAAGTCAGAAAAATGAGGGGAAAGAACTGGAACATGAACACAGTTTCAGTTAATGGAGTTGGACCGCTGTGAGCCTGTGATAAGGAAATATACACTGCATCCATTAATTGGGAGTGATTTGAACAATAAAAATGCAGATTCAAGAAGGTTTCTTGTCCGGGATACGGACACCTGCCCCCCGGCTGTCTGCCCCCCCTGTCAAAATTGATAGAAGAGGACACCTGCCCCCTCATGATTTTCCAGGGTTGGACACCTGCCCCCTACCAAATTTTTATTAACAGGACACCTGCCCACCCCACCCCATCCCCCCCCCCACCCCCCAGCTAATTTTTTATACCATGGACACCCTGCCCTCCCCTGCTGGTTTTTCACCTAGGACACATCTAATAATAAAAACTAAAACTGTCAAAAAAGTGTCAATGTGATATATTTCCATAACACAATTGTCTCAAATAACAACAATAACATACAGGTACATAATCTTGAGCAATAAAGCAGTTACATATAATACATTGAGTGTGAATGAATGGTTTCGCGCGCAGAAGGCGCGCAGGGATGGTATGGGGAACAAGCCCCTTTCGACCCTCGTTAGCTGTATGTTTTTGTATCATTTCAAGGCGTGGTAGAGAAGGAAAAGGAGGAGGGAGGAGGCTTATCCCCGCTTGGGCTTCTTACGGCTCTTCTTCTTAGGAGGTGGTTGGCATGGAGATGTGGATGGCGATGACAATGATGGTTGATTAATGTTTTGGAGTGCTGCAGATGCTGCATTAGGTATTGTCTGAGATTCTTTCCTGTATTCTTTGCACTCTGCTATCAATCTTTTGGCTTCCGCTACGTTTCTGTTTACAGATTCCCAGTCGATGTTGGTGGTGGCTGAGGATTGGGGTGGCTGTTCGGTTGCGATTTCCACTCCCGGGCTATCCGGTAGTGAAGGAAGAGGGGAGTGAGGGGTGGGAGGCGATGAAAATGCATTTCCTCCTCAGTCTCCACTGGACGTTCCTCATCCAACTGTACCGGCTCAGGAGCTGGCAGTTGATTGGGTGCACCAGTGGGACTAGGAGGGGAACTGGCGGCTGCCTCCAGGATCTCCATCCCCTCACTCAACTCTTTCTTCCTATTCCGGAAGACCTCCAAGCGCTGGGCGTCCCTGCGCTTGGTTGATGGATTCTTCTTTTTCTTCTTCTGTTCTCTCTTTTCAGGCCCTCCGTGCCCCTTCAGGTGAGGACCAGTGGGAAAGGAGATCCTCTCTCCAAAGGTACTACCTCTCCCCGAAGAGGGTGGTGTATCGGATTTCTCAACTTCGAATTCCAGTTTCAGATAGACACTCATGCCTATTTCCTGGACAGTCCAGGAGATAGGGCATGAGATGCCCAGAGCTGAAATGGTCTTCTCAAGTCTTGCAGGTAGCTCCATGGTAGTCTAGGTGTTCACACTTTGAAGTCAGAAGTGCGAGTGAAGTGAAGTGATAATGAGTGTGAATTAACTGAATTAGACTCTAAAATTTAACACCATACTTCTTATATTATTACTCTATTCTGTTTGCCAAATTGATTTATTGCTAAGAAGTGTTTTATTTGAGTAATAAATAGAATAAATAGAAAGATCAATACAATACAAACCCATTCAATCTCATTTTAATACCACTCAAGTATATCCCCACCATTGCACATAGTTTTTTTCTCTAGAAGATTCATATGAATTTGTTTTGGAATAAGTAGAAAATTTATTTTTCCTACTTTATAAAGGCCAAGCAGTCGAAAATGTGTCGACAATTTCAATGATAAATGTTGTTCATTATATTCTATTCCCCACTGGATAAAACCTAAAAATATATTGCGTGTTCCACAGTAAAAAGCCTGCTCATATCAATAAGTTACTATAACATTTTTTGTTAGAAAATAGGCCATATGTCCTATAGGTGTATAAACCAGCAGGGGGGGCAGGTCTCCACGGTGTACAAATTAGCTGGGGGGGGGGGCAGGTGTTAATAAAATTTAGTAGGGGCAGGTGTCCATTTCTGGAAAATCATGAGGGGGGGCAGGTGTCCTCTTCTATCAATTTTGACGGGGGGGGGGGGGGGGGGGGGGGGGGGGGCAGACACCCGGGGGCAGATGTCAGGGATTCTTCTTGCCCACATCAATTCGCACCTTGGACTCCGAGGTGCTAACAACTGATCAATGGAGCTCCCACTGGTAATCCAAGAGACACTTGTTAGAGTGAAGGCTACCCTTGCCACCACCTGGAGTATCCAGGTGCTCAAGGGTAAAATTCACCTGACAGTGGATTTTGACAAAGAATCGGAACCGCCATCCTCCGAGAGGTGTAGCACCTTTCGTGAGGGGACCCTCCTAGTGACACGAAAAAGCTGGATGAAGGTAGCCGGAATAGTACAGCCACAGTCACCATCAAGAAGAAGAGAATAAGAAAGAAGGACCCTCCGCCAGACGACGAGATGCCCGCCAAATGACAGAGTTCCTGGAGAAGAAGAAGAAGGAAAAGGAAGAGAAGGAGGCAAGTGAGGGCGTCAAAGGGACAACACCTGTCACCCCTGAACAACCCTTGTCCAGCCCAGGAGGAGGGTACGGAGGACCATGAGTCGTCAGGTTACAGTTTATTCTCCAGCTCATCAGACTCTTCATCTGAAGAGATGAAGGAGGATGCTCTGTCAATGGTGCATGAAGCTGTCTCTGATGATGCACCTTCCACCCCTCCAGCTCTTGCTTCTCCATCTTCTTTGGACCAGGAGTCCGACCAGGAGGACAGCTTCCCGGAGTCCGTGGAGGCATTCCTTGGGGAGGAGATCGAGGACGACAACACCCGAGCCACAGTCCAAGACAACTACAGCTTCTATGTATCCAAAAAATTTCCAGCACACTCAATCAGGACAATCCTCACAATAAATTTAAAAAACTACAGTAAACCTCAAGAAGAAACAGCAGCTAGGACCAGGCCATTCACTACCAAGGAACCTACTAATCCTCCAGATCCAACAACGCCACCAACATCTATCTCTCCAACACATCCTCCTCCCACCAAGAAAAACTGAAGGAGACACAGATGCCGCTGAACACCTTTACTCTTTCCCTCCTCTGCCAAAAAACTATACAGTCAACGAGGGTCAAAAGGGGCTTGTTCCCCAAATCTGTCCCTGCGCGTCTTCGGCACGCGAAACCATTCATTCCTGGTTTCTTGTCATTGGATCGAATCTTATCAAGCATGAATGTTGGTGTGCGGCCAGATGTAACATCCCTCTTGTTAAAACTAAAAGCATCTTTTGGTTTAATTCAGCTACTGATGTGATCCAGTGACAAAATAGCATCCATAGTTGAGAAGATGTCAAATTACCATAATTACTGTAATTTGTGATCATATCGTTTTGGTTTTCATTTGGGAAAGAAACCACGCTGAAAAATCAGTCATTTGCCCATCTCTAGGTACAGGTTGCATTTCAGGCTTGGGGCAAATACTTTGTAAATGCATACGAATACGAATACTTTGAAATTTCATGAATACGAATACAAATACAAATACACACATTTTCAAATGTATTTGAATACGAATACAAATACATTACAATGTATTTATGAATACATATTTGAATACTTTTTATGTTAGAAGTATTTATAGCAAGGCCTTTAAGTTTTTTGTTTGTTGGGTTGAGAGCCACGTTTACAGCCCAAGTGTGCGAGACTGGTAATAAGATTAAGATTAAGACATCAGAATCGGCTGATTGTGAGCACAAATAACCGGTAATTGGTTAGCGACCATTTTTGTCAATCTGTTGAACACTAACTGTATTATGTCTTAAATTTACTTAAATGCAACTTAAGTACATATAATTATGACATGAATGTTAAGTTCATTTTCAAGTCGAGGTAAGCTCCAATCTCATTCACACTTTCACTTTGCTTTAAAATGAGTTTTGGGTGACTTCAAATGATTTTGTGCAAAACCTCCCCAAATTCTGTATGAATGTTTAGTAAATGGAATACATCACATACATGTATAATACAGTTTTTTTTCTCGTGCAAAAATGATGCAAATTAGATGAACTTTGATTTATTCAGTGCTACTTATACACAGTAAGTGCACATGTCAATATGGCTCGGGCTAGAGGCTGTATTTATGAACCGATCTTCACGAAACTTCTTGGGTACCTTTGTTATCACCTTGGGATGAGAACGAGTGTTTCTGGGTGCGGTCCAAAATTCAAGATGGCTGCCAGTGGCCATTTTGTACCGAAATTAGGTCCAATCAGTTTTTTGTACACATCTTCTACACGGCTCAGGCTAGAGGCCGTATTTATGAACCGATCTTAACGAAACTTCTTGGGTACCTTTGTTATCACCATGGGACGAGAACGAGTGTTTTTGGGTGTGGTCCAAAATTCAAGATGGCCGCCAGCAACCTTTTTGTACTAAAATTAGTGCAATCAGTTTTTTGTACAGAACTTCTGTATGAAAGTTCTGATTTGAATAAATTTTTGTATGAATGTTTAGTAATATGGAATACATCACATATAATACAGGTTTCTTTCTCGTGCATAAATTATGAAAATTAGATGAACTTTGATTTGTTCAGTGCTACTTATACACAGTAAGTGCACATGTCAATACGGCTCGGGCTAGAGTCTGTATTTATGAACTGATCTTCACGAAACTTCTTGGGGTACCTTTGTTATCAACTTGTGACAGAAACAAGTGTTTTGGGGTGCCTTTGTTATCACTGTGTTATGAGAACAAATATTTTGGGATTCAGTCAGACCCACTCTTGGACTCAAAGATTTGTTTTCTAGTTTAGCATCTAACTGTCACCCACCTTTACAATACTTTACCTACACATTTGTTACAGGCTACAGTCAGCATTTATGTACAGACTGTTACAATACTTTACATGTACCTTTGTTATCAGGTCATTACCTAGATGTTTGTCATTGGTGTGTCACATACTATACATGTACCCGACTTAAACAAGTTGAGCTACAGTGTCATTGACACTTTCATTATTTGGGCATTTATATATCTTTGTCACATTTAGCCCTTCAGCCAAACTATTCTGTTCTCAAACCTGTGTGCCATGCAACAGATAAGAGAGAAACATTTACAGGAAGGAAACTACCAGCCACAGGCACATTTTTTCCATGGAATTCCCAACAAAAGCACACCAATCGACAGTTGTAAAATTTGCAGAATGAGGTCCCCAGAGGGTGAATTTAATGATGCAGGGTAGCATCACTAAATTTACCCTCTGTGAACCTCAGTATGAATCAGGGTCTCAAAACTAAACAGAGAGGTACCCTGAGGATAAATTGGCAAACTGTATGGGATACCATCATCAAATTCACCCTCTGGGGACCTCATTCTGCAAATGTCAGACTGCTTATTTTCAGGCCTGCTCACTGATATCCCATTAATTGAAATTTGTGTGTTAAAACTGGGACTACAGACAAATTTTGCAGTTCCTGCATGACTGTCATTTGCAGAATGAGGTCTCCAGAGGCTGAATTTGGTGATGCTACTCTGTACTGCAGGGTAACATTAGAGATGAGCCGATTAGTAAAATGCCCCATAAGACGAATGCCGATTATTTTAGACAACAATCGGCCGATACCGAATGCCGATGTCAGATGGTTTCTTTATTATTCAAGCTCACTGCAGAAACTGGCTGATTTACAGTAATCAGAATCCCTATCAACCCGGAAGATAACACACTTTTACCATACTGACTCGTGTCAAAGCCCACCCCCCGCTTTTTGATTTGTGAACCAGGGTGCCCTACTCGAGTCAAAGCCCAGCCCCCCAAGTTTCAAATTGGACGAAAGTTGTTTGAGCCAAGACGTCAAATTTACAGGCATCAAATGGAAAAATAGCTGACTTGTTGCAACACTGTACTTACCAAATAGAACTGTAATACTGTATCATGTATATTTTTTGGAGTTGAGATTTTTGTGTTGTTAAATTCGTCTTTTGTGTAATACATTATGTCTGTGTTCAGTGTAATAAGTCTTTATTAAAAAATTATCCCAAGCAAAACTGACTTGTTTATTTTTTTGTCGACCTCGTTTTTGGAAGCTGTCACTTGTTTCAAATGAGAGTGCAGGCTGCTGTCAATAGTTGTCTGAAACACGCCCACAACATACAGTTTTCACAGTTTTCATAGTGGTCGAATATCATCAGAAAGATACTGATTGAACACTGCCACTTTCAAGCGGGGCACAACTCATTGTAAAAGAACACTGCCGCTTTCGAGCATGCAAATCTCATCGTGAAAAATAGGTATTCAGAAATTAATAAGAAAGTGGTAATTAAAAATAAAAAATAATTACAACTCTGGTATTTGAAAATTATATAACAATATAACCAGGAATATGATTTATGACATATTGGTTCAATAAATCATGCTCATTTATCATTTCATCATGCTCTGCAACCTGTGAAGTTATGACTTTCAGTGTAAAATCAAATGTTCGAATTTGCCAAGGGAGGCAACTATTTTGTTATTCATATTCCGCTGTGTAAATTTTATCTGGTCTTCAAATATGAAGATTTTTTTTATTGATTTTGTGTGAAGCTTTATTTTGTTTTATTCATAATAAAATGTACATATTAAAAGAAATAGCTATTTTTAAACAGACTATGTTTGCCTGTTTTCAAGGGGGTGGTTTGCAGTGTTGATTGTCAACTTATGTCCATTTCTGGCTTCGAGAGTAACCTGTACAAAAAAAAAAAAAAATGAAAACAACACCACATGGTTTTCTGTTTGTTTTATTCATTAAATTGAGGATTAAAACCCGAAATCTGAACTGTATGTACAAGATAATTATGAGAATTTTTAAGACAAATTCTATCCCCGTGGGAACCCCGGGAACTAAGCAGCACTTGTTTACTGTGGTAAACCAGTTCCGCTTTACTTGTAAAATAGGACCCAGTCACCAATGCTTGGGGTGAAAGTCCTCTAAAATGGGCAACATGTAGATCAACGATTGACTAAACTTGACTTCATCTCCATGTTGTGTCACGATTAGCCATGGTGCATAAATATGTGACGTTAACCACCAACAAACAAACAAACAAACCAGGCAAATTCTATAAAATTGGTAGGTGGTTTCCAAAGAAACGTAACATACCCAGTGGATACTTACTTGTCTTAAATCAACAATTTCCGACGCATCCCAACGCGACTTGCAACCACTAAGCCCCCCCCCCCCCATCACCACCTCTTTGCAATTTATCCACTGCAAGCACCCCCTGGGCTTCGACACGAGTCAGTCCGGTAATACTCACTTAAATAAATTGAATAACATACATCAAAGGGTTAATTTTTTGTCAATGAAGCACCATCAGTGCAGAATATTTTCGATTTAAAATAAACAGCTAACAACTGAGTCGAGAACTCAGCACGTGCATCGTCACAGTAAATTGTGTTCTGAACCTTTGATGCGGTTTACATCAACAATGGAAACAATTCATTTCAAAGTCGGGTCTTTGCCGAATCGCCCCCTGCACAGGCTTAGAAGTCGACTATCAGTTATTTGGAAGAAAATATTTTGTGAAAATCAAAAGCCATTGTTGGAACCACAAGTTTTAAAGTGGGAGTTTCTTTTCGGTAAACCCATATATGGGATTGTGTCACACGAGTTATGACGTTGCACTGCATTATCTTTTTTTATCATGTGCTCCACACAATTCAACATGAGAAAAATTCAGTGGCTTCGTGTTGATAAATCCCACCCCAAATGGCCCGATATTAAACTTTTTGCACCCAAGCCTTTCACAATTAACATGGATTACTAATATGGAGGAATTATATATATATAATATATATTTAATGAGACGATGAGCGTGATTGAAAGAAATATTGCAACATTTTGCAGAATGAAGTACAGTTTGGGCAGTGAAGAGAGTCTGTATTCACATGATGGATAAAAAACAACTCAGTACACAGTTACACAATCAAAATCTTTAATATAATATTCTGCATTTTCTTTCACGAACCATCATTTACATGCTATCAGTAACAGACGAGTTACGTACCGATCGCTTGCCACTGGTTGTCCCATGAAGTGGAAGAAAGTTCATCCATAACACTTTCACTGAGTTTCAGACAATCGGCGAGGGCCGATGTTGAATCATGAGTGCCGATGGTGAACCGATGGGTGCTTATCGGCCGAGTGCCGATGTTACACCGATTAATCGTCTCATCTCTAGGTAACATCACTAAATTTTCCCTCTGTGAATCTCATTCTGAATCAAGTTGTCAGGCCTAAACAGAAAGATGCACTCCGAGGATAAATTGGCCTACTGTATGGGATAGCATCAGCAAATTCACCCTCTGGGGACCTCTTTCTGCAATTGACAGATTGCTTCTTTCCAGGTTTGGTTTTGAATATGAACCAAAAGCAGGCCTGCACAAATTTGGCAAACCTTCGATTCATTCGCCAAGTGGGGGTGGGGGGGGGGGGGGGGGGGGGGGGGTGGCTCAGTAGGTAGATGTGCAGGCTGCAAACCGAGAGGTCCTCTGTTCGAATCCCACCTGCGGCAACCGCGTTGTGTCCTTGGGCAAGACACTTAAAACCCATTGCCCACGTGGGGGCATGGTTGACGTTGTGCACTAAGGCATAGTGCACATCGATGGTGCACTGTCTTCAACCAATGCTAACCCTGCTTGTGTGGAGTTAGTATGTTGGGGAGCTGACAGTTGCTCGGTGGTTCTCTCCGGGTACTCCGGCTTCCTCCACCCGTAAAACTGTCGAGGTCATGATTAGCCACTGTGCAGAAATATGTGACCTTAAACACCAATAAATAAATAAATATAAATAATTCGCCAAGTGTTCTCCTCAAGTGAAATGGGGGAACCAGATTTCCATTCACCTTGATTACTACACCTCGGTTTCTCATTAGTCTCGGTTTTTCATTTTTAGCCTTTATTTATTTATTTATTGGTGTTTAAGGTCACATATTTATGCACCATGGCTGATCGTGACTGTAACAGTTTTACGGGTCGAGGAAGCCTGAGTACCCGGAGAGAACCACTGAGCATCGACGAGCAACTGTCAGCTCCTCAACATTCTAACTGTTCAAGCTAGGCTCAAGCAGGATTACAGCTGTTGAAGACATGTGCACCATCAACGTGCAGTACACCTTAGTACACAGCATCATCGTGCCCCCATGTAGGCAACCGGGATAATGTACCTTGCCCAAGGACGCAACGTGGCTTATCCTGGATGGGGATCGAATTTGGGACCTCTAGCATAGAAGTCCAACAGTCTACCACTGAGCCACTGCGCTCCCTTTTAGCCATTGTATCATTAAATATGAACTTATCAGTCAATCTTAAAATTTGTTTCGAATTCATGAGAATTAGTTTGATTCTCGCAAACACCTACATGTACTGCGAGAATCAATTTCCAGTTCCTAAATAATTTACAGTTTAATAGACCAGTGGAACCCTGTTAATTGAACAGCCACTTTTCCAATGAAAATTATTCAATTAACATGAGTATTCAATTAACAGAGATTGTGTCACTTTCCTGTATTTTAGAGATAAACTCAAGATTAATTGTATTAGTGGAGCCCACTTAATTGGATATCTCTTAACTGAATAACCCTGTTAATTGAATATAATTTCCCAACACAAAACCATTTGCCATACCTCCAGTACAAATTTGACCTGTTAATTGAATATAAGTTATAGAGTAAACTCCTGTTAATTGAATAAAAAATCTTGTAACCTGTCGAGAAATTACCCTGACTCTCCCCAGTTTCCTTTGCTTATAGACCTATTTGGCCTCAGTACATCCAATACAGGCATTTAATCTATTATATCTTGTTTGACAGAGCTCATGGAGCTCTGTCAAACAAGATATAATAGAATAAATGCTAAATTTATCTCCAGAATACAGGAAAGTGACAATCCCTGTTAATTGAATACTCCTGTTAATTGAATAATTTTCATTGGCAAGGTGGCTATTCAAGTAACAGGGTTCCACTGTATATTTTGTTTGACAGAGCTTCATGAGCTCTGTCAAACAAGATATAATAGAATAAATGCCTGTATTGGATGTAATGAGGCCAAATACAGTCTTGTTCTTTTGAAAAACACAGGAGGGCAGTTGCTGGCTCTCCTTGATCAGGGATTCTTTTGGGTGTCTACAGGGGCCGAATATGGGACCCTTTCCCAATGGCACTTTGGGCAAGATTTTTTCCATTTAAAACTAAAATTTTCCTAATCTCAGTCAAACCCCATTCAAACAACAACAAACAATTGGTGTCCTGAACTGCATAATCATAAACCCTCACAAAACCAATATTTACCAACCTAATGAAGAATATAAAGTGTCTGAATTCAAGGGCAGTCACAGGTGTGTTCTTTAACCCTTAAAAATCTTATTCTGATTTGCTCACATTTTACTGCAACAGAACAGGTGCCCTAGCAGATAGGTTGTAGATACACTTGCTACATTATGTGAACCTTCTCAGTTGTTTCTAGGCAAGTCTTGGCTGCCTAAATAGGCAGCCAAGACTTGCCTAGACACAATAGCGAAGATGCCAAGTGTATCCCGTGCATGTTCTCAGTTCAGTTTGAAGGAGGTAATATTTCTTAATCTTTGTGTGTTTCTCTCCTCCATAACTAATTCCCAGTTGAATTCATGATAGGACTTTCCCAAATGAATGGGCCCTGGACCCTTTCCCAAAGAGGGCAGAACAATCCCTGTTGATGTGTAACGAGGCAGGCACAGGCCTACCCAGTACCCAGACAGGCTGTTACCAATCAAAATCATCAGAATCAGTCAATGAGAGAGGGTGTTATTGGCTCTCCTCAGCAAAATCGTAGGTGGGTTATAAGGAGCTGGAGCAATCGCCCTCAGAAGGACAAAATAGGTCTATAAACAAAGGAAAACTGGGGCGAGTCAGGGTAATATCTTAACAGGTTACGAGATTTTTATTCAATTAACAGGAATTTACTATAACCTATTTTCAATTAACAGGTCAAATTTGTACTGGAAGTATGGTAAATGGTTTTGTGTTGGGAAATTATCTTCAATTAACAGGGCTATTCAGCTAATTAAAGAGATATTGTGCTCCACTGTACTATTTATACCCTTGTGAATACAACCAGACTGAACCAGTACATAATTCATAGTAAACACAAACCTTATACCACAATGGCTGCTTGCATTCAACATTACCTGATACAGTACAGACATTGACAAATGTGCTAGGCTCACCACACATGGAATCCAGCCTATGTGTATGAACGTCTCCCCTCCACCCCATGGGAACCCCAGGAGGTGAAGTTGTGCTTGTTTACTGTGGTAAAGAATTTCTGTTTTACCCTCCTAATTCTGGTATGAATTTTGTAAGTGCTGCCAATATATACAGGGGTTCTTCTACCCTCTTTTGGAAAGGATCTAGGATCCATGCATGTGGAAAAATTCCTGTCATGAAGGCTCCAATTGGGAATTTTTTTGGAAGAAGGAACATGCAAAGAATAAGAAATGTTACCTTTGTATTGAGGTGAGAACATTAATATAGAAGCTGCTACCTGTATAATACTTATCCCTTTACCCAACAAATCGCCTGCATCCGCTCGTGTAATATGCAAATTCAGCATCTGTAAAAATATTATTTTTCGAAAAATTTCAACAAAACCATATCATGTGACCCCTCTTTGGAACGAGCTCGTCGAGCTCGTTCCAAAGAGGAGTCACATGATATGGTTTTGTTGAAATTTCTTGAAAAAATATTTAAAATAATAAATTTTGAAATCGTCTGCATTGGGTAAAGGGTTAAAAAGAACAGTCACATAAAATAATGATTAGTCTAAGTAATCTCTATTGTTGTATTAGCTACACTTGGAAGGGGGCGCGGTAGCTCAGTTGGTCGAGGTGCAGGCTGCAAACCGAGAGGTCCTCGATTCGAATCCCACCTGCGGCAACTGCGTTGTGTCCTTGGGCAAGACACTTCACCCCCATTGCCCACGTGGGGGCACGGTGACTCAGTGTACTAAGGCGTGCTGTACGTCGATGGTGCACCTGTCTTCAACCAATGCTAACCCTGCTTGTGTGGAGTTAGTATGTTGACAGTTGCTCGCCGTTGCTTGGTGGTTCTCTGGCTTCCTCCACCCGTAAAACTGTTGTGGTCATGATTAGCAATTGTGCAGAAATATGTGACCTTAAACACCAATAAATAAATAAATATAGCTACACTTGGATAGTCTATAGTCTGTGGCTTAGCAGTTGTGTCTCAGCAAGACTTGGCTGCCTATATAGGCAGCCAAGACTTGCCTAGAAGCAACTGATAAGGTTCATGGGATGTAACTTGTAAATATATCTAAAATTTGCCTGTTAAGGCACCTGTTTTGTAGCAGTAAAAAAATATAGGAAGCCAAGACTTGCCTAGAAGCAACTGACAAGGTTCATGGGATGCAACTTGTAAATGTATTTAAAATCTGCCTGTTAAGGCACCTGTTTTGTAGCAGTAAAAAAAATATAGGCAGCCAAGACTTGCCTAGAAGCAACTGACAAGGTTCATGGGATGTAACTTGTAAATGTATTTAAAATCTGCCTGTTAAGGCACCTGTTTTGTAACAGTAAAAAGTGATTAAAATAAAAATAAAGCCTTCAAGAGTTAAAAGAAGAATTACATTTTTATTTGAATGAGGACTGAGACTGGGAAATTATTGGTTTTAAATTGGCGAAAATCATTCCAAAATGCCATTGGGAAAGGGTTCCATATTTGGCCTCTGAAGACACCCAAAACGATCCCCGATATATATATGCATGAATATTATTATTACCCGTAAATTATTTTGAGGGGCCTGAAAAATTCATCTCTGAGTGGATTTGTATACATGTAAGAGGACAAATAACATGGCCAAGTGATGAGTAAATTTGCAGCATGTTTGTAAGTACTGAACAAGCACAATGCATTCATGACCTTGAATTGTTGGTTGACATTCACTGAAGTACCTGCATGATTGTGCACGTATTTTTCTCAATTCAATGTCTTATTCAATCAATTGTTCTGCATGATCACTGATAGATTTATTTGGTTTGATTGTGAAAGCTAATAGAGCTAGACATTCAGGCCTAGCATTCTTTAGGAGTGCAGGGGTGCTGCACGCATAGAAAAAATTGAGGAGGGCAATTTATTGCACCCCTAGATTTTCTGGAATGCCAGACCTGTTTGGGACTGCCTTTAAAATCTTTTATCATTTCGTCCCCTGAGTTCCAGTGTGTTCTCTGTGCCTACTGGCACAGAGAACACATTGGAACTCAGGGGATGATTTGTCAGCGTTGCATTGATTCGCAATAATTCATGACCCATTCTGTGTCGCATTTCAATACATTTTGAGTGTAGAGGACAGTCACATAAGAATTGAATGCAACATTTTGAATTATGAGATGTGTGTGCCAATTTTTGCACGATGTGGGTGAATGTAGTACAATTTTTCAGTCACAATGTTAATACCTTGAAGTGAATATAACCAAAATAGCATACAAGTTTTTGCATTGAAAATTTCAGGTGCAATTGCACTCAGAAGCACTCCTTGATTTTCTAGATTGCGAGGCCTGGACATTTCATGACCCCTCTCTTGGCACAGCGATATTTTACTTGCATCAGCATATAATCAACACTAGATACGGTGATGGCTCAGTAGGTAGAGGCGCAGGCTGCAAGCCGAGAGGTCCTTGGTTCGGATCCCACCTGCGGCAACCACGTTGTGTCCCCTTGGGCAAGACCCTTCACCCCAATTGCCCACGTGGGGGGCACGGTGGCATTGTGTACTAAGCAGGGCTTGCATTTTAGAATCATGACCAGGCTGATCGATAGGCCTGGTGAAGTGGTCGACCAGTCTGATTTGTCTTCACTTTTTTTTACACTTGCATGTGCATATTATATTGATATTTCATGCATATTGTGTTAATTTGATGATTTGTTATGAATAAAGATTAATAATTCCAACCTAATTGTCTTTTATTAATTTGCTATGGTCTATTAACCAGGCAATATTAATACCATGCTGACCCATGTTTGCGTCTTGGCACATATTCATGATTTAACCCCCCACCCACCTTTCTAAATGCTAAAAACAAGATGCCCTATCTGTGTTCAAGTCTACTCCCTCAGTTTCAAAGACTTTTAAAGTCGGTGGGGCGCATGTGAATTTGAAATGAAATTAGGTGAGTAGAAATGTGTTGTGACTTGTCATTACCTGGAGAATGATGTCGATTTCCTTTTCCTCTAATGTTCAAGAAATGGTTTGTTGTCTGTCTTGATATGTCAAAAGGGGGTCAGTAATTTTATTTTTTAAAATAAAATCTATTCTGAAGCCAAAACGGTGTGTTTATTTTCACGAATTCACTTTGCTGAAGATCAACTAACTTGACATCTTGCACTCTCACTTGTCAATTATACCCATAATATAAATCACTCAAGAATAATTAACGCACGTACCAGCACATGTTCAGTGTACATTTTTCCAAATTAATTGTAATTGCTTTGTTTTGTGATGGGTTATTTTCGAAGACATCTTGGAGGGAGGGGAGAAGGGAATCCATATAAGATGCAGAAATTACAAACTCTTGTGTATCAGAATAAATGCTCAATCAGTCAAAGGTTATGTTTATTCTCTTTATTATAATAGACGATTGCGTTGACTACACAGTCAAGCACAAACATTTTTTTTTTCAAGTCTACCGATGATATAAGCCAGTTTACACTTTGGACTGCGCCAAATCCATGTGTATATGCATAACCTGTTCGAGTGACATTGATCGTTCCTGTAGACAATTATTATTAAAATATATAGCAGTTTTGTAGAAAAATATCCCCAGCCGTTGCATTCCAATGATTCAATACCTTTTCCCAATTCATTTATTCAGTCTTTGTTTCTATAGCTGTAGTAAAAGTTAGACAGCTGTGCATGTACATGAATTATTTGGTACACTGAACACCACAAACGAAAACCATGCATATTTCTATGTGCATTCCTACACTGTTCAAATGGAACGTATCAGCTGAATATTTGGGAATACGAGTTGTGTAGCATTCACAACACCAAGCATAAGGACTGCTATGCTCTCCACTATTTGTCCTATTCCCACCCCAACAGAGAAAAGTGACCCCCCAAATTTATTACACCAGTCTGACTTGTAAATATATAGCTACAGGGTACAGTACTGGTACTAGTAGAATTAATTTACAGTATAACAATGGGGCTTTCTTCCTTAATTTATCCAACAAGGCTCTGATGCAGCCTGCTAAGAGAGATTTCTAGAAAATGGTTTACATCATTCAGCTTCTGTAGAAAATGGTTTTGTGGTTACCATTCAACTAATTTACATTAACACTACACTACTGCTGTGTTATCATACAGCTTGTTTCTGTCTGTACTGTACTAACCATTACATTCACTACAGCATGCCAGCTGAAATACTTGTAAGTTGTAGGATAATCACAAGAAAACATTCTGAATTTGAAGTAAAATTACACCCTTACTTCCCATGTACTGGCTATATAAATAAGACAATTTTGCCTTCAAATAGTAGAATTACATGTTTAATTCAATAAAGCTCATTTGAATCCGCTTACTGATGGCTTGTACATGCACATGTTGGTAATAAGAATCAACCCAGGGAACTGATTCTCATGACCATTAAGCATCTTTAGTATTTTTTTGGGGAGGAAGCTCTGTAGAGCAGTAGATTTATTGCTGTTTGTCAGTACAACTAGCCACATAACTCTGCATAAGAGATTCACACAGAAGTTTTCCCTGTGGGAACCCCAGGATGTCAGTTGTCAATGATTGCTACTGTTGGAATTCTGGCAGAATAGGTCCTAGTCATCAACACCTAACAGTAAAAGTTCTTTATGTAGGCAGAAGAGTAATAAACGACTGGTGCATGGTGGCTCAATGGTAGACTGTTGGACTTCCAGGCCTGGCATTTTGAAAAATGCAGGAGGGCAAAAAATCGCTCTCCTCAATCAGCTCAGGAGAGCAATTAGCTTTACACAGCATTTTAAGTATCCAATTGAACGAACTCATTGAAACTGAAACCAACAGACTACATCAGTGATTTTATTAACTTTACTAAGGTAAAGCGAAATCTCTTAGACATCTAGATGTCTCACTCAACAACCGAACACACACTTGACAAGACCTGTGTGTGTACCCAGACCTGTTGTCAGTACCCCTTGGGGGGTTGAAGGTGGTAGTGGTAGGCGTATGACTTTCTTGGACAACAGGTCTGCTTGAATCTACAGTCACATCCTGGTGCAAGTGCTTCAAGTGACAGGATAGTAGTAATGGTAGTATATTATAGTGTCAATATTCCTTGAATAATTACCCCTCAAACTGTGATGTTAGTTGTTGAACTTGAAACTGACAGAAAAAAAAATATTGCTGTGACCCATTTTGCTTCAAATGATTGCAACTGTGTTTGGATATGGTTGCAGCCATTACCTTTTACCACTAAACCACTTTCAAAATGAAATTACGTGATGTTATGTGACTTCAAAGTTAAATAACATTTTTGCTTTACAACAAAAATTTAATGTGAGCATAATACATGTAATCTCAATCATCCCAGACCAAAATATTTAGGAGGGCAATTTTTCGCTCTCCTTAATTCTTTCAGGAGCACAGTAAGGAGAGCTAAAAAATCGCTCTCCTGAAATTGCCAAGCCTGGACTTCTATGCTAGAGGTCCCGAGTTCGATCCCTGTCCCGGGACGACCTGCATTGTGTCCTTAGGCAAGGCACTTTGTCCCGGTTGCCTACATGGGGGCATGATGATGCCGCGAACAACTGCATGTTGATGGTGCACATGTCTTCAACTGCTGTAACCCTGCTTAAGCAGAGCTTGAACAGAGTTAGAATGTTGAGGAGCTGACAGTTGCTCGTTGATGCTCAGTGGTTTTCTCTGGGTACTCTGGCTTCCTTCACCCATAAAACTGTCTTGGTCATGATTAGCCATTGTGCATAAGTACATGCATTTGACCTTAACTGGTCGAGTGCTAAATTATTTTCAGCCATCAAATCGTGTACATGTGTATTTGCCTTG
This sequence comes from Pictodentalium vernedei, assembly GCA_031216915.1. Classification (NCBI taxonomy): domain Eukaryota; kingdom Metazoa; phylum Mollusca; class Scaphopoda; order Dentaliida; family Dentaliidae; genus Pictodentalium; species Pictodentalium vernedei. The sequence goes on along the minus strand of CM062291.1, from coordinate 31,990,749 downwards.
TAACAATTTTTGGGAGAGTGCCAATGGGCACTCTCCCATAAATTGTAACAAGGCAAACCCTTACAGACTAAATAATGTCAATTCAAAGATAATACAAAGCACATCCAGTGAATATGAGCCTTCAAGTTGTGATACCTACACTTTAGAATAAAGCCCAAATATGGGCTTCCAGCACTCTACCAGTTAAACACCAATATATAAATAAATGATTGGCTGAGCTTGAATACATTCCTCTTTGGGGTGGGGGGGGGGGGGCACTATGCAGCCAACTAGCCATAGGTATTGAACTTAATCTTAGGTTATAATAAATAAATGATAAAGACTAGAATATTAATTTGAAAAAAAATTATTGTAACACAGATGTTCTGAAATAACCGTTTGAATGTTACCTGGATAATGGCAACAATAACTGATTTATAAAACTTGGTGAGGAGAGGTATGCTGGGTATAAATTACTAACCAGACCTGCCCAGACTGTAACTTAAATTCTATGTAAAAGCATAAAATGCACAAGTAAGTTTTCATTTAATGGGTCTAGTGAGGCCTGGGTCATCAGCTGAAGTCTTGCATGGACTCATTATGCCTTTACATATAGGTTAATATTCATTGTCACTCTCCCTGCACAGTATTCCACTGAAACCTTAAAAATATTGATGTCTCTAAAACTAATATTTTCAGCTTGTTCATTTTTTTGGCATTTATCTGATTATACAATTCATACTGCCAATGTGTAAAAGATTCTTGGTTCTTTTTTAAAGTGAATTATTATCACCAGTCTCACCAGCTGAATTTTGATGACATCTTACGTGGATAATTAAAATGCCTTACAATTTACAAATCCATTAATAAAAAAATTACTGAACGGTAGTACTAAGTAGGAGAGGGCACTTGCTCAAACAACTCTTGCAATTGCATAACTAAATATTTTCATTGTTTGCTTCAAAAACAAAGGTTATGGCACCTCATTGGAACAAGCTTATTCCATTGGGGGGGTCTTAGCCTATGTAAAAAAAAAAAAAAATAACAAAGCCGTGTACAGATTTCTGAATCATTCTCATATGCTCAATAAGCCTAGACTGAATTCTAAAAATTTGACAGAAAAATTGGTACCGGGTATGTTCCGTGACGGAAGTTTATTCAGAATTTTGTGTGAGCAAATGTAAATGACTTTGAATGGAAGAATGAAATGCACAGTGGAAATAAAAGGAATTGGGTTATTTTTGCGACTTATTGAAATAGTTGACGACATTAAACTTCCAGTTGAAAAGATCGAAGGAAAATATAAAAATGATACAAGAAAATGAACATTTCGATACGATTAGAAGATATACACCCTTTTTGTCCAAACAACCCACAAATTATTTTTTATTTCAAACAGGAAAGAAAAATGTATTGTGAAAATGAAGGCCATTGGAGTAGTTTTGCGAATTATTTTAATTCGTATCTCCAAAAGTATTTTATATCGTAGTTGTTTATATTCCTGTCACTGTTCTACTGTTTTACTCGTAAAATAGGACCCAGTCACCAATGCTTGGGAGGTGCAAACCCTCTCTGAAATGGGCAACATGGCTTATTAATGCTCACCCCTGTTCTTGAGTTGATACTCATGTTGTGGTCATGATTAGCCATTATGCAAAAATATGTGACCTTAAACACCAATAAATAAATGAATAAATAAATAAATAAATAAATAAATAAATAAGTAAATAAATAAATAAAGTGCTTCCCCCAAATTGACATTCCTTTCGAGGACCAGTTTTGCCTGATGACTATTTCAGATGTTAGTGATTTTTGTCTATCTTCGTCATCATACCTGTTCACTGTTTGTTCTGTGAGTGGGGGAGGGAGGGGGGAGGGGTTAAGTCTTCTATGGCTGTTAAAAAGTCAGTTCACAACACAGTTCGTGTTTTAACCCTTTACCCAATGTAATTGTGATGCATGTACATGAAAACGGCTTGTATTATTTCCAAATATTGGCATTGCAAATCTATTATTTTTTCCATTTTAGCCTTCAAAATATAGCTTATGATCCCTCATTGGAAAAAGCTTGGCAAGCTTGTTCCAAATGATGGTCATAAGCTATATTTTAAAGACAAAAATTCTGAAAAATTGAAATCTTTATTCAATAAAGCATTGAATTGTTTTTTTTTTCAAGTGTTAACTTTTTTAACCCTTTACCCTAACATAACGGCCAAAACCGGCCAGCGCTATTCTCAAAAATCGCCAATTAATTTTTTTTGCATGTGTCGTCTGCTTTTCATGTTAGGTAAAGGGTTAATAGTCATGTAGATTGAGGGTTAGTACACATACTTGTCACACTTGAAGAAGATATAACTTATCCGGGCATTTTGGAATCCTAACTACCGATGTCTAGCGAGCATGGTGGCTCTATAGTTATATCATTGAAGTTCAAATTGAAATGTCGATTCGATTCTGACATTGTGTCATTTGGAAAAAAGCTTAATCCCCACTACTCACATTGGGGCACAGTGTCACTGTGTTCTAAAGCATTCTATACATCCATGGTACATTTGCCTTCAACTGTTGCTAACTCTGCTTGTACAGAGTTAGTATGTTAGGGAGTATGACAGTTGCTTGCTACTCTGTGGTTCTTTTCAGGTACTCCAGCTTTCTCCACCCATAAAACTGTCCGATATGATGTGGCTTCTGGTGTTAAAAGTGTTGTTAATCCTTTACCTAACATGAAAAGCAAACAACACTTGCAAACAAAATTAATGAATAACTATTTTTTTCCATTTTGCATCAAAAAATAGCTTATGACCGCTCAGTGGAACGAGCTCAAAGAGCTCGTTTCAATGAGAGGTTATAAACTATGTTTTTGAGGCAACAAATGAAAAAAATAATGAAAACTGAATGGCAACTTTTGTGAATAGCGCTGGTCAGTTTTGGCAGTTGCGTTGGGTAAAAGGTTAAACCCCAGTAAAAAAAAAACATACCTACTATTCCCTTTACCTACATGAATCAAGGGAGCAGTCATGAGGATTTATTTATGTTGAATTACACCTTCGACATGTAGGGTCATCTTTTGTTGGAAAAGTTTTACGTGTAGCTGGAGTACCCAGAGAGAACCTCCGAGCAGTGGCAAGTGTCAGACTCCCCAACACAGTACCTCTGCACAAACATGATTAGCATTGGTTGAAGACAAGTGTACCATATCGCATAGACGTAATGTGGACTAATGTTCAACCAGTTATCAGACCGGCCACCACAATCGGCCAGTGGTGGGTAATCGGATGACAATGGCTCCTGGAACATCGGTTCAACCGATTGTTGCCAAGCAGTTTGTGACGATTCATTATCCGCATTTTGTAATCTTCTGCAATTGTTCAATTGTTAATGTAAAATGATGTCAATGATACAATTCAATAAAAGTTTGGAAACAACCACTACGTGTATTCTTAATCTCTCTAGATGCCCCTTTACGGAATATACAAGATAAACAACATGTAAAGCTTACAATTGATCGTACATGCGGCAATCGCCAGTTCATACTGGAAAAGTGAAGGTTGTACTCCATTGACACAGGTTGCAGTAAAATTACCAGTTTCCCCGTGGGAACCCCGGGAAGTAAGCAGCACTTGTTTACTGTGGTAAATCAGTTCCGCTTTACTAGTAAAATAGGACCCAGTCACCAATGCTTGGGGTGAAAGTCCTCTAAAATGGGCAACATGTAGATCAACGATTGACTGAACTTGACTTCATCTCCATGTTGTGTCACGATTAGCCATGGTGCATAAATATGTGACGTTAACCACCAACAAACAAACAAACAAACAATTACCAGTTGCATGTGCTTGGGTGGTACACGTGGCTCTGAGAGCCACATTTACCGCACAAGTGTGCGTGACTGGTAATTTTACTGCGACCCCAGTCAACGAAGTTTAACTCTGTTAAAAATGTTCAGTTTAATGTAGTTCTTTTGAGCCTTGACTTGTCTAATAGTGCACGCTGTCGTTTCCGGGCCTCCCTACTCGACCACGTCTGGTGAGAATTTCTCCCCCTCCGTGGGGGATGTGCAGCTCCTCCTGCACCAGTGGGGTGTGGGGAGCACTGTCATTTTGGGGCCACCCGACTCGACCACATCTGGTGAGAGTTATTCCCCTTCCGTGGGGGATGTGCAGTTTTTTTTACCATGGTGGGATACTGCCGGAGCTGTTGGATTTCTGGTGAAGAGATGCCTGGTTCCGGGACTATGCGCCCTCTCCAGTTGACTAGGGTTGTGACTCCTCCTTTGGAGGCCAAGCTAGGTGGCTCTCTCACCTTTTCCGCCAGTTCCAACAGCTCCCATCTTATCTGTTGCTACTGCTGTTCCATCTACAACATCATCGGGCACCGTGTTTAGCCGGCCTCGGCTTATCCTTACAAGGGGCTGCAGGAATGTCTGTAGTGTGTTGTGGGGTATTGGCCTCAGCCTTCCCCGACTTCAACTCGGCGAAGTCGGACGTGGCTGCCGACTGAAGCCCCCTGCTGTGTCCTCTCAGCTGTTGAGCACAGCAGTTTTATACCTGCAGTGGTCTGCAGCGGTGTCTGGTAGTGTAGACGTGGGGGTATCGGCCTCAGCCTCCCGCGACTTTAACTCGGCACAGTTGGAAGTGGCTGCCGGCCGGGCCCTCTACTGTGGTCTCTGCACTGTTGAGTACCACAGTTTTGTCATTGGCGTTTTCCATCCACTCATTCTGGTCACACGGCCAGTTTTGCGGGACCAACGCCTTCTGTGGAGCCTGGACCTTCTGCCCTGCAGAGGTCCGTGGCAACTCTCCTGAGTTCCCGCTAAGTTGATCCTCGGGGTGTGTCGTACCTCTATACACATCTGCCCTCAGATGTTTCGGCTGCCACCCGTCGCCCCACTTAGGGTGTATTGGAGGATCGTGACCCTTCTCTGGTTAAGAGGGTCAGGTGTGAAGCCACTTTGCTGGTTCGTCCCCATGTCGAACCGGCTGGTACGGCAGTGAGCTTAGGCCCTCTCCTTACTCACTCAGGTTCTGTCCAAGAGCCTTCCCGTTGCTTCCAGCGAGGCAGCGAGTGGTTTCCAGGTGCCCCATATAGCGTTGCCTCCCGGGATTGGAAACAGGCTGGTTTCTGATCCCCCTGGTGCCTACACTATGGGAGGCGTCGGCTGGTTTGCCCACGATGGGCTATAAGTCTTCCGACTCCAGGGAGGAGTCCGACATCTTTGATGTTGAGAGCCTGCAGTTTTCTGACTTGGGGGCAGCTCTTGACTTTGTGTTTGGGTTCCTTCCGCATCTCCAACCATCAAACCAGCCGACAGTGTCAGCCAGGTTGCGATCATCGGTTGTGAGCCTACAGCCTGTGGAGCAACCTGCTTCTGGGCGTCTTCGACCGTGCCAGGTGGTTGAAGCATTTTCAGCTTTGGACTCTAAGCTGAGTTCCAAGTCTATGAAGGCTCCGTTCTTCACCAGGGTTGACACCTTTTTGCCTCTGCGGCATTATCGTTACTACGATTTCGCCAATCTGTCAGTCTGCCAGACTTTGACGGTTTTGGATCAGGACTCCAATTCCCTCGGGGTTTTCCAAGCCCAAGTCTGCCGTCATTCCTATGACGACTATGGAGTCCATGTTGGGCTTATCGAGAGGAATGCTGGGTATGCTTTCTCTCTCCGATCACGTCGTCTCTGCCTTAGCTGTCTCCAGATAGGTTTGACGATCTACAGGCTCCTTTGCGTGTGCTGTCCAAGGCGCTCATGCATCTTACATGCATGCCTGTTACACGGCTATTTTGGAACTAGTTCGAAGGGTCTCTGTGCTGGAGACAGGTCGATCCCTTTCTGGGGGCAGCGCGCTGCTCTTCGATCTCTTCTTTGGCGGGTCCGCTACTGTTCCGTGGGTTCCGTGCCGACGGTCCGGGATGATGTCCTACGTCATTCCAAAGATCAGCTGCTGCTTCGTCAGCTTGATCAGCCTTCTGGGGGAGGCAGGGACCATTCAAACCCTACCAAGTGCCCTTCTGCTTCCTCTGCAAAGCAAAGGGCTGATCCTTCTGCCACCGCTTCTACTTTTTACTCACGGGGTAAGGGTAAGCGTCGGCAGGCTAGAGGGAAGTCTCAGGATTCTTCATTCAGTAAAGGAGGTGGTTTCTCCTCTCATGGGCCTCGTCGGGGCTCAAACTGAAGGTCCTCACCTCGATTTGTCCCAGGTTGGAGGAAGGATAGCAAAGTTTGCCACCATCACATCCGATCCTTGGGTGTTAGATGTTGTTCGGTCCAGACTGCGAATATCCTTCCGAAGACACCCCACTCTTTGCAGAGTGCCTCTTCCAACCCCAGTTCCTTCAGACGTTTTACGTCTGGACCTTTTGTTCATGGAGATGGACAATCTCCTGGCCAAGGGGGCATTTGAGGTCGTCAAGAACATTCAGTCAGTGGGGTTTTATTCCTGCGTGTTCTTGGTGCCGAAGAAGGACGGCTGACTCCGACCGGTTATCGATCTGAGTATCCTGAACCAGTCTATCATTGCTCCCATGGAGACTTTCAGGTCGGTCAGCTGTTCCATTCACCAGGGAGATTTTGCTTCCAGCATCGACCTGCGAGACGCTTACTTTCACGTTCCTATTCATCGGGTGTCACGGAATTATCTCAGGTTCGCTTTTCTGGGGCGAGTTTACCAGTTGAAGGCCATGCCTTTCAGCCTCATCCTGGCTCCTTGGACCTTCACCTGACTGATGTCGCATGTGATAGCCTTCCGTTGCACACAGGCCAGGGTGACTACTTAGGCATATCTAGACGATATCCTCCAGAGGCATTCCAATGCTGCCTTACTGGAGTTGGATATCGACACTTTGTTGAGCTTGCTCACGTCGCTAGGATTCAGAGTCAATGAGGAGAAGTCGGCCTGGTCCCTTCTCCGTCGTTTTGTCATCTGGGGATGGCCTTCCGCACTCAGTTCAATACGGTGGCGGTTCCTCAGGCCAGGGCTGTGATTCTCTCAGCTTTTGCTCTGACTCTATCCCAGTCCACATCCGCGACAGCTCGGGGTATTCTCCGGCTGCTCGTTCTCTGCGGTTTGGTGACGGATCTCATTCCTCTAGGTTGGCTGCATGTCAGACCTCTCCAACACTTTCTGCTCAGTCGTTGGAGGCCGAATGTCGATTCCTTAGATCTGATGCGTCATTTACCAGAATCTCTTCATCCTCACCTTCTCCACTGGACGAATGTTCAGTGGATCATGCAGGGTGTCCCATTGGACTTACCCACTTCTAATCGCGTTCTGACGGCAGATGCCAGCGATCTCAGATGGGGTGCGACGTTGGATCCGCTTGGTCTTTCACTTCACGGGATGTGGGACCAGGATCGGGCATCTCCACACATCAACCAGAAGGAGCTTCTTGCTCTTCTTCTGAGTTTCAGGCAGTGGATCCCTCACCTGTCGAATCGTCAGGTCCTTCTGTTGTTCGACAGTTCGACAGTGGTTGCTTCATTTGGAACCAGGGCGGCACACACTCTGTTCCAATGTACGAATTGGCTCGGGATCTTCTGCTCGCTCAAAAGATGTCAATGCTGGGGTAGTTGTCCGTCACATTTCCGGTCGTCTGAACGTCCTAGCCGACTCCCTGTCCCGACGAGGCCGGTTCTCTTCCACCGAGGGGATGCTCCACATGGCCGTGTTCCATCGATCTCTTTGTGACTCGTTGGAACCCTCAGGTGGACACTTTTGTGTCCCCGTGTCCAAATGCTCTGGCTTTTGCCGTGGACGCTCTGGCCCTCCTTTGGGACAGTTTTGTCGGCCATGCCTTCCTGTCGGTTGTGATACCGCCTCAGGTACTAGCCAAGATACGAACCTGCAGTCGTTGAATCCTTTCGATCACACCCCTGTCGCCTCGGTGGTTGTGGATCAATCTGCTCTGTTCTCTGTTAGCGGCGGTTCCGGCATGTCTCCCTCTACGTTGCGACTTTCTTTGCCAAAGTCGCCCGCTGAGGTTTCAAGTTGACCCGACTTCATTGTGCCTTCGCGCATGTCTTATCGGGTCCTGTCTCCTCCGTAGTGGTTTTTAGAGACAAGCAGTGGAGTTGCTTTTCTTCTTCAAGGAGGCACTCACTCCACTGGTTTAGCCTCTGTGGTTAAGTAGAAGGTTCTTCTGCCGATGGTGTGCGATCACTCTGTTGCGTCTGTCATTCCTTCGATCACACTGCTTGCGGAGTTTCTGGTATATGTTTGTTTCTGGGGGTCTCCAGCAATGGGTACAAGTCCATGCTTCGGAGACCTTTTTCATATGTGGTACCGCATTGTTTCGACACTCATCCTTGCCTCTCCAAGCTTGTTCAGCTCTTTTTCTTGAAAAGGCCTAGGACTTTACAGTTTACTCCAAGATGGATGCTTTCTTGGGCGCTGCTCTGCTTGGGGGGAGGGGGGGGGGGCATTCGCGCCTTTATCCTGGATGGATATGCGTTTTCTCACATGCCAGATCTTTCCTGCATCCATTTCTCGATGGATTTGTCTTATTTGTGCAGCTTCCACTCGTCTAGCTACTGGTGATTGTATTACCAATCTTTTTTTCTGCCATGAGGTGCGTGCATTGTCTTCCTCTTTTACTAACTCCGTCATGTTGTCGGATGTTATACTGGCAGCCTACTGGAGAAATGCTACCTTCTTTTATCTGTGACAGTTGCAGGACCCGACAGAGGACCTTTGTCCTACGGGCCCTCTTTCTTCGGCTCAGGCTGTTGTCTATCCCAGCCATTCAGTTTTTTTTTACAGGGTCAGTTCCAGCTCCGTGCTGTTACTTCCCTTTCTGTCTGTGCGTCGCACTTCACCATACGCCTCATCTTTCATTGTCTTTTACTAATGTTTGTGATGCTATGGTTTGATAGGCCTAGGGATCTCTTCCTTTGTCCATGGTTCCAGTGCAATTGAGTTATGTGTGGGTTGGTTATGTGATTCCCTCCATCCTATTGTCTATTCAGCCTGTAGTAAACATTTGTAAGGTAGGTTGATAAGAAATATTAATTTTATAGTAAATTTCCTTTCTTATTATACCTACCGCAATTGTTTACATGGAGGCCCTCCTGTCTTCTTTTTCGGGTAAGAATCCTTCCTCTCCGCTGATCACATAACTCCTATGTTGGCGGACTCAAAAGAATGATGAATTGATGACGCACTGCGCATTGGATAACGGAAGTCGTGGATTTGTACTAAGGGAAGAGCATCCCATACTGGGTGTGCGCCGATGGCGCTCGTCCCAGTTGTGGCTTATTTTTTTGTGGTGTTTTTTACACCACTTTTCTTTCCCACATCTCTTGGGAAAGATTTAAATAGAGAGTATTTTATCTGAGTTAGGTTCTCAGTCCTTCCCATATAGCGGGCGCATATGCGCTTGCGCCCGTAAGCGCTCGCATTTTCCAATGAACAAGCGCTAAAAACTGCGCCCGTCAATTTTTGGCTCGAACTGTACAACTGTATTCGCTCGATCTTCGTTCTGAATGAATTGTGTTTTACTCCAAGCTTCTCATTCGACAGACCTTTGATTTTGGAAAACAATGCGTGCATCGTGTTTAGCGCTAATAATTTACCCTACGTGTGCTTTTTTTCCGAAGGCAGTGGGTTTTACAGTGTGATTGTTTCGGTTGATGGTTTTCATTTGTGTTGTTTTTGACCTTGACCGTGTTCTCTCCGAGGTCGGTATTCTATTTGACAATAATCATTCAGTGATGATGTTGCACATCAAGGGAACTAATTTCATTAGCAGCGAGGTCGGTGCTTCTTATAAATCACGATATCGATTGTTAGGTTCCGTTCACACCTGAAATCCTGTCGGATAACCTGTATTTTATCCAGACCGTCCCCCAGGTACCGTCAGAGACGTCTGATACTTCTGCTGACTGATGTCATGAAACAAATTGTCCCCAGACCGAATCGTCCCGAATTAAAACTTTATTTCACCCAAACCATCCACCAGGTCTGATACTCCTGCTGGGTTCTGACTGACTGTTAACCCTATCTATTCACGGTGATTCACGGGGATATACATTGCCTTGGAAGATTTTCCTGTGGGAACCCCGGAAAATGAGGCAGTGCTTTCTTTACTATGGTAAACAAGTTCTGCTTTACTACCCAGTCACTGATGCTTGGGGTGGAAGTCTTCTAAAATGGGCAACATGGGGATAAACGATTGACTAAACTTGACTTTATGTCCTGTTGTGTCAAGCTTAGCTATTGTGCATAAATAGGTGACATTAAACACCACTAAATAAATACAAATTGTTTTGATGTTGGACAACATGGTTGGCAGGCTCAAGTTGAGCTCGCAAGTGATTTCACAAGCTCATATTATTGCTCTCGCAACATTTTCCATAAGGAAAGCACTGTGTTCTTCCACTGTAGTGCAAGCCTGTAGTAAACAATTGCGGTAGGTATAATAAGAAAGGAAATTTACTATAAAATTTATATTTCTATGATTATAAGTACTGCAAGGCCCCACAAAGTAGATCTTCTGTTTCTCAGGCCATTTTTAGTAAAACTGCATGTCGGTGGGTGATTTTTTATTTTATTTTTGTAATTATTTCTTTGCCATCAAAATTTCCTGTTCTTGGTTTGTTTTATGTTTCAGGCCGCATAGTTTACAAAATAGCATGGGTGGTGGTGTATTTCGTCCCTGGAGTGCAATATTTTTAGCTCATCTTGACAAAGTCAAGCTGAGCTAATCTCATCGCTCTCCGTCCGTCGTCCATCAACACCATGTTTTGGTCTTCTCCTCCAAAGCCACTGGGCCAATTCAAGTGAAAGTTTGTGTGAGTGATGGTCCCAAAGGGCATTTCATTTTTGTTCAACTCAACATGCCCAGCCCCATAGGGAGGGAGTGGGGGAAAATGCTCCAAAATATTTTTAAAATCTTCTTCTCAAGAACCAGTGTGTACAATGACTTGATATTTGCTATGGAGCTTCTATATGAGGTGTAGAATCAAGTTTGTTCAAACGAAGTTCTTGAAATAATATTTGGCTTTGTAATAGGAGGGGTAAGATTTTTGGCCCCGTCCAAAATTTCTATTTTCTGAACCGATTGTCCGGTATGAACCAAATTTGGTTTGTGGTAGTATTGGGTCATAAGTACTCAACCCATGCAAAAAAAAAAAAATTCCCGCATCCCCATGGGAACCCTGGGAGATAAAAATAGAAATATTTTCAAACACCCATATTTCCCAAACCCCACGGAACAGAGAGCTTTTATTTGGTATGAAGTATCCTTACGACCAGTAGAACTGAATGGTGAAAAAAATTGCCATCGGTTATGTTAGGGTGTTCTGTAATGGGCATCGAAAAAATGCTGAGTCAGCATATTTGCAAAAATTAAAAAAAAATCTTTTCTCCAGAACCAATCATCAGAATCTTTTGATATTTGGTATACAGCATTCATAGGGGGGTCAGATAAAAGTTTGTTGAAATGAAGCTCATTGGTTCATAATTGGGCTCTCTACAGGAGCCCAAAGTTTTAACATAGGGTAATATGGGGAATAGTCTTTAAAAATCTTCTTCTTCAGAACCACCAGTCAGAATCTTTTAATATTTGGTATACATCATTGTTATGAGTGTCAAATTCTAGATTGTTCAAACCAAGTCTCTAGGTTAATATTTGGGCTTCCTACGGAAGCCCAAATTTTATCTTTGTTCAATATGGAGGGTAATTTAAAAAAATCTTCTTCTTCAGATCCACCAGTCAGAATGCTTTGATATTTGGTATGCAACATCTCTATGGGGCTCAGATTCAAGTTTGTTCAAATCAGATTCCTAGGTATATATTTGGGCTCACTGTGGTAGCCCAAATTTTTACTTAGTGCAATATGAGGAAATGTCTTTAAAAATCTTCTTCTTCAGATCCACCAGTCGGAATGCTTTTATATTTGGTATACAACATCTCTAGGGGGGTCAGATTCCAGGTTGTTCAATTCGAGTGCCTAGGTTAATATTTGGGCTCCATATGGGAACATGAAATTTAACATAGTACAATATGAGGGAATTTCTTCAAAAATCATCTTCTTCAGATTCACTTGTCAGAATGCTTTCACATTTGGTATACAACATTTCTAGGGGGGTCAGATTCAAGTTTGTTCAAATCGGATCCATAGGTTAATATTTGGGCTCGCTATGGGAGCCCAAATTTGAACTTAGTGTAATTCGAAGAAATTTCTTTACAATTTCTCTTCTTCAGATCCAACAGTCAGAATGTTTTCATATTCGGTACACAACATCTCTAGGGAAGTCAGATTTAACTGTGTTCAAAAAAAGAGCCTGGGTTAATATTTGGGCTCTCTATGGGAGCCGGAATTGGCCATTTTGCTGAAGAATTAAAAATTTTGTATTCAGTACCCTCTAGAGGTACTAAGATTAATCCACATAGGTTGTATCAAGGGGCTTCATAGGGGAGTTCTACATTTTACTTATGATCAACTGAAGAAAAGGCATGATGCCCAGATTATTTTTGTCACTCCTGGGGGACTCAAGGATTGACAATGTAGCCTATGGAGATGGCTTGCTTAATGTAGACTCATTCTTGGACTCTGTTTAAATTGTGTTCTGTACAAGATGAGTGCTTCAGGCCATGTGGGGCCTCTTGTTCTTTAAAAGACTTGGTATTACTGCATCCTTGGAGGGGTGGAAATAATAACCAGTCATATTCGAAACCGATTATTGACCGCTTAACCGTTTCATCCCTAAATTAAACTTTGTGCAATATGAGGAATATTCTTTAATAAATTTCTTCTTCAGAGCCATCATTCAGAATGTTTTGATATTTATTTGATATTCAGCATCTTGGGGGTTGGGGGATGTTAGATTAAATTTGTTCAAATCAGTTAATTTTTGGGATTGTAAGGGAGCCCTAATTTTAACTTAGTGCTGTTAGAAATATTCTTCAAAAATCTTACTCAGATCTACAGGTCACAGAGTTATGATATTTGGTATACAGCATCCTTATGGGGGTGCTCAGATTCAAGTTCAAATCTGAACTTAATGCAATGTAAGGAATATTCATTTATGAACATCGTCTTCCTTACATCTACCTGTCAGAATCATTCGATATTTGGTAGAGCTGCTAAGTATCTCGATAAATCGATACATACTGGTATTCAAACCATTATTGATTGAATACCGGTGTAATTACAAAAATATCAGTTTATTGTCATTATTTACTTACCCACTATTTAATTTTCAAGATGTCTTGACGTTTTTTTAGCTCATCTTGACAAAGTCAAGCTGAGCTAATCTCATCGCTTCCCGTCCGTCGTCCGTCAACACCCTGTTTTGGTCTTCTCCTCCAAAGCCACTGGGCCAATTCAAGTGAAAGTTTCATTTTTGTTCAACTCAGCATGCCCAGCCCCATAGGGAGGGAGTGGGGGAAAATGCTCCAAAATATTTTTAAAATCTTCTTCTCAAGAACCAGTGTGCACAATGACTTGATATTTACTATGGAGCTTCCATATGAGGTGTAGAATCAAGTTTGTTCAAACGAAGTTCGTGAAGTAATATTTGGCTTTGTAATAGAAGGGGTAAGATTTTTGGCCCCACCCAAAATTTCTATTTTCTGAACCGATGGTCCAGTATGAACCAAATTTGGTTTGTGGTAGTATTGGGTCATAAGTACTTGACCCATGCAAAAAAAAAAAAATTCCTGCATCCCCATGGGAACCCTGGGAGCTAAAAATAGATATATTTTCAAACGCCCATATTTCCCAAACCCCACGGAACAGAGAGCTTTTATTTGGTATGAAGTATCCTTATGACCAGTAGAATTGAATGGTAAAAAAAAAATATTGCCATCGGTTATGTTATGGTGTTCTGTAATGGGCATCGACAAAATGCTGAGTCAGCATATTTGCAAAAATTTTAAAAAATCTTTTCTCCAGAACCAATCATCAGAATCTTTTGATATTTGGTATACAGCATTCATAGGGGGGTCAGATAAAAGTTTGTTGAAATAAAGCTCATTGGTTCATATTTGGGCTCTCTACAGGAGCCCGAAGTTTTAACGTAGGGTAATATGGGGAATATTCTTTAAAAATCTTCTTCTTCAGAACCACCAGTCAGAATCTTTTAATATTTGGTATACATCATTGTTTTGAGGGTCAAATTCTAGATTGTTCAAACCAAGTCCCTAGGGTAATATTTGGGCTTCCTACGGAAGCCCAGATTTTATCTTTGTTCAATATGAGGGTAATTTAAAAAAATCTTCTTTTTCAGATCCATCAGTCAGAATGCTTTGATATTTGGTATGCAACATCTCTATGGGGGTCAGATTCAAGTTTGTTCAAATCAGATCCCTAGGTACATATTTGGGCTCACTATGGTAGCCCAAATTTTTACTTAGTGCAATATGAGAAAATTTCTTTAAAAATCTTCTTCTTCAGATCCACCAGACAGAATGCTTTTATATTTGGTATACAACATCTCTAGGGGGGTCATATTCCATGTTGTTCAATTCGAGTGCCTAGGTTAATATTTGGGCTCCATATGGGAACATGAAATTTAACTTAGTACAATATGAGGGAATTTCTTCAAAAATCTTCTTCTTCAGATTCACTTGTCAGATTGCTTTCACATTTGGTATACAACATCTCTAGAGGGGTCAGATTCAAGTTTGTTCAAATCGGATCCATAGGTCAATATTTGGGCTCGCTATGGTAGCCCAAATTTGAACTTAGTGCAATTCGAAGAAATTTCTTTACAATTTCTCTTCTTCAGATCCAACAGTCAGAATGCTTTCATATTCAGTACACAACATCTCTAGGGAAGTCAGATTTAACTGTGTTCAAATCCAGAGCCTGGGTTAATATTTGGGCTCTCTGTGGGAGTCGGAATTGGCCATTTTGCTGAAGAATTAAAAATTTTGTATTCAGTACCCTCTAGAGGTACTAAGATTAATCCACATAGGTTGTATCAAGGGGCTTCATAGGGGAGCTCTACATGACATGATGCCCAGATTATTTTTGTCACTCCTGGGGGACTCAAGGATTGACAGTGTAGCCTATGGAGATGGCTTGCTTAATGTAGACTCATTCTTGGACTCTGTTTAAAATGTGTTCTGTACAAGATGAGCGCTTCAGGCCCCGTGGGGCCTCTTGTTTTACTGTAGTACCGAATGAATAATAATATCCCTTTACCCAACGAATCACCAGCATCTGCCTGCGTAATATATAGATTCAGCAGTCGAAAAAATATGTTTAAAAAAAAATTCGACAAAACCATATCATGTGACTCCTCATTGGAATGAGCTTGTTGAGCTCATTCCAATAAGGGATCACATGATATTGTTTTATGGAAATTTTTTGATAAATTCGATAAACTTATATTAAAAATAATAAATTTTGATATCGTCTGTTTTGGGTAAAGGGTTATTCGAACTGCATCATCGAGGCATGCTAATTTGTTCCACTTTGATGGTTCAAGTCCGATTGTGGTATGTTCAGATATCTAAACAGTCTTTCGATATACCGGTATACCGCAGTATATTTTTGAATACCAAAACCGATAATCAGTTTAGAATATCGTGTAGCCATAATATTTGGTATTCAGCATCCTTAGGGGGACAGATTCAAATGTGTTCAAATCAAGTTCCTGGGTCCATATTTGGGCTCAGTATATATGGAAGCATGAATTTTAACTTACAGTACAGTCACTGTGGACTGGTCGTAATCTACGCCTGGGCAGTAATGTCCACAAATGCATTTACCAGGTAATAAAAATCATCATCGCCTAAATTTTAATTAATAAAGCACTGGGTTGTACCCGGTGCTTTATTAATTAAATCTTTGATGATTATTCCTATAATTAATGTTTAGAATCTAATATTATTGCATCCGTGGGAATATTGCACATCTGTGGAAAGTGACCAGTCCACGACGACCATACTATATGAGGAATATTCTTTTCAATCATATTCATATCCTCCAGTCAGAATCTTTTGATATTTGGTATATGCTACCCTAAAGGAGGTCAGATTCAAGGTTGTTTAAGTCAAGTTAATCTGTATTTGATCCCTGTAGTGTTAACTACTCATAATGATGAATGTGACCTAAAATCCTTTTAATGAGAATCAAATGGTTTCGCACAACAAGTTGATCAGGTGAGTGGATAAGAACCCTTGGGGCCTCTTATTTTTTCAGAATTTTATGTTAAAATATTTATAATCAATTGAAGCGAGCACATTCTACCTTGTCATCATCACTCAATGTCTATTCAAACTGGATGAATCGGTTTTTGAACAAGATGAACTGTGAAAATGCTGTTTTTCACAGTCGAGTTATTACCTGACATGTACCTTTGCATTGTAGATAATTCTTTGTTCTAAATAACAGACGGCTGACCATTGAACTCAAGAATGGGTGATATACAAATAGGAATATGTTCTTTTGAATTTGCAAATCTTACGAAAATGTGATAAATAATTTTTTTGAAGCAGTTCTGGAAATGAGACAGGTGTGAGTGCAATTGCTATCGTCAGCACCCGTGATTTCTATTTTACGAGAGCTAAATAATGCACTTGTTGAAAAATATTGTGGAGCAGTAATATACTGTGAGGGCATATAAATGTGTGTTGTTTTGAGAAAGCAGCACACTGTGGCAAGTGGCAAGATACTGTCATAATTCAGCAATTCGTAAAACATTTAACCGGGGAGCATGTTGGCTCAATAGGTAGGGGTGCAGGCTGCAAGCCGAGAGGTCCTCGGTTCGAATCCCACCAGCGGCAATCGCATACTGTCCTTGGGCAAGACACTTCATCTCCATTGCCTGCGTGGGGGGCACGATGACGCCGTGTACTAAGGCGTACTGCACGTCGATGGTACGCATGTCTTCAACCAATCTAACCCTGCCTGTGCTACAGTACGGAGTTACGATGTTGGGGAGCTGGCAGCTGCTCGTTGTTGCTCGTTGGTTCTCTCCGGGTACTCCCTCTTCCTCCACCCATGATTAGCCATTGTGCATAACTAAGTGACCTTAAACATCAATAAATAAATAAATAAATAAATAAATAAATAAAACATTTAACCCTCTGGACACTAGTGGTATCTGCCATGCATGTAGTTCAATGACAGCATTTAGAAAAGTTCATATTCATTATTTGGGGTAGACCAATCAGTATTTTCAACGTGCAGCCTCGGGGCTGCACGTTGAAAATACTGATTGGTCTACCCCACACATTTACTGAACAGCCATCCTATTTAATGACGTTAATGACGTTATGACCCATCATGCTCCTGGCTGGAAAAGCAGCCGCTCAGGTTCAAAGGGTTAAGGTTTCTGGTATTTGGTGACAGTATTCCCTCGAAAATTCATATACGTCTGTGATTTCGCGGGAGCTTAAAACTACACCTGTCAATTTTGGTCATTTCCAGCACTGTTGAAGCTCCCACTTGTTTCATAAAACTGGTAAACGGGCCAAACCAGTCTGCAGTAACATCGAAAAAGACCACAATACTTGGAGGATATCTAGTGTTTTTGAGTAGATACCGAAAATTATGTCATGAGTGACGGAGACAGATGTTTATTTTTCGCGAGCGAAAATAACCGTTTGTCTCGGTCATGAATGAGATAATTTTCGGTATACACTCAAAAAAATTGAACACTAGATTTTCTTTTTATTATATAATTTTTATAAGAATCTGCTCATTCCTACAGTGATTCCTATAGATAATTCCATTCGTTTCAATCTTGAATTGACGCATGAAAGTAAACAGCTGATGCACATTGATCTGCAGAAGTGATTTGATTGATACTCCGAGCAGGTGGCGTCTTGCGATCTGATTCAGCTGGCTGGTTTCATGCTTCAATTCAAGCTGAATACGTGTTGAATTATTGAAGAAAGTGATCGGTATCCACTCAAAAACACCAGATTTTCTTTTCATTATACATTTTTTGAATAAATTGATAATTTCCTGTGATAATTTGACTCGTATTCACCTTGAAGTGATGCTTTAAAAGCCGCCATCTTGATTGATACCATGAAAAATGAAAATGAAGATCACCAATTTGGAGTATGGCACAGGCTAATTAAATAAGATGTCTGGAAGTTCATTTTTTGTGTATTTCTTCTCCTCCTTCAAAACAGTTTGAGCCTTCATTATCCAAATTTCCCAATTGTATGGGCCTCAGACCCGTCCCAAAAAGGGAAGAAGAATCCCCGGATAAAGGGTTAAATGGTAAGTTATGTGAACAGTGGTGTTCCAGTCATTAGATAAAGAAGAAATCCAAGCTCATGTAATTGATGGGTACACAGTTTATGTTTTCAAATGTCAACACATACAGTCATACTGACATTAGAGCTGAAACGGTTAAGGGGTTTTCTTGATAAATTAATCACATGGATTAACCTTGGTTAACCCTTTACCCAACGCAGACGATATCAAAATATATTATTTTAAATATCATTTTTTTAAATTTTTCAAAAAATTTCAACAAAACCATATCATGTGACCCCTCGTTGGAACGAGCTCATCGAGCTCATTCCAACAAGGGGTCACATGATATGGTTTTGTTGAAATTTTTTGAAAAATATAATTTTTTCAACTGCTCAATTTGCATATTACGCGGGCGGATGCGGCCGATTCGTTGGGTAAAGGGTTAACCGATTAATCAATTGCCCTAACCAGCCAGCGCTACATACAAAAATCTCCAAATTTTATTGTGTTTTCAATTTTTATGTCAAAAGTATACCTTAAGACCCCTCATTGGAACAAGCTCATTGAGCTTGTTCCATGTGTCATAAGCTATGTTTTTGAGATAAAAATAGAAAATTTTTAGTAATTCAAGAACTTTACAAGTATTGCCTGACACACGCATTTGGTAAAGGGTTGAGAATAATCATTTCCAGCTACTGATACAGTATAATGATCATGCAAGTGAACAAGTATGTCAGCATACAGTCTCAAATAATTTATGTAAGTCTGTGCAACAATGTTTGCCTGTTTTGGAGCATGTTTGTTTCTTTGTTAACCCATATAAAACAGTACTTCAAAAGTAATGGTTAATCGATCAATTACTTTTTTGATCAATCGAGACGTTGGATCATTAGTAATTGATAAATCGGTTAACCATTTCAGCTCGAGGTAAGTTATGTGAACAGTCATGTTCCAGTCAAAAGATAAAGGAGAAATGCACCTGTAACATGCAATGAAGGGGTATACAATTTATGTTTTCAGATGTCAACACATGCAGTCATGCTGACATGTCTCTCTGCATGTATGCATGTATGTTGTGTAAATATTATTTCCTTCTAACTTGTTATTTTACAACAAATTCAACAAAGTCTGAATGGTGTAAGGAACACATCATCTTCTTCATGCTGACCTGCCGCCATATCTCAGTGTATTATCAAAAATGCGATATTCTTCGTAGATAAGGGCAGACTGTTGAGCATTGACATGTGACAAAATTTCTAGATTATTGCATGTACATTGCTCTGGTTTTGTGAACGAGACATTTGTCTTGTTTGTTGGCTTCTTTTCTAGCCTTTAACCCTCAGCACATTGATGTCGAAAATATTAAAATTTCAACTTGCAAATTTTTCCCATAATTCAATAGGGTATGGAACCAATTTTCTGACCAACATCTACTGCATTGTGTTTTTGGGCAAGACACCTAACTCTTAACCTGGTGAGTATTTTAAAATTATTTTTCATCAAAAATCTAGTCATAGCTGCTGTACAGCAGCCATAACTAGAATTGATGAAAAATTCAATACAATTTAATTCAAGAAATTACTGAAAGTTGATAGAATTTACTGGCGAAAAAATTTGGTTAAAAGTACTCAAATTATTCTTATTTTAATACCAATTTTGAATCTCACCTGCGGCAATCGCATTGTGTCCTTGGGCAAGACACTTCACCCCCGTTGCCCACGTGGGGGGCACGGTGATGCTGTGTACTAAGGCGTAGTGCACGTCGATGGTGCACCTGTCTCCAACCAATGCTAACCCTGCTTGTGTGGAGTTAGTATGTTGGGGAGCTGACAGTTGCTCGCTGTTGGTCGATGGTTCTCTCCGGGTACTTCCTCCACCCGTAAACTGTCGTGGTCATGATTAGCCATTGTGCAGAAATATGTGACCTTAAAACACCAATAAATAAATAAATTTTAATACCAATAGATTTTCTGTCCTGAGCAGGAATATCCGCCAGGAGCATTCAAGGAGTTAATCCCAGTTACCCATCATGTGATATCACAGTGTGACTGTGTACTAAGGTGTTGATGGCACATTTGTATTTAACTGCTGCTAACTCTGCTTGTGCTGATTTAGTAAGTTGGAGAGTCTTGCAGTTGCTTGCCATTCCTCAGTGGTTCTCTCTGGGTATTCTACCTTCCTCCACCTTTAAGCTGTCCGATTCATTATGACCCTGATTATTGAAAGTGTCATTAAACCCCAATAGACAAACATTTTACCAATTGTCTTGTTTGATTGAGCTTGTTGAGGTTGGTTAATCCACATGAATTGGGTAAATTCCTAGTTGCATTGTGAGAAACAATTTCTGCTTAAAATTAGGTGTTTCGACAACAGTGTGCCAGGCATGTCAACCAGTACCTGTACTGGTACCGGTACTGCTGGTTTTCTCATTCCCCAACCGGTACCAGTACTGAATCTACTGTCTACTGTTATGGGGAAGTTCCTAATTGAACGAGGGCTAATAATCATGTATGGCCACTTACACGACAGACTTTCAACTTATTTGAGAATGAGCATATCAAAACACTCTAAAGGTGAATGTTCTGTCTGCACCACGACCTCGATAAGGCAAACCATTTTGACTTTTCAAACGGGGCATCAAAAACAATGAAAGCTCCATCATCGGCTACTTCAAAGACATTATTCTGTGACGACATCAAAGTAATCATAAAGCACGATCCTCGTGCTTTATGATTACTTTGATGTCGCCACACAATAATCAGCATGATGCCATGTTAGTCTTGCGATCTTTGGGGACTGGGGCGGTTTAAATGCAAATTTCTCTCTTCTGACTGCGATATGTCACCAGGGGTGGAGCCAGGGATTTCTCGACAAGGGGGCTGACCTCTCCGACAGGGGGGCTATAATATTTGACCTCCCAAACGAAAGAAAATGAATGAAAAAATGACGATAACCGATGATTAGGTATGGAAGTAATGGAATGCCAGTTGGATAACAACTGTCATAATGCCTTACAAAGAAGAACCATATACCTCATTCTTGATCGACACAAGACGAGATATCTACATTCGATTGTCGGAAATTTCTTGTGAAGTCAGGTTAACGAGACTCTCTGAAGGACTGACTAAAAACCTCTGAGGGGGAGGGGGGGGCTGTAGCTCCCCTGACCCCCCCCCCCCCCCCCCCCACCCCCACCCTCCCTTGGCGTCACCACTGTATGTCACCCAGTTGTTGATGTGTCCTGGTGCCAGTACTGGTTTCACTGGGACAGACTCTGTCCCGTCCTGGTACTGGTTATGTTGGTACCAACGGTACTTTGACATGTCTGCAGTGTGCAGAGGGTCAGATGAGCTTTTTTTTTTGCCTATTAAAATGTACGAATGTATGGATTAGAATTCATACAGAAAACATGAAAGAAAGGAAAATATGTTGTAGTGAATACAACACAATTCAATCTTGACCAGTGCAGATATTTTTTGACTTAACAGAGGAGGGTAGATGTTCTGGTTACTTTTCCTTGCACCCACGAAGTATCATAAACTAGAATAAATGTGAAAAAAAGAACGAATTGCATGGCAAGTTCAAGAGAATTTCTGGGATACTGTCAAAATCCTCCCATGACATAATTAATCTCCATTACATAATCCCAACATGACAAAAGCCCCCTGATAAAATCCGTCCCTGACAAAATCCTATCCTGACAAAATCCCTTCCTGACAAAATCTTCTTTATATTCATCTACTGAATAGCGCTACTCATCGATGAAAAACATCCTCAACTTTTCTTCATCCATGCATCCGTCTGTCCATCCACCTATCTGCAGCAATATTTCAGCACTGAGTGGATGGATTTCAATGAAATTTGGTATGAGGCATCCTTGTGACAAGTCACTCCTGCGCCTGTTATAGAAATGTTGCCTGCATCTTTTTCACCAGAGTTATGGTCCTTACTTTTCCAATTTTTCTTGATTTTTTTTTTCCGTATGCAGCAATATCTTACCAGTTTGGGGATGGATTTCAATGAAATTTGGTGTGAGGAATCCCTGTGACAAGCCTCTCATGCACATTTTATAAAAAAAGTTGCTTGCATACTTTTTACCTGAGTTATGGTCTTTACTTTGTCATTTTTTCATGATTTTTTTTTCCAGTCTGCAGCAATATCTCATGAAATCAATGAAATTCAATACAAAGGATCCTTGTGACAAGTTGTCCTGCACATGTTATAAACAAGTCTGCTTTGTCCATCTGTCCATCCACCCATCCGTCCACAGCAATATCTCAAAAGTGAGTGGATGGATTTCAATGAAATTTAGTTTAAGGGATCCTTGTGACAAGCCGCTCCTGCACATATTATAAAAGGGTTGCCCGCATATTTTTTGCATATTGCAGAGTTAAGGTCCCTGCATTTCAATGACATGTGCCAAAAGATTTTCCATAGTGGGGGAACCACAGTTCCTCGAATCTGCTTGTTAACTAAGTCGACTGTCGGGGAGCATCCATCAGTTTTACTGATTTTCTTGTTTCATCATGCAACTAGGAACTTAACTTGTGAGCTGTATCAAACATATTGAATTGGTTAAATTCCTAATTGCATGACTGAAAAATTGACTGACATTAGTGTGCAGAGGGTTAAATATGTTGTTGAATTGCTGTTAATGACCAGCATTTTATACAGTTATATAGAGCTGCTGTTAATGACCAGCACATTATACAGTTATATAGAGCAGCTGTTAATGACCAGCAGATTATAGTTTTTCAGAGCTGCTGTTAATGACCAGCACATTATACAGTTATATAGGATTTATGGGAGAGTGCCAAGATGTCAGGTTTTGGAAGTGTAAAGAAAGAAAACGTGGGCTTTTATATTTCCTTGTGGGTATCCTACTCACCTATAACTCATTTCAGCTATACATGTACAATTGCTGGTCACAGTACAATATTAGTTATCCTTGTGTTTTCCAGGGTGTATGGGAATTTACACTGGCTTGGCGAAGCCGAAGGGTGTATGAGTTCCCAAACCGGTGTAAATTCCCATACACCCTGGAAAACACAAGGATAACAGATTTATTTCCAAGAATTTTGGTGTACTTAATACTTTAACCTACATTGTGGGCAAAACTGACAGAAAATTTGTACTTTGCAAGTTTCTTAAATAAAACCAGACAAATAAGGATGTCATTGGAACTGGCTCAATGAGCCAGTTCCAATGACATCCATATCTGTAATATTTTATTGCACAAAAATATTAAATTTTCTGTATTTTTGTTTTTGTTCTAACATAACCGAGCAGAAGGTATGAATTAATTATTAAAAATGGGTACTTTTTTAGCCATATAGCTTGCTCTTGTATATTCTTGTTTTTACAGCGTGGTTAACCTCGGTGTAATAAAACCACTGTGGATTGCAAGTTACACCGTACCTCTCAGCCAATGAAAATGCAGTATTTGCGTGGGCATTCATTTAAACCTTTACCTAACATGAAAAGCATACGACACTTGCAAAAAAACCTTGAATAACTAATTTTTTGGCTCACCAACGTTAGTTGTGTGAGCCTATGGCATAGCCCTCATGTCGGCGTCCGCTCTCAAATATTTTGAACTTTTGTGTACAGGTTTTGATTTTTTGGCTTTTCAAATTTTTTTTTAGTTTCAGCATATTGCTATAGTGGTTCACTATAACATTTAACTCTTTTCCAGGGTATTTTGTCGTAATTTTAACCCTTTGAATCAAATTTTAGACTTATTTTGATGTTTGCGTGCAGGTTTTGATGTTTTTTTTTTCCTTTCTTTCAAGTGGAGATTTACCTTGCAGCATATGTCCATGCTTTCTATTGTATGTAAACATGCATCTTAGGGCTATGTTTGTATTATTTAACCCTTTTCCTGCTGAATTACTTCAATTTTGGACTTTTATGTACAGCTTTTGGACTTAGGCTTACAGCTTCTTACTTTTATGTACAGGTTGTGATAAAAAAAAACAATTTCAAGTGAGGTTGACCTCACTGCATATTGCAGTGGTGGTTATTATAACATTGATATCTTTCCAGTGCATTTTTAAAAAATTTTTAACCCCTTGAATAGATTTTTAGTCGAGTTGTGACGAAGTCAAACTCGACTTATAGTTTGGTGAATGGCGGGCGGGCGGGCGGGCGGGCGGGCGGGCGGGCGTAAACAATTGGTTTCCGGATGATAACTTGATAGTTGTTCAACTCACATTCATTAAACTTCATACGTAGGTTGGTCTTGGTGGGAGGAAGAACCCTATTGATTTTGGACATGCTACGTCGAAGGTCAAGGTCACAGTGACCTTGAACGTAGTAAATCTTTAAACAATTGGTTTCCAGATGATAACTTGATAATGGTTCAACTCACATTCATGAAACTTCATAGGTAGATTGGCCTTGGTGAGGGGAAGAACCCTATTGATTTTGGACTCGCTACGTCAAAGGTCAAGGTCAATGTGACCTTGAACATAGTAAATCGCAACAGTACGTCAAATGTAAAGGTCACAGACCCAGCACACACTCAATAATTCATTTGCAGACAATAACTTCATAATGATCAAACCCACCTTTTCTGTTGTCACAACTCGACATTGGATCGGTGATCCTGAGCGGCATTTTTAGACTTATTTTGACGTTTGCGTGCAGGTTTTCATGTTTTTTTTTTTTTTCCTTTCTTCCAAGTGTAGAGTTTCTGCATATTGCTATGGTGGTTCACTATAACATTTAACTCTTTTCCAGGGTATTTTGTCTTCAGGGTATTTTGTCTTCATTTTAACCCTTTGAATCAAATTTTAGACTTATTTTGATGTTTGCGTGCAGGTTTTGATGTTTTTTTTTCCTTTCTTCCAAGTGGAGATTTACCTTGCAGCATATGTCCATGCTTTCTATTGTATGTATACATGCATCTTAGGGCTATGTTTGTATTATTTAACCCTTTTCCTGCAGAATTACTTCAATTTTGGACTTTTATGTACAGCTTTTGGACTTAGGCTTACAGCTTCTTACTTTTATGTACAGGTTGTGATAAAAAAAAAAAACAATTTCAAGTGATGTTGACCTCACTGCATATTGCAGTGGTGGTTATTATAACATTGATATCTTTCCAGTGCATTTTTAAAATTTTTTTAACCCTATGAATAGATTTTTGGCTCACCAACGTTAGTTGTGTGAGCCTATGGCATAGCCCTCATGTCGGCGTCGGCGTCCGCTCTCAAATATTTTGAACTTTTGTGTACAGGTTTTGATTTTTTGGCTTTTCAAATTTTTTTTTAGTTTCAGCATATTGCTATAGTGGTTCACTATAACATTTAACTCTTTTCCAGGGTATTTTGTCGTAATATTAACCCTCTGAATCAAATTTTAGACTTATTTTGATGTTTGCGTGCAGGTTTTGATGGTTTTTTTTTCCTTTCTTTCAAGTGGAGATTTACCTTGCAGCATATGTCCATGCTTTCTATTGTATGTAAACATGCATCTTAGGGCTATGTTTGTATTATTTAACCCTTTTCCTGCTGAATTACTTCAATTTTGGACTTTTATGTACAGCTTTTGGACTTAGGCTTACAGCTTCTTACTTTTATGTACAGGTTGTGATAAAAAAAAACAATTTCAAGTGAGGTTGACCTCACTGCATATTGCAGTGGTGGTTATTATAACATTGATATCTTTCCAGTGCATTTTTAAAAATTTTTTAACCCCTTCAATAGATTTTTGGACTTATTTTGACGTTTGCGTGCAGGTTTTCATGGGTTTTTTTTTTTTCCTTTCTTCCAAGTGTAGAGTTTCTGCATATTGCTATGGCGGTTCACTATAACATTTAACTCTTTTCCAGGGTATTTTGTCTTCATTTTAACCCTTTGAATCAAATTTTAGACTTATTTTGATGTTTGCGTGCAGGTTTTCATGTATTTTTCTTCCTTTCTTCCAAGTGTAGATTTACCTTGTAGTATATGCTTTCTATTGTATGTAAACATGCATCTTAGGGCTACGTTGTATTCTTTAACCCTTTTCCTGCTTAATTATTTCAATTTTGGACTTCTTTTGTTTACAGGTTTGGATTTTTGTGCTTTTAAAAAAATGTTTTTCTTCTTTGCATATTGCTGTGGGAGTTCGCGATAACATTTAACTCTTTTCCAGGGTATTTCGTCTTAATTTTAACCCTTGGAATCAAATTTTGGACTTATTTTGACGTTTGTGTGCAGGTTTTGATGTTTTTTTACTTTTATGTGCAGGTTTTGAGGTTTGTCTTTCTTTTCTTCCAAGTGGTGACTTACCTTGTAGCATATTGCCATGGTTCCTATTTTATGTTAGGATGCTTCTTGGGGCTATTATTATATTATTTAACCCTTTAGCTGCTTATTTACTTTAATATTGGACTTTTGTGTGCAGGTTTTGTACTTTTGTGTGCAGGTTTTGATATTTTTTTTTAAGTGGAGTTTTACCTCTCTGGCATATTGCCATGGTGGTTACTGTAACATTTTCAGGGTATTTTTCTAAATTTTAACCCTTTGAAACAAATGTGATACTTTTATGTTCAGGTTTTGAGGTTTGTCTTTCTTTTCTTCCAAGTGGATATTTTTCAAGTAGACTTTCACCTTACTGGCATATTGCCATTGTGGTTACTGTGACAGGGTATTTTTCTCAATTTTAACCCCTTGAAACAAATGTGATACTTTTTTTTTACTTTTATGTGCAGGTTTTGAGGTTTGTCTTTCTTTTCTTGCAAGTGGTGACTTACTTTGTAGCATATTGCCATGGTTCCTATTTTATGTTAGGTTGCTTCTTGGGCTATTTTTATATTATTTAACCCTTTAGCTGCTTATTTACTTTAATTTTGTTCTTTTCTTTGCAGGTTTTGTACTTTTGTGTGCGGGTTTTGATATTTTTTTTAAGTGGAGTTTTTTCTCACTGGCATATTGCCACGCTGGTTATTGTAATATTTTCAGGGTATTTTTCTAAATTTTAACCCTTTGAAACAAATGTGATACTTTTTTTACTTTTATGTGCAGGTTTTGAGGTTTGTCTTTCTTTTTTTCAAAGTGGAGACTTACCTTGTACCATATTGCCATGGTTCCTATTTTATGTTAGCTTGCTTCTTAGGGGTTATTATTATATTATTTAACCCTTTAACTGCTTATTTTCTTTAATTTTGGACTTTTGTGTGCAAGTTTTGAACTTTTTTTTTTTTACTCCAGCCACCCCTTTGCATTGGCCACCTGTTGGTGAGCCACGGGGTACTGATACCCCCTCTAGTTAGACTTATTTTGACGTTTGTGTGCAGGTTTTCATGGGTTTTTTTTTTTCCTTTCTTCCAAGTGTAGAGTTTCTGCATATTGCTATGGTGGTTCACTATAACATTTAACTCTTTTCCAGGGTATTTTGTCTTAATTTTAACCCTTTGAATCAAATTTTAGACTTATTTTGATGTTTGCGTGCAGGTTTTGATGTTTTTTTTTCCTTTCTTCCAAGTGGAGATTTACCTTGCAGCATATGTCCATGCTTTCTATTGTATGTAAACATGCATCTTAGGGCTATGTTTGTATTATTTAACCCTTTTCCTGCTGAATTACTTCAATTTTGGACTTTTATGTACAGCTTTTGGGCTTAGGCTTACAGCTTCTTACTTTTATGTACAGGTTGTGATAAAAAAAACAATTTCAAGTGAGGTTGACCTCACTGCATATTGCAGTGGTGGTTATTATAACATTGATATCTTTCCAGTACATTTTTAAAAAAATGTTAACCCTTTGAATAGATTTTTAGACTTATTTTGACATTTGCGTGCAGGTTTTCATGGTTTTTTTTTTTTTTCCTTTCTTCCAAGTGTAGAGTTTCTGCATATTGCTATGGTGGTTCACTATAACATTTAACTCTTTTCCAGAGTATTTTGTCTTAATTTTAACCCTTTGAATCAAATTTTAGACTTATTTTGATGTTTGCGAGCAGGTTTTGATGTTTTTTTTTTCCTTTCTCCCAAGTGGAGATTTACCTTGCAGCATATCTCCATGCTTCTTAGGGGTTATTATTATATTATTTAACCCTTTAGCTGCTTATTTTCTTTAATTTTGGACTTTTGTGTGCAGGTTTTGAACTTTTTTTTTTACTCCAGCCACCCGTTTACATTGGCCACCTGTTGGTGAGCCACGGGTTACTGATACCCCCTCTAGTTTCATTTTTGTCTCAAAAACAGGTTATGACCCCTCATTGGAACGAGCTCGACAAGCTTTATTTTTGAGACAAAAAATAATGAAAATTGAATGGTGAGTTTTTAGCTCAACTTTGACGAAGTCAAATTTGAGCTATTGTCATGGCCCGTCATCTGTCCGTCCGTCCGTCCGTCCGTCCGTCCATCTGTCCGTCTGTCCGTACGTCAACAATTGGCTATGGCTCGGGCTAGAGGTCGTATTTATGAACCGATCTTTACGAAACTTCTTGTGTACCTTTGTTATGACCCTGGGATGGGAACAAGTGTTTTTAGGTGGGGTCCGAAATTCAAGATGGCTGCCAGCGGCCATTTTGTACCTATGATGCAAAAATCAGTTTTTTGTACAGAACTTCTGTATGAAAGTTCTGATTTGAATAAAGTTTTGTATAAATGTTTAGTACCATGGGATACATCACATATAATATGGGTTTTTTTCTCGTGCGTAAATTATGCAAATTAGACTGACTTTGATTTATTTAGTGTTACTTTCGGAGCTGTAAGTGCCAAGCTGCTATGGCTCGTGCTAGAGGCCGTATTTATGAACCGATCTTTACGAAACTTCTTGGGTGCCTTTGTTATGACCGTGGAACGAGAACGAGTGTTTTTGGGTGCGGTCCGAAATTTAAGATGGCTGCCAGCTGCCATTTTGTACCGACGATGCAGAAATCTGTTTTTTGTACAGAACTTCCATATGAAAGCTCTGATTTGAATAATTTTTTGTATGAATGTTTAGTACCATGGGATACATCACATATAATACAGGTTTTTTTCTCGTGCGTAAATTATGCAAATTAGACTAACTTTGATGTTTTTTGGTGTTACTTTCAGCACTGTAAGTGCAAATGCCAATACGGCTCGGGCTAGAGGCCGTATTTATGAACCAATCTTTACAAAACTCCTTGGGTACCTTTGTTATCACTGTGGGACGAGAACGAGTGTTTTTGGGTCCGGTCCGAAATTCAAGATGGCTGATGTCAGCCATTTTGTACAAAATTTGGTGAATCAGATTTTTGCACAGAACTTCCATATGAAAGCGCTGATTTCAATATTTTTTTGTGTGATTGTTTAGTAGCATGGGATACATCATATATAATACGGGTTTTTTTCTCGTGCTGAAATTATGCAAATTAGATGAACTTTGATTTTTTCAGTGCTACTTACACACAGAAGTACACATGTCAATACGGCTCGGGCTAGAGTCTGTATTTATGAACCGATCTTCATGAAACGTCTTGGGTACCTTTGTTATCACCTTGGGATGAGAACGAGTGTTTCTGGGTGCGGTCCAAAATTCAAGATGGCTGCCAGTGGCCATTTTGTACCGAAATTAGGTCTGATCAGTTTTTTGTACACAACTTCTATACGGCTCAGGCTAGAGGCCGTATTTATGAATCGATCTTTACGAAACTTCTTGGGTACCTTTGTTATCACTGTGGGATGAGAACGAGTGTTTTTGGGTGTGGTCCGAAATTCAAGATGGCCACCAGCAGCCATTTTGTACCAAAATTAGTGCAATCAGTCTTTTGTACAGAACTTCTGTATGAAAGTTCTGATTTGAATAAATTTTTGTATGAATGTTTAGTAACATGGAATACATCACATATAGTACGGGGTTTTTTCTCGCGCAGAAATTATGCAAATTAGACTAACTTTGATGTTTTTTGGTGTTACTTTCAGCACTGTAAGTGCAAATGCCAATACGGCTCGGGCTAGAGGCCGTATTTATGAACCGATCTTTACGAAACTCCTTGGGTACCTTTGTTATCACCGTGGGACAAGAACGAGTGTTTTTACGTCCAGTCCGAAATTCAAGATGGCTGATGGCAGCCATTTTGTCAAAATTTGGTGCAATCAGATTTTTGCACAGAACTTCCAAATGAAAGCGCTGATTTGAATAATTTTTTGTGTGAATGTTTAGTACCATGGGATACATCACATATAATACGGGTTTTTTTTCTCGTGCAGAAATTATGCAAATTAGATGAACTTTGATTTTTTCAGTGATCTTCACAAAACTTCTTGGATACCTTTGTTATCACCTTGGGACAGGAACGAGTGTGTTTTGGGGTGCCTTCGTTATCACTGTGCTATGAGAACAAATATTTTGGGGTTCAGTCAGACCCACTCTGGGGGGATTCAAAGTTTTCTTTTCTAGTTTAGCATCTGACTGTCACCCACCTTTACAATACTTTACCTATACATTTGTTACAGGCAACGGTCAGTATTTATGTACAGACCATTACAATACTTTATATGTACCTTTGTTATCAGGTCATTACCTAGATGTTTGTCATTGCTGTGTCACATACTATACATGTACATGTCTTTGTCTTGACAAGTTGAGCTACAGTGTCATTGACACTTTCATTTGAATAGTGCTGGTCAGTTTTTCCTGTTACATTGGGTAAAGGGTTAAACCCTGTATTCCAAACAACAGTTATAGGAATATAGGTAGAGAACTGTATCAGCCGAAATAAGTTGACAGATATCCACAAAACAGTTGGGGTTATATTCTTCCTGTGTTGATAATTAATTCCAATATTTGACATCATTTCTTCTATTCTTTATAAGAAGGTGGAGGAATCAATATGACACAATCACTTTCGAAAAAAAATATTCATGGAATGTGTTTGCCAGTTCCGTTGTTGACTTAAGAATAGCCTTTCAGAATTAACTTGATCTAGTTATACTTTTTCAAACAGTAAAGTACATACAGTGTTGGGGGTAGAAAGCAGACTGAGAATTGCGATTGGTTCAAGATTTGATTGATTACTTGAAATTATTTATCAGGACATCACAAAGATGATTGTTTGGGATAGGTGGGGTGGGGTATCGGTTGTAAAACTAAATTGGCCCCACTAGGAGGGCTCAAGTCCAGACTGATATACATTTTGTAATAATACAACATTCCAACTACATGATCCAGGGATTCTTTTGGGTGTCTACAGTGGCTGTTTATGGGACCCTTTCCCAATGGCATTTGAGCATGACTTTTCCCATTTCAGACCAGAAGTCATCATTCAAACAAACATTATTTAACAGTTTGTGTCCTTAACTGTACAGTCATAAGACCTCAGAAAACAAATGTTTACCAACCTAACGGAGAATAAAAATTTAAGGACAAACAACAGGTGTGTTCTTTAACCCCCAAAAGACCTAATTCTGATTTGATCATGTTTTACTGCCACAAAACAGTTGCCACAACAGGTAGGTTGCACATACACTTGCAACTTACATTCTCAGAATCTTCTTAGTTGTTTCTAGGAAAGTCTTGGTTGCCTATATAGGCAGCCAAGACATGCTTAGACACATCTGCAAAGTCAGAGAACACAACCTGTGAGTGTTCTCACCTCAATGTAAAGGTAATGTTGAATCTTCGTGTGTATCTCTCCTCCAAAACAAATTCCAAATAGAGCCTTCCTGGTGCTAATTTCCCAATTGCATGTGCCCCAGACCCTTTCCCCAAAGGGCAGAAGAATCCATGTAATCAGGTTTGCATGAAAAGGAAAATAGTTTACTTTGAAATTCCCACCACGGATATTCCATAAATTTAAATTAAATTTACATATACTATACATCAAAATGAAGGCTGTGATGTATACATCCTGAAAAATATATGCAATCAACTTACAGAGTTGACAGCAGACACTAATGGTTCTTGGAAGTTTGCTACCATATTTGTACTAAAATTGATTATAAATAGAGATTATTACTATTATGTGGATGTACAAAATATGTATCTGAGTCGAGCTCCGGGTTCTAAGGGCAGATCACTACGAGTCGATGACGAGTCATGATTTACCCTTAGAACCTGGAGCGAGACTCGGATACATATTTTGTACATCCACATAATGGTAATAATCATTTTATCTTACAATATATTGGGGTTAAGTCAAGAATGTAGACGAATATATAACGAACTATTTATGTGTACGGATGAACAAAAAGAAAAAAAATGGAACTCACGTGAAAGGAACGTGCTTGTATACGCCCTCTCTGATACAAACATCTGTATCAGAGAGTCGGATACACGTCAGTTGCGGAGTTAATACAGACAAATGCATGTTGATTGTGAGATAAAATAATATACAGGAGAACAGCTCGGGGCCAAATGTGCTTCGGATATCCAAGAAAAAAGCTAGGCATTCAAAACACTTGACAATGCAGCCACAGGACTATGTTTGGGAAAATTCCAACACT
The DNA here is from genome assembly GCA_031216915.1 of Pictodentalium vernedei. Taxonomy (NCBI): domain Eukaryota; kingdom Metazoa; phylum Mollusca; class Scaphopoda; order Dentaliida; family Dentaliidae; genus Pictodentalium; species Pictodentalium vernedei. The sequence continues at coordinate 31,958,202 of CM062291.1, read as the reverse complement.
GCCTGCATTTTTTCTTGAAGGATTTTATGCAGGGCTCGATTTAACAGGATTAGCATAGCATTTCGCTCTCCAATTTCTGAATTTTGCTATTCAACACTTATTAGTCTGAAGTGCTTTTGAATCAACTGCTAATCAATTTTCCTGGGTGAATAGTAAATTGCTATTCAAAATTTTGAGATTAAATCAAGCCCTGTTATGGCTGATGGACACGTGATACCACAAATTGTAATCAGAACATAACTATAACTCGAGGATAAGCAAACAGGTGTCATGATACCTTTTAAGTAATATATCAACTGTGTAGTCTTCATTGTGTGAAAGCCATCAGTCTCATTATTTTAGACAGCATTGTTTTTCAATGCTTGTTGGCCCTGTTGACCTTGGCCTAAACATAAACAAATAGAAAAGAAAAACAAACCCGAGAGTTTCGGAATTCACCCCCCACTGACCCACTCAGTTCTGTTGCTGTGTTTTGGAAAATTTTGATTCCTAGCTTTGTTCTTGGATATCTGAAGCATATTTAGCCATGAGTTGTTCTCATGAAATAGTATTTGTTTATCTGTTCTGGTACATATAAGGTACCGGTAGCAGACTTCCATGAACCATTGATGCCTTCTGTCAACTCTGTGGTTGATTGCATATCCCCTGCGGGAACCCCGGGAAGTGAAGCAGTGCTTGTTAACTGTGGTAAACAAGCTCTGTTTCACTGGTAAAATAGGACCCAGTCACTAATGCTTTGGGTGTGAGTCCTCTCAAATAGGCAGCATGGGGTATAAACGATTGACTGACCTTGACTTTATCTCCATGTTGTGGTGATGATTAGCCTTTAGTTTATTTATTGGAAAATTTGTTACGTGTATACATTACATAACAGATAATAGGAAAGGTACAACACAAAATGGACAATAGTACACAAGATAACAAAGATGAACAAATAGATGGGTTACAATGTAAAGAAGGGATTCGACAAAAAGCTGACATCTTATGTAAGTCGTCTCCCTAAATGATTAGCCTTTCTGCAGAATGCAGAAGTATGTGACCTTAAACACCAATAAATACATAAATAGATTGCATATATTTTTCATTTTCTCATCATTCTGAGGCATAATTTGTGTGTATTTGATTTATATTTATGGAATCTCGGACTTGGGAATTTCAAAGTAAACTAATTTTCCTTACTTATACTGACTTATATAGCCCCTTAACCCTTAAAGGCCAAATTCTGACTTTTTATTGCTACCAAACTGTGCTCAAAACAGATTTTTACATACATGTACACTTACAAGTTACAGAACCTTGTCAGCCAAAACTTTCCTAGACACAAATGCAAAAGCCACAGAATGTGGCTTATTTGCACAGACTGACCTTTGAATGTACATGTTTACAGATAGTGTTACACAGAATCTGTTTTTAGCTGGGGCTACAACGGTACACTTACCTTACGTTTCAGTACGTATTGCGGTTTTTTGGTGGTGGTACAATACGTATTGCGGTACATTTTTATATAGCTCCTTAACCCTTTACCTAACATGAAAAGCAGACGACACTTGTAAAAAAAATTCTTGAATAAATAATTTTTTTTCATTTTTTGTCTCCTAAACATAGGTTTTGACCCCTCATTGGAACAAGCTCTAAGCTCGTTCCAACAAGGGGTCATAACCTATGTTTTTGAGACAAAAATTGAAAAGTAATGAAAATTAATTGAAGATTTTTGAGAATAGCGCTGGCCGGTTTTGGCCGTAACGTTGGGTAAAAGGGTTAACTGGTAGAGTGCTGGAAGCCCATATTTGGACTTTATAATGAAGTGCAGGTGCTCCAGTCTGAAAAGCTGGATGTGTATCATATTATCTTTGAAATTAAATTATTTACTCTGTATGGATTTGCCTTGTTACGGTTTATGGGAGACTGACTACATGCACTCTCCTATAAATTGTAATGAGGCAAAGACATGTCAACAAACTCTGATGGCCAAAAATAATTTAGCACTCTACCAGTTAACCCTTAAAGACCAAATTCTGACTTTTATTGTAACAAAACAGTGCTCAAAACAGGGATTTTTATATAAATGTACACCTACACAAAATCTATTTTTAGCTCACTGATTGTTTATTTGGGTCACCTTACTTGAAATTAGACGGAATCACCTAGAAACTTATGAGGTGATTTTCCGACACGATGTGACCCTGGCTGTCAAAAGTGTCATTGAACCACTAGACTACAACCTGTACATGTCCAATTGCTTAGCAGTGATTTCTATTCAGGTCTTGGCGCCTTTTAAGCCAGCCAAGACCTGAATAGAAATCACCGCCCTGGTGTTTTGGCTATTGTTAGCAGGTCCTCCTAAAGATGGCACATGGTCTGGGCACATGGCTTGAGATCGCAAAAGCCTGAAATAGGTCTTTAAACATTAAGGTGTATTTAGAACAAGTCACAGAATTACTGTAGATATGATTTGTGGTTGTAAAAGAATACTGCTTTTGAGCTCATTGGAAGTGTCATTTATAATGTTGTGGTAGAATGATACTACAACAACTTATTCTGTTTTTCGTGATGTGAATTCCTCTTTGGTGCTATCAGCAAATCTCAGCCAAGTCAGTCAGATACCGAATACCGAATCAGTTAGCAAGGTATATCCCCCGTCAAAAATACCAAAATCAATACTGAACTCAAAATTCCAGTATCACCCATCTCTACCTTTTGATAAGCTATTGCTACAGTAAAACCTGTCTTGAGAGACTTGAGAGACCACCTATCTTGAGAGACCACATCTATCAGGCACCGATTGGTTTTACTCTGTAATGGACCTGCTATGGGAGACCACCTGTCTTGAGAGACCACTGTGACATTGTAAAACCTGTCTTGAGAGACCACTGTCTTGAGAGACCACCTGTCTTGAGAGACCACATCCTGGCACCGATTGGTTTTACTCTGTAATGGACCTGCTATGGTTAGACACCTGTCTTGAGAGACCACCTGTCTTGAGAGACTACTGTGACCTGGTACCAACTTGCATTTTTATGCCATAATAGACCTGTCTTGTGAGACCACCCCTTTGAAGACTGAAACCATGACAAAAACTTTTTACCTGTTCTGGAATTGGAAAATCCATTGTGGTTATACTAGCATAATTAAAAGTATTAAAAGCTCTTAATTGGGTTTCAATTGCTAACTCATTAATGATTGAGATGTTTTTATAAGACCCCTGTGAAAAGATTAAGATTACTGCTGAATAAACAATTTCATACACACCTGAAATCTGACAGATTGGAATAAAAATAAATTTGTGTTGAAAATCTTTTTGTAACAAATTGAAATGGATTGTTATAAAAATTATAAAAATAAATTAGTGTTGAAAATCTTCAACTACAAACTAATTACAAAAATCCATTCTTCTCCATTTCTGAATTTTGCGGTTGGTTATTCACTGACTTGAGAAAACCTGAAACCTGTTATGAGAGACCACCTGTCTTGAGAGACCACTTTTGTGCGGCCCAAAGGGCAGTCTCTCAAGACAGGTTCTATTGCTAGTTAATTCAAACACCTTCATGTGGACAGAATATTGTTTGCTTCTAAATGAATATTGAAATTTATGAAATAACAAAAGATTTATACATGTTTAATATTTTTATCATTACAGTTGGGGAATTTTATTTTCACATCCAGCTGACTACACTCCAGTGTGTACTACTGAACTGGGAAGAGTATGCCAGCTTCTACCTGATTTCAAAAAGAGAAATATCAAACTAATAGCATTATCATGTGATGATGTAGAAAGTCATAAAGGATGGTCTGAGGTAAGAGAAATACAGAAGAGACGTATGTTGTTTTCAAGTAAAAAAATTATTCTATTTGTTGGATTAAGAATGAAACCGACGAGCCTCTGGTGGGGCGGTTTCATTCTTAATCCTACGAATAGAATACATTTTTACTTGAAAACACTATACGTTTATTTTGTTTATCCCATAAATCATTTACAGGGCAGTCGCGGTGAAATCGTGCTGTTACTCGCGGTGAAATCGTGCTGTTACTCGCTACAAAACACCGCGAGAAGTTAGAAGCACATAGGCCCAGTTCGTTCGACAAGCAAAACTGTCAAAAATAAACAAGACGCAGTGATACATTTCTGTCTAAAAATAATTCCCCTTCAAACTTGAGCTAAACTTGCAAAAATTCTTCATGAAATGACCAATGTTTTTCTTTCTTATTTTAGTTGTTTGTTGTGTTTTTTTCATCATCAATTCAACTTGAGTTTTATAAACAAAGCAGACGACACATGTATTTGTTTATTTACACTTTCCTTATTTGGAAAACGAAACATCACTCATCATCCCCTGCCTTTCACAATCGAACTTATATGCTTTTCAACGCTTGGTTTTGATTGATTTACTTTGTGTTTTCTTTGTTAATTGTTGTTCGTTCTATTAGCTCACCTGGCCTAAAAGGCCATGTGAGCTTTTCTCATCACTTGGCGTCCGTCGTCGTCCGTTGTCCGGCATCCGTAACCTTTTCATCTTCTTCTCTGTAACAGCTGAGCCTTTGTGAACCAAATGTGGCAGGAATGGTCTATGGGAGGCCCTCTACAAACGATCCTCATTTTGTTCCCGTCAGATGTAAAACATGGCTTCCAGAGGCTTTTCTTTAATTGTGGTTAGTGGATTTTCAAAAATCTTCTCTGAAACTTCCAGACCAAATGTTTTGAAACTTCACATAAATGATGATTGGGAACCCTTCTACCAACGATTCTTATTTAATGTTGACTGGGTCACAAACATGGCCGCAATTGCAGCTTATAGTTACTATAGAAACCCTACGAGAAATCACATTTTCATCATCTTCTCGGGAACTACTGAGCTGACATGAAACAAACCTGGCAGAGATAGTCTCTGGGAGGTCCTCTACAAACGATCCTCATTTTGATCCCATGGGTTTGAAAACATGGCCACTAGAGGCATTCTTTGATTCTGATTAGTGGATTTTGGACCCGAAAACCTTTAGCACAGTCTGCAGGTCATATTTAAGAAGAGATTTCATTGTAACTTGGTAGGATGCCTCTGTATAATATCTAGATGAGAACGTCCCCTTTTGGTCATGAACTGCCAACCGTGATGGCAGCCCAAGCCCAAAACCCAAAAACTTTTAGCACAATCTGCAGGTCATATTCAATATGGAGCGATTTTGTTGTAACTTGGTAGGATGACTCCGTATGATGTCTCGATGAGAACTTCCCCATTTGGTTGCGATCTGTCAACTGTGACGACTGCCCAAGCCCAAAACCAGAAAACCTTTAGTACAGTCCACAGGTCGGATTTATAGAGGGATTTCTTTGTAACTCGGTAGGTTGACTTATAATGTCTAGATGCGAACGTCCCCTTTTGGTCGAGATTGGTCGAGATTGGTCAACTGTGACAGCTGCAGGGGCCGGAAGCCCAAAAACCTTAAGCACAGTCTACAGGTCATATTTATGAAGGGATTTCATTGTAACTTGGTAGTATGACTCCAAATAATGTCTGGATGAGAACGTCCCCTTTTGGTTATGATAATTCAGCCATGATGGCTGCCCAAGCCCAAAACCCGAAAACGGTTAGCACAGTCTATAGGTCGTATTTATGGAGGGATTTCATTGTAACTTGGTAGGTTGACTCCATATAATGTCTAGATGATAATGTCCCCTTTTGGTCCTGATTGGTCAACTGTGACAGCTACACGGGCCCAAAGCCCGAAAACCTTTAGCACAGTCTGCAGGTCATATTTATGAAGGGATTTCATTGTAACTTGGTATGATGACTCAAGAGAATATCCAGATGAGAACGTCCTCTTTTGGCCACGATCATTCAACCATGATGGCTGCTGGAGCCCAAAACCCAAAAAACTTTAGCATAGACTACAGGTTGTATTTATGAAGGGATTTCATTGTAACTTGGTAGGATGACTCAGTATAATGTCTAGATGAGGACGTCCCCTTTTGGTTGTGATCGGTCAGCTGTGATGGCTACACAGGCTCGAAGCCCGAAAACCTTAGCACAATCTACAGGCTGTATTTATGAAGGGATTTCATTGTAACTTGATAGGATGACTTGTTTTGGAATAATTTCACTGTAACTTGGCAACTTTCTACTGTGAGGGCCATGTATACATTAAATGTGAGGGCCATATTAACCCACCCCTCAATTCTTTAGTACAGTCTACACCTAATGTTATTTTTATTGAAAACATAGCATACAGGGAACAAAAATTAACATATTTCCAATTATCACAATTCCTGTCTTATTTCATAATCCTTTCATAAACATTGAACATTATCCTTTTCATCAAACACAACACACAGACAAGTTAAGGTAGTGTCATTAACACTTTCAGTTTGAAAGCCCCGACAGTGCATTCTAGCACCCAACCAGTTCAGAAAGGAGGTAATGACACACCCCAAGCTAGGCAGATGTCTCCGGGGGAGGGGGCATATTGGGATCAGGAGACACCAGATTGCTGGTAAATAAGGGATTTGAGGGGCTACTCCGATGTATTGGGAGAGGTTAGGGCTGAAACGGTCATGGGATTTTTGTGACCCGTTACCCGTGCACCAAAATCGTGGTTAATCTGTTAATTGTGGTAAATTCTGAGGTATGTGTGAGTCAGTTAAGTAAAAGATAAATTGCTAAATATCAGTGATAATTGACATCAACATGTCTTTTTCGGTACTTCTAGCAATGCCACTGGTCTTGATGTAATGGGTCTGTATCGAACATTGGCCCATTTTAAAGTAGTCTAAACTAGCTTGTCATACCTGGGCCTTAAAATATAAAAAAAGATTTGTTTCTATGGATCAGCTTTCGAATAAAGAACTATCATTGATCAGCTCTCCATTTCAATGAAGTTGTTTTTCATTATGGAGTAGTACTCAAACGATTAGTCGACTAGTCAATGTCGACTCTGGGCAAACCAGTAGTCGACTCTCAATTGTGCAGTCGACTAGTCGGAGGAGTTCAAGCTTTTAGATAAATAGTATCCATTCTGTGCCACTGACAGACAGTTTGAACAGCAATATTGGGCAATCAATGTATATGTCTATTGCCATCTAATAGTAGTGACAGTAGTTTGTTTTAACTGGTACTAGTAGAGTGCTGAATTATTTTGGGCTATCAGGATATGTTATTAATTTGCCTTGTTGCAATTTATGGGAGAGTGCCTATAGGCACTCTCCCATAAATCGCAACAAGGCAAATTAAATAAGACTATATAATTTCACTCTTAGCATAATTAGAAGCACATTAACAGAATAATGTTCCAGTAAGTTGCTGTATATGAATGCCCAAGTGAAGCCAAATTTGGACCTTCAGCACTCTACCGGAACACCAACACTGTTATAAGGAGACAAGTTATCACCAATGACTAGTCGAAGTCGACTTGACTTTTGGGTATTGACTAGTCAACTTTGGAATTCACTAGTCGTTTGAGCACTAAATTGTATATATGATATAGCGTATACTTTATAATTTATTTGATGTTTTCAAGATTAATAGTTTACTTGCGGTTCTCTTTGTCCTTGCTTGTGAAAATTGAGACCACAAAAGGGATGTCATGCCATACATCAAAAGTGGAATTTTAGGGATTAAAGATAAAAAATATCGATATCAAAGTTCGAATATATATTGAATATATATTGAATGTACCCAAACTCACCAGACAACGTTTATTTGGGGTTTTTAGGACCAGTAGTTTACTTACAGTCTCTTTGTCTTAGTTGCGGAAAAGTGAGATTGCAAGGAGAATATCGCATAAAACATTAAAAGTGAAATTTGAGAGGTTAAAGTTAAAATATCGGTATCAAACTTCAGATGTATATTTGATATATATATAACATCTAGCATTCACTTATTTTGGGCTATCAGGATATGTTATTAATTTGCCTTGTTGCAATTTATGGGAGAGTGCCTATAGGCACTCTCCCATAAATCGCAACAAGGCAAATTAAATAAGACTATATAATTTCACTCTTAGCATAATTAGAAGCACATTAACAGAATAATGTTCCAGTAAGTTGCTGTATATGAATGCCCAAGTGAAGCCAAATTTGGACCTTCAGCACTCTACCGGAACACCAACACTGTTATAAGGTGACAGGTTATCACCAATGACTAGTCGAAGTCGACTTGACTTTTGGGTATTGACTAGTCGACTTTGGAATTCACTAGTCGTTTGAGCACTATTATGGAGAGATGAATAGTGGAAAGCTTCAACCATGTTTGTTTGGATTTAGAAAAATTTGCTATTACTTCTAGCATGTCACGTGCGTTAAATGTACTTGAGCGAGTCAGTGATAAATATTCTGAAATGCAAAACAATCGATTGAAACTTCCCAATTATCCCTCGATTTGAAAGAAAACACATATCCATTTGAATGAAAAATTAATAAATGAATGTTCTGTTATTCCAAAGTTATTCAGGTATGACACACTGCACCGGTAACGACGGTAAGCCAAGGCACGTGTTCCAAATCGGCAGCATAGTTTCTCCACATCACCAACCGGCAGCCTTTGATCTCGGATCTTGTTGAAGTTAGTTTCAGAGATGGGCTGCATTGCAACTTGCTGCATTGATGCAACGTGATTACTTTCATTGATGTTTTGACAATGTACATTGCCTGAACTGCATGCGACAGGAATGCTCCCCACTAATTTAACCCTTTACCCAACATAACGACCAAAACTGGTCTGCGCTATTCTAAAAAATCGCCAATTAATTTTCCTTACTTTGTTCATTTTTAGCTCAACTTGACAAAGTCAAGCTGAGCTATTGCCATCACTTCGCGTCCGTCGGCGTACATACGTACGTTAGTACGTTAGTATGTACGTCCACAATTTCCTTTGGCACACCTCACAGGTCGCATTTATGATCAGATTACTTTGAAACTTGGTATGCTTGTTTGGGGTGACGTCTAGATGCGAGCTATCGATTTTCTTCAATTTCCGTCAAAAAATGTTGCCGCGGTCAACGTTCTTAGAACTTAGTTTAGTCAAACCACAATATTTCCCTTTGGCACACCCTACAGGGCACATTTATGATTTGATTGCTTGGAAACCGGGTATACTTATTTGGGGTGACCTCTAGATGGGAGCTATCGATTTTCTTTAATTTCCGGCAAAAAATGTTGCCACTGCCAACGTTCATAGAACTCAGTTTAATCAGACCTCAATATTTCCCTTTGGCACACCCTACAGGGCACATTTATGATCGGATTGCTTTGAAACCTGGTATGCTTGTTTGGGGAGACCTCTAGATGGGAGCTATCGATTTTCTTCAATTTCTGTGAAAAAATGTTGCCGCGGCCAACGTTCTTAGAACTTAGTTTAGTCAGAAGACTCAATAGTTCCCTTTGGCACACCCTACAGGGTACATTTATGATCGGATTGCTTTGAAACCTGGCATGCTTCTTTGGGGTGACCTCTAGATGGGAGCTATCGATTTCCTTCAATTTCTGTCAAAAAATGTTGCCGCGGCCAACATTCTTAGAACTTAGTTTAGTCAAACCACTATATTTCCCTTTGGCACACCCTACAGGGCACATTTATGATTTGATTGCTTTGAAACCTGGTATGCTTATTTAGGGTGACCTCTAGATGGGAGCTATCGGTTTTCTTCAATTTCCGGCAAAAAATGTTGCCACGGCCAACGTTCATAGAACTTAGTTTAGTCAGACCTCAATATTTCCCTTTGGCACACCCTACAGGGCCCATTTATGATCAAATTGCTTTGAAACCTGGTAAGCTTGTTTTGGGAGACCTCTAGATGGGAGCTATCGATTTTCTTCAATTTCTGTCAAAAAATGTTGCCGCGGCCAACGTTCTTAGAACTTAGTTTAGTCAGAAGACTCAATATTTCCCTTTGGCACACCCTACAGGCAACAATTCTGATTGGATTGCTTTGAAACCTGGCATGCTTGTTTGGGGTGACCTCTAGATGGGAGCTATCGATTTTCTTCAATTTCCATCAAAAAATGTTGCCGCGGCCAACGTTTTTAGAACTCAGTTTAGTCAGACCACAATATTTCCTTTTGGCACACCCTACAGGGCACATTTATGATTTGATTGCTTTGAAACCTGATATGCTTGTTTGGGGAGACCTCAAGATGGGAGCTATCGATTTTCTTCAATTTCCGTTAAAAAATGTTGTCGCGGCCAACGTTCTTAGAACTTAGTTTAGTCAGACCACAATATTTCCCTTTGGATCACCCTACAGGGCACATTTATGACTAGATTGCTTTGAAACCTGGTATGCTTATTTACGGTGACCTCTAGATGGGAGCTGTCGATTTTCTTCCATTTCCATCAAAAAATGTTGCCACGGCCAACGTTCTTAGAATTTAGTCTAGTCAGACCACAATATTTCCCTTTTGTACCCCCTACAGGGCACATTTATGATCGGATTGCTTTGAAACCTGGCATGCTTGTTTGGGGAGACCTCTAGATGGGAGCTATCGATTTTCTTCGGTTTCTGTCAAAAAATGTTGCCACTGGCAAAAAAAGTGACATTGGTACCAATGATCTTCAATTTTGCCATTTCATTTATAACTTACCAAGTTCAAGTTTGTCAAGTTGAGCTACAGTGTCATTGACACTTTCATTTGTCTCAAAAACATAGGTTATGACCCCTCGTTCCAACAAGTGTCATAACCTATGTTTTTGAGACAAAAAATGAACAAAATTAGTTATACAATAATATTTTTTTGCAAGTATCGTCTGCTTTTCATGTTAGATAAAGGGTTAACACCCAACAAACAGTGTCTGACTGTCGGAATACCCTGTAACTTACTGTTGTTAGCGGCGGTGTTTATAACCAGTTAATACCTTTGCTGCAGTGTGGAGCTACAATGTTGGGGCAGCTGCTCGTCGTTGCTCGGTGGTTCTCTCCGGGTACTCCGGCTTCCTCCACTGTAAAACTGCCACGGTCATGATTGGTCATTGTGCATAAGTAATAAGTATGTGACCTTAAACACCAATAAATAAATAAATAATTGGGATGTGTTGTGATGCATCGTCAGTCCGTCCATCCATCTGTCTGTCCACAATTCATTTAGCACACACTACAGGCCGCAGCTCTCACCTGATCAGTCCCAAATTTCATATGCAGTTTTGGGGCAATGTCTTGATGTGAGCTATCAAATTTTTTCGAATTTGTTAAAAAACATTGCCACCAGTGGCCAGTGCCCATCTTAGATTTGGCATATAATTTGTCAACAATTCCATTAGCACACCCTACAGACCACATCTCTCACCTGATCTTTTTCAAATTTCATATGTAGCTTTGGCGAGCTTTTGGGAGCTATCCAATATTTCTGAATTTTGTTGAAAAACATGGCAGCCAGCAGCCATCTTGGATTTGGATATAAATTCCCAACAGTTCTATTAGTACACCCAACAGGCCCCACCCTCACCCACTTTTTTTCAGATTTCATATGTAGTTTTGGGTGTGATGTCTTTTCTGCAGAAACTTGAGTGAATGACTTTGCATTACAGGATCTTTCTATTTAGTTCATTCCCAAATTGGACAAATTGCGCTGCAGTGTCATTAACACTTTCATTTACTTGACTCCAACAAAAGAAATTCTTGTTTCTCAAATAATTTTTCCTCATTTTTACGATGAGGGAGGGAAGCTTTATTTATTTGTTTTTTTTTATTATAAATGCACAAAACAGTCCTCTGAAGATTTGGAATTATTCATTTTAACTCCTCAAACTATGTTTTCAGCAGTGACGATTTTCCCTACTGCAGTTGCAAATTTAACAAACTGTATCTTGTTTGACAGAGCTCAGACTGGGAACTCTATCGGACACGACATAGTTAAATTTTAAGTCCTACAAGAGTTCAAAATTGAAGAGATTTCCAGGTGAAAAAAAGGGATTAGACAGCTATTAACCCTTTACCTAACATGAAAAGCAGACGACACTTGCAAACAAAATTCTTGAATAACTTATTTTTTTCATTTTTTGTCTCAAAAACTTAGGTTATGACCCCTCATTGGAACGAGTTCGACTCGCTCATTCCAAAGAAGGGTCATAACCTTTGTTTTTGAGACAAAAAATTTAAAAAATAATGAAAATTAATTGGCGATTTTTGTGAATAGCGCTTTGCCGGTTTTGGCCGTTATGTTGGGAAAAGGGTTAAATGATGAGGGATGTGCCCGAGAAAAGAATTTTTTTGCAGTTTTAGTGATTTCTGTAATGAAATGGACAACTTCATGTATTAAATATACTCCTTCCCTTCTCCCTCCCTCAAGTGAATGTGTATGCTGTGAACGTAGAATTGGGAGGTAGTATTAATCACCCTAGGGTGATGATTCTGGTTTCCAATGATGTGAAGTTTTTGATCATTTAGAGTACAAGCGTGTATAATATTTGGAACTATAACTGACACAGTTCATGGGGAGATCAATGCTCAGTAAGATTCAATTTACGGGAAATATAAAAAATGGACATCTACAAAATCTGAAACAAATATTTGTATTTCTCCTGTATATTATTTTGCTTTATTTTCATTTCGGTGCATTGTTTTTAGCTCACCTACTTCTATTGAAGTGGTGAGCTATTGTCATAATCGGGCGTCAGCTTCTGCGTCGGTGTCGGCATCGGCGTCCGGCGTGTCCAATATTGTAAGATTTAATGTTAAGGTTAATTTCTCAAAGATCAGTGGGCTCAGGCCTTTGATATTGCATATGTAGGTTGTAGGGGACTGTCAGAACAGTATTTAACACTGATGCTACGACTTTTTTCCAAATTTTACCTAAAATTTTCTGCCAAAACTTGTAAGAATTTGCGTTTAGGTGTTGTAAGAATTTGCGTTAAAGTCAGCTTTTGTGAAGATTGTGCTGCTTTAACTTCTCATTACTGTTGATTTTCATATTTCAATAACAACTGTATGTATTAACCCTACTGTATGCAGAAATTTACGGAAATTTTCTTTTTTTTCAGTCAAAATTTTCATGTTTTTCTCGGACTTAGTAAATTTTAAGTTTTAAAACTGTGTAAACTTTGTGTTTAGGTGAGTTGTGTTTCTATGTGTCTTTCCAGGTGATTAATATTCTACACTTGGGTTACTGAACTCCATTGCAGTAATATTTAACCCTCATTACATACATATTTGAGGAATTTGAGGCTGATTTTCTGCCAAAACTTGTAAGAATTAGCGTTTAGGTGTTGTAAGAAATTGCTTTAAAGTCAGCTTTTGTGCTTATTGTGGTGCCTTCACCTCTCATTACTGTTTTTTTTCTCATTTCAATAACTACTTTAGGTATTAACCCTACTGTATGCAGAAATTTAACTGATTTCTTCTCTTTTTTCAGTCAGACTGTTCGCATTTTTCTCTGACTTACTCAATTTTAAGTTCTAAAAGTTTGTGTTAAGGTGAGTTCTGTTTCTATGTGTCTTTCCAGGCAATTGATATTGTACACATGGGTTACTGAACTACATTGCGGTAACATTGCGCCCTCATTACATGCATATTTGAGGAATTTGAGGGGGATTTTGGGGACTTATATTCATATTTTTTTAACTTTTTTTTTTTATTTAATACTTTCTCATACTTGTTACTAGTAACATTAAGGCTTATTTTAGTTGTTGATGTGATGTATTTTTGTTGGGACTTATAGTCACTTTCTTGAACGAATGTTTTTCCGCAACTCCTCTTTAACCAATGAATGTACTTCAATTACAATTTCAGTGATTCTTCAGTGGGCTCATGCCTTTGATATTGCATATGTAGGTTGTAGGGGACTATCAGAATAGTATTTAACCCTGATACTACAACTTTTTTCCAAATTTCACTTAAAATTTTCTACCAAAACTTGTAAGAATTTGCTTTTAGGTGTTGTAAGAATTTGCGTTAAAGTCAGCCTTTGTGAAGATTGTGCTGCTTTAACTTCTCATTACTGTTGATTTTCATATTTTAATAACAACTATAGGTATTAACCCTACTGTATGCAGAAATTTAACGGAAATTTTCTTTTTTTTTTCAGTCAAAATTTTCATGTTTTTCTCGGACTTAGTAAATTTTAAGTTGTAAAACTTTGTAAACTTTGTGTTTAGGTGAGTTGTGTTTCTATGTGTCTTTCCAGGTGATTAATATTCTACACTTGGGTTACTGAACTCCATTGCAGTAATATTTAACCCTCATTACATGCATATTTGAGGAATTTGAGGCTGATTTTCTGCCAAAACTTGTTGTAAGAATTAGCATTGAGGTGTTGTAAGAATTTGCGTTAAAGTCAGCTTCTGTGCAGATTGTGGTGCCTTCACCTCTCATTACTGTTTATTTTCTCATTTCAATAACTACTTTAGGTATTAACCCTACTTGTATGCAGAAATTTAACTGATTTCTTCTATTTTTTTCAGTCACAATGTTCACATTTTTCTCTGACTTACTCAATTTTAAGTTCTGAAAGTTTGTGTTAAGGTGAGTGCTGTTTCTATGTGTCTTTCCAGGCAATTGATATTGTACACATGGGTTACTGAACTACATTGCGGTAACTTTTTTTTTTATTTAATACTTTCTCATACTTGTTACTAATAACATTAAGGCTTATTTTAGTTGTTGATGTGATGTATTTTTGTTGGGACTTATAGTCACTTTTTTGAATGAATGTTTTTCCGCAACTCCTCTTTAACCAATGAATGTACTTCAATTACAATTTCAGTGATTCTTCATTCATAATGCCATTTTGCACCTCCTATTTTAGTTTTTTTTGATCTGATGTATTTTTATTTTGTAAAAAATAAATTTATGAAAGCCTTTCCTAATTCTTATTTATGATTTAATATCTGGCCTCACGATTCATATTCTTAATCATAAACATTTCTAAAAGAAAAAAATGCTTTTATATCCAATGATTCTATGTTGAATTGATATATAATAAATGCAGAAATATAGACTTTCCAAAGCCATCACATAAACCACATTAATCATTTGATGCCTAGTTAATGATTTATATTAACTAAATATTAGGCACGTTACATTGGAACGACATTATCAAGCGTGATTGTAGGTTAGCGTTGGGATGTAACATCCCTCTTGTTAAACTATACAAGCAAAACAATCCTTAATACATATATATGCTTTTATGCCATCTGTTAAACAGTTTTAAATGACACGAATACAATCCGACTAGAAAGTCTGACCCAATTTTGTTTGTAGGTGACATTGAATACCTGGTCATACTAAAATGAGACTGCAGGTAGAAAATAAGACCACAAGAGACCACACGCAAAGTACAGGGGTTAGAGTCCTCAAGTGAAGGCTAGATAAGACCACAAGAGACAAACTCAAGTGAATGCTAGATGTTATATATATATCAAATATACATCTGAAGTTTGATACCGATATTTTAACTTTAACCTCTCAAATTTCACTTTTAATGTTTTATGCGATATTCTCCTTGCAATCTCACTTTTCCGCAACTAAGACAAAGAGACTGTAAGTAAACTACTGGTCCTAAAAACCCCAAATAAACGTTGTCTGGTGAGTTTGGGTACATTCAATATATATTCGAACTTTGATATCGATATTTTTTATCTTTAATCCCTAAAATTCCACTTTTGATGTATGGCATGACATCCCTTTTGTGGTCTCAATTTTCACAAGCAAGGACAAAGAGAACCGCAAGTAAACTATTAATCTTGAAAACATCAAATAAATTATAAAGTATACGCTATATCATATATACAGTTTAGTGCTCAAACGACTAGTGAATTCCAAAGTTGACTAGTCAATACCCAAAAGTCAAGTCGACTTCGACTAGTCATTGGTGATAACTTGTCTCCTTATAACAGTGTTGGTGTTCCGGTAGAGTGCTGAAGGTCCAAATTTGGCTTCACTTGGGCATTCATATACAGCAACTTACTGGAACATTATTCTGTTAATGTGCTTCTAATTATGCTAAGAGTGAAATTATATAGTCTTATTTAATTTGCCTTGTTGCGATTTATGGGAGAGTGCCTATAGGCACTCTCCCATAAATTGCAACAAGGCAAATTAATAACATATCCTGATAGCCCAAAATAATTCAGCACTCTACTAGTACCAGTTAAAACAAACTACTGTCACTACTATTAGATGGCAATAGACATATATATTGATTGCCCAATATTGCTGTTCAAACTGTCTGTCAGTGGCACAGAATGGATACTATTTACCTAAAAGCTTGAACTCCTCCGACTAGTTGACTGCACAATTGAGAGTCGACTACTGGTTTGCCCAGAGTTGACATCGACTAATCGACTAATCGTTTGAGTACTAATACAATTTTTTTCCAAGGTGGTTGTAATATCTTGATTTTTACCCCTTCTGTTTTATGTTTGAAGTCTGACAGAAAGTCGCATTTGCGGTCTCACTTTCAATCAGGCATAGAGATGCAGATTATGTGGAAACCCTTGCCTGAAATGAGCCAATTAAGTGGATTTGCCTGTTGTTATTAGGTGTGAATAACAATAAAAACTCCATCCATACGTTATCGCGGCTGGAAGAAGAAAATTTTCAAGATTTCGTGCTTGACTTGAAATGAAAAGTTTATACTTTATCAACACTCCTCATCTTTTACCTGGGCTAAACTCTTTCAACATGAGAGGCCGCTTTTCCAGACCAGGAACACGATATGTCATAATTTCATTAAGTAGGATTGGCTACTAAGTGAACGTGTGTGGTGGAACAATGCACATTGAAAATATTAATTGCTCTACCCCCAAATAATGGATATGGACTCTTCCAATTTCTTCCATTTAACTAGCATGGAAGATACCACCAATGTTCAAAGGGTTAAGATTGGCAGCTATAATATTTGGCAGAGTTTTTTGTACAGTGAATTTTGCTACTTTTTTCTAGTTTTTTAATTATTAAACTCCTCTCATCCTTTATCTGGGCTTGGGACGGCAATTATACAACTTGACATCTATAGTTTTTTCTACACTGAATTTTGCTACTATTTTTAGCTCATCTTGACAAAGTCAAGCTGAGCTAATCTCATCGCTCTCCATCCATCGTCCGTCAACACCATGTTTTGGTCTTCTCCACTGGGTCAATTCAAGTGAAAGTTTGTGTGAGTGATGGTCCCAAAGGGGCATTTCATTTTTGTTCAACTCAGCATGCCCTGCCCATAGGGAGGGAGTGGGGGAAAATGCTCCAAAATATTTTAAAAATCTTCTTCTCAAGAACCAGTGTGTACAATGACTTGATATTTGCTATGGAGCTTCCATATGAGGTGTAGAATCAAGTTTGTTCAAACGAAGTTCGTGAAGTAATATTTGGCTTTGTAATAGGAGGGGTAAGATTTTTGGCCCCGCCCAAAATTTCTATTTTCTGAACCGATGGTCCGGTATGAACCAAATTTGGTTTGTGGTGGTATTGGGTCATAAGTACTTGACCCATGCAAAAAAAAAAAAAAATCCTGCATCCCCATGGGAACCCTGGGAGCTAAAAATAGAAATATTTTCAAACGCCCATATTTCCCAAACCCCACGAAACAGAGAGCTTTTATTTGGTATTAGCGGGGGAGGAATTCGCTAGAATTGTGCACTTGGTGATACCTTCCTGAAATTTGGCATGATGTAAGGGTAGGCATCAGAGATTTCAAAATCGATCGGCTACAAGTTGGCACCATCCTCTAGCCACCACTAGCAGCGAAATCCAAAATGGCCGCCAAGCGGATCGAAAAAAAGCTATTTTCGCCGATCGCACAACTGAAGCTCCAAACCTAACACCATACATGTGCTGTAATTGATGTGAATGATGGAGTGAAGCCCTTGGAACAAGTTGGGGGGAAGATTAATGGATAATGGGATCAGAATTTCCGTCGATGTGTGCGTCTGTGTGTCTGACTGTCAGTATGATCGTCCGTCCGTAGATAAATTAGTGTTGAATGTTTCTCGGGAATGCAATGGTCAAATGAACATGGTATGAGAGATTCCTGTCAACACATGAACAAGGGTACTCGATAGTATGCAGCAGTGGGGATACTTGGACATTTGATAATCCAATTAAAGTGACAGTCTATTCTCAACTTCCGGCATTTTCGATAGATTTATTTTCTAAGAAAATAAAACTATCAAATTTCTAGAGGAGTTCTGGTTCAATCTCAACACCATAGCGACACGTCTGCCAGCAAGGGCAGTGCTGGAATGAACTCGGGATGCATTAGTTCCCGTTGTTAATTATACAATGTTATCTTGCCAGTATAGAACATTGGCAAAATGGGACTAGAAGGGGTGAGTGTATGTTTGCAGTCATTCGAGGTACAGGAATATTTTTTGACTACAAGTAGTATTCTTCATTTTCGGCCAGTTAAGATGTGGTGTGTTCCAAGTCAGGATTAATGTTGCCGACACTTAATGCCCATCCCTCATGGTATGCTACTTTACCAGGGATATAGAGATATAGCCACCACTGGGAGCCAAAACATGACCTTTGATGTCGATGAGTGGTCGAAATGTTTTAGCGAATAACTTATCGAAATATGATCCGGTATGGCAATTTGATACCTTACGTTAGATTTATTAGATCAACTCAGGTATGGATTCATTGAGACATGAGTGCGCTACAAGATGAAGGATTTCCAAGTTGATTTGCTATGGAGTAGGAACTGACTAGTCACATGTGGCCTATGGCCAGAGAAAGACAAGGATACCATAGATGAACACACGGGTGAACGAAGGTATCAACTGTTGTACAGAGGCAAAATAGTTGGGGATATTGTATCATGCTATGCATGAATTAACACCGTCTTGTGCAGTAAATAACAGACTATTTTCCGAAATCTAAAACTGTATTCCTATACCCCGGACAATGTAGCAAGCCACATGGGATGAACATTTGTTAGCAAAATCAACTCAACTAGAAACATGACATGTGTTAACTGGCCGAAAATGGAAAAAAAAATACCAGAATAGGAGATGACTGGTCCTAACATGACAGTATACTACTCAATATTGTTACAACAGCCACCTTCACACTTACACAAAGGTGTGCACCTTAATCCAGCTTTCAAGCATTTGCAATTGCCCTTGCAGGCCTTGGCACAACTACAGTGGAGCATCAGTGCACATGCAGCACTTGCGTCTCCTAGGTGAGTCCAAAATGGGACCAGAATATTGAGACGTGGATTCCACTCCCATCCGTACTGTGATGGGTCTGGCACACATAAGTGTTTCTGCAGAGCACGATGCCAAATGAAAGATGACACAAGAATTACCCTTTTTACATGTTGATACAGAGCTGCTTTGGTGGGCGGGATGTTTTCCATAGACTTAAGGCCATGTGTGAACATATGCCGTCTCGCATCATTGACACGTGTACTGACACAACTGTTACTGTACATCTGTATGGTGAGTTTTTCGATATGCTGCATATGAGGGGAATCCTCTGAAAAGACTTGCGGATTCTCAGTCAATTCTATCATCATTTCAGTTGATGCGGGAAAATTCATCCATGCATTCCATCCTGTCTTCTTCCCAATGCCGAGCATGCTGGATGTTACATCACAACCTGTGAAGGCGTGGAAGAAAGTCAGGGCCTTACAGTAATCAGGTCCAAGTTGTGAAGCTATCTCATGAATTGGCATATCTTTATATGCCTTTCCAATTCCAAACCCAATCCACAGCTCACTGAGTCCAAGGTCACGGAATGTTGCGAAATGGTGCAAAGACAGAATGACGACATCAGAATCAACCGTGCGAAGAAAAGCTATTTTGTGACCTTGTGAGACTGCATGGTTGAGATGAAGCATCATGCGCGTGTCTGCTTCCTCGTGGTTCGATGGAGATATGTCACATAAGCTAACATCCTTATTGCATAGTACATATTCTCCTGATGTCGTTAACAACTGGTACTCGGATGTTGATGTTAATTTCAGCAGTTCAGCAGACAGGAACTTGAAAAATTCGTCTTTATTCTCACTAACTTTCAAGAATGCCTGCCAATTCTTCCCTTTAGGTAAAGGGACGTTCTCGGACACCCGTATCAACCTAACTGCTGTCTCACCGAGGCGTTTTGCTCGCGTCTGATTCTTCAAACTGCCTTCGGGGTAACAGTCATAGATCGCATCAACCCTTGTGGTGTTCGTGTTAATCAGAGATTCGATGTATGGCAATAATTGCAATCGAGCATATTCTCCAAACAGATCCGCTTTCTGTGGTTTGATTACATGGACTACAGCAGGCATATCCAAGATGACAACTGAAGCTTGTCTAGCTGCTGAATTCTTCCCTTGTGCAGGAATAGCTGGTAAACAATTGAGAATTTGAGATTTTGTCCCACTCCGTAGCTTACCTCTATCGGATAATGCTGGCGGATCACGTGCATTCTCGTGCATGAAAAACTCATCCATGTTTGAATCAGGCCGGGCTTGCAGTGAAACGAACATCTGGGTAACTATTGCGGCAGTTGCTTTACTTGACATGAGTTTGTCTCGGCCTTTGTCCAGGTTGGCTGGGGGTGGGTTAAGGAAGGTATATATATTTGCCTTGGGAATAACATCATTCAGGGGTACGGTGCATTCCACAAGCCTTTCCTTCAAGAAAGTGGAATATAAATGCTTGCCCCTTTCGGGTAATGACCGTAAACTCTTACTAACTTCGGGGTCCATATATTCACCAGTATCTAATGTCACCAGCTGACCACTAGTTTCATCATAAGGGTTGATAATGAGTCCCTGATTCACCAGATCGAGGAGAGATTTCAATTGATTCAGAAATTTTTTCTGCTCTGATACCGAACTTTCCGGGTGTTCCGTGTTATCTGATGATGTTGTGTGGAAACTTGCATATTCATACTCATCTATAACACGCAGAACTTCTGACCTTGAAAGCTCAATAACGACTTTCTCTTCAGCCTGGCCATAGAGACCTTTTGGACCACTGTCTTCTTTGAGTAGTTGGATACTATGTTCTTGGCTCTGATCTAAACCCATCATACTGAACTTCCTCTCACTACGCTGGACCACAAAATGGCCTTCCATGAATTTGTTGTGGATTGAAGGATGCCGCCTGGGTAGCTGAGACATGTCTCTCAGAAATACGGGGACCCACCGACAATAATTTGTATGTCCTAGGGCAAAAAAGTAACTGCACAACTCATCGATAGAACACAGTGTACCAGGCCAGTTACCGATTCGTTGGTTCCGAACGAATTGACAGCTTGTCAAGAGAAAGTTCCGAACGATTTCACCCCAATAGCGCGCAGTTGGAGATTGTGAAAGAATCCTCTGTTCCCACATTTCAAATGACTCATGGGGCCCAGTCTGCTGACAGTAAATCTCATAAGCATTCTTTCTGAGGATCTCAAGCCAAGCTAGAGTGAGAAGATATGCCTGTCGCGTCCTCTTGACATGTTTCCCACCAAGTAGGGATGATGCTACACCGGGTGTGAATATCTTTGCGAGGTGAAACATTCGCTCCCAACCAGAACCACCCATAAGCTTACCACCAGCTTCTTGGGTGCACATTTCAAGATGCAGGAATCCAATCATACACACCATTCGATCCTCACCTATCTCCTCTGGGAACAGCCATTGACATTTTTTCTGCCTGGCATACAACGGACAGTCACCTTCAATGACAGGTATCTGGCCGGGGTTTACGAAAGCAGTAGCTTCCCTGACCACATACATAGCATGCTTCTGCATACTGAGTGAGTCCGCTTTCTGCTCACTGAAAACAGGGAATACCCCAATAACTGCACGAGGTTTGACATTGTCTTGATCTTCATGTTTTGAAAAGAAGCCTGAAAAGGTCACAGGGACTTCATCAAGCTGCCAGCTGCCATCAACCTTCCCTTTATTGCTGATCTGTGACACATGAGACAACCAGTCATTCTCTCCCACGTTCAAATCTGCATATTCATTGGGCCGTACATTACATTCATCTGGAGATTCAAGCCTGATGTCCCCACCAAAGTCTTCAACGAAAGGAACAAATGCATAGTCGTCTGGGAGTTCAATTTGTGTGTCTTCTGGAACATCTAAACTCAGTGGTGGGGGATCAGTACCCACATTGTCCCTGCTCAGTTGACCAATGAGTGTGATGGACGTACCATGCATATCAGATCTACCAGATACATCAATGTTATCAGTGGTTCCTATCGAGAAAACATTACGTTTGCAGTTAGCTGGGACTACAACACCTTCGTTCTTGAACCGCAGTGAAACAGCTCTCGCGAAACTCCTGCGAACATCCATTACGCGATCATAAGAGACAGAGAGTCCCATTTGATGAAAATCTCTGATAAGATTTTTCATACGATCATGGGCATGCAACTTCAAACCCACATAAAGAGGCATTGGAGTTTCTCTGTCACGTCTCTGGTGAACATTTTGTGCATGTTCGGAGCGTTTCGCTGAATTGCTGATCAACATCTGTGAAATAGTACAAGCCACTCGAGTCTTGGCATTAACAGTCTCATCATCGCCTAAGTTCTGTATACTACATGTGCCCTCAAGTAGAACTCTAAGAAGAGTCAGGAGTGAGTTGGGTACAGGCTCGCTCAAGCAATAAGATGAAAATGATCCCGTGAAAGGAGCTTGAGATATGAGTATGTGTTTACGCAGAAGAAGACCCACATCAACTATCTTTTTTGCCTCTTCCTCAGACACTATACGAGTTAAAGATTCGGACAACAAGGAGCCAACTCGAAACCTACTTGAAATAAACACATCTCTACCCTGTGTGAAGGCGTCCCAGCCATCGCCCAATTTCTGCAACAAATGTTCTTTGAATCGAGTGGAATGTATTTCTTCACTAAGCCAATCAGAACCGACTTGCTTCAACCTCCGACTGTACAGATTCTTGAGATCGACAAGCTTCATCGCGGAATCGTTGTGTTCAACAAATGTTATGAGCTCTGCCATAACGAGAGGGTCATAGGGCAGGCCTGACGCGGAATGTTCGGCGTTCTTCGACTTTTTAGATTTAGCCGCTCGTGCTTCATTGGCAAGCTTACAATAACAGGTTTTGTGATAGTAAAGATCACTAGCAGCGGAATCAAATGCTGCATTGACCCGAGAAAAAACAACCCAGTTCTCGGCTTCCTTTGCCATAATTTTGAGTTTATTGTTATCAGACATTGATCTGCAAATAGGCTCACTGCTGTCACCTTCGCGTTTGTGACAATAAACACACTGGGGCAGTTTCCTGTCACAGCCAGATTCAAAACTTGTCCGTGTTCTTTTAGGACTCAGCGTGGAGCAGGATGCCACTGCCTCATTTCGCTCTCGCTTGTGTAGCACGCGCTGTACGATGTGAGTCCGAATACTGTCACGGCATGTCTTATGATATATTGCCTTATTCGTCAACAGTGACATCGACATACACTCATCACTCTCTCTCATCAAACAATCAATGGTCAAATTATATGGAAGCTCAACGCCATTATCTAGGAAGCGCGTTATGTCTTCCTCAATAGCTTTATAGGCGTCATGAAAACGAGATTCTCTATACGGACGCATCAATTTCTTGGAACTGTCTTGCTGGCAAAAGCAACAACGTTCCCAGTCAGTACTAGTCCGTACACGAAGAGGATTCTCACTCATTCTGTGAATGATTTTTGTGAACAATCGCGTTCTCGAATTAATTTCGACAGACAAATCAGAATTGCTTGCGGAATTACGCCAAACAAGAGATTGTATGGCAAAGAGACTGCTTCATAAAGAGCGTTGTTTCTCCGGGATCAGCGTCATTCAGGTTTGCCTGAATGACGCTGATCCCGGAGAAACAACGCTCTTTTCAAGTTCCAAGAAATTGATGCGTCCGTATAGAGAATCTCGTTTTATTCTACATCATCTCCCACGTCTGTTTCCAACACGTGCGTGGATCAGAGTTCACTTTCGCGCCCTTACAATCGGATGTATAGTCGGTAGACCGTCGAAAAGGAGGTTCCCTTCAGCCGCTGGCGGCCATTTTGGATTGTGCCGCTACTGGTCGCCACCGGTCGGTGTCAACTTGTAGCCGATCGTTTTTGAGAACCTCATAGCCTACACTAACAGTGTGCCAAATTTCAAGAAGGTATCACCAAGTGCACAATTCACCTGTATGTGACGAATTCCTCCCCCGCTATATGAAGTATCCTTATGACCAGTAGAATTGAATGCTAAAAAAAAAATTGCCATCCGTTATGTAAGGGTGTTCTGTAATGGGCATCGAAAAAATGCTGAGTCAGCATATTTGGAAACATTTTAAGAAATCTTTTC
Source organism: Pictodentalium vernedei (assembly GCA_031216915.1). Classification (NCBI taxonomy): domain Eukaryota; kingdom Metazoa; phylum Mollusca; class Scaphopoda; order Dentaliida; family Dentaliidae; genus Pictodentalium; species Pictodentalium vernedei. The sequence continues at coordinate 31,933,991 of CM062291.1, read as the reverse complement.
TCCACAACCAATCATCAGAATCTTTTGATATTTGGTATACAGCATTCATTGGGGGGTCAGATAAAAGTTTGTTGAAATAAAGCTCATTGGTTCATATTTGAGCTCTCTACAGGAGCCCGAAGTTTTAACATAGAGTAATATTGGGAATATTCTTTAAAAATCTTCTTCTTCAGAACCACCAGTCAGAATCTTTTAATATTTGGTATACATCACTGTTATGAGGGTCAGATTCTAGATTGTTCAAACCAAGTCCCTAGGTTAATATTTGGGCTTCCTACTGAAGCCAAAATTTTATCTTTGTTTAATATGGAGGGTAATTTAAAAAAATCTTCTTCAGATCCATCAGTCAGAATGCTTTGATGTTTGGTATGCAACATCTCTATGGGGGTCAGATTCAAGTTTGTTCAAATGAGATCCCTAGGTATATATTTGGGCTCACTATGGTAGCCCAAATTTTTACTTAGTGCAATATGAGGAAATTTCTTTAAAAATCTTCTTGTTCAGATCCACCAGTCGGAATGCTTTTATATTTGGTATACAACATCTCTAGAGGGGTCAGATTCCAGGTTGTTCAATTCGAGTGCCTAGGTTAATATTTGGGCTTGATATGGGAACATGAAATTTAACTTAGTACAATATGAGGGAATTTCTTCAAAAATCTTCTTCTTCAGATTCACTTGTCAGAATGCTTTCACATATGGTATACAACATCTCTAGGGGGGTCAGATTCAAGTTTGTTAAAATTGGATCCATAGGTTAATATTTGGGCTCGCTATGGTAGCCCAAATTTGAACTTAGTGCAATTCGAAGAAATTTCTTTACAATTTCTCTTCTTCAGATCCAACAGTCAGAATGCTTTCATATTCGGTACACAACATCTCTAGGGAAGTCAGATTTAACTGTGTTCAAATCAAGAGCCTGGGTTAATATTTGGGCTCTCTATGGGAGCCGGAATTGGCCATTTTGCTGAAGAATTAAAAATTTTGTATTCAGTACCCTCTAGAGGTACTAAGATTAATCCACATAGGTTGTATCAAGGGGCTTCATAGGGGAGCTCTACATTTTACTTATGATCAGCTGAAGAAAAGGCATGATGCCCAGATTATTTTTGTCACTCCTGAGGGACTCAAGGATTGACAGTGTAGCCTATGGAGATGGCTTGCTTAATGTAGACTCATTCTTGGACTCTGTTTAAATTGTGTTCTGTACAAGATGAGCGCTTCAGGCCCCGTGGGGCCTCTTGTTTTTAATTTAGCAACTCCCCATATCTTTTACCCGGGCTTGGGACCGGCAATTATAACACTTGGCCGATTTATAGGGTTTTTTTCTACAGTGAATGTTACTGGGTTTTTTTTATTTAGTTGATCAGCTCCCCACACTTTTACCCGAGCTTGGGACTGTCAGGTATAAAACTTGGCAGATTTAGAGTTTTTTCAACAGTGCATTTTGCCACTGTTTTCTTTTCTCGGCATCTCGGGGCTTTTACAATGCATTTTCGCTATTGTTCTTTCTCAGCCTCAGTGAAACTCAATATGTCTGTAGCCTACATTTTAACTTTTTGCTTTGTTTATTGTTTATTGCTTTGTGGATGGGGTGGGGTTGTTTTCCAAAGTTTTTTTTCAAATGGAGATCCTAACCCCCAAAATGTAGCCACCCCTAACCCTTGTCCAATAAGCTTGAAATTCTTTGAAACGAATTTTTGAGAACCACCAATGACTATACTTGGAAATGGTGCCGGGGCAGTTTTGTCTCAAGTCAAGTGTCATACAGAGACGATTCGTCCAAAAATCCAATCTTTTGTGTGTGTGTGTGTGTGTGGGGGGGGGGGGGGGGGGGGGGGGGTTGAGGGAGGGATGCCCTTTCAAGTTGTCTCGAAGGAAGATGTTAACCCCCATAGTCTAAAACCCTGCCCAAAAAACATGAAGTTATTTTTACTTAATTTCTTGTGAATCATCCATCACAATGCTTTGAGATGTGACATTCACCTTCTTTTAGTGAAAGAGATTCAACTTTGTTCACAGAATGTTTCTTGTTTATGCTCTAATCCAAAGAAATTGCATGATATATGCTCAAAATAAGATTGTTTCATGTGTATTGTCTTGTGTTCTTGTGCTTGCACAAAACTTTTTCTTGTTGTTATATTTGACTGATCACTAACACTCTCTGACATTACTTCTCTCTGCCATGTTTATGTTCAGGGAAGTATCCATCAGTAATCCTAAAGTACAATATATAATTTGTGATGTGAGAAAACTGGTCCATCTGGATGCATTTCATTGTACTAATGCTATTTACATAGAAAATAAAAAAATGTAACCTTAGATTTATCTTAAGAAGTTGGAGATACAGTGCAGATAAAATTAATTTATCAAGGAACTTGTTCAAAAATAGATAGTGCTAAGGCCTAAAAAAAGTTAAAAATCTGTTTCTCAGGCCCTCTGCATGGTCACTTTGGCCGCTGCATGGTCACTTTGGCTGCTGCATGGTATCTTTTTATAACCAATGCAAACTTAAAAGTATAAAAATTAAATGGTTTATGTCTGATATTTTATCCAAGTTAATAAAATTGATAAAGCGTTGCATAGCCTTCATGCACTCAAGGGATGAAATACACCACTACCCATGCTATTCTGTAGATTACCGGTAATTGAAAGTGATTTTCAATGTCCTATCAAATATCAAACATATGTAAGTCAGTATATTTTGAAATTAGAAGGCTTGGTCATATCCGAAAATATTTAAGTTTAGGCCCTACAAAAAAGCTGATTTCATCATTCATCTTGAGTCAAATAGATTACTGTAATGCACTGCTTTTCGACGTCCCGGACAACCAGCTCCAACGTTTACAGTTTACAGAGGCTGATCAACGTTTGCTGCTAGGATTGCTCTACGGACGAAGAAAAGGGAACACATCTCACCCGCCCTTGCCAAGCTGCACTACATCCCAGTTAAAGACCGCATAACATATAAACTAGCAATACTCACCTACCAGAGAAATTCGGCTGACTTCCCAGACTACCTTAGCGAACTCCTCATACCATACAAGCTGCAGCGATCATTGCGATCCAGCGACGAAGGGCTTTTAACTCAGTTCACGGGGGAATTTGAAGACTGTAGGTGAAAGGGCTTTCAGGATCAGTGCACCCCGTGTGTGGAACTTGTTACCCAAAACCTTACGAAATGCACCATCTCTTGAAAGTTTTAAAAAGGGACTAAAAACCTACTTATACCAGAGGAACTTCCCAGGCTATCCCTTCGCTGACACACAAACCGGGTGACTTTATTGATTTTATCTATCTTATTTGTGATTTCTTTTGTAAAGCGCTTAGGGCTTTTATTAGGATAGACGCTATATAAGTGATATATATTATTATTATTATTATTATTTCCTGTCCGCAGGAATATCTGCCAGCAGCATGTAAGGAGTTAATCAGAAATCTTACTCACTGCTATATGCACTTGTAACATGGAATACCGGGTAGTATTAAAAATTGTCTAAAATGTCCTTAAAAAATGGCTGGAAAGGGATCTTGAAAGTTCTCGAATTAATCTCATTCTTAAAGCAGTGAACCCTGATGCCAAGTCGCTTTGAACCCTGAAGTACCTGGTATCTTTATTTCTCCCCCCACTGCATGTGTAACATACGTCTGTCCAGGATAAGATAGCAGGGAGAGACAGATGTATCCCACCCCACCCACGTGACGTTATACATTTACAACGTTATTATGACATTATGCATATCGTATCAGTTTCTCAGTTTATGGTGGGGGGAAGAAAAATAATCCCTGATGGGTACGGGTGTGGGATGGGAAAATCTCACCCTCGGGACAAGATATTTGCTCCAGACACTCGGCAAGCCTCGTGTCTGGCCCAAATATCTTGCCCTCGGGTGAGATTTTTCCATCCCACACCCGTACCCATCAGGGATTATAATAATCCATACAAGTTCTGGAAAAGATTCCAGATTCATTGATATGTTAGAGATAAAACACAGCAGTATAATATGCAATAAATGAATATTTCACTAGACCAGAAAAAAATCCACTCAAACAATAGCATTTTGAAACTTGTTAGTTTCAGCCTTGAGATTCAAATTGATGCTGGAGCATGCTGGTCATCGCATAATACCCACTGCAGGCAGTAAAACTCTGCTGCAGGCATCGGTGATGCCTGAATCGGGTTTCAGTTTTTTTAGTTTAATTGGTTATATTTATTTATTGGTGTTTAAGGTCACATACTTATGCACAATGGCTAATCGTGACCGTGACAGTTTTACGGGTGGAGGAAGCCGGAGTACCCAGAGAGAACCACCAAGCAACGACGAGCAGCTGTCAGCTCTCCAACATCGTAACTCAAGTTTAATTGGTTATAAATTGACAATTATGCACCAGTGTGTTTTTAAAATGAAATTAGTTAGTTGTATAATTATGCATATCCTATATTTTTTGTGTGAAATTTCGTAATTCATACTTGCTACATGCAAGAAAAATATAATAATAATAAATAAAAAATAAAACCCTCTCTCACTGATTTTAAAAAATAAATTGCCTTAGAATCAATTTTTTTGCGTGGCTTAACTGTAAAACAAAAACAAAAACACAAAACAAAAATGGAAAGACGCAGTCGGAAAGGGTTTACCGATATGATCAATTTGTTTGAAACTCGAATTTGAACTGGGTGATTTTAGAGCAGGGAGAAAAGGTTACTCTAGAAATTTTGGATGACCTGTGGAGGAATTTTAATTTATTACATGTCTGTTCTATGAAATCCCCATCTATAGCAACACTAAACAATACAGAAAATAAAAATCCATTCCGCACATGTGCCGAACGGAAATCATTGACAGACTATTTTTAAATAGAAGCGAAATTTCACTGGAATTTTCTACAAATTGTGCACTGCAATTACAATTTGAATCACTAGCAATAGCTAAGCATAGTAACACTGGTTCCCCTCACAAATTTGGTTGACGATAAAATGTGTTCTTCTTGTTGATAGTTCGTCCACTGAGTTCCAATGTGTTCTATGTGCCTACTGGCAGCCTACTGGCACATAGAACACATTGGAGCGCAGGGGACTAGTTGTCAAATGAATTGCTGAGAGTCCTTCTAATAATTGCTTTTATAGATGTGAAGGCATGTAATAAACACAGAACGACAAACGCATGTGTAGTTCTGTGTTTAAAAGGTTATCCATTTTGTGCATACCTGTTAGTAGGCCTCGACTGACAAGGAAGTAAGCAATAATATCAAAATATTTGTTTTTCTTACTTCACTCAAAACATTTATAAAATGGTTTATGCAAAACCGGTTAGTAAGCCCTGACTAACAAGGAAGTAAGCAATAATATCAAAATACTTGTTTTTCCTATTTTAATCGAAATTGAAAACGAGTTTTTACAGAAAACATTTCACCTTGAATAATCTTAACACATCGTCCAGCCCCTGATCTGTTGTTGTTCTCAGTTTAACCCTTTACCCAACGCAGACGATTTCAAAATTTATTATTTTAAATATCATTTTTAAAATTTTTTCAAAAAATTTCAACAAAACCATATCATGTGAACCCTCTTTGGAACGAGCTCGACGAGCTCGTTCCAAAGAGGGGTCACATGATATGGTTTTGTTGAAATGTTTCGAAAAATAATATTTTTTCAGCTGCTGAATTTGCATATTACGCGGGCGGATGCGGGCGATTCGTTGGGTAAAGGGTTAAAAGCCTTGTTATTTTTGAACTCTCCTCACTGTCCATTCTCTCCCAGCACTCAGAGATAAACTGTGTGAGGATATCACACTCCACCTTCTTCTCAATTTCACTAATAAATATACTATCCCTCTCCTTGTATCACCCAGTACTCACAAATCCTTCATTCTCGTATCCCATTTCCTAATTATAATCCCAGTGATTTTTATTCTGTACGACTTGTATTTTGGACATCCTTGGTCAAATTTCCAGTTTGTGAACCTAGATGTTTGGTAGCCTGAACTTAGCCAATTTCTCAATTTCGCCATGTTGTGAAAATCAAGCGTGATTTTTTGGAAAATAACCCCCAATTAGCTGGCCATATCATTTGGCAAGATTTGACTTGCCTGACTTTGAATCCATGCAAATGATGGATCTCTAGACTCTTACTCATGACAAGCAAGGAATCACTTTATTGTGCAGAGTTCTGACTCAAGGTGACCCCTGGCCATTGAAAGTGTCATTCACCCTTTGATACTTAACCCTCAAGAACCTAATTCCGACTTTAATCTCTTTTTTTTTCTACAACAAAACAGGCGTCTCTACAACAAAACGGGTGTCTCTACAACAAAACGGGTGTCCCAACATACAGTTTGGGGGTAAAGTTACTTTCGAAGTACCATGATAGTTGTTTCTAAGGACTTGCGCAGAAACAACTGTAAAGTCAAAGGATGTGGATTGTCATAGTAAAGAAAATTGGATAAAAAATCGCGACTGATTCGTGCTCCTGCATTGTGATTGCCTACATGGGGGCACGATGCTGCTGTGTACTACAATGTTCCGCACGTCGATGGTGCGCATGTCTTCAACCAATCTAACCCTGCCTGTGCCATGGTGCATAGTTCAGAGTTACGATGTTGGAGAGCTGACAGCTGCTCGTTGTTGCTCGATGGTTCTCCAGGTACTCCGGCTTCCTCCACCCATAAAACTGTCACTGTCATGATATGGCTGTTAAAGTGTCATTAAACAAACCCTAATAATAAATAAATAAATAAATAAATAAATAAATAAATAAAAATCTCGAGGCCCTTAAGGGTTAAAATGATCTTTCTAACTTTCTAAAGTGGTTGTTAGATATCTCATACATGTATAGTTCATGATGAGCCCTAACAACAAACAAATTCTGTTGACTGACTGGTAGAGTGCTAAATTATTTTTGGTCATTAAAATGTGTTCCCTTTTCTTTGCCTTATTACAATTTAAATTGTAACAAGATGGATGTACGCAGAGTAGATCATTTTATTTATAAAATAATATGAAGTACATGCACAAACAATAAAGCTTGTAATTTGTCGTACATGTACCTCACAGTGCTGGAAATGAACAAAAGTTTTAAGCTTCCATGAAATCAGAAACGGGATTAAATTGCACCCATAAAATGTCAGTATATGAATTTACGATGAAATACTGTCACCAAACACCAGAAACCTTAACCCTTTGAACTCTGGTGGTATCTGCCATAACAGTTCAATGGCAGCAATTAGACGAGTCCATATTCATTATTTGGGGTAGACAAATCAATATTTTCAATGTGCAGCCTTAGGCTGCATATTGAAAATATTGATTGGTCTACTCCACACATTTGCTTAATAGCCACCCTATTGAATGACGATTTGACATATGTTCCTGGTTGGAAAAGTGGCTCTTAGTATTCAAAGGGTTAAATGTATAAGGAATTACTGAATTATGACTAACTTGCCACTGCTTTCTCAAAACGAACACACATTTATATGCCCTCGCAGTATATTAGTGCTCTACAATATTTTTCAAGTGCATTTTTTAGCTCCTGTAAAATGGAAAACACGGGTGCTAACGGGCGCAATTGCACTCGCACCTGTCTGTATCATTTCCAGGACTGGCACCTCAGAACAAATACCGGATATGCGTTTCTATTATGCAACCAGTTCATTACACTGCAATTTTTTTTTTTTCAATCATTTCCTAATGTGTAGTTGAGAACATCAAAGATGATCGGCAGAATAAAGAGATATATGCAGGCGAGAAATTAGGGGAGATACATTTGATGTTAAGTGAACTGCATCTGCTCTAGAATCCTTTCATCTTAAATGTAGTTTGATCTTAATCTTAGTTGGGTTGATAGCATCTGTGGGGCCCTTGGATTCTCTATCAACAAACACAGCTATCAAAATACTTGTTGAAGTTAGGCATATGTATATTCTGAGTTAATTGTACGGAACTCATATGGTGTTTTTATACATGTACTTGTACTTGTTAAAGATAAGATCAGAAACTGACAGATACAGTTGATGAACTGAAAGCTTAATCTTTGGAAAACGCCAAAAATACCTCTATCTAAAATACCACCCCTTAAGATACCCCCAGTGTTGGGTCAAATTCCCATATTACCCTCCCCAAAAAGCCTTTTTTAAGTTTTCCTGGAAACCAGACTTTGAGAGTATCAGTTCATCTTATCAACCTGCACCCACATGGCTGCAGGTTGAGATATTAAAGGATTTTCTTTCAACCCCCCCCTCCATCTCCTCCACCCACCGCCCCTATTAAAAAAAAATTATAGGTGTGTTGTAGAGCATTGGATGGCAGTTCAAAAGGTCTTCGTTTGGATCCTGACTTGCATCATCTGCATTGTGTCCTTGGATCCTTGGGCAAGACACTTGATCCCAGTTGCCCAAGTTGAAGCATGGTGGCCCAGTGTACTACACACAGAGCCGTAACTTGCCCAAAATATTGGAGAGGTTAGGGGTGCACCCACCCTATTTAATGACGTTATGACGTACCATGTTCATGGTTCAGAAATCATAGGTACACTAATAAGGAGCTCCCTGGCTGCCGAGCATCATAATTCAAATTTGGAGAGGTTAGGGGTACACCCACTCTATTTAATAATGTTATGATGTTCCTGGTTCAGAAATCATAGGTACACTAATATGGAGCTCCCTGGCTGCCGAGCATCATAATTCAAATTTGGAGAGGTTAGGGGTGCACCCACCCTATTTAATGACGTTATGACGTACCATGTTCGTGGTTCAGAAATCATAGGTACACTAATAGGGAGCTCCCTGGCTACCTAGCATCATAATTCAAATTTGAGACACCATTGTGATGTAGCATCATGTATGTAGCATTTGCCCAAAAGGGCAACCGCAATTTAGGAAGATAAAAAAACGATTGCCACCGTTTAATAATTTGCATCTGGCAGTCAGACGTGAGTTGCAGTTTTGTTGGTCAATTATGTCATTTGCTGTACAGTACAGTGCCCAAGGAAGTTGCTGCCTGAGAAAATATTGGAGGGGTGACGCATCCCTCTACTTCCCAGGGGAGTTATTTATTTATCTATTCATTGGTGTTTAAGGTCACATACTTATGCACAATGGCTAATCATGACTGACAGTTTTACGGGTGGAGGAAGCCGGAGTACCCGGAGAGAACCACCAAACAACGACAAGCAGCTGCCAGCTCCCCAACATCGTAACTCCGCACTGCAGCACAGGCAGGGTTAGATTGGTTGAAGACATGCGCACCATCAACGTGCAGTACGCCTTAGTACACAGCGTCATCGTGCCCCCATGTGGATGATCAGAGTTAAGTGCCTTGCCCAAGGACACAACGTGGGAGTCCGAATCGATTGCTCAGATGGTCACCCATCCGATGACTAACCGGGCTTCCCAGGGAAGTTACAACAATGGCTACCCATGCTTTCAAGCGTTGCTAACCCGGCATGTGTGGGTTTTGAAATTGGGGAGTCTGAAAGTTACTCACCACTGCTTGTAGTTTTCTCGGGGTATTCTGGCTTCCCCATCTATAAAGCTGTCCAACACTACATGACCTTGGCTGTTGATAGCGTTGTTAATCCCCAATGAATAAATGAGGGAGCCCAGTAGCATTGCATTGGACTTTAAACTGAAAGGTCTACAGTTTAATCCCCACAAGGGGTAACTGCATTCTGTCCTTGGGCAAGGCACTTCCTTGCCCACGTGGAGACAAGGTGGCACTGTGTACTAAAGCATATTGATGGTGCACTTGTCTTAATCAATGCTAACCCTGTTTGTGTGGAATTACTACATTGTGAGTGTAAGAGTTGCTCATCACTGCTTGGTCATTCTCTTCGTGTACTCCAGATTCCTCAATCCGAAAATCTGTTCACAAATTGGTGACCCAGGCTGTCAAGATTGTCATTAAACCCCAATAAATAATCTTATTATGCCGCACATTTGTAACATCAGCAGTGATTGGTTAATTTGACACCTTCTAAAAGTCATAGTACTGGAGTTTTGGGGCAAAACACTGGTACTATCGGAACGTTCTTTCCTGGAGACAAGAGAACAAAGAAAATGTGAGCTCCACTTCCATTGATCAGCGTCGACTACGCACGCTCTGACTAGAATTTAAACACCAAACGCTGGCGCCGTGTCCGTTTAATGTTTTTTCGTCACTGATAGGCACAAACTTACCAACAAATATGTCATCTTCAGTGGTTGTGTTTTCAGTTTTAACTGCAAACAATGAATTCAAAAGAATCAGAAATATTAAAAACTTGCGCTTTGTTCACCACTTTAGTGTATCCTGAATATGAGTTATGACTTCAATCAATTATATTTCCACAAGTTTAGTATTCCTCGACCTCACTGAGCCTCCGCCTCAAGTTCAAAATAAATTGTTTCACTCTGCTTAATTCTAACAACTGTCGTCGCCCAAGAAACATGAATTTATATTCCATTAATTTATACCACTTATCACACAAGCATTAATAATGAATTATAACATGAACAGCATGAGAGCGATTTTTAGCACAATTCATTTTTTATCAACCGTCCTCACAATTGTTTACAACAGGCTTGTACTACAGTGGAAGTCTCAAACTCTGATGTATACTCTCTTTTTTGTTCTTTCCCAAGCGATTTGGGAAAGAAAAAGTGGTGCAAAAGCACCAAGAAAAAATAAGCTGAAAACTGGGTTGGGTGTGACCGGCGCACACCCAGTAGGGGACAACTCTTCTCTGTTCTAATCCACGACTTCCGGTACCAGTGTGCAGACGTATAACCAATTTGTCATTCCTTTTTCTTTTGCCATCCTATGAAGATGCATTTGAATTTGCTCTCATCAGTGATCCTTTTTGACTTGATTGTTCCTGTGCTGTATGATGGATTCAAAAGGTGTAGCTTCACCATTCACATATACATGTCTGTGTTTTTGTATATTCTCTCGTTTATTCACCATAAACCAGTTAGTACAAGTGGTCGAGGCTTTTGCAGCATTGGACTCCAAGGCAATGAAGACTTTGTTCTTCACTGGGGCTGATACCATTTTGTCCCTGCTGCGTTATCGTTCTTAAGATTCCGTCAGTCTGCCATACTATGACGGCCTTGGATGATGAGTCCCACTCCCTTAGGCTTTCCAAGCCTAAATCTGCCGTGGTTCCTATGGCAACTTTGTGGAGTCCATGCTATCTCTCTCGGATCATGTTGTCTCTGCCTTAGCTGCTTATCTGCCTCCAGATAAGTTTGATGACATACAGGCTCCCTTGCATGTGCTTTCCAAGGCACTTATGCACTTTACTCACACGCATGCCTGTAATATGGCTCATGTGCAATTAGTTGGCTGGGACGCTATGCTGGACACCAGCAGTTCCCTTCCTGAGGTGCCGCATGCTGCTCTTCGATCTACATCCTTGGTGGGTCTGCGTCTGTTCCATGGTTCCGTGGGGATGGGATGAGATGGCGTCCTGCATCATTCCAAAGATCAGCTGCAGCTTCACCAGCTTGATCCGTCTTCTGTTGGAGGTCAGGGCTGTTCCGAGCCTAACAAGCTACCTTCTGCTTCGTCTGCCACGAAGCCAAGGGCTGATCCTCCTGCCTCTGCTTCTTCCTTTTACTCAAGCGTTAAGGGTAAGGGCAAGCATTGGCAGAATAGAGGGAGGTCTCAGGACCTTTCTACTAGCAGATGAGGTGGTTTCTCCTCTCGTGGGGCTCGAAATGCAGGTCCTCACTTCGATTCATCCCAGGTTGGAGGAAGGATATCAGAGTTTGGCGACCGTTGGGCCAACGTCACATCCACTCCTTGGGTGTTAGACATTCGGTCTGGTCTGTGGATATGTATTCAGAGGCACCCCAGTTCCTTCAGACGTTTCGTGTTGGGAACTTTTGATCTTGGAGAGAGACAATCTCCTGTCAAAGGGGGCGATCAAGGTCGTCAAGAACATTCATTCAATGGGGTTTTATTCCCGTCTGCTCTTGGTGCCGAAGAAGGACGGCTGGCTTGTTTATCGATCTTAGTATCCTGAATCAGTCTGTCATTGCTCTCAAGTACAGCATGGAGTCTTTCACATCTATTCGCCGCTCTATTCACCAGGGAGACTTTGCTTCCAGCAGCGATTTGCAAGATGCTTACTTTCATGTGTCGATTCATCGGACATCACGAAAGTATCTCTGGTTTGCTTTTCTGGGGTGAATTTACCAATTCCTAAAGATCTAACCTCAACCTGGCTCCTTGGGCCTTCACCCGACTGATGTCGCATGTGCTAGCATTCCATCACACACAGTGCAGGGTGACTACTTCAGCTTATCTTGACAACATCCTCCAGAGACACACCAATGCTGCTCTTCTGGACTCCGATGTCAACACACTGTTGAACCTGCTTTTGTCGCTAGGGTTCAGAGTCAAAGAATGAAGTCAGACCTGGTCCCTTCTCAGTCATTTTTAGCTCACCAACTTGAGTTGTGTGAGCTTATGGAATGGCTCGATCGGTCGGCGTCAGTGTACGTGTCCAATAATGTTAAAGTTTCTGTTTAGGTCACTTATTCGCCCTATTTCCATATCATGGCTTTTATAATGCTGCTATATGATGATTATTAGCATTTTACCATGATTTAACCCCTCATACCCTACATTTAAGACATTTTTCTTGACATTTTTAGTTGCGTTTAGTTTTCTGTTTAGCTCAGAATTTCATGTTTAACTAAGTGTTTAGGTCAGCTGCTGTGCCCCTTCTCTTCCAATGGCACTTATATTCATCATACATGTTCCTCAGGATCATTGTTCCATGATTAACCCCTCATACCCTGCATTTTAATCATTTTTCTTGACATTTTTAGTTGCGTTTAGTTTTCTGTTTAGCTCGGAATTTCATGTTTAATTTAGTGTTTAGGTCAGCTGCTGTTCTCCTTCTCTTCCCATGGATGATGGCACTTATATTCATCATACATGTTCCTCAGTATCATTGTTCCTTGATTAATCCCTCATACCCTGCATTTTAAACATTTTTCTTGACATTTTTAGTTGCATTTTGTTTTCTGTTTAGCTCGGAATTTCATGTTTATCTAAGTGTTTAGGTCAGCTGCTGTGCTCCTTCTCTTCCCATGGCAATTATTTTCATCATACATGTTCCTCAGTATCATTGTTCCATGATTAACCCCTCATACCCTTCATTTTAAAATTTTTCTTGACATTTTTAGTTGCGTTTAGTTTTCTGTTTAGCTCAGAATTTCATGTTTAACTTAGTGTTTAGGTCAGCTGCTGTGCTCCTTCTCTTCCCATGGCACTTATATTCATTATACATGTTCCTCAGTATCATTGTTCCATGATTAACCCCTCATACCCTGCATTTGAAACGTTTTTCGTCACATTTTTAGTTGCGTTTAGTTTTCTGTTTAACTCGGAATTTCATGTTTAACTTAGTGTTTAGGTCAGCTGCTGTGCTCCTCCTCCTCCCATGGCTCTTATATTCATCATACATGTTCCTCAGTATCATTGTTCCATGATTAACCCCTCATACCCTGCATTTTAAACATTTTTTTTTACATTTTTAGTTGCGTTTAGTTTTTTGTTTAGCTTGGAATTTCATGTTTAACTTAGTGTTTAGGTCAGCTGCTGTGCTCCTTCTCTTCCCATGGCACTTATATTCATCATGTATGTTCCTCAGTATCATTGTTCCATGATTAACCCATCATACCCTGCATTTTAAACATTTTTCTTGAAATTTTTAGTTGCGTTTAGTTTTCTGTTTAGCTCGGAATTTCATGTTTAACTTGATGTTAAGGTCAGCTGCTGTGCTCCTTCTCTTCCCATGGTACTTATATGCATCATACATGTTCCTCAGTATCATTGTTCCATGATTAACCCCTCATACCCTGCATTTTAATAATTTTTCTTGACATTTTTAGTTGCGTTTAGTTTTCTGTTTAGCTTGGAATTTCATGTTTAACTTAGTGTTTAGGTCAGTTGCTGTGCTCCTTCTCTTCCCATGGCACTTATATTCATCATGCATGTTCCTCAGTATCATTGTTCCATGATTAACCTCTCATACCCTGCATTTGAAACGTTTTTCGTCACATTTTTAGTTGCATTTAGTTTTCTGTTTAGCTCCGAATTTCATGCTTAACTTAGTGTTTATGTCAGTTTCTGTGTTTTACTTTTAAGAGGTTGTGTTTAGGTAAGCTTTGTCGCATGTTATGAGCCTGTTTGATACAGTTCTTGTGTTTGCCAAAGTTACTATCAAAGAGGAATGTTGGTGAGCTATAGGGTGTTGGCGTCCTTCTTGTGTCATCTGGGGATGGACTTCTGTACTCATCTGAATACGGTGGTGGTTCCCCGGGGGAGAGCAGTGATTCCCATGCACGAATTGGCTCGGGATCTTCTACTGCTCGCTCGGGACATCAACTCCGGTGTGGTGGTTCGTCACATTCCCGGTCATCTGAACGTCCTAGCTGACTCCCTGTCCCGATGGGGAAGGGTCATTTCCACCAAGTGGATGCGTCACAGAGCAGTGTTCCAGTCGCTTTGTAATCTCTGGGTCGTCTCCACATCAAACTATTTCTGACCTGATGGAACCATCAGGTGGACACTTTCGTGGCCCCGTGTCCAGATCCACTGGCTTTCGCCATGGACACTAGCTTGGAACGGACTAGTCGGCAATGTCTTCCCGCCGGTTCCGATTCTCAGGTTATAGCCAAGATATAAACGTACAGTTGTCGAATCATTCTGATCGCTCCCCTGTGGCCTCAGCGGGTGTGGATCAAACAGCTCTGCCCTCTCTTGGTGGCGGTTCTGGTACGTCTCCCTCTAAGTCATGACCTTCCCTGTCAAGGTCACCCAAGGAGGTTTCACGTCGACCCAACATCATTGTGGCTTCACGCATATCTCGAGACGAGCAGTGGAGTGTATTTCTTCAAGGCGGCACTCCACTGGTTTAGCCTATGCGGCTAAGTGAAAAGTCTTCTGTTGATGGTGTGCTGATCACTCTGTTGATTATGCCGATCCTTCGATAACAAAGATTGTGGAGTTTCTGGTCTGTCTGTTTGATTCTTAGGGTCTCCAACCTGTTGCCATCAAGGAGTACAGGTCTATGCTTTTGGAGACCTTTTTGTATGTGGGAAAGCGTCATATCGGCAATAATTTGTACCTCTCCAAGCTCATGCGGCACTTTTCTTTGAAAAGTCCTAGAGATTTGTGGTTGACCCCAAGATGGAATCTTTTTGGGTGCTGCTTTGCTGTGGGAGGGGGGGAGGGGGGCATTCGAACTGTTATCCCAGGTGGATATGTGATTCCTCACATACAAGCCGCCTTTTCTGATGGCTTTTGCCTCAGCCAGGAGAATAAGCGAGCTTTGTGCCCTGTTGGTTGATCCAGCCTTTTTTCAGGAGCTCTGCCAACAGTGTTACTTTTACCACTTATTGCTCCCTTGTAGCCAAGAATCAGATACCTGAAACATCTCTGCCTCCTATCTGAGGAGGGTAGTCGCCCTTTGCTCTGTCCGGTTCGCACCATTCACATTTACCTCAACCAGACACAGTTTAACCGGACACAGTTTATTAGAAAGGGCAGGAAGCAATTCTTTCTGTCTCTGATCCCCAGTCGACAGAAGATTCACCCTCAATCCATTTCTAGGTGGATTTGTCTTGCTATTAGAGCATCATACACTCGTTTGGCGAGGGACAATTGTATTACCAATCACATTTCTTACCACAAGGTGCATGCATTGTCTACCTCCTGGGCTTATGTTAACTCTGTCAAGTGGTCGGACGTTATGCAGGCAGCCTACTGGAGAAACGCTTCTGCTTTCTCCTTCTTTACCTTCGTCAGTTGCAGGAGCAGTCTGAGGACCTTTTTTCTCAAGGACCTCTTTCCTCTGCTCTTGCTGTTATCAATCCTCGCCATTCGCCTTTTCTTTCAGGACCATTTCAAGCCTTGTGTTATGTTACTGTCCTTTCTGTATGTGTGTCAAACATGGCCATATGCCTCATCTCTCATTGTCTATATCAATGTTTGTGATGTGATAGCTTTTTAGGCCTGGGGATCTCTTCTGTCCACAGTTCCAGCACAGTCAGGTTATGTGGGGGTTGGTTATGTGAATCCCACCTCATATTGTCTATTCAGCCTATTGTAAACAGTTGTGAGGTAGGTTGATAAGAAATTTAAATTCTTATTATACCTGCCACAATTGTTTGCCTGGAGGCCCTCCCGTCTTCTTATTTGGGTAAGAATCCTTCCTCCCCGCTGGTCACATAACTCCAGTGTTGGCAGACTCAGTTAGAATGACATGTTGGTTATACTTCTATGCTCTGGTACCGGAAGCCGTGGATTAGTACAGAGAAGAGCTTTTTTTTTCTTCGTGCTTTGCATCACTTTCCCAAATCGCTTGGGAAAGAACACAAATAGATAGTATACTTCCAAGTTGGTGACTTCCACTGTACTGCAAGCCTGTTGTAAACAATTGTGGTAAGTATAATAAGAAAGGAAATTTACTATAAAATGTAAATTTTTAAGAATGCCAGACCTGCAAGTACATGTATAATGCAGTTGTCACAAGTGGGTGTAATTACTGTGTTCCAACTACTTCAAGGACATTTTTTGTTATGTGTCCACTTGAATTATGAATAATTTTTGCCATACAAATAATTTAATTACCTGTGAAACATATGGTTACAGTGATTTTAACTGTGATAAAAAATCCAATTATATATCAAATCAATTGCTGTGCTACGCCTGACATTTTTTTATATTGAATTTTTTTTACATGGCCATTTATCATAAAAATGTCCGTTAAATAATAATAGTTTACCCTCATCACTTCATAGTTTGGTATCAATTTTGTTTTGACAAACAATATTCTAACATGGGTAGTTGAAAAATACTCATCAACAGGTCTTTTGTCCCATTTATTATTTATTTATTAAGGTTTAACGACACTTTAACAGCCAAGGGCACATTGCGTCGGTGACAGTTTTATGGGTGGAGGAAGCCAGAGTACCCTGAGAGAACGATGGGCAACGACGAGATGGGCAACATCGTAACTCCGCACTGCAGCACAGGCAGGGTTAGAGTGGATGAAGACATGCACACCATTGACACGCAGTAAGCCTTAGTACACGGCATCATTGTACCCCCGTGTGGACAATCAGGGTTAAATGCCTTGCCCAAGGACACAATGCGGGAGTCCAAATTGATCGCTCAGATGGTCACCCATCCAAGGACTAACTGAGCTTGACGTTAAAAACTTCTAAATGGAGTACATCTTTGTCATAAACTGGTTGGGTGCTGGGCGCTGCTATCTTGGCTCTATTGAAAAGTGCTGAAAGCCACTCGATGTGTTTGCTTATTTTCTCAGCGGTATTCAAAACTGTTTTGACAATTAAAATGAGCTCATTCCAATGAGGGGTCACATATGGTTTTGTTGAAATTTGTTGACAATTTTTTTAAAAAATAGTAACTAAAATAATAAATTTTGATATTCTCTGTATTGGGTAAAGGGTTAACCCTTAATCCACAGATTCATTTAATGTTAATAACAATGGTATATACATTTATTATATGACTACCACAAATAGCCCCTCAATGCCACTGTAGTTTGCCCATCAAAACCAGCTCTCTGGAAAACAAGACAAGTTTTCCAGATCGTTATCACTTCTGTCTCAAATGAGGTGAACGTGAATGGACTATTTTTACCAGTGACCTATAAATAAATCGGTAAATTCTGCTAATACATCAGGGAATTCCATAATGCTTGCGTTCGATTGTTTATTAATCCCATATGGTAAAACACTGCTTTTCTTTGACAAGTTACTGAACTCAATAAAAACAGTTGTGCAGTTTGCACGTTTCACGACATGCGATTGAAAGAGAAATGAGAATCAATTACAATATTATAGCGAATCGAACATACTCGATTCTTGTTGATATTATATATATAGATTGCATCTCATCATTAAACTCCGTTGACAAACATTCCAGTCGAGGTCTATTTGAAAATGCTGTGCTGAACAATTGCAAAAGAACAATTAACAACTATTTTCAAGATGCGTATCCAATAAAACGTAGAAGAATCTGTGTTATCAAAAGCGATTTGAATTGAAATTCATGTCTTGCCTCCATTGTTTTGACTTCCAAGATTCTTGTTCGAAATGAACGTTCCATATTAAAAGGCATTTGGGATTCCCCAATTACATAAATTGTTAATGGTTATTTGGCTAATATAATTCTTGTTGTATTTGATTTTTCAGGTGTTGTGATCAGTTTAAAATATTAATTGTCATATAATACACAAATTACTTTAAAATGTCAATTGATCTGTGTTGTATTCCGTCCCGTTGACGAGATGAGATCGGCCAGATCAAATTTGACGCCGCGTCGAGTTTCATCTGGCCAATCTCAGCTCGTTAACGAGGCGGAATACAACAACACAGATCAATTGACTGTTGTAGTAATCTGTATGTATGCAGCTGCAGAGGATTTAACAGTGTTTCCATATTATTGTTGTACACTGTCAAGATAAATGCATCCTACCAGTAGAATACTCAAGGAAGAATACACTTGGGACAACTTTTTCTAAGCAGTATAAAAGGGGGCTGTTTGTGGATGTCTGGGGACCTAAGAGTTAAAATGATGCTTGATTTGTACCCAAGATAATTACTTGACATAAAAAAACTGTGAACATAAAATGGTTCACACAGAATTTTATTCAGTGGGAAATATCAATTTAAGGCTTCTTGAAAGTAGTGAGTCTATCATATCCATCCAGATGCAATTTACTAACACTAATTGTACATCTATCCAGATGCAATTTCCGACAATAATTGTTCAATATAGTTATCTCGGTATATAATATTCTATCTTTGTGAAATTATGATGCATTCAATGTATTTGTGTAAAAATTTAGGCATGTGCTGCAAATTAGGCCAACGTCGGTTAATTTTCAGTTTAGCGTTATTCCAGGCTATCAGAACAAAATGCAGAATCAGGTTATTATTAATTATTAATTAACCCTGATTGCCTACATGGGGGCACAATGACTCTGTGTACTAAGGCGTACTGCATGTCGATGGTGCGCATGTCTTCAACCAATCTAACCCTGCATGTGCAGAGGTCAGAGTTACGATGTTAGAGAGCTGACAGCTGCTCGTCGTTGCTCGGTGGTTCTCTCCGGGTACTGCGGCTTCCTCCACCCGTAAAGCTGTCACGTTCACGATTAGCCATTGTGCATAAGTATGTAACCTTATAAAAAAATAATAATAAAAAAATAATTATTAATTATATCCTTGTGGGGAAGTGGCATAATATATCCCTTTCCACAAGATGCATATTTTATAATTTTGCACTTACACACTGCTTCCTTGCATGTGTAGGTTGCCTCAGATAGTAGAACTCGGTTCGAATCCCACCTGCGGCAACCGTGTTGTGTCCTTGGGCAAGACACTTCACCCGCACAGTGACGTTGTGTACTAAGGTGTACTGCACGTCGATGGTGCACCTGTCTTCAACCAATGCTAACCCTGATTGTGTGGAGTTAGTATGTTGGGGAGCTGACAGTTGCTTGCCGTTGCTCGGTGGTTCTCCCCTGGTACTTCGGCTTCCTCCACCCGTAAAACTGTCGTGATCATGATTAGCCATTGCGCAGAAATATGTGACCTTAAACACCAATAAATAAATAAATAATAAACAGCCTAAAAGAACATGTACCATTAGTCAACATTATACACCTAATAACACCAGATTATTGCCTCATTATTGTCAGATTGCTACAGACAATAATCTGGTATTTCAATGGATGAAGAAACGTGAAATGATGTATTCTCCTGGCCATATGAATGAAGTGAAACATTTGAGGAGCCAATAATAAAGAAAATCCTTTATTATTTCGGGCAAAAAACAAAATGAGGGCGAATGACGCTAAACCGAAAATTAACCATGGCCTAAAGTATAGTGACAATGAGCAGTTTTTTTCAGAATACCAAAATTAATATATCAAAATCTGAAGCATTATTCATGTGTTGATTTTAACCCAGAGATGTGCCCATGGTGGACTGCACCATGTAATGCCGCCTGATATGTGTTCTGAAATTTACTGTCCAGTGCACAGACTAATTTCTGTGATCTCATCTGCACATACTTTCAGTGTTTGCTGTACTCAGATGACAAAAACATCTGATGTTCAACTGTTCTTCATGACATTAACCCATATGATGGTGCTGACCTCTCGCCCTCTTTCGCATTTAAAATCTGTGATGTTTGGTCAGACTTTGTTGTGATTTATTAGTCTAATTATTTATTTATTTATTTATTTATTTATTTATTTATTTATTTATTTATTTATTCAATTTTTTATTTATTTATTTATTGGTGTTTAAGGTCACATATACTACTCAAGGATTGCTAAGCACCAAGTATATCCAACTACGTGTTTTATGTTTTAGTTGAAATATTGTAATGAAAAGTGTATATATTTTTTTTATTTAATTATAACTTTAATGATTTAAGTACAGGAATTAAGCTTTTATTTGTGTTTGACATTATTTTTTAGCTTTTGAATACGATAACCATGGAAAATGGATTTTATTGGTAAAAGAGGAAATTTTTCAATTTGTCAAAAAAAATGGGTTCAGTATCAAGTAGGAGACCCATTATTGTTAAGTACAGCTTGACAATGCCTTCTCATGCTCTCAATCAGGTTCCTGATGGCCCTTTGTGGGATGTTGTTCCATTCTTGGACCAGCATGGCACCAAGCTCCTGGACACTTCTTGGTTGGACTGGACAGGCTGAAATTGCAAGCTGCAACTCATTCCAGACATATATTCGATTGGATTGAGGTTAGGGTATCTTGCTGGCCAGTCCATATGCTCAATCGCCTCCATCTGTCGATACTCCCCGACAACATGAGGACGGACATCATCGTCCATCAGAATGAATCTATCACCCACTGCACCTGCATACAATCTGACGTGGACATCCAGGATCTCATCAATATACCGCTGTGCATTCAATGTACCATGTTCAAGGATACAGAGCTCTGTACGTCCATCCTTGCTGATGCCACCCCAGACCATGATTGACCCTCCACCATAGCGGTCATGCTCAGCAATGTTGGCTGCATGGAAATGCTCTCCTGGTCTTCTCTATACCCTAGAATGCCTATCTGTATGGTCTAGGCAGTACCTTGACTCATCTGTAAAAAGGACAGGTCGCCAATCTTCTCTGGTCCATCCAACGTGGTCCATGGCCCATTCATATCGTGCCTGTCAGTGGTTCTGGGACAGTGGAATGCGAATACATGGTCTTCTCGATCGGAGACCTCCTTCATGCAACCTTGCCCGGATAGTCTGCATCGAAACATTCTAAAGGTCACTGCGAACCTGGGTTACTTATATCAGATAGAAATACACACACATTCTGAATTTGAAGTTGTTCGGGCCTGTAAAGGATGAGGAGAATTTATTGATTTAAAACTTTAAATATTTTAAAAAATGGACAGAAAGCATTATTGAATGATTTTTGATATGCTGATGGACCACCATGGAGAAAGGATATTCAAAAGTAACAGGTTTTGTCCATTTATTTTTTAGCTCAACTTTGGCGAAGCCAAATTTGAGGTACTGTCATGGTCTGTAGTCTGTCGCGCTGTCAACATGGCCCGGGCTGGAGGCCGTATTTATGAACCGATCTTTACAAAACTTCTTGGGTACCTTTGTTATCACCGTGGGACAAAACGAGTGTTTTGGGGTCTGGTCTGAAATTCAAGATGGCCGATGGCAGCCATTTTGTACAAAATTAGGTGCAATCAGATTTGTGCACAGAACTTCCATATGAAATTGCTGATTTGAATAATTTTTTGTGTGAATGTTTAGTACCATGGGATACATCACATATAATAAGGGTTTTTTTCTCGTGCATAAATTATGCCAATTAGACTAACTTTGATCTATTCTATTTAGTGTTAATTTCAGCACTGTAACTGCAAATTCCAATGCGGCTCGGGCTAGAGGCCGTATTTATGAACCAATCTTTACAAAATTTCTTGGATATCTTTGTTATCACTGTGGGACGAGAACGAGTGTTTTGGGGTCCGGTCTGAAATTCAAGATGAACACTGGCAGCCATTTTGTGCCGAAATTAGGTGCAATCAGTTTTTTGTACAGAACTTTTATATGAAAGATCTGATATGGATAAATTTTTGTACGGATATTTAGTAATATGGAATACATCACATATATTACGTTTTTTTTCTCGTGCATATATTATGTGAATTACGCCTTTTCTCTCATTCATTATTGTTGACTTGGTCACAGCAAATACTGATTCCTGTCATATTCAATGTTGAGCTACAGTGTCATTGACACTTTCATTTCTGGAGTTATGGGCCTTTTTTGACTTGAAAAATTTTAATTTTTATGGTTGCTGGATGATAACTCTGTCAGTGTATGTTGAATTTGAATGATCTTTGGTATGCTGGTGGACCATAATGGGAGAAAGGATATTATTCACAAGTAACTGGCTTTGTCCAATCATTTTTCTGGGAGTTATGGGCCTTTTGTGACTTTTTGCATTTCGTCTGTCCTGTCCGTAACAACTTTTGACCTCTGTATCTCGTTCAGTGCATGTCTGTTTCGAATGATCTATGGTATGGTGATGGGCCATCTGGGGGAAAAGGTTATTCTCAAGTAAGTTGTTTTGCTCGATCATTTTTTCCTAGAGTTATGGGCCTTTTTTGACTTTTTAGCTCACCTGACTGAAAGTCAGGGTGAGCTTTTCTTATCACTCTTTGTCCGTCGTCCCTCGTCCTGCGTGAAGGTGGTGTTTGAGCCTCTTTCTCCTAAACCACTGGCCACATTTTAATTAAATTTCATGTAAATAGTGGTTATATAGGGGCATTTTGATTTTTATCCAAAATAGGTTTCGGCTCATATTGAGCAGAGGTGTGGGGAAAAAATGGCCAAATTTTTTTAAAATCTTCTTCTAATGAACCACCAGTAGCAGAGACTTGATATGTGGTATACAGTGTCCTTTTGAGGTTTAGAATCAAGTTTGTTCAAGAGAAGTTTGTCAGGCATTATTTGCCTTCGTTATGGGAGGGGCAAAAATTTTGGCCAAGCCTAAAATTTCTATTTTCAGAACCGTGAGGTCGATTTGAACCAAATTTGATATGAGATGATAATGGGTTATAAGTAGTTGATTGATGCAAAAAAAAATTTTCTCATTGCCCCGTGGGAACCTCGGGAGCTAAAAATAGGAAAAACCTTAAAACTGCCATATCTCCAAAACTTCACGGCACAAAGAATTCTTATTTTGTATAAAGCTTACTTTTATCCAGTAGAATAGAATGGTTAAAAAAAATCTCTATCGGTTTGATCACAAGGTACTTTTTTCAGGACTTTGAAAAAGTGCTGAGTCAGCACTTTTTAACACTGCAGGCAATGGGAAAAAGATTAAAAAATCTTCTCCAGATCCAGCAGGCAGAATCTTTTGATATTTGGTATGCAACATTGTAGGGTGGATCTGATTCAAGTTTGTTCAAATCGGCCCCCTGGGTTCATATTTGGGCTCAGTATAGGAGCCCGATTTCGAACTTAGTGCATTTCAGGCAAATTTCTTAAAAAATCTTCTTCTCCAAGTTTGTTCAAATCAGCTCCCTAGATTCATATTTGGGCTCACTATAGAAGCTCGAATTCGAACTTAGTGCATTTCAGGCAAATTTCTTTGAAAATAATCGATCCAGCAGGCAGAATCTTTTGATATTGGGTATGCACCATGCTTAGGGGGGTGAGATTCAAGTTTGTTCAAGCCAAGTCCCTGGGTTCATATTTGGGCTCATTGTGGTAGCCCTAATTATAACTTAGTTCAAAATGAGAAATTTTTTTTAAAAATCTTCTTCAAATCCAGCAGTTGGAATGTTTTGATATTTGATATGCAGCATACTTAGGGGGTGAGATTCAAGTTTGTTCAAGCCATGTCCCTAGGTCCATATTTGGACTCACTGTGGGGGCTTGAATTGTAACTTAGTTCAAAATGAGGAATTTTCTTTAAAAATCTTCTTCTTCAGATCCAGCAGTCGGAATGTTTTGATATTTGGTGTGCAGCATGCTTAGGGTGGTGAGATTTAAGTTTGTTAAAGCCAAGTCCCTGGATTCATATATGGGCTCCCTGTGGAGCCTGAATTATAACTTAGTTCAATATGAGAAATATTCTTTAAAAATCTTCTTTTTTTTTTGATTCACTGGTCAGAATCTATGGATATTTGGTATAAGCTTTCCTTAGGAGGACCAGATGCAACTTATTGAAATCAATTCTCTAGGTTGATATTTAGGCTACCATGTCAGGTGAGTGCCCTCAGGTCCCTTGGGGCCTCTTGTTTGAAAGAGAGCTCAATTTTTATGCTTTCTGGATGATAACCTCAGTAGTGTATATATATTTGATGTGCTGATGGACCACCACCCTCTAACAATTTGGTCCCCGTTTTAGTAAACCACTTCTGGGCAGGGGATACCGCTGGCATTGCAGCTTGTTTATATCCTGTTGGAATGAGCACCAGGTGCAACTTCCAACATGTAAAATGCCATGAACTTGATTGGTTCACCTTTATGCTGTTTTCACATATCGTCTTGTTTTTGGTATTTTATATCCTGCTGGAATGATCACTTTATATGATTTTTCTCAGATGTGAAATGCTTTGAACATGGTTAATTCATTTCTGTATAGGTTTTGTAATTTTACATCTCTCTGGAAGGTCACTCTGCATCATTTTGAGTATTTGTTTTACATCTTGTCGAAATGCAACAGCGGACATTTGCATGAAATATATACCGCAACTCAGATTTAATCTAACATTGGTTTAATTTTAAGATAAAGCTCGGAACAGTGTTTTGATTTAAATGGCACTTAACTTTTTGCATTCCCTGTGGGACCCCAGGATATGAAGCCATGCTTGTTTACTGTGGCAAACAAGCTCTGTTATACTGGTAAAATAGGATCCTGTCATCAATAAATAAATACCTCCTTGCATGCTACAGGCCCATATTCTTACACAGGGCAGAATTTCTCTTGCCACTGAAATTTGTATAATTTCAGCACATTTTACCCTTTACCCAACGAATCGGCCACATCTGCCCCCGTTGAATATGCAAATTCAGCAGCTGAAAAAATACTATTTTTCAAACAATTTCAATAAAACAATATCATGTGATCCCTCTTTGGAATGAGCTCGTCGAGTTTGTTGAAACTTTTTGAAAAACGTTTAAAAACAGTTAAAATAATAAATTTTTATATCGTCTGTGTTGTGTGAAGGGTTAACAGATTTTTCACCTTTACAGCAGACATGACTGTACTTGATGAAAAATATCTTTGAAAATACTCTGCAGGTTGAGAGTTAACTAAACAGAAGAA
Source organism: Pictodentalium vernedei (assembly GCA_031216915.1). Classification (NCBI taxonomy): domain Eukaryota; kingdom Metazoa; phylum Mollusca; class Scaphopoda; order Dentaliida; family Dentaliidae; genus Pictodentalium; species Pictodentalium vernedei. Next base: position 31,908,626 of record CM062291.1, on the reverse strand, counting down.
CTTGTTTTTAATTGTTATAGTTAAATGTCAGTTATGATGTTACATGTAGGTACACTTGAGTCATAAAGGAATAAAATAAATAAAACGTTTATATTCCTTTCTTCAGATTTCCTTAAGTTCATGGATATGTTTACCAGTCAAACGAGTTCCCAAGTAATCGTTGAGGTGAAAAATGGCCCCAGGGCTAAATAATGACCATCCCCTAGTAATGACAAGCGTCACAAAGACCACTTTATTGACATTACTACCCTTGAAATGTATTTTATGTTTCCCTTTGAACACTGATTGATTTCACTTTACCTACAACCTCTGAGATGAGGAGAAGTTTCATGATAATCAACCCCATAAACAAGCAGGCTTTGTTGAGAGGTGTAGCATGCATGTTTAACCCTTTACCTAACATGAAAAGCAGACGACACTTGCAAAAAAAATTCTTGAATAACTAATTTTTTTCATTTTTTGTCTCAAAAACATAGGTTATGACCCCTCGTTGGAACGAGCTCAACAAGCTCGTTCCAACGAGGGGTCATAACCTATGTTTTTGAGACAAAAAATGAAAATATTTTGAAAATTAATTGGCGATTTTTTAGAATAGCGCTGGCCGGTTTTGGCCGTTACGTTGGATAAAGGGTTAACCCTTTGATACTTTTGTACGTCTTATGACGTACGAAATCAAACAGCCTGTTGATACTTTGTGGTCATTTGTTTTATTATTTTTCAATTTTTTAAAGTTTTAACCTCAATTCTTATTTTCTCCCAAATAGTGCTCAGTGAAAACTGTTGAGACAATTGTTATTGCAGCTTAAAATACTAATATAATCCTGCTGTCAAGACTTCTTAACTGGTTGAGTGCTAGAAGCCACTATCAAGGCTTTCAAAAAATGAGGATACCAGAGCAAACGCCAACACTTTCCTTGATATATTTCATATTCATTCAAACAGAAATAATATTTTGTTTATATAAACTTGCTTTATTACAAATTTTTGGAGAGTTCCTGGGGGCACTCTCCAGTTATTTGTAATAAAGCATGTTTTGAATAACAAATTCAGCCCACCAAAAACAATCTAGCCCTCAACCAGATAATCACTAATGTGAAAAATATCTTGTTATTTGTACTTTCCGACGTTGGACGTCGCATTTTGAAAAATGTTGAAGAAACTGAATTCCCAGCGACGTTTGAACGTCAGTATAATTAAAGTTTCAAAGGGTTAACAGTCACCAATTTACATATAGTCATAACAATGATCAGTACAATTACTTGGAACTGACTACAATCCTTTAACTGGAAATGAAGGACTTATATCATAACCTATTGCAGTCCTTAAAATTTAGAAAACACCACGTGCGCTATGTATCGCGCTTGTGGTTTGAAGGCTGCCCGCGCTTTCCGAATGACGAGACTTAGTCAAAAAACCTAATAATTTTTCACCACAATTACTACTGAATACTTCGTATTTTGAACCGTACCGACGATGGTGGCATTACTCGTAGCTATAGCGGCTCGCAAAAAATGATACTAACACGTCCCACTCATGAAATATTTTCCCGATATTCGCAGACATATGGTGGACATAATCTTCTATTTACCTTACGACGAATGACTTTACCCTGGCAGAAAAAGATTGTAGGCAGCACATGACAAACATCACGTGATCGATGTCAATAATTTGAACTGAGAGCCGAAACGAACCTGGAAATGCCCGACCTACGGTAACTACTTTACTCGTCAAGACTTCCCTACGACACCAACTCACCTAGCAAATCAATACCAACGCCCTAGACCACTCTGCCGGTGGCCGAGTGGTCTAGGGCATTGGTATTGATTTGCTAGGCGAGTTGGTCAGTTGGTCCCGTATGGAAGTCTTTCGGCACTGGGCACGGGCTCGAATCCCAGTGGAGCCATTTAAAAAATCAACAGAACACACAAGACTTCCCTACGGCACCAACTCACTGTCGTTGGAGAGCTACATTTATCTTAGGCTGTGAACTCTGTGAAGCGCTCTGTTGTGGTGTGGCACTCAGTTGAGAAGCATTCGAGCTTTGCTCGGAAGTTGTCACGGATTCGCTAATTAAATCACTGGATTCTTTCTCGATCTGAATGCCAATTTGATGCACTTTAGATGACAGGTGCCGTGTGACCGTATGTTTCGTGACGAAGCTGGTTCCCTGAACATATTTTTCTACTTCAATCAGCATTTGTCCCTTTAATATACCGGACCGCTTGATTTTATCAATGTGTTTTGCGCAGGTCTTGCACCATACCCCCGTGACTACCTCACGGCCCTTGATTTTCCCTGTGCGGTATCCTATAAGTGAACCAACGTTCCATTTCTTGAAGGTTTCAACCCCCACAGTTTTTCCCTTTGACTGATAATCAGAGACAGACTCGTCCGTGTCCATGTTTTCGAGAAGTAATGACAAAGACAATGAATGAGTGGAGAATCGGTCGCCGAATGTCACGTGATCCCCTGCGATAAGAGATCTGAGATCAAAGAGTGCACTGCCGACACATGCTCCACATCAAACAACAGACAGGAAGCCGCGTACATGGCATCGTGAGCTGTTGTCACAGAAGTCGAACTCAACGGCTTTGATGACGTTACGTTGTTGCAATATAAATTATCTGTTGTTAAGTTGTTAACCAGTAACCGGCCAATATCTCAATGAACTACCTAAAATTGTACAAGCGCTACTTTTTTAACCCTGCGCGCACTTTATATAACGCACGATAATTTTAATTTGCCCGCGCACTACGCGCGCCGCGCGATCGCGCACGCTAAATTTTAAGGACTGCCTATTGGCAGGTTATGCTTTAACCCTTTACCCAATGCAAATGATATCAAAATTTATTATTTTAAATTTTTTTTCAAATTTTTAAAAATATTTCAACAAAACCATATCATGTGACCCCTCGTTGGAATGAGCTCATCGAGCTCGATCCAATGAGGGGCCACATGATATGGTTTTGTTGAAATATTTTGAAGAATAACATTTTTTCACCTCCTGAATTTGCATATTACGCGGGCAGATGTGGCCGATTCGTTGGGTCAAGGGTTATAGCATTGTGGTAACATGTAGGAAAAAGAGTCTGATTCCTCCCCATCTTCTCTGTTTCTACTATGCCAGTCAGGCTTTTTAGCTAAAACTAAAAGTAAATATTTTCTTGATTATCGCCAATGTTAAAATTTGGCACCCCCAGGAATTTACTCTATAACGTATACATGAATAACTTTGTTGTAAAAATCTTTTATATTTTGTCGTAAACCTGCCGTTTTCGTTCGCATGTTTTCTAATTAATGTAACCACCACCTAACCAAACAATCGTTTGATGGTTATTTCCAGGCCTGAAGGATCGTGTCTGGATAAAATATCTTCACCCTAGAGTGAGACTTCACGATCTCACCACCAAGTGATCAACCGATAAACAAAATGACCCGTCATCCAGAAGGTCATTGGTCTGCTTGACAATCACCCGATACCCAATTCTGTTGTCAAATTATTGATACTTTTAGTGGACAATGAACCTTAATCCTCTTTTCGTGGGAGATGGAGTTAGAAGATGAGTTATATTTGTTCCACCCACTGTACAGCCCTAACATTCAGCACTGATGGTCAAATTCTTTGAAATCAACATACTCATGTATCATATTACAAAATTAGGTAATATGAAGCTCGTAACCCCGCACATTATCTTGTTGGATAGACATTGTCATACCTCAAACCAGCAGTGGATCAACTTATTGTTGGTATATAATTGGTAATCCCTTTTCACTTGCGCAAATTTCATCGATAATATGCAATATTTCCGGCCTGGCATATTAAGGAGAGCGATTTATTCGCTCGTCTACTGCTCTCCTTAAAAAAATTAAGGATGGCGAAAACTAGCCCACCTGGCCTTAGAAAATAATGATCACCATAACAGCCTATTCCTAAAACCCACAGGTTTTAAGATGGCCACACTGCTCCTCCCACACCTCCGGGCCTTCAGGGCCCGGAGGTGGGGGAGGGGCAGTGTAGCCGTCTCACAGAGACTACCTTGTTAGCAGCACCAAATAAAATGTACAAAGCCCATTAGGCAGAATTCAGTAATAGTACAACTTCATTTTGCCACTTTTAGCTTTTTGTAATCTTGAGGAGAGCTAATCGCTCCCCCGGGCCATTGAAGGGGAGCGATTTTTTGCCTTCCTGCATTTTTAAGAATGCCTGGCCTGATATTTTAAATATCAACGTGACATTTATTTGCATTATTGCTGGACTAATGTTGACAAATAATTATATTCTGTGTTTGTGCCATTTGGCCAAAAAATCTTGTGAATATCCAGTTGGGTAGTTCCAATACCATATAATGAATTATGGTTCACATTCTATTTGACATGTGACTGCACCATCCACAGTGATTTGTCAAACAAATACTACAGCCAATCGCAACACTATAGTAGGAATGGAATAATGTATGTAATTTATCAATGAAATATTTACCACATGAAACACATTCAGCTTCCATCTGTTCACCATGCCTCAAGTGACATAACTCTGATAGTACCCATATATTTCAAGATTCAACTTTGTTGAAATTGAGTCCCTCGGTTAATATTTGGGCTCTATAAACAAATATTTAAAAATATTGTTAAAAATATATCGTTTAAAATATTTAATTGTGCCATGTGAATTATGCTGCATTTATGAATTAGATTGCCAAACAACAAGCTGAAGTTTATTTCTACAATGTATTTCCGAAAAAGAAATATCGGCGACAACCTATGTTGAAGGTCAACAGCCGATGGTGTCCCAATTGGTCATTACCAGCCAATGCCAAATGTGAATGCCAAACGTTGGTTGATCACCAACACCACTGAAAATTGATAATATTCTCTGATCTCTATAAACCCAAGGAAGGATGCAGGATATTTTTTTGTGCCATCAAAAGAGGACAAGTGTATAACTCGTAGAGTGCTAGATTAATTATTATAAGTCAAATTTCAGCTGGGAACCCTGGGAAGTGAAGCAGTGCTCGTTTACTGTGGTAAACATAGCTCTGTTTTACTGGTAAAATAGGACCCCATCACCAATGTTTGTGGTAGAAGTCCTCTAAAATGGGCAACATGGATATACATGATTGACTAAACTTGACTTTATCTCTGTGTTGCAGTTACGATTAGTCTTTTTGGGGAAATATATCACCTTAACTTCAAGCCCTCATACAGCCACAAACTGGCCCTTTTAATTGCTTTGGAAACATTCTCCCCGTGTGTTCTTCCTTGGGAACTCAACTGGTAGGCTGTTATCTTGGCTGTTTTTACATCATTGCTGGCTGCCAATACAGGTAGCCAACAATGATGTTGAAACATTAAATTATCTGCAGCTGTCAGTTATTATCATAAAATTAAGGGTTAAACATCAATGAATAAGGCCCAAAACAGTTAAAAATATGTTTCTCAGGCCCTCCTGTATGGTAATTTTGGCTGCTGCATTCTCTTTTCATAAACCAATGCAAAAAAAAACCAAAACACTTTAACCCTTTACCTAACCTGAAAAGCAGACGACACTTGCAAAAATAAGATTGAATAACTAATTTTTTTCATTTCTTTTCTCAAAAACATAGGTTATGCCCCCTCGTTGGAACGAGCTCGATGAGCTCGTTCCAACGAGGGGTCATAACCTATGTTTTTTAGACAAAAAATGAACAAAATAATGAAAATTAATTGGCGATTATTGAGAATAGCACTTTACCCAACGAATCGGCCACATCTGCCCACGTAATATGCAAATTCAGTAGTTGAAAAAAATATTATTTTTCAAAAAATTTCAACAAAACCATATCATGTGACCCCTCGTTGGAACGGGGTTACATGATATAGTTTTGTTGAAATTTTTTGAAAAATTTGAAAAAATGATATTTAAAATAATAAATTTTGATATCGTCTGCGTTGGGTAAAGGGTTGAATGGTTCATGTCTGATATTTTCCCAAGTTAATAAAATTGATAAATTTGTCCCTTGACTGCAACAAGGGTAAGCATTGCAAAGCCTTGCCCTCAAGGGCCAATATACACCACCACCCATGCTGTTCCATATATTATTAGGCCTACAAAATATAAAACAAACCAAGAACATGAAATTTTGATGACAAAAAAACAATTAAAAAAAAAAAAAAATTAAAAGAACACCCGCCCACATGCAATTTTACAAAAAATGGCCTGAGAAACAGAAGTTCTACTTTGTGGGGCCTCCATAAGTAAAATTCATTCACATGAACCAAAAAATTTAGTTCTCATCAAATTTGAAGCATATATACAGAATTTGAAGCCTTTTAAAAAGATTGAAGCACCAGCACTTTTTCAGCAGAATCCAAATATGGACTTACAGCATTTGACGAGTTAACTCGGTATTCATATGCAGTTACCATGGTTATATTCTATTGACCAGTTCCAAATTAATTACCATTTTATTTTTATTCTCTTAACAGGACATCAAGGATCACGCAAAATTTCAAGGTGATTTTCCATATCCAATCATTGCAGACCCAAAGCGTGATATCGCTGTTAAGCTTGGTATGCTTGATAAAGACGAGAAGGATAAAGCCGGCCTTGCATTGACAGCTAGAGCTGTAAGATATTTTATTTATATTATACAGTAAAACCCATGTCATCAACACCTAACTGTTTTTAGCATCCAATATACTGATGTACCAATTGGTTGAACTCTTTAACTGATCTGTTGATATGTCATAAGCGACTTTATCATTGTAGGAAATTTCTATTCCTCTGTATGGAAGGGAAATAATCCATTCATCTATCCTCCCACCTGCGGCAACCACGTTGTGTCCTTGGGCAAGACACTTCACCCCCTTTGCCCATGTGGAGAGACAGTGCTGTTGTGTACTAAGGCATACTACTGGTGCATTTGAGTTCAACCAATACTACTTGTGTGGAGTTAGTATGTTGGGGAACCTGACAGGTTGCTCGGTGGTTCTCTCCAGGAACTCTGCCCGACACAAGGTGACTCGCTGTCGAAAGTGTCATTAAACCCCAATAAATAAATAAATAAATCCATCCATCCATCCATCTTTGTGCAATAACTTGAACATTGGACATTAGTTAACAGATTTTAATTAATTTTGGAGTGATTGCTACTGTTCAAGTTATTAAATAAAGAATGAAATTTAGGGCAAAATTTAACAAAGGACAATAACTCTTGGACGAGTTCAATAACCACTGTCATTCGATAAAGAGTGTGGGAGATTGTGATGAAACTTCTAAAACATGACCAATAATAAGTGAATAGACAACTATTTACCACTTGGCAACAATTTTCACCAGGCTATCTCCCCGGAACTTTCATATAGATTTCTGTTTGAGATTCTTGTGTGAACAATAGGGACCTGCAAACCTCCCAATTTCAACTTGAATTGAATCTCAAATCAAATCTCTGCTAAGGTTTCGAATCAAATGAAATCTCGAATCCTGATACTAGTGATACTGTGATAGGTAGACCTACCCGCGCATACGCATGGAGGTTTAATTTTGACGAGCCCAAAACTGTTGGGATTGTGGTGAAAATGGTGAATTGTAATGTGTGATAGAAAGTTCTCCGTTTGATCCTCGTGGATAGTGTTGAAATGACTCGGGGATTCTGCAATCGATTAGTCAGCACCCAAATGTTAAGTCAACAAGTCGGCACCCCACATTCTGCCGCCCAAATTTATATAGCAAAACCTCTGCAGTTGAATATGATACGCTATATTTGGATTATATTTTGGTGGTAAGTTGTTAACCCTTTACCTAACATGAAAAGCAGATGACACTTGCAAAAAAAATTCTTGAATAACTCATTTCTTTTCAACCTACTCACAATTGTTTACAATTGGCTGTAACATAAGTGCAAGCCCTACTTCGGAACTAACTCAAGCTTTTAGAATCTTTTCCAAACGAGTTGGAAAAGTACTAGAGTGCAAAAGCACGAAAAAGATCGAAAAAAGGGTCGAGCGAGACCAGCGCTCGAAATTACAGGTACTCTCTCTGCACACCTCTTGCGTTTACCGAGCACATGCGCAACCACCATGACGTCAATTCCTTTATTTTCCGCCATTGTACATGGTCGGAAATTTTTGTGACTCGTGCTTATTATGCTATGTATTCTTCGTGAACAACTTATTCTTCATATTTAGTGTGCTACTGGATTGTATCCTTTTATCAAGCTACCAAATTATTATTATTATTTAATGTTCATTTGTATTTTTATTGCTGTTCTCTTCACACTTTATCTTGTCTTTCCTCCACGTGTGAACACGACCTTAGCACTGTTTTCCGTCGGCGGGAAGCTTGATTATTGTTTTGATATCATGCCTAAGACTATTCCTTGTACCTCTTGTTTGCAGGTGAAACATGTGGACGATTCTCATGCCACATGTGTCACTTGCAACAATTGCACTCAGGCCCAATCATGTGGTATCTGTGGGGTTTGGTCCTCTAAATTTTGGGCTTCTGTGAACAAGGTGGTTCTTTCCAGAGCTAGAACCCCTCGTTCTCGGGGTAAGGGTAGCCGTGCCGTAGCAGACATTTCTGCTGGTGCACGTGATGACTCTGTCACACAGGATTCGGATCTGACTTCTGTGGCGAGTTCCTCTGCAACTGTTGGCGGTGTTAGTTCAGTGATACCTGACGAGGAGACCGTGGTCTCTTTGTCTTCTGATGTCACTATTGAGGCGTCTGTTTTCGTTGAGAGCTTTTCCGAGGTCAGCTCGGAAACCCTCTCCGATCTGCCTCCTACACCGTCGACCGTTGTTGAGGAAGTTGCTACTCCTGATCCTATTCTTTCTGATGGTGGCTCTTCCATCTCCTCTGGGGATGGTCTACAGTCTCGGGGGACCGAGGCTGTATCTGCTGGTGTGTCTGTGTGTTCTCAGCCTCCCCCAGCCTCGCGGCGGGGCTGTGCGGGTTTGCTGTCTGCTCTGTCTCATCTAGCTAGGTTTGCTCCTAGTCGGTTGAGCCGGCTGGTCGCTTCGGCAGCGATTCCTCGTCCCTCGAGTGAATCGTTTTTCGTGCCACCTTCCCCTGCTAGTGTGCCACCTAGCGGGATGGTGTTGGGACGTTGGCACCCAGGGCCTGCTGTTCGGCAGCGGTCAGTGACAGCCCCTGTTAGCTGTCACTCTCGGAACCTTCCTCCGGTGATTCCTCACTGTGTTCCAAGTCTGGGTGTCGATCGATGCTTGCTGTCGGTCTCAGAGGATAGGCAGTTGGGGCCTTCTGCTGCGCAGAGGCCAATGACAGGTTCCTGTCATTCTTGGGACAATCCTCCGGTGTCTTCTCACCGTGTCCTAGGTCCAGCTACCGATCGACGTATGCCGTCGGTCACTTTAGAGGATTTGCAGGCAGGACCTTCTGTTTCGCAGAGGTCAGTGATGGCCCCTGGCCGTCACAATCGGGACTATCCTCCGGTGTCTTCTCACCGTGTTCCTATTCTGTCTGCCGATCGACGTTCGCTGTCGGTCTCTTCTGAGGATTTGGATTCTTCTTCCAGAAGGGTCCATTGGGAGGACACTCCGTCAGGCGATTCTGCTGCGACGGATTCTCAGGGTGACCTGCGCCAGGCCATTTTGGCGCTCACCCGGTTGCTTTCTGGCAACCCTCAAGTTGGCCTCCCTGTGCCTCCTGAGGCACAACCTCCTTTGGTCGGTCGCCGAGATGTCTCGCCTGGCCCCGTGGATACTGCACAGTATTCACAGGAGGTTTCTGCTGGTCAGCCCGAGTTGGGCTACGTCTCCTCTGCTACGGAGGATGACGAGTATCTTGAAGGTGATGGGCCCCCCCTCGTCAGTCTTGGGGCAGGCTTTGGATTTCGTCTTTGGCTTATTGCCGGATGTTCAACCTTCCGACCAGCCTTCTGTGACCGTTCGGCCGCGGTCCACTGTGGAGCGCCGTAACCCTGTTGAGCCTTCTAGCTCCGGGGCTTTGCGTCCTCTGCAATCGGCTCAGGTTGTTGAGTCCTTCCAGGGCTTAGACGCCAAAATGCGCTTTAAGGCCCTCAAGGGTTCCTTCTTTTCTAGAGCTGATGCCTTTCTGCCTCCATCGCGGTTTCGTGTGTACGATTCCGTCTCTCCACCAGTCTTCCAAGGGATGACTACTGTGGATGAGGATTCTTCTTCCCTCGGGTTGACTAAGCCTAAGTCGGCAGTTCTCCCGATGTCGGTAGTTGAGTCTATGGTGGGCCTGTCCCGAGAGATGCTGGGTATGTTATCTCTCGCGGACCATGTCGTCGCTGCTCTGGCTGAATATTTTCCACCAGGGGAGTTTGATGACGCTCAGGCGCCTTTTCGCGTTTTGTCACAGGCTCTTATGAACTTGACACACGCTCACGCCTGTAACACGGCTAATTTGGAACTGGCACGCCGGGATGCGGTGTTGGATTCTTTACCATCCCTTCCTTCTGAGCAACGTGCTGTTCTGAGGTCTGCATCTTTGGTGGGACCTCAGTGGTTCCATGGAAGCTGTTCGTGGCGAAGTTCTTCGTCATTCGAAGGACCAGCTTTTGCTGAGACAGCTTGACCAACCTGCTGCTGCGGGTGGGGGTCGTTCCAGGCCCGCCAAGCGTGGTGCTGCGTCTACCTCGTCGGCGACGTCGGCTACGCCTTCGGCTACGTCTGCTCCTTCTGCTCATAAGAAGAGCCGACGTGGCCAGGCTCGCTGGCAGCCTCAGGCTGGAAAGTCTCAGGACTCTGTCACTTCCCGAGGTGGTTTCTCCTCTCGGGGGCCTCGTCGAGGCCGCAAGTGAAGGTTCTCACCTCGATTCGCCTCCAGTCGGGGGAAGGCTGTCACTGTTTTACGACCGTTGGACAGAGACAACGTCGAACTCTTGGGTCCTCGATGTCATTCATTCCGGTCTGCGACTGTCCCTCCATCGGCACCCCAGTTTATCTCGGGTGCCCCTTCCGACTCAGGTCCCTTCCGATCCTCTGCGTTGGGACCTTCTGGTACAGGAGATCGACAATCTCCTCACCAAAGGGGCGATCGAGGTGGTCAGGAACACCCTTTCCCCAGGGTTTTACTTGAGACTTTTCTTGGTGCCGAAGAAAACCGGTCAATATCGTCCTGTCATCGATCTGAGTACCCTGAACGAGTACATAATAGCTCCTCGTTTCAGTATGGAGACTTTCCGGTCGGTTCGACGTTCAGTTCATCAGGGCGATTTTGCGGCCAGTATCGACCTGAAGGATGCCTACTTCCATGTACCCATTCATCTGGCGTCACGGAAATACCTTCGGTTCTCGTTTCGGGATCGAGTTTTTCAATTCAGAGCTCTCCCGTTCGGTTTGAACCTGGCTCCTTGGGCCTTCACCCGACTGATGTCACATGTGCTTGCTTTCCATCGCACTCAGTCGGCAGTGACTTCGTCAGCCTACCTAGACGACATCCTCCAACGGCACCATGATGCTGCTGTTCTGGGTTTCGATGTCCGGCAGTTTGTTTGCCTGCTAGCGTCGCTGGGTTTCAGAGTCAATCGCGAGAAGTCAGATCTTCTTCCTTCTCAGCGATTCCGTCATTTGGGGATGGATTTCGACACTCTTCACAATGTAGTGTCGGTTCCCCAGGCTCGGGCGACGATTCTTTCCGCCTTGACTCGGGACCTGCTTCAATCTTCCTCGGTCTCGGCCAGGACTTTCCTTCGGATGCTGGGCCTTTGCGGTTCGGTGACAGATTTCATTCCGCTCGGTCGCTTGTTTGTCCGACCTCTCCAACACTTCCTGTTGGATCATTGGCGTCCGAATGTAGATCCGCTGGACCTGGAACTCACTATTCCTCGGTCTCTGCTTTGTCACCTCCGCACTTGGGCAGATATTCCCTGGCTGACACAGGGTGTTCCATTGGATCTTCCTTTGGCCGATCGAATCCTTATTGCGGATGCCAGCGATCGGGGCTGGGGTGCGACGTTTGATCCTCTCGATCTGTCTACTCACGGACAGTGGGACAGCGAGCAAGTGGGCCTTCATATCAACCAGAAGGAGCTCCTTGCTCTTCTGTTGAGTTTTCGGCTTTGGATCCCTCATCTGTCGGACCATGTTGTCCTACTTCTTTCGGACAATTCGACAGTAGTGGCCTACATTCGGAATCAGGGAGGCACACATTCAATTCCCATGTATCGGCTGTCTCGGGATCTTCTTCTGTTGGCGCGGGATGTGAACGCTCGGGTGTCCATTCGACACATTCCCGGGCGTCTCAACGTCCTAGCAGACTCCCTGTCCCGACGCGACAGTGTCCTTCCAACCGAATGGATGCTACATCGGTCGGTGTTTCAGGCGATTTGCGAGCAGTGGGGTCGTCCTCAGGTCAACCTTTTCGCTAGTCGCTGGAATCATCAGGTAGAGACTTTTGTCTCCCCTTGTCCAGATCCTCTGGCATTTGCAGTAGATGCTCTGTCTCTGGACTGGACAGGTTGGGTCGGCTATGCCTTTCCTCCTGCACCGATTCTTTCTCAAGTTTTAGCGAAGATTCGTGCTTGCAGTTGCAGGATCATTCTGATCACATCCCTGTCTCCACAGAGGGTGTGGATCAATCTGCTGCGGCCTCTATTGGCCGATCGACCGATTTGTCTACCTCTACGTCGCAATCTTCTTTCACAGGGTCGTCCCAGGAAGTATCACAACAACCTGGCGAGCATGTCCCTTCACGCCTGTCTTTTATCAGGTAGAGGTTTTTCGAGACGATCAGTGGAGTGCATTTCTGCGTCGCGGCGACCTTCCACTGGAATGACTTATGCCGCCAAGTGGAAGGTTTTCTGCCGCTGGTGTTCAGATCACAATGTGAATTACCGTGATCCGTCAATCACTCAAATTGCGGATTTTCTGGTTTTTCTTTTTGACTCTAAGGGCCTCCAGCCTATTACTATTAAGGGCTATCAGTCTATGCTGTCTGATACTTTCTCTTATGTGGGAAAGCAGTGTATCGGCCGTAATCTTTTCCTTTCCAAACTTATTCGGCACTTTTCTTTGAAGAGGCCTCGAGTTTTGCGTCTTACACCCAAGTGGAACTTGGCATGGGTGTTGCACTGTTTGGAGGGGGCGCCATTCGAGCCTTTATCTGAGACCGACATGCGTTTTCTCACCTATAAGACGGCTTTTCTTCTAGCGTTTGCTTCTGCTCGTCGAGTCAGTGAGCTTCATGCGCTATCTGTTGATTCTGCCTTCTTCCGAAATGAGGCGGACAGTGTTACATTCACTACTGATTGCTCTTTTCTGGCTAAGAATCAACTCCCCGATTCGGTACCTCCTCCCATCTGCATTCGCGCTCTCCCTGCTGTAGATGGACGGAGGCCTCTTCTTTGTCCTGTTCGTGCGGTCAAGACTTACATTACTCGCACTCAGTTCATTAGGAGGGGTCGGAAGAGATTCTTTCTGTCTCTCATTCCTAAGAGGCAGTCTATCTCTTCCCATTCTATTTCCAGGTGGATCTGTCTTGCAATCAAGCTGGCTTATTCTCGCTTGTCTGCATCGGATCTTGTTTCGAACCGGCTTAATGCTCACGAGGTTCGTGCCATTTCTACATCCTGGGCGTTCTCCAATTCTGTTTCGCTCCGTGATGTTATGAATGCGGCTTACTGGAGGAATGCTTCTACCTTCTCCTCCTTTTATCTCCGCCACCTTCAGCAGCAATCTGAGGACCTTTATTCTTTAGGCCCTCTCGTTGCTGCTCAGGCTGTTGTGCACCCTCGTTAAATTGTTTTTTGGTCGAGGTTGCTCTTCGCTCAGCCTTGTTCTTTTCAGGTGCCTTCTCTCTGTCTTCATTACAGGTTTTCGTTTTTGTTCTCTGCCATCCTTGCTTTCGTTCTGCTACTCTTGTTGGTATTGGTTATGTGATTCACCTCCTCCTATTGTTTATTCAGCCAATTGTAAACAATTGTGAGTAGGTTGAAAAGAAATTAAAATTTTTTAGTAAATTTTGTTTCTTAACATACCTACCACAATTGTTTACCGGAGGCCCACCCTCCTTGGGGATATCTTTGATATCAATGCCTCCCCGCTAAATCACAAACTTCTCGTTGGCGGAAATACAGGAATTGACATCACGGTTGTTGCGCATGCGCTCGATAAACGCAAGAGGTGTGCAGAGAGAGTACCTGTAATTTTGAGCGCTGGTCTCGCTCGACCCTTTTTTCGATCTTTTTCGTGCTTTTGCACTCTAGTACTTTTCCAACTCGTTTGGAAAAGATTCTAAAAGCTTGAGTTAGTTCCGAAGTAGGGCTTGCACTTATGTTACAGCCAATTGTAAACAGTTGTGGTAGGTATGTTAAGAAACAAAATTTACTAAAAAATTTTAATTTTTTGTTTCAAAAACATAGGTTATGACCCCTCATTGGAACGAGCTCAAGCTCGTTCCAATGAGAAGTCATAACCTATGTTTTTGAGACAAAAAAATGAAAAAATAATTGGCAGTTTTTTAGAATAGTGCTGTCCAGTTTTGGTCGTTATGTTGGATAAAGGGTTAACAATACATCCATTTTATTAGACACTTGCGTATAAGATTAATTATTCAATTCACAGTACAATGGACCCTAGATGTGGCGAGCAATCAGATTTACTAGATTTATTATAGCCCCTGCAAACAAAGTTTGGGGGGGGGGGGGGTATATAGGAATCACCCTGTCCATCCGTCCGTCGGTCCGTCCATCTGTCTGTCCGTCTGTCCATCCTTATAAGTGCAACTCCTCCTAAACCATTTGAAGAATTTTCATGAAACTTTACACAATGGAAGAACTCCATATGCAGATGTGCATGAAGCAATATAATTCCGTTCTGACATTTCGAAAGGGAGATAATCTAACTTATACATTTTAGGCGCGGGGGGTATTACTTTGTGAGCTTGCTCACAGTACCTCTAGTTAGACTTACTGGAAGCCATTACGAAAGTATGTAAGTAACGAATGCTGGTATAATCTTCAACTTGTCGTTACGTCGATCACATATGTAATAAATTAACGTGCATGGGAATCTCTCTATAACAGAAATTTTATTGTATGGAAACAAGTTCTAATAACTACACTATTACATTATTAGGGGGGGCGGTGACTCAGTTGGTAGAGGTGCAGGCTGCAAGCCGAGAGGTCCTCGGTTCGAATCCCACCTGCGGCAACCGCGTTGTGTCCTTGGGCGAGACACTTCACTCCCATATTGCCCATGTGGGGGCATGGCGATGTTGTGTCCTAAGGTGTACTGCACGTCGATGGTGCACATGTCTTCAACCAATGCTAAGCCTGCTTGTGTGGAGTTGGTATGTTGGGGAGCTGACAGCTGCTCACCGTTGCTCGGTGGTTCTCTCCGGGTACTCCGGCTTCCTCCACCCATAAAACTGTCACAGTCATGGTTAGCCATTGTGCAGAAATATGTGACCTTAAACACCAATAAATAAATAAATAAATTACATTATTAAGGCACATGCAGTGCGACCACTGTCAGTGAGTTCAGAGGAGCCGATGCAACACAGTTAACTTTCACATCTACTTTGATCTCAAAATCTGTGTCAGTTATCTCATTATTAATGTTGTTGATTTCACTCTCTGAACAGATCAACTGACAATTGTTTTAACTCTTCCTTAGTAGACCTTGCACCGGAATTTCATTACGTTGTAATGTTTTTATAGGAAATCTACATGTTCTGACTAGTCTACGCAGAAATCCTGAGCAGACATTGGGCTATATCAGTGTAGACAATGACTAGTTGACTAATCTTTTCGGCGCTACTCGTGGATTTGTGCAGGACAGAAATAGCAAGCAATTACGTGAGTTATTTTCTGAGAGTTTATGATCGTGATTGGATATACGCGATATGAAAAGGAAAACTGATGATGCATAATTCAGAAAATCCAGATATGATACATTTGAAAAGTGAATTAAATATAGAGTACTCGCTTGACTGGACTTGTTACGTGAAATAATTCATGAGAGGTGAAGGACGTTGTACAAACAAGAGTGCACGAATGTGCACTAGTGTTTTACAATATAGTCCCTCGCCTCAAATGAATTATTTCACATAACCAGTCTAGTCATGTGTTTGCTCTGTTTATTACTTTTCATTATTAACGATAATTATATTATTTAACCCTTTACCTAACGTAACGGCAAAAAACGGCCTGCGCTATTCTAAAAAATCGACAATTAATTTTCATTGTTTTTTTCATTTTTTGTCTCTAAAACATAGGTTATGACCCCTCATTTGAACGAGCTCGTTCCAATGAGGGGTCATAACCTATGTTTTTGAGACAAAAAATGAAAATAATAGTTATTCAAGAATTTTTGTTTGCAAGTGTCGTCTACTTTTCATGTTAGGTAAACGGTTAAAAAAACAGAAAACAATGAAGTCCCATTACACCCACGACAAAGCATCTTCATTTGCGCGCAAGGATACATGATCAAATTGTTGATTGCATAATTCACTTGTGAAGTTATCGTTTAAAATCAAACCGGGAAATTCCAGTAAATCACACTTTGGAAAGTAATAAATATAGTTTAGGCCTAAAAAAATAAAAAATCTGTTTCTCAGGTCCTCCTGCATGGTCCTTTTGACTGCCGCATGCTCTCTTTTTATTACCAATTTAATCTTAGAAAAAATTAAAATTAAATGGTTTATGTCTGATATTTTACCCAAGTTAAAAAAATTGATGAAATTGTCCCTTGAGTGCAAGAAGGCTTTGCAATGCTTTAGCATTGCAAAGCCTTCTTGCATTCAAGGGATGAAATACACCACCACCCATGCTATTCTGTAAATTATGGGGTCTAAAACTTGAACCAAGAACATGAACTTTTGATGGCAAAGAAGTAATTACTGAAATAAAAAATAAAATAAAAAACCGCTCGCCCGCATGCAATTTCACAAATAATGGCCCGAGAAACAGAAGATCTACTTTGTGTGGTCTTAAACGTTTTGTGTTTTCAAGTAAAAAATTTATTCTACAAGTAGTATTAAGAATGAAACCGACAGCCTCTGGTGAGAAATCACTGCAAACCCACTGAACATGATCAGGTGTGAATTCATGACAACTGTTCAGGTCCTCAAGGGTTAATGAAGTTATATCACCTCAGCTCAGTTTTATTACAAATTTCTAAATGAGATTCTGGTGTGCACAACCCCTTCTATGAAATATGGTCTGATTTTGCTAAAACTTCTCATGCATAAAAACTTAACTTGTGAAAATGAAAATGCGCATATTCCCAAATTTTCAGTCTGCCATGATTTTCAACTATCTTACCTTGAATTTTGAAGATTTATTATGCCCCTGACTTGAAAAGTCGAATGGGTATCAGTGGAGACCTCCGTCCGACTGTCCATCCATCTGGCCATCCGTCTATCCCTCTATTCATTCGTCCTTCTGCCCATCCCTCCCAACATTTTCCCTTGTATATCAGCCACGGCAACTCTGATTTGAATGATATTTAGTGTTGAGATACTGCATCATGGGGGAATGATACCTGTGTAGTGTGAGTTTCTTACACACATTTTGTCTAGAATTATGGCCCTTTTTCACTCTCTCAACTTAGAAAAAATTTTGCTGTCAGGGGCATTAGCAGTGCTTTGCGATGCAGGCCTCTTGTTATAGATTTCTATACGAGAGTCTTGTATGCATATCTCTTTGTACATTTATCAAGTTTATCTCCTCTTGAATATGGATTTAATCCCTCCTTCCCTGTGAGAACCCTGGGAAGTGAAGCAGTGCATGTTTACAGTGGTAAGCAAGCTCTGTTTTACTGGTAAAATAGGATCCAGTCATCAATGCTTGGGGTAGAAGCAAAGGGGCAGCACAAGTATGTGGCATTCAGGAAAGCCCGAAGGGGGGTATTAATCAACTTCAGTGATAGTTCTAGTTTAACATGTTTTCATCCTCCAACAAGAAAATGTAAAAAGAGCTTTCAGATAATACACTCGCTCCAGGATATTCAGCTAGCTAATGATCTCAGGCTTATCAATGATCATTATATGGCCGAATATCCTGGCCCTCATTTTTTAGCTCCGCTGACAAAGTCAGCAGAGCTTTTCTTATACTGATTCGTCCGTCGTCTGTCGTCCGTCTGTCCGTCCGTCCGTCCGTCCGTCGTCAACATTTTATTTGTCCGAGCCATAATTTCTAAACCGCTGAATATTTTTCCACCAAACTTCATAACAATATGTATTATCAATAGATGGTGTGCCATCAATTATTCTGCGGTCTGTAAATCCACAGGGTCAAGGTCACAGGTCACAGGATCAAGAAAATCTTAAGATATTTTTGATATTTTTTTCGGCTAAAGTTTGTAACAATATTAGTATTAGAAAACATGCCCATGTGATCAGTGGCCCTCAGCAGAGCTCTCTAGGCGTGACAGGCCTCTTGTTATTAGCTTCGCCTGACAAAATGTCAGCAGAGCTTTTCTGATGCTAAGTTGTCTGTCCATCCATCTGTCCTTTGTCAACATTTTGTTTGTCCAGGCCATAATTCCTTAACCACTGGATATTTTTAGCTCATCTTGACAAAGTCAAGCTGAGCTAATCTCATCGCTTGCTGTCCGTCGTCCATCAACACCATGTTTTGGTCTTCTCCTCCAAAGCCACTTGGCCAATTCAAGTGAAAGTTTGTGTGAGTGATGGTCCCAAAAGGGCATTTCATTTTTGTTAGCTCAACTTTGGCGAAGCCAAATTTGAGCTTTTGTCATGGCCCGTTGTCCGTCTGTCCGTACATCAACAATTGGATACGGCTCGGGCTAGAGGCCGTATTTAAGAACCGATCTTTACGAAACTTCTTGGGTACCTTTGTTATGACCGTGGGACGAGAATGAGGGTTTTGGGGTGCGGTTCGAAATTCAAGATGGCCGCCAGCTGCCATTTTGTACCGACGATGCAGAAATCTGTTTTTTGTACAGAACTTCCATATGAAAGCTCTGATTTGAATAATTTTTTGTATGAATGTTTAGTACCATGGGATGCATCACATATAATACGGGTTTTTTTCTCGTGCGTAAATTGTGCAAATTAGACTAATTTTGATGTTTTTTGGTGTTACTTTCAGCACTGTAAGTGCAAATGCCAATACGGCTCGGGCTAGAGGCCGTATTTATGAACCGATCTTTACGAAACTTCTTGGGTACCTTTGGTATCACCGTGGGACAAGAACGAGTGTTTTTGGGTCCGGTCCAAAATTCAAGATGGCCGATGGCAGCCATTTTGTACAAAATTAGGTACAATCAGATTTTTGCACAGAACTTCCATATGAAAGCACTGATTTGAATAATTTTTTGTGTGAATGTTTAGTACCATGGGATACATCACATATAGTACAGGTTTTTTTCTCGTGCAGAAATTATGCAAATTAGATGAACTTTGATTTTTTCATTGCGACTTACACACATTAAGTACACATGTCAATATGGCTCAGACTTGAGTCTGTATTTATGAACTGATCTTCACGAAATGTCTTGGTTACCTTTGTTATCACCTTGGGACGAGAATGAGTGTTTCTGGGTATGGTCCAAAATTCAAGATGGCTGCCAGTGGCCATTTTGTACCAAAATTTGGTCCAATCAGTTTTGTGTCACAAGTTCGATACAGCTCGTATTTATGAACTGATGATCTTCACAAAACTTCTTGGGTACCTTTGTTTTCACCTTGGGACAGGAATGAGTGTGTTTTGGGGTGCCTTTGTTATCACTGTGCTATGAGAACAAATATTTTGGGGTTGAGTCAGACCCACTCTGGGACTCAAAGATTTCTTTTCAGTTTAGCATCTGACTGTAACCCACCTTTACAATACTTTACCTATACATTTGTTACAGGCAACGGTCAGTATTTATGTACAGACCGTTACAATACTTTATATGTACCTTTGTTATCAGGTCATTACCTAGATGTTTGTCATTGCTGTGTCACATACTATACATGTACATGTCTTTGTCTTGACAAGTTGAGCTACAGTGTCATTGACACTTTCATTCAACTCAGCATACCCAGCCCCATAGGGAGGGAGTGGGGGAAAAGGCTCCAAAATATTTTTAAAATCTTCTTCTCAAGAACCAGTGTGTACAATGACTTGATATTTGCTATGGAGCTTCCATATGAGGTGTAGAACCAAGTTTGTTCAAACGAAGTTCGTGAAGTAATATTTGGCTTTGTAATAGGAGGGGTAAGATTTTTGGCCCCGCCCAAAATTTCTATTTTCTGAACCGATGGTCCGGTATGAACCAAATTTGGTTTGTGGTAGTATTGGGTCATAAGTACTTGGCCCATGCAAAAAAAAAAATTCCCACATCCCCATGGGAACCCTGGGAGCTAAAAATAGAAATATTTTCAAACGCCCATATTTCCCAAACCCCACGGAACAGAGAGCTTTTATTTGGTATGAAGTATCCTTATGACCAGTAGAACTGAATGGTAAAAAAAAATTGCCATCGGTTATGTTAGGGTGTTCTGTAATGGGCATCGAAAAACTGAGAAAGAGTCAGCATATTTGCAAAAATTTTAAAAAATCTTTTCTCCAGAACCAATCATCAGAATCTTTTGATGTTTGGTATACAGCATTCATAGGGGGGTCAGATAAAAGTTTGTTGAAATAAAGCTCATTGGTTCATATTTGGGCTCTCTACAGGAGCCAGAAGTTTTAACATAGGGTAATATGGGGAATATTCTTTAAAAATCTTCTTCTTCAGAACCACCATTCAGAATCTTTTAATATTTGGTATACCTCATTGTTATGAGGGTCAGATTCTAGATTGTTCAAACCAAGTCCCTAGGTTAATATTTGGGCTTCCTATGGAAGCCCAAATTTTATCTTTGTTCAATATGCAGGGTAATTTAAAAAAATCTTCTTCTTCAGATCCATCAGTCAGAATGCTTTGATATTTGGTATGCAACATCTCTATGGGGGTCAGATGCAAGTTTGTTCAAATCAGATCCCTAGGTATATATTTGGGCTCACTATGGTAGCCCAAATTTTTACTTAGTGCAATATGAGAAAATTTCTTTAAAAATCTTCTTCTTCAGATCCACCAGTCGGAATGCTTTTATATTTGGTATACAACATCTCTAGGAGGGTCAGATTCCAGGTTGTTCAATTCGAGTGCCTAGGTTAATATTTGGGCTCCATATGGGAACATGAAATTTAACTTAGTACAATATGAGGGAATTTCTTCAAAAATCTTCTTCTTCAGATTCACTTGTCAGATTGCTTTCACATTTGGTATACAACATCTCTAGGGGGGTCAGATTCAAGTTTGTTCAAATCGGATCCATAGGTCAATATTTGGGCTCGCTATGGTAGCCCAAATTTGAACTTAGTGCAATTCGAAGAAATTTCTTTACAATTTCTCTTCTTCAGATCCAACAGTCAGAATGCTTTCATATTCAGTACACAACATCTCTAGGGAAGTCAGATTTAACTGTGTTCAAATCAAGAGCCTGGGTTAATATCTGGGTTCTCTATGGGAGCCGGAATTGGCCATTTTGCTGAAGAATTAAAAATTTTGTATTCAGTACCCTCTAGAGGTACTAAGATTAATCCACATAGGTTGTATCAAGGGGCTTCATAGGGGAGCTCTACATTTTACTTATGATCAACTGAAGAAAAGGCATGATGCCTAGATTATTTTTGTCACTCCTGAGGGACTCAAGGATTGACAGTGTAGCCTATGGAGATGGCTTGCTTAATGTAGACTCATTCTTGGACTCTGTTTAAATTGTGTTCTGTACAAGATGAGTGCTTCAGGCCCCGTGGGGCCTCTTGTTTTAATGAAACTTGATAACAGTATGTAATATCAAAAGACAGTGTGTCACAAATTATAATATGGTATGTGACACGCACGGTCAAGGCTCTATAATAAGGTGATACTTATAAAAACTTTGACATTTGTTTGTCCGGGCCATAATTTCTTAACCACTGAATATTGAAGATGTCCATCGTCCATCTAAGGCTTCCACGTTTACACGTGAAAACGTGAACGTTTATTTTATGGGCATTAAACGTTTACACTTCTGGTAAACGTGTACACGGAATGAAGTTTTAATAGAGTAATTTCCAAATTGCAGATTAATGCAGAAAGTCAAAGAACCAAAAAAAAATTTTCCAACTTTGCAATGCAATATTTTGGTAATGCTTCAGAAAAACTGTGTACTGGTTCCGACTGGTGCCGGCGCAACAGTAACCAAACGAAATCATCTTCAAATCATGTGATATCATATGTGACACAGTCACGTGAGCCACATGGCATGTGCTTATCTTTGGTGTTTCCTTCGAAACGTGTGGGGTGTTTTAGTTTATTCGGATTTACATGTATATTCCCAAAGTGATACACAATTGTTCTCGATGATTTCGTTCACCTGACATGGATTATTAATTTATTATTCACACATGGGATGATCTTAGGATCGATTTATGGAGTTTGACAGACACACTGGCACTTGCGGTGTTTGAAAATTTGGATTCCCCTGCATGGTTTGTAGACTTTGTTTATTTTTGCGACATTGCATTCCACTCTCAAGTCCGGTATTGTCACTATTGTGTGCCATGGCAACTCGCTCCAACATTACTGTTTGAAAAAACACAAGGAATTTCACCCCGAACCCACCAGAATGAGCTCAGAGACCCCCCATAAATTTCAAAATTTCTCTAGACCGAGCGACTTTGCCTTCGGCATCTGCATGCTGTGATCTTTCATCTACGTTGTTTTTGGACGAACTGTAAATCGGCTGTCTCAACAACATAAATTGTATTCCCAGTATGCAAAGATATGATGAACTTACTGAGTATTATTACACACTTCTATCAAATATTGACTACTTGCATTGTTAGTACGTGTAAACGTTTCCGTTTCGTTTACAGACAGTCGTTTAATTGTTTACAATTTTGTCTAAACGTGGAAGCCTTATGCCCATCTGTCCATCGTTTGTCTGTCCATTTTCAACCTTTTGTTTGTCCTATCCATATAATTTGATCTAATTTGCAAATCTTGTTCATACTTGGTACAATTATTGCTCATAACTCAAAGGTGTTAAGTGACATTGCTCCAAGGTTATACCATCAAGGTCACGGTAACAGACAGCAAAACTTGGATATTATTATACAGCCCTTGTCTGGTACATATAACTTGGTGTGATTGACAAATCTTATTCATAGTTCGTAAAATTATTACTCATGATTCAAAGGTGTGTGATGACTTTGATCCAAGTTCATATCAAGGTCAAGGTCAAAGACAGCAAAACTTTTATATTGTTATACAGCCCTTGTCTGGTTCTTATAACTTTGTATGATCGACAGATTTCATTCATAGTGGGTGCAATTATTTCTCATGACACAAAAGTGGTATGTGTCTTTGATTCAAGGTTAAGGTCACTGACAACAAGACTGATATTGTTATTCAATGTATAATTGAGATGACAGCTTGGCTGTACAATTAACATTACTCCACTGCCTTATTGGTTTGTTTTGACATCACTTTTATGACCCTGGCAGTCTACTTTGTTTCCATATTTCATTTTAACAATATTTTTCCTTTTGTCAAAGGTTTTCATTGTTGGACCAGATAAGAAACTGAAGTTACAAATTCTTTATCCTGCTACAACGGGACGAAACTTTACGTAAGTATATTTTTCATATCTCTTTTATGATGCCCCTGACCTCCAAAGGAGGATTTGAGGTATTTGTTGGAGCCCTTTGTCTATCTGTGTACAAACATTTTACCTTGTAGCCAGGAGGTGGATAACCAGATTTGGTTATTCTTTGGTATGCTGATAGGTCAGCGCGAGAGGAAAGCACCTACAATAACCAGAGTTGTGGCCTATGTTGGACTTAGAAAATGTGTCCCCAAACTATTTACTTTCAGCTTGAGGGTGAATGATCAAATTTGTTTGTCCTTTGCTTTACTGATAGACCAGCATGGGCGAAAGGATCTCCATGGAGCCTGGATTCTGTTCACACTCTCTTGTCAGAGTTGTGGTCCCTTATTGAACTTGAAAAATTCATAGAAATATTTTGTCAAGGATCTCATGTATGGCAGATTTTGTCCACCATTTCCTTACTGAGTTGTAACCCCTTGTTGAACTTAGAAAAATGTGTCTGTTACAAACATTTCATCTTGTAGCTTGGGTGTGGATAATCAAATTTAGTCATTTGCTCAAATGCTCATAGGAAAGGATCTCCACCAAAGATGGATGATGTCTACACTTTCTTAGTAGAGTAGTGGACCGTGTTGTACTGAGATACAAACATTAAGCCATATATCCTGGGTGTGAATAATCTTAATTTGGTTGTCCTTTGAAAGACTAGCAGTTGTGGCCAATGTTAGGCATAGAAAATAGTGATTGCATTGGGGGTGTATGCACAAAGTTTGTGTTGCTCTTGTTTTTTATATAAAAAATTTGAGTATTTCCCTAAGGATTTCGTAGGAGTTGGGAGAAACCAGAAAAGAATGTCACTTTGAAATGAGCCTACTTATTTGGAAGTAAAAAGTAAAAGGCACTTTGACCTTTCATTGTAAAGTTAACCCATTAATGACCCAATGTAACAGCCAAAACCAGCCAGCGCTATTTTAAAAAATCACCAATTTTCATTATTTTTTCATTTTTTGACTCAAAAACATAGGTTATGACCCCTCGTTGGAACGAGCTCGTTTAGCTCGTTCCAATGATGGGTCATAACCTATGTTTTTGAGACAAAAAATTTAAAAAAATTAGTTATTCAAGAATTTTTGTCTGCTTTTCATGTCAGGTAGAGGGTTAAGGGATGTGCAATATATACTGTGATGATATAGATTATTAGTACAGTGAATTTTTTGCATCTTGTTGATTACATTGCACGAGTCGGTGTAGCTGACTCGTTTGATGCTGTTTGGTGAAGTTCATCAGTAAGATGTAATGCAGCCCGCCTGAAAACTTCACTGTACTGATAATTTTTTATTATATGTCTGCCTTAAGGTAATAAATATATACAGGTATGTGATGTAAGTTTTCTGGCCTTTTCCGAAATTCTGGGTTTTCGTTACCATTTTCTGCCTTTACTAGTCTACACTCAGGGACATAAATAGTCTTGTAGAGTTAATTGTACTTTGCTTTTTACGGTACATCTGTGGTGTTTCATTCTTGCTATTGAATTTAGCTATGAACTGTCTGCTATAACAGCTGAATCTGCTCAAGTCGCCATATCGTGTGCTAGTCTTTGCAAGACTCGACCTCGGGCCGATCTGGGCTCGAGTGAACCCAGATGGCCTAATGCGAGGTTGAGTCTTACAGCAACTAGTTATGATTGCATCGGGTGTGATTATTTTGGCTTTATGACCTGTATCGACTTATATCTCCTGTTATGAATATTCCTTTTTGGTCGAGTTGTATTAACAACCGATTTTACTAGTAAAATAGGACCCAGTCACCAATGTTTGGGAGGTGCAAACCCTCTCTAAAATGGACAACATGGCTTATTAATGCTCACCCCCCTGGTCTTGAGTTGATACTCATGCTGAGGTTATGATTAGCCACTGTGCAAAAATATGTGACCTTAAGCACCAATAAATAAATAAATATTAACAACCAAGACCTATGGTTTAGCAACGGTATGCAACCGTGTGGGCGTCCCGGGGTCCAGCATCCTCGCACTGTTAGCACAATAACTTGAACAAATGTTCACCGATTTGACTAATATTTATTATTTTTGCAATAATATCTCGAGCAAGCTAAAAAACTGGCCCAGCCCTAGGGCTGCAACAGTTCACCGAGGTCTCGGTGCACCGCGGTATTTTCCCACGGTACAATACTCGGTTCATTCATCCTAATTTTCGGTATGCTTACGGTACAGCGGTCGCAGCAGGAGAATTCCAAACCTCTCAAAATAGGGCATATGAAGTTGGATGTGAATTTCAAGGAAACTCTCCGCAGGATCAAACTGTTCTCCCTTTCCCTCTCTCTGAAAAATAGAAGGGGCTTGCCCATATCCCCCCCCCCCTCCATCCCACACACACACACACACACACACACACACTCAGTAACTCACCCGATTGTACGGACCTGGAATCACCAAATTTATTGGGAAATTGGGCATATAATCTTGGTGGATAATATTTGTAATAGTTGGTGTCGTCAGTATTTAAATAGAAAAAACTTTTTCATACGATTTCAAACATTTATTTTAAAAATTTAACTTTTTCAAATCACTTAACAATAAAAGAAGGTGTGGAATTTCAAGCCCATAAAACAATCGGATGTGGTGGAGTCTTTCACAAAGTTAGTGCAGTTCAGACAAGCGATAAATATATTCAATATTCATAGTGAACCTCATTATCCCAGGCATTGTAGAGATGAGCAAATATGATCTCGCAAAGACACTGATCGGGTCTTTTGACTATGATGTAACACCCAGAGTCATGCGCTTTGTCCATAATGTGTTCTCCATGCGTGAGGCAGCTGTAGCGACAGCTCAGATAACATCAAATTAACAGGCAAGGGAGCGTCCAGCTGATTAGCAGACTTCAGAGAAATGGTGACCAGAATGCTATCATTTCATTCTCTGCCGGTTTACATGAACTTGGTCTTTAAGACGACTTTCAGGTACACCTGAAGAGGTTATGTGTCCGGATGTTGAACATTCTCACCATATGCCCTTACTTGGGGGGGGGGGGGGGAGAAAACATAATTTATCTATATATAAGGTTCATCTTAAACTTTAAACTCTTTGCTCAGCGCGGTTAACGGACGGCATTTGCAAAATAAATTCTCGAATTGGTGAAATATAAAATTTTGGCTCATAAACAACGCTTACGGTGGCTCATTGGAGCGAGCTCAGTGAGCTCGTTCCCATGAGGCATCATAGGTTGTGCTTGTGAGACAAACAATTGGAAAACAGAACAAACTATATTGCGCTAGTCGGCTCTTTATTGTTACGTTGTGCGGAGGGTTAAGAATTTTCGGATGATTTCGGCTAAAATTATGTGCACTGCACTCCATCCCTGAACTACAGGTGGGAGGTCTAACCACAATAAACCTTAAGGAAAAAAAATCAATTTCGTGTAATATATGTGCTGTCAGTTTATGTTTGCATTATGTTATGTTATCTATTGAACATGTATGTCATATACCCATGTATGGGGATGAAAGACAATAAAATTATTATTGTAGACGGTGTGTCATCAATTATTCTCAGCGGAGCTCTCTAGGCGTGACAGGCCTCTTGTTCTGTCCTGTTTTGCCAAGTCAAGAGTGCATATTTCTACATCAGCTTAATGGGCTGCCTGGCTGCAACATTTCAGCTTTAATCTACCAAATATGCGGTGCATAGAAGCATGCTGTTAGTTTTAATGGACGGCTGTTAGAGATTGGGTCTGTTTGAAAATTTGTAAGTGTCGACACAAGCAAACAGTTTGCAAACATAAACAGAACATCATGTTGTGCATCTATAAATAACCGACTCGACGTCACTTGAGCTTTGGGTAATTCCGAATGTGTGTCAGGAGAAGTAAGATGATTATTTATTGGCTGATTATTCAACAATTCGCCAATCAAGTTTTGCGTTGTTTATTTGCGTATTTCTGTTTTGCCTTCGTGCACACATGTCAGATCTGAAGTACATTCAATTATAACAACATGAGTGACAGAAATAAATGTGCTGCCAATAACAACGAAGGTATCGTCAGCCCACCAGCAAAATTTAAATCCCCTGTCTGGAAACACTTTGGCTTTCCCTCATACAAAGATGAGATTGATAGTGAATCATGGTAAATTCCTCAGCTTGGCTCAGAATGAATAAAACCACACATCCACGGGGGAAGGGGGTTATAAATTATTCAGTTTTTTTTTTGTTGCAGTGCATTTTTGCATGGCACAGCTGCCACAGCAGTCCAGCAGCATGCTAGGCTTCTAGCGTATTGCAAACATGATTCACCATCAGTTTTTGGGCGAATAATGTTAGAAAAAATGTACCGCAATACGTATTGTACCACCACCGAAAAACCGCAATACGTATCGAACCGTGAGGTAAGTGTACCGTTGCAGCCCTACCCGGCCCGATTTTTCGCTACAGAGTTTTAATATGGGCCTTAATTAGTCAATTTTTGCAAATTTTGAGCTCATTAGCGCAATAACTTGAACAAACGTTCTCCGATTTGACTAATATTTAACATACAGGTCTATTGCAAGAATATCTCAAGCAAGTTCGAAAGCTGGACCGGCCCGATTTTTTTTTGCAGAGTTATGGGCCTTAATTAGTAACTTTTTATGAATTTTGAGTTTGTTAGTGCAATAACTTTAACAAACCTTCTCCGATTGAACTAATATTTGCCATACAGGGCTTTTGCAAGAATATCGCAAGCAAGTTCTTGCCCGATTTTTCGTTACAGAGTTATGGTCCTTAATTAGTTGATTTTCACGAATTTTGAGCTCGTCGGCACAATAACTTGAACAAATGTTCTTGCTTTGGACTAATATTTGACATACAGGTCTATTGCAAGAATCTCTCATTCAAGTTCGAAAAATGACCCAACCCAGTTTTTTGTTGCAGAGTTATGGGTCTTAATTAGTCGCTTTTTTACGAATTTTGAGTTTGTTAGCGCAATAACTTCAACAAACGTTTGCCGATCGGACTAATATTTACCATACAGGTCTTTTGCAAAAATATCTCAAGCAAGTTCAAAAACAGGCCCTGCCAGATTTTTTCATTACAGAGTTATGGACCTTAATTGGTGCATGGTGCCTCGGTAGGTAGAGATGCAGGCTGCAAGGCAAGAGGTCCTTGGTTCAAATCCCACCTGCGGCAACCGTGTTGTGTCCTTGGGCAAGACACTTAATCCCAATTGCCCACGTGGGGTCAAAGTAGCGTTGTGTACTAAGGTGGACTGCACGTCGATGGTGCACTTGTCTTCAATCAGTAGTGCTAACCCTGCATCTGTGTAGTACATTGGAGAGCCTGACAGTTGCTTGCCATTGCTTGATGGTTCTCTCTGGGTACTCCGGCTTCCTCCACCCAAAAAACTGTCACACGAGGTGACCCTGGCTGTCGGAAGTGTCATTAAACCCCAATAAATAAATAATATGGACCTTAATTAGTCTATTTTTATGAATTTTGAGCTCATTAGTGCAATAATTTGAACAAATGTTCTCCGATTTAACTAATATTTGCCATACTGGTCTTTTGCAAGAATATTTCAAGTGGGTTCAAAAACTGGCCCCGCATTTTTCATTACAGAGTTATGGGCCATAATTAATTTTTACGAATTCTGAACTTATTAACACTGTAACTTGAACAATGGTTCCAGATTTGACAAGTGGCATATTTGATAACTGGGTTATGGGCATCAACAATCTCCCATTGCCAACACAACTCGACACCTGCATCTCTGATGCACACCTCTTGTTTTGACTTGCTGGAACTTACACCCCTGTATATAGCATACTCTATAGATTTCGGAATCTGTCCAATCCATTTTCTGACTAACTTTTTATTGTAGTTGTTACAGCATGTTCTTCAGGGTTCCTGCTGACCTTGAAAAGCCTTGAACTTAAAAATCAATTTTCAAGGCCCGGAAAGTCATTGAATTTCCTCTAAACTCCAAAAGTGGCCTGGAAAATCCTTGGAAAACAATCTTTCAGAATATAAAAGACCTTTTTTGTGATGGGCTCCATAAAATGTGAAGGCAAAAACGTTCAGGAATCATACCGATAACCTTGAAAAAACCTTGAATTTAACTTCTCTGAAGCCTTGAAAACCCTTGAATATGGCATGAAAATGGCCCTGAAAAGCCTGGAATCCACTTATGATTATTAGCTGCAGGAACCCTGTTCTTTATCTGTTGTATGTATAGAATAAAATAGGTACTAGAGCCGGTAATCAGATTTAAACCATGAGTAGGATAAGGGTTAAAACCCTTATTCTACGAGTGGTTTAAATCTGATTACTGCCCCTAGTACCTATTTGTTTTATTTATACCATGCGCTTAATAAACAATTGAATTTGTCACTTAAAATGGAGAAAAAAATTACACTTTCTATCGCAAATCCATGGGTTTGTTTTGTTTACATCTGTGCCTGTGAATGCTTGTTTGACAGCTAGACACATCATCAAAGTTGATTGAATTTACCTTGCTTTTTCAGTCACAATATTATTAACTATTCTTAAATTTTATTTTAAATATTTAATTGTAGGTATTTTAAACTTAATAAGTCATTGCACATAGTAGATAGTACCGCAAAATGTCGTATGTTTGAATGAAATATCGCGAAGTGTGAATGTATTGAAGTCGGCAAATTGCATCATGCCAAAGGTCAAGGTGGATGAACTTCCAATTATAGGTATACATTTTTAGCTCAACTTGACAAAGTCAAGCTGAGCTATTGCCATCACTTCTCGTCTGTCGGCGTACGTACGTACGTACGTACGTTAGTATGTTAGTACGTTAGTACGTACGTCCACAATTTCCTTTGGCACACCTCACAGGTTGCATTTATGATCAGATTACTTTGAAACTTGGTATGCTTGTTTGGGGTGACCTCTAGATGGGAGCTATCGATTTTCTTCAATTTCCGTCAAAAAATGTTGCCGCGGCCAATGTTCTTAGAACTTAGTTTAGTCAAACCACAATATTTCCCTTTGGCACACCCTACAGGGCACATTTATGATTTGATTGCTTTGAAACCTGGTATGCTTATTTAGGGTGACCTCTAGATGGGAGCTATCAATTTTCTTCAATTTCCGGCAAAAAATGTTGCCACGGCCAACGTTCGTAGAACTTAGTTTAGTCAGACCTCAATATTTCCCTTTGGCACACCCTACAGGGCACATTTATGAGCAGATTGCTTTGAAACCTGGTATGCTTGTTTGGGGAGACCTCTAGATGGGAGCTATCGATTTTCTTCAATTTCTGTCAAAAAATGTTGCCGCGGCCAACGTTCTTAGAACTTAGTTTAGTCAGAAGACTCAATATTTCCGTTTGGCACACCCTACAGGGTACATTTATGATCGGATTGCTTTGAAACCTATCATGCTTGTTTGGGGTGACATCTAGATGGGAGCTATCGATTTTCTTCAATTTCCGTCAAAAAATGTTGCCGCGGCCATCGTTCTTAGAACTTAGTTTAGTCAAACCACAATATTTCCCTTTGGCACACCCTACAGGGCACATTTATGATTTGATTGCTTTGAAACCTGGTATGCTTATTTAGGGTGACCTCTAGATGGGAGCTATCGATTTTCTTCAATTTCCGGCAAAAAATGTTGCCACGGCCAACGTTCGTAGAACTTAGTTTAGTCAGACCTCAATATTTCCCTTTGGCACACCCTACAGGGCACATTTATGAGCAGATTGCTTTGAAACCTGGTTTTCTTGTTTGGGGAGACCTCTAGATGGGAGCTATCGATTTTCTTCAATTTTTGTCAAAAAATGTTGCCGCGGCCAACGTTCTTAGAACTTAGTTTAGTCAGAAGACTCAATATTTCTGTTTGGCACACCATACAGGGTACATTTATGATCGGATTGCTTTGAAACCTGGCATGCTTGTTTGGGGTGACCTATAGATGGGAGCTATCGATTTTCTTTAATTTTCGTCAAAAAATGTTGCCGCGGCCAACGTTCTTAGAACTTAGTTTAGTCAAACCAGAATATTTCCCTTTGGCACACCCTACAGGGCACATTTATGATTTGATTGCTTTGAAACCTTGTATGCTTATTTAGGGTGACCTCTAGATGGGAGCTATCGATTTTCTTCAATTTCCGTCAAAAAATGTTGCCGCGGCCAATGTTCTTAGAACTTAGTTTAGTCAGATGACTCAATATTTCCCTTTGGCACACCATACAGGGTACATTTATGATCAGATTGCTTTGAAACCTGGCATGCTTGTTTGGGGTGACCTCTAGATGGGAGCTATCGATTTTCTTCAATTTCCGTCAAAAAATGTTGCCGCAGCCAACATTCTTAGAACTTAGTTCAGTCAGACCACAGTATTTCCCTTTGGCTCACCCTACAGGGCACATTTATGATTAGATTGCTTTGAAACCTGGTGTGCTTATTTACGGTGACCTCTAGATGGGAGCTATCGATTTTCTTCCATTTCCGTCAAAAAATGTTGCCACGGCCAATGTTCTTAGAATTTAGTCTAGTCAGACCGCAATATTTCCCTTTTGTACACCCTACAGGTCACATTTATGATCAGATTGCTTTGAAACCTGGCATGCTTGTTTGGGGAGGCCTCTAGATGGGGGCTATCGATTTTCTTCGGTTTCTGTCAAAAAATGTTGCCACTGGCAAAAAAAATGACATTGGTACCAATGAACTTCAATTTTGCCATTTCTTTATAACTTACCAAGTTCAAGTTTGTCAAGTTGAGCTACAGTGTCATTGACACTTTCATTTTTTACCGCAGTAGAAGCTTTACACCCGTAGTGGGATTGCAAGCTCAAATTTAACATACAGGCTTTTCACAGGTAGTTACAAAGGTGAGCATGGCCAATGTTCTTAGAACTTAGTTTAGTCAGAAGACTCAATATTTCCCTTTGGCACACCCTACAGGGTACATTTATGATCAGATTGCTTTGAAACCTGGCATGCTTGTTTGGGGTGACCTCTAGATGGGAGCTATCGATTTTCTTCAATTTCCGTCAAAAAATGTTGCCGCAGCCAACATTCTTAGAACTTAGTTCAGTCAGACCACAGTATTTCCCTTTGGCTCACCCTACAGGGCACATTTATGATTAGATTGCTTTGAAACCTGGTGTGCTTATTTACGGTGACCTCTAGATGGGAGCTATCAATTTTCTTCCATTTCCGTCAAAAAATGTTGCCACGGCCAACGTTCTTAGAATTTAGTCTAGTCAGACCGCAATATTTCCCTTTTGTACACCCTACAGGGCACATTTATGATCAGATTGCTTTGAAACCTGGCATGCTTGTTTGGGGAGGCCTCTAGATGGGGGCTATCGATTTTCTTCGGTTTCTGTCAAAAAATGTTGCCACTGGCAAAAAAAATGACATTGGTACCAATGAACTTCAATTTTGCCATTTCTTTATAACTTACCAAGTTCAAGTTTGTCAAGTTGAGCTACAGTGTCATTGACACTTTCATTTTTTACCGCAGTAGAAGCTTAACATACAGGCTTTTCACAGGTAGTTACAAAGGTGAGCATGGTATAATAGTCTTTCATCTCAGTGTATCGGACACAAGTCTACACAAAAATTATTATACCACCCACTTGAAAAGTGGGTGGTATATAGTGTTCACTATGTCTGTCCGTATGTCTGTACGACTGTCCGTCTGTCCGTCCATCCATTACACTTTAGGGGGGTACACATCTGCTATCCGCAACTCTTAAACCAGTGAACAGATTTCATTGAAACTCTCAGACATTCTTTTACATACATTGAAGATGTGCACCTCCTATTTTTGTTTTCAGATATTTTTATTTTTACAGTTTCCCTTATTTAAAAATGGGCTTTGTCAGTTCAAGCATTTGTTATCCTCAACCTCTTTTTATACGCCCGTTTGAAAAACGGGACGTATTATAGTATGGCGTTGTCCGTCCGTCTGTCTGTCTGTCTGTCCGTCCGTCCGTCCGTTTGGTTTCCGAACAATAACTTTAGTATTTGTTTTCCGATCGGCTCCAAATGTGGTATGTGGTTTAATCACAACAAAATACAGGTCAAGTTCGAATATGGGGTCGGTCCGAACATTTTTCGCCTGATTTATGGCCCCAGTTGGACTTAGAATTCGTCAAATATTTGGTTTCTGGATGATAACTTTAGTATTTGTTTTCCGATCGGCTCCAAATGTGGTATGTGGTTTAATCACAACAAAATACAGGTCAAGTTCGAATATGGGGTCGGTCCGAACATTTTTCGCCTGAATTATGGCCCAAGTTGGACTTAGAATTCGTCAAATATTTGGTTTCCGGATGATAACTTTAGTATTTGTTTTCCGATCGGCTCCAAATTTGGTATGTGGTTTAATCACAACAAAATACAGATCAAGTTCGAATATGGGGTCGGTCCGAACATTTTTCGCCTGAATTATGGCCCCTGTTGGACTTAGAATTTGTCAAATATTTGGTTTCCGGATGATAACTTTAGTATTTGTTTTCCGATCGGCTCCAAATTTGGTATGTGGTTTAATCACCACAAAATACAGGTCAAGTTTGAATATGGGGTCCGGTCTGAACAATTTTTGCCTGAATTATGGCCCCTGTTGAACTTAGAATTTGTCAAATATTTGGTTTCCGGATGATAACTTTAGTATTTGTTTTCCGATCGGCTCCAAACTTGGTATGTGGTTTAATCACAACAAAATACAGGTCAAGTTTGAATATGGGGTCGGTCTGAACATTTTTTGCCTGAATAATGGCCCCTGTTGGACTTAGAATTCGTCAAATATTTGGTTTCCGGATGATAACTTTAGTACTTGTTTTCCGATCGGCTCCAAACTTGGTATGTGGTTTAATCACAACAAAATACAGGTCAAGTTCGAATATGGGGTCGGTCTGAACAATTTTTGCCTGAATTATGGCCCCTGTTGGACGTAGAATTCTTCGTCAAATATTTGGTTTCCGGATGATAACTTTAGTATTTGTTTTTCGATTGGCTTCAAACTTGTTAGTCTTTTTCTCAAATGACTGAAAAATTTAGTCATTTCGCAAAATCACTGATTTCAAAGTCTGACCGTAACATATATATATATGCCAGTATAAATTTCTCGCACTCTAAAAAAATTGCAAATGTGTTAAAATGGTACAATTTGAACAGTTCACGGGCGTATGATGCAATGCCCAGCGGTGCTCTTGTTAAACTAGTGAATGGATTTCAATGAAACCTTCAAACATTCTTTTACATACAGTGAAGATGTGTACCTTCTATTTTTGTTTTCAGATATTTTCATTTTTACAGTTTCACATATTGAAAAATGGGCTTTGTCAATTCAAGCTTCGGGGTAGAGGTGTGGGGGGGATTGGGGCTTTGGGGGGTGGGGGGCAGTGTTTGTGCTCTCTACATTAAACACACTTTTACTGTTGTAAAATGTTTCTTGGTTGGAGTGGGTGGTATCATTTAGTCAGCAGTGCTCACAGTTTTATGTGTACCCATACTATGTATGGAACACATAATGCCGGCAACTGGGGTGACCATCTGTCGTTCGTCCATCCTTTGTCCGTCCGTCCGTCTGTCCGTTCATCTGTCCGTCCATTTTTTTGGCATTCAATAACTTGAAAAATATTTCTTGGATTGTCAAGTTACTTTATATTTGTGTTCAGGTTACTGATGTACCGAGCTGTATAGTTTTTGGTGTAAATCGGATAATTTGATCCTAAGATATTAACCCTTTATCCTTCAAATTGAAAATTCCTCTAATCCCTTTGGCATTCAATAACTTGAAAAATATTGCTTGGATTGTCAAGTTACTTTATATTTGTGTTCAGGTTACTGATGTGCTGAGCTGTATAGTTTTTGGTGTAAATCTGTTATTTTGATCCTGAGATATTAACCCTTTATCCTTCAAATTGAAAATTTCTCCAATCCCTTTGGCATTCGATAACTTGAAAAATATTGATTGGATTGTCAAGTTACTTTATATTTGTGTTCAGGTTACTGATGTGCCGAGCTGTATAGTTTTTGGTGTAAATCTGATAATTTAATCCTGAGATATTAACCCTTTATCCTTCAAATTGAAAATTCTTCCAATCCCTTTGGCATTCGATAACTTGAAAAATATTGCTTGGATTGTCAAGTTACTTTATATTTGTGTTCAGGTTACTGATGTACCGAGCTGTATAGTTTTTGGTGTAAATCTGTTATTTTGATCCTGAGATATTAACCCTTTATCCTTCAAATTGAAAATTTCTCCAATTCCTTTGGCATTCGATAACTTGAAAAATATTGATTGAATTGTCAAGTTACTTTATATTTGTGTTCAGGTTACTGGTGTACCGAGCTGTATAGTTTTTGGTGTAAATCTGATAATTTAATCCTGAGATATTAACCCTTTATCCTTCAAATTGAAAATTCCTCCAATCCCTTTGGCATTCGATAACTTGAAAAATATTGCTTGGATTGTCAAGTTTCTTTATATTTATGTTCAGGTTACTGATGTACCGAGCTGTATAGTTTTTGGTGTAAATCTGTTATTTTGATCCTGAGATATTAACCCTTTATCCTTCAAATTGAAAATTCCTCCAATCC
Organism: Pictodentalium vernedei; assembly: GCA_031216915.1. Classification (NCBI taxonomy): domain Eukaryota; kingdom Metazoa; phylum Mollusca; class Scaphopoda; order Dentaliida; family Dentaliidae; genus Pictodentalium; species Pictodentalium vernedei. The sequence continues at coordinate 31,872,490 of CM062291.1, read as the reverse complement.
CTTTGGCATTTGATAGCTTGAAAAATATTGCTTGGATTGTCAAGTTACTTTATAATTGTGTTCAGGTTACTGATGTGCTGAGCTGTATAGTTTTTGGTTTAAATCTGATCATTTGATCCGGAGATATTAACATCCTTTATCCTTCAAATTGAAAATTCCTCCAATCCCGTTGGCACGAGATAACTCAAAAAATATCAATCCGATTGTCATGTTATTTTATATATTTATTCAGGTTACTGATGTGCTTTGCTGTACTGTTTTTTATGTAAATCTGATAATTTGATGTGGAGATATTAACCCTTAATCCATCAAATTAGACTCTCCTCCAATTCATTTCTATATGTACCCATACCTTGTATGGTGTACATAATGTCGGCATCCGTGGTGGCCCTCCGTCATACAGCTTTCTATTAGTTGCGCGTATGGGTATACATCTGACGATTTCATCGCCATTTTTTTGTAGTTTAATCTGCATTTAAAAAACTTTAATGCAGACAAGTTTCCATAAGATATGACACTGAAGATGTACGCAAAGTCCCTGAAGTCATCAGAGGTAGGGCTGCAATGATACGTTTTCTCACATACGATGCATATCACGATACGATCACCACGATTCGATACATATCAACATATGATCCCCGCGATTCGATACATATCACGATACACTCATCAATCATCAAAAAGCGAGGACACAAGAAGCAAATATGCAGTTATGGACCACCGGGTCACCCGGTGGTCCATAACTGCAGATTTGCATCTTGAGTCTTCACATTTCTACTGGGCTGGTGAGTAGAGGGAAAAGTCTAATACCCACCCACACAATGGTCAAATAACAAATCATCATACAGTTTTGGGTCAAGCAGCTTCATTTCAATGAAATTAGATTTCTCAAACTTCTTGACAACAAAACATTGTGACACACTCTTCTGTTTCCTTGGAATTTGTGATTTATTGGATCATAGTATACAAAGGTTCAAGAGCGAGGTTAATGATGTGTGCTATTCATTGCTAACAAATACCCGAGAGCAATCTTAATTCAGACTTCTATAATCCCGTTTTCAAAGGAAAACCAGTGAAAACTACATATAATGGATGCGAATAGTAAACAATGAGGCCATTTTTGAAGTGTCATCAACAAAATATTCATGAAATTTGGGGTCAGTGCAAGCAAATCGTGATACATATCGTCAGAGAATGAATCGTGATACATTTGTTTCACGATGAAGCACTGCAGCCCTAATAAACAACAACCTAACACAATTTCCGAATAAACTTTGTTCCTAATTTTACCTTCTCTGTTGTCCCAATGAATGACCTCCCTGAACAGAACTGTGCATTATTTTAGTAATAATTGGCATTATTGGATTAATAACTTTGTATTTTTTTTCATAAGGCACACTTATCTTTTCAATACAACTCACACGGGGTATTTTTTGTTTTTAAAAATTTGTTTAGCAGTTTCCATCTTGGTTTCAAAAAGTGATGATAAATAATGAGTATAAGGCCAATATGAAAGAACAAGGTTAGCAGTTGGACATTTTTGTATAGCATTTTGCGATGCAAATCCAGATTTATCAACGACCAGCCGGATCATATCAAATCAAATTACAGGAACACATATGCTATAAATAGAACACTTGTGTACAAAAGCAAACAATGCTAATATGGAAAATGATATTGTAGTTTGTACTGTGCCGGAATTTTTTTCGTGAATGCTCGGCTGACCAGTTTCAATTGGAAAAATAAAACATGCCATTTTGTAAATATCGGATAAATTCTTGCCTTGAAGTTAATTTATTTAATCAATTCGGACACTTTCATACGAATGATACATAAAACATGAGGGTACTTTTGCATATCGGAAATTACCTTTTTCTTAAATGGTCAAATTATTTTTTTTTTCAAAATCACAGCTTATTGTGTCTTGAAGGGTTAAAAAATCTGCTTACTTATTTGATCAGTTTAAGAATTCAATCAACTGTATCTTCTTTGACAGAGCTCACTGAGCTGTCAAAGAAGATATGATTGCTTGATTTCCAACTGCATTATTGGATGGATTTAGCATTTTGATTCTCCTGCAACCCCCACACCCCTAGCTAAATTAGACTGACTATGTTAACATGTAGATGCTGAATATAACCTTAAGTCCTTCTTAAAACAATTTTATCAGATGAGCGATTAAGGTCCCTTGGTGTCTCTTTTTTCTTATCTTTGTTAATTTTAATTTTATTGATCATTTCAGCGAAATCCTCCGTGTTATTGATTCTCTACAGCTAACAGCGACTAAAAAGGTTGCCACACCTGTAGACTGGCAGGTAATAACAGTAGTTTGATTTAAAACAGCATAAATTTTCAATTTGTCTGAAAAAAAGGTTGAACTTGGTGCTCATGGTTAGTTTGGGCTATATTTTTATACTGCAACCAATGACCCAGACTTAGCTGGTGCTAACCCAACAATATCTAGGGCCAAACACAAATTTTGCCCCCCAGTCCCCAAAATTTGCATGCAAAACCAAAAATTAGAAGTCCTATCTGGCCCTCCATACATTTTACCCTCCGTGCATGCACAGATGCCAGGAAGTCACTGAATCTGGTGCCAATAAATCATTCTGTGTTTGGCCCTTGTCAGATAACAACAAACTGACATTTGTGCTTTTAAATCTCAATTAATAATGATGCCAGACACAAATCAATGATTAAACTGGTGGATCCAAGGACAGAACTGGATGAAGGATGGAAGAAACGGTGGTTTGAAACGTTCAGGGCTGTAATTTTATAATATTTTTTAAAATTAGTTCATGTTCTCTAATTTTGGGACATGAGCCTGACGTTATCACTGATTGATTATGATCTATCCACTGTTTATTTAGTATTCCTTCCCTGCCTTCCCTTGATCCCCCCAGTTAAGCTCCCAAGCTTTTTGGCTTGTTTTAATAAAAAAAATTTATGTAGAGTTTAACGTATTATACAGAAGATTATTCTGTACATCCCCAGAGTTACGTCCTCATCCTTAAGGTGTTTGGGCATTTTGGCCATGCATCATACATCCAATGTATTGTTTTTTCTTCTGAGGAAGATCTTTCTTTACATCGGATAGTCTTGTTTCTGTTACTGACTTCGGGCCGTGTTGCCTGGTGTCTTGATTCCGGTGTTTTGTTTACATTACATTACTCTAGGTAGTTCCTATTTTTGTTTAGGAACAACAGTTGTAAGTAACATTAAATATTCTGATAGTGTGGTAGTTAATTTTACACAGATTTTATAATTTTGTACACACTTAGGCTTTTTTGGGCTCATCGTTCCTTTGGACTCTTATATTAGAAAAAAAATTTCAAAAAATTTTTATTTTATTTTTGAAAGAGTTTTTCTTTTGGATATATTTATATTTCATTGATTATATTTTAATGTTATCTTATATTATATGTAGATTTGGTGGTGGTACAATGACATATATTAGTATTTAGGTAATTATATTTATCTAATAGTATGGCAAATAGAGGAAGCCTTTCCTTTATTTACTTGGTTGTTGTAATGAGTTTAGTTGATGTACTACCACTAATTCTACTCCATGTGTCAGATTTGATAATCTGATTGACGGGTGTCTTGGTTTGTGTTATGCGAGTGGGCACTATCGGTCCTATCGCAGCGAGGGGATTCGGCTGGTCCTCTCGTCAAAATGTCACTATAGTTTTTTAGTTTCTATTTACAGAGGAACAAGAACATGATGTGGTTTCGTGACGCTGTCAGGAAGTGTGCTTCCGTCATCGCATTATACTATGGAGCTAGCTGGAAAGTGCTCAATGATTTTAGACCAGGGCTAGGCTACAAAAGCAAGTTTACGTCCCTTGTCTTCAGCTAGCTCAACCACCAGATCTCACTCGTATGTGGGTGATGTGATGCCGGGTATCTCCGTAGCGGTCAACGAGGAATAAGGGTGTAGCGAGCACTGTTAAGATACGGACATGCTCACCCTGCGATGACGGAAAGGAGGAAGCACGGGAAGGAGGAAGTAGACAAGTTCTGAGGTATGCTCGTCCAGGTCTTCCGTGATCGCGAGCAAGAGAGAGGCCCATCTCTCTTATAACAACATCTGGGGTCAGAGGTTGTTGGTAGGAACTTGTGTCTATCAGACAAGTTCTGAGGTATGCTCATCCAGGTCTTCCGTGATCGCGAGCAAGAGAGAGGCCTCTCTCTCTTATAACAACATCTGGGGTCAAAGGTTGTTGGTAGGAACTTGTGTCAGTTGGAACTTACGTCCACGGGACGCTCCTTCCATAGACTGCCGGGGTCGGCCAGTCTTATAGCTTTCTCTATGTTCAAAAAGCACATGCGACCGCACAAGTCCGTTGTTGCCAGCTAGCTCAACCGGTGAAGTAGTTACTCAGGCCTCTTGAGAACTGTGACACCGGGTGTATACGATCCGGGCTAGGAGATGATATAGGTTGGAGCGAACAATATGATATTCAAAGATGTTCACCCAGCGACGACGGAAGGAGGAAACCGGCAAGTTCTGAGGTACGCTTGTCCAGGTCATCCAGGACCGCGAGCAAGAGAGAGGCCTCTCTCTCTTACAGCATCATCTGGGGACAGATGTTGTTGGTAGGAACTTGCGTCAGTCGGAGTATACGTCCATGCCTCCTGTCTGGGACGTCCCGTCTAATAGGCAGCCGGGGTCGGCTAGTCTTATGGTTTCCTCTACATAACGGACAAAGTGATCTTTATATTGTACAGGGCTATATAACCTGATGAGTGGTTTCAGTTCCCTGATGCAGGTGAAATGGTTAAGATTGAATACGAGAAAGACCGTGACTTCGGATGTGTCGCATATGCATTGTATTCAGAGCTAGTGGAAAAGTGCTCAATGATTTTAGACAAGGGCTAGGCTTCAAAAGAGGTTTATGTCCCTTGTCTACAGCTAGCTCTCGTCTGTCTGAGTTACTGATCAGACTCCCTTGAGCCGGTGGTTCGAGGCTCTTATAGTGCTCGGTCCGACCGATTTTGACTGAAAGTGGATAATTTGGTTATTTATGATTATCTTTCAGTCGAAAAGCGAACGTTCGGCAATTGTAGCGAGTATTGTTCTTTAGATCACTTGTTTTGTGAACTAGATAATGTCTCATGGGATGTATGATAGGATACACGTAACCCACAATTCATTTGGCTGGTTCATCTGTTGTTTCACAGAGCGAATTAGCCAGCTGTTTGGCTCGCTTTTATCTGTTATCGGACGCATTAACAGCGAAGTTTTATGCGCCGGATGGAGTTGTGTGGAGCGGCTTGGAATGTTATTTCGATGGGTCGCTTACACACATGTCTACTCCAGTTATTAACTGGGGTGGTAGACGTTTTTCCCTCTAGACCTGTTTTGTTTTAGAGAATCTTTTAACATAAGGTCAAGTTTGGGCATATTTTATGGTTTCTCAATTATTTCGGACGTGAGTTCATTTTTTGAGTTACAATCCTGAGTCCGACGGTCTCTATGCAAGGATCATGGGACCCTCGGTTATTGGAAATCACATATTCAATGGTGCCTCATTGTTTATGTTACATCATTGATTTTTTTTTTTTCGTTCATGTATTTATAGACGCAGATCTGAGTTTATCAGAAGAGAAGTAACGCTTCTTTTGTCATTATTTTCCAATAGAAGGGACGTTTATGTTCATTCTATTGTTAAATAAGTCAGTTAGCTATTTGTACAGCTTGGGTTATTTTATCTTCCAATTAGCAGTCAGTGCTTAAGATTACAGTGCATAAGTAAGCGCTGGCTGCATCTTGCACTTATTCTAACTGTATGGCTATTACATGATCTTATGTAGGATCTCTTCAGGATAGTAAAGTTTTCGGCGCATGGGAATAATAGTTTCCATTATTTGTGTCGCCAGTATAAGGCTTTTGAGTGCATACATTTGACGCTCAGCCGTTTTCATGGGAATGAATGATAGGATATGTGTATCCTTCAATTAATTTGTTCCTATTGATTTCATTAAAGTTATAGGGTCTGCTATTGAGCATTTGCCTGAAGCTTCCCCATGAGAAGGTTTTCTTCTTTAAGGGAAGTTTTATTCTTCACGTCATTCTCCGCTCTCAGTAGCATTACAGAGTATTTCAGATGTGAAAGAGCTTATGGTCACTATATTATTGCTGACGGCACCAGCAATGATTAAGTAATGTGGGTGAGGAGGTTTCGACATATATTTGAATTCCCCCCCCCCCCCCCCCCCCCCCCCACACACACACTCACACTGTCACGTATATATGTTTTAATACATACATACTCTGCGCCTAGGTCATGTTGGATGGTGCCCTCATAGGCATATATGCAGTTCTGTTGCATTTGTTTCCAGTATTTAATTTCTGATTTCTGATATACAGGCACTTATTTTATCATCATAATGGCCGCTATTTGAGCTCATAGGTTACGGCATAGCCATTTAGTGGTTTTTAGATGATTAATAGGCTGGATTTTTATACACTCATGCAATGTGTGATTACGCTATCTCTTTGGTGGACCTTGAAATTATTATATATTTCGAGGGCGGTCTGTGTTGGAGCCGGTTAATCATACCTACCTCCATTTCTAGATCCTGGTCTCTATTTTGTCGGTTCTTAAATCGCATATTCTCACATGTTTATAGTTGTAGATACCAAATAGTACACGTTGGAGAGTGTTTTTACCAGATTAATATTACAGAGGCCTCCTGTGAATGATCTTGAAGCGTGTTTTCTTTGCAGAGATTGTTCATCTTATCCCGCTTTTGTATGTATATGTTATATTTGATTTCTCACTGATTTCGGCGTACCTGTATACGGCATCTGCAGTGCATATTTTGTAACGGATAATGTTATTTACCAAAATCATCACTATAGCCTTGGCTTGTGAAGTGGCATTAAGCACCATTTATTAATTTTTTGAGTGCCTGATTGATATTTATTAATATCGTTTCCGGGTTCTGCTTATTGATTCCAGAGCTCTCCCCTCTTTCTTTTGAAGATATGTTAAAAAAAAGGGGGGGGGGGGTCATTTTGTACACTTCTCTGCCTTATGAGCTATGTAACTATTGAGGAAGCTGTCTTATCCATACTATGTTCGGCGATCAGCTGTAGTATTATTGTGTGGCGTAGGTTTATAGGCAATTTTCTCTCATTCTCAGTATGCCATCATAATTTTTAGGGCCTAGTCCAGACTAGTCTCAAAAATTGTTTATTTGTTACATCCTAATTAACATGATTTTATGCTTAGATTTAGGATTTACATAATTGGGATCCATATGAGGTTATGACTCTTCTATTATGGTATTAAGAGACATACATGTAAATTCTAATTTCTTCATCATGGATTGAAGGATTTGATCTATGTTGATCTACTATTTCGGAAGTTCTAGGCTCTCCGCCTTTTACGATTCAGCTAAGTCTGGGTCATTGGTTACAGTATAAAAATATGAAAAAATTTATAGTAATTTATATATTCTTTATACTCACCAATGACCCAGACGGGAATGGCCCTCCCATGAGTGGGGAGTACTGGGCACTCATACCTCCCTGCTGAATTATTATAATCTTTTTTCTACAAAGAATGATATATTGGCGCCAGATTCAGTGACTTCCTGGCGTCTGCGCATGCGCAGAGGGTAAAATGTATGGAGGGCCAGATAGGACTTCTAATTTTCAGTTTTGCATGCAAATTTTGGGGATTGGGGGGGCAAAATTTGTGTTTGGCCCTAGATATTTTTGGGTTAGCACCAGCTAAGTCTGGGTCATTGGTAAGTATAAAAAATATATAAATTACTATAATTTTTTTCATTTTTATACTCTAGGGAGGGGGGCGGTGGGGAGAAACTAGGAGGGCTGGGGTAAATGAGATTAAAATCGGTTCTCAAAAATGTCTTATTTATGTCCACAGCTGTTGTGCAACATGTGCCATTCAACTTCGGGAGATATAGAGGATCTCTAGGGCCTAAAAATTTAAAAATCTATTTCTCATGCCCTCCAGCATGTTCCTTTTGGCTGCCGCATGCTCTCTTTTTATAACCAATGGAAACTAAAAAAATAATAATTCAATGGTTTATGTCTGATGTTTTACCTTAGTTAATAAAATTGATAAATTTGTCCCTTGAGTGCAACAAGGCTTTGCAATGCTTTAGCATTGCAAAGCCTTGTTGCACTCAAGGGACAAAATACACCACCACCCCTGCTATTCTGTAGATTATGAGGCCTAAAACATTAAACAAACCAAGAACAGGAACTTTTGATGGCTAAGAAATAATTACAAAAATTAAAAAATGCCCGCCCACATGCAATTTTACAAAAAAATGTCCCGAGAAACAGATCTACTTTGTGGGGCCCAATGAGTTGCAATTTGATGTGACATTTCTGCACTAAATTCACTGAGTTTGATCTGAGCCAAGTTTTACCAAGGCTCAGATTGATTTTAGTGAACAAGATTGAGAAATCTCAAGTCAAATCGTGACGAATTTCAGATTCTTGTTATCACATAATATGTAATTTAACCTTTTAGTTAGCGAAATGACAAAAGCTGGCGGCCAGCACTGTTCACAAAAATTGCCAGCCAAATTTTATTATTTTTTGTAAATGTGTGCCTCAAAAACATAGCTTATGACAGCTCACTGGAACACGCTTGTTGAGCCCATTCCAAAGAAAATATTTAGTTATGGCCATAAAAAAGAACCTCTGTTTCTCAGGCCTGCTTGCATGGTCATTTTTGCTGCGCATGCAACCTTTTTATGTGTACCCATACTATGTATGGTACACATAAGGCCGGCATCCGGGGTGACCATCCATCGTTCGTCCATCCTTTGTCCGTCTGTCTGTCCGTCTGTCTGTCCGTCCATCCGTCCGGCCGTCCATCCGTCCGTCCGTCCGTCCATCCGTCCAGCATCCGTATCCATTTCTTTGGCATTCGATAACTTGAAAAATATTGCTTGGATTGTCAAATTACTTTATATTTGTGTTCAGGTTACTGATGTGCCGAGCTGTATAGTTTTTGGTGTAAATCAGATAATTTGATCCTGAGATATTAACCCTTTATCCTTCAAATTGAAAATTCCTCCAATCCCTTTGGCATTCGATAACTTGAAAAATATTGCTTGGATTGTCTAGTTACTTTATATTTGTGTTCAGGTTACTGATTTGCCGAGCTGTATAGTTTTTGGTGTAAATCAGATAATTTGATCCTGAGATATTAACCCTTTATCCTTCAAATTGAAAATTCCTCCAATCCCTTTGGCATTCGATAACTTGAAAAATATTGCTTGGATTGTCTAGTTACTTTATATTTGTGTTCAGGTTACTGATTTGCCGAGCTGTATAGTTTTTGGTGTAAATCTGATGATTTGATCCCGAGATATTAACCCTTTATCCTTCAAATTGAAAATTCCCCCAATCCCTTTGGCATTCAATAACTTGAAAAATATTGCTTGGATTGTCAAGTTACTTTACATTTGTGTTCAGGTTACTGATGTGCCGAGCTGTATAGTTTTTGGTGTAAATCTGTTATTTTGATCCGGAGATATTAACCCTTTATCCTTCAAATTGAAAATTTCTCCAATCCCTTTGGCATTCAATAACTTGAAAAATATTGCTTGGATTGTCAAGTTACTTTATATTTGTGTTCAGGTTACTGATGTGCGTGTAAATCTGACAATTTAATCCTGAGATATTAACCCTTTATCCTTCAAATTGAAAATTCCTCCAATCCCTTTGGCATTCGATAACTTGAAAAATATTGCTTGGATTGTCAAGTTACTTTATATTTGTGTTCAGGTTACTGATGTGCCGAGCTGTATAGTTTTTGGTGTAAATCTGTTATTTTGATCTTGAGATATTAACCCTTTATCCTTCAAATTGAAAATTTCTCCAATCCCTTTGGCATTCGATAACTTGAAAAATATTGCTTGGATTGTCAAGTTACTTTATATTTGTGTTCAGGTTAGTGTGATGTGCCGAGCTGTATAGTTTTTGGTGGGAATCTGTTATTTTGATCCTGAGATATTAACCCTTCATCCTTAAATTGAAAATTTCTCCAATCCCTTTGGCATTCGATAACTTGAAAAATATTGCTTGGATTGTCAAGTTACTTTATATCTGTGTTCAGGTTTCTGATGTGCCGAGCTGTATAGTTTTTGGTGTAAATCTGATAATTTAATCCTGAGATATTAACCCTTTATCCTTTAAATTGAAAATTCCTCCAATCCCTTTGGCATTCGATAACTTGAAAAATATTGCTTGGATTGTCAAGTTACTTTATATTTGTGTTCAGGTTACTGATGTGCCGAGCTGTATAGTTTTTGGTGTAAATCTGTTATTTTGATCTTGAGATATTAACCCTTTATCCTCAAATTGAAAATTTCTCCAATCCCTTTGACATTCGATAACTTGAAAAATATTGCTTGGATTGTCAAGTTACTTTATATTTGTGTTCAGGTTAGTGTGATGTGCCGAGCTGTATAGTTTTGGGTGTAAATCTGTTATTTTGATCCTGAGATATTAACCCTTTATCCTTCAAATTGAAAATTTCTTCAATCCTTTTGGCATTCGATAACTTGAAAAATATGGCTTGGATTGTCAAGTTACTTTATATTTGTGTTCAGGTTACTGATGTGCCGAGCTGTATAGTTTTTGGTGTAAATCTGTTATTTTGATCTTGAGATATTAACCCTTTATCCTCAAATTGAAAATTTCTCCAATCCCTTTGGCATTCGATAACTTGAAAAATATTGCTTGGATTGTCAAGTTACTTTATATTTGTGTTCAGCTTACTGATGTACCGAGCTGTATAGTTTTTGGTGTAAATCTGTTATTTTGATCCTGAGATATTAACCCTTTATCCTTCAAATTGAAAATTCCTCCAATCCCTTTGGCATTTGATAACTTGAAAAATATTGCTTGGATTGTCAAATTACTTTATAATTGTGTTCAGGTTACTGATGTGCTGAGCTGTATAGTTTTTGGTGTAAATCTGGTAATTTGATCCGGAGATATTAACCCCCTTTATCCTTCGAATTGAAAATTCCTCCAATCCCTTTGGCATGAGATAACTAAAAAAATATCAATCCGATTGTCATGTTACTTTATATATTTATTCAGGTTACTGATGTGCTGTGCTGTATAGTTTTTTATGTAAATCTGGTAATTTGCTCCGGAGATATTAACCCTTTATCCATCAAATTAGACACTCCTCCAATCCATTTCTGTATGTACCCATACCTTGTATGGTGTACATAATGTCGGCATCCGTGATGGCCGTCCGTCATACAGCTTTCTACTAGTTGCGCGTATGGGTACATATCTGATGATTTCATCGGCCTATTTTTATGACACCAAAAAATCTTTAAAAATTTTAGATATTGTGCTCATTTCGGTAAATCGATGCGTTGGCGAATTTTAAATTAACCCACTTCAATCTTATTCTACATCATACTTTAATAAAGTGGGTGGGTTTTAGCAATATTCACTACAGAAAGTGTTTTATTCTGTAAAAGGTAAGTCATAATGTCCGCAAGAAGGAAGGTGTCTTTCAGTTTGACAACAAACAGTCACAAAGGGGAATGGTCGATTCGCACCACGTTTGATTTGCACCAACCCTCAGAAAGTCTGCCAAGTCAGGTGCTATGTGGAATGGGACACAGTCTTCTGGCTTTTATTTTTAGTAACATTTGTATTGTAAATGGCCGTCATTGGGAATTTGTGTACTGTTATTTGAAACCGTTACAAGTTTCCCAGTTAATTTAAATAAATGCATTTGAGATGCAGGATAAATGGATAACTAATAGTAACCGTTGCTTGATATAAAAGTAACAGTCATAGTTGAAAATAAATTGCAAATAGGCAAAACATTCGTTTTGTATTTCAGATTTCCGAAAAATATGATTTATGGATGAACTGCTCGTTGAAATGGGTTGTGATAATTTTGAATGTAATGGGGAAAAATTGCGATTCACGATTTTATTAGGCAGGTTGTGAAGGGATTTTTTTTTATTTGGTAAAATAAATCTGTGAAAGTTGGTACTTCGACATTTGATTTGTCCCAGAGACGTTTCATCCCGAGTCGTTTCACCCATGTGGCGTTTCGTCTTGTGTCATAATTTACACATTTCAGTGAAAAAACAAACATTCAAACCCCACTTCATTTATGACCCAACACCCCTACGGTGAATAACCAATATATTTGCAAAATTTTGCGTGGTCCACCAGGTGTTTGAGTAGGGGTGGAATTACCACAAATAATCTCTCGGGGAGAAATAAAAATAAATAAAAAAAGAAAGCCCGCCCGCCCGCCCGCCCGCCCGCATGCTTTTTTGGAAAAAAATGGTCTGAGAAACAGACAATCAATTTTGTATGGCCTATTCAGGAAATGTTTTCTGCAAATGTCGTCTGCTATTTGTATTAGGAAGACTGCTAATGAAAAATAAGAGAATATTAATTCATTTCTACTTCCAAAACCAAACTCGTGCACAACATTACCATGTTCACTTCTGACGACATTCCGTATTAGACGTACTAGGTAGACAGTTAATGAAAAATAAGACTGCTCAGGTTATAGACATTCTTCACTATTAGTCAATCATCGTATGAGCCTCGGCTGTACATCAAAGGAGAGCAAACTAGACTTTAGGCATCTCTGTGCTAAGTAATATCTAGTTTGGATCATAATTCTTAATTAAAGCTATATGAATATAGCTTGGGAGAGTCTCAAAGATTGTCTAAAAGGTCCTTGGAAATGATTTGAAAGAGCCTTGAATTAACCTCATCCTTGAGACAAGGATGCCTGGTTAACTCTTTTACCCAATTCACAGAATATCAAAATTTTTTGTTTTAATTATTACAAGTTATATCCGCCAACATGTATGGTATATGGAGATTTAATACCTGGATGTCGGTTTTTAAACACCGAACCGCAGGCGAAGTGTTTAAATGAGACATCCAGGTATTAAATCTCCATATACCATACATGTCGGCGGAGATAACGTTTTTGTCCCATTGATAAATAAATTTGCGGACGCATTTCTCACACTCCGCAATCAGTTGGATAATTGTTTTGTTTTGACAAACGCAGACCACAACAGATAGAGTTACATCCCTTGGGTTGTGAAGGATGCAAGTAAACAGTATTTTGTGGACATATCGTCCCTTTAGTTCCAATGGCACATAGAACATATTGGTACTCAGGGGATGAATTATTTGCTCTTATTGTATTTTTCTCAAGTTGTTTCATTTTAATTATTTGACTATTTAATTTATAACGACAAAATATGATTGAATTGTCGGAAATCTGATGATATTTGTGACTGTTTTCAGGTTTGATTTTTATATCGAGGCGAGCAAACGCAGAAAGCTTTCATTTAAACCATATACCTCCGATGTTTCACATGCGCTTATACCCTGGCTGTTGCATGCTCTCATATACCTTGGATGTTGGGTGCACACTTTGTCATGGCTATTTTTTTTTCAAATTTTTTTAAAACATTTTAACAAAACCATATCACATGATTATCTGCTATTTGTACTCGGTCACATTATATGGTTTTGTTGAAATTTTTTGAAAAACCAATTCTTCGTTCAACTGTAAAATTTGTAGATTATGCATGTGGATATGACCGATTTGTTAAGTGTAGGATTAATTTCAAATCCATGCCCTGTATATACTCAGACACTATTATGCCCCTCACTTGAAAAGTCGAAGGGGTATCTGGTGGAGACCTCTGTCTGTCTGCTTGTCCACCTGCCCGCACAACATTTTTCCTTGTATCTCAGCCACTGCACCTCCGATTTGAATGATATTTGGTGTTGTGATAGAGCATCATGGTGGTACGGTACCTGTGAAACGTGAGTTTTTTCCACCTTTTTTTCCAGAGTTATGGCCCCTTTTCACTCATTCAACTTAAAAAATATTTGGCGGGTTGGGGGCATTGGCACACGCTTTAAGTTTCCCCTCTTGTTACTTTGTTAGTTTCATATCAGCTGAGTTATCAGCCCGAGGTAGCTTCATATCAGCTTGAGGCTCAAGCTGAAGGTTGAAGGCTGATGTTACCAAGGGGTGATTATATTTTTATACTGTACCAATGACCCAGACATAGCTGGTGCTAACTCTTAAAATATAGGGCCAAACACAAATTTTGCCCCCCAATCCCCAAAATTTGCATCTACAACCAAAGAAAACATGTCCTGAATGGCCCTCCACACTTCACCTCCACTGCGCATGCGCAGTGTCAAGGACGTTCCGAAATTGGCGCCATTAATCATTCTAAGTTTGGCCCTTCATCAGTTAACATCTGACTGATCTTTGTGCTTGTAAATCTCAGTTTAAATGATGCCAGACACATAAATATTAGTGAAATTGTGATTCTATGGAGGATAGAGAAGGAGGAGAGGAAAAATGTGTGACAGAATGTTATCAGGGCTGTAACTTAAAATTTTTTAATGAAATTATGTTAAGTTACCTATTTTCGAGGCAGCAGCCATTTTGTTGTCATTCTGGTTATTTAGTTACACTGATTTTTTAGTGTTTTCCTCTCTCCCTTTCCTTTAAGTCCCCTCTTGCTATTCTCCCATGCTTTTGGCATAGTTTCTGTAATTATTATTACTAAAAATTCTTGGGAGTTTTAGCTGAATAACAGAATGAATTCTGTTCTTTTCCCCATGTTTACGTCTTCACCTACGGGTGGTTAGGCGTTGTGTTCTGCATCTACCATCTGATGTTCTGCAGTTTCTTCCCTGGAAGTCTCTGTTTTGCATCAGATAGTGTATTTTTGGTAACTGATTCCGGGCCTGGGTGCCTGGAGTCTTATTTTAGTGTTTTTACACTCATTGTTTACATTTACAACAGCCCTCTGTGTGAGGGGGGGATTTCTTGAAAATAATATCTTGATGTTATTTTAATCATAACTAGATACATTATTATTGTTCGTAAGTGTTGAATAAATTGTTTAAAATATTTTTAAAATTTTTGTCCACACTTAGGCTTGGGATCCATTGGAGCTCAACGTTACTTTTCAGAAACTTGGGCTGTTCTGAAAAAATATTTTTTCAAAATATTTTAATTTCAATTATTTTTTCTATATTAATGGAGCATATTATTATTATGTATTTTGATTGCCAGGGGTTGGTGCGAGTACCAGGACTTTGTTTTCTTTTCACATTGAAAGGATTTTGATCAATTGTAATAAGAGGAAGTCTTCCTCTGACTTTTATAATCATTCTATATGTGGTCAGTGTACTCGCATTAACTCCTGTTCTGTATCGTATGATTTCGATGACAACATGGGAAGCGTATGTCACGGTATGTTAGTGGGGAATTGGACACTCTGGTCCTTTCCCTGCAGGGTCACTCTACTTTATCAATTTCTATTTCAGACGATCAAGATTAGGGTGATGTATCTGTAATGTCTTCCAACAGTGTGCCTCCGTCGTCACAATTAATGAAGGGCTAGCGGAAAAGTGCTCATGTAAATACGCCAATTGCCTAAGAGGACCCTAGTAGGTTCGACGGCCTTTGACGTCCGCTAACTCGCCCGGTGTAGCGTCCATTCATCGAATGGTTCGGCAGCCGGGTTCGTCCGTTGCGGTCTAGAAGGAGTTTTGGGGTGATGCGAGCACTATAAATCAACCAAATGCACACCCAGTGACGGCGGATTAGAGGGAGAACGGAAGAAGCCTTTTAGTCCGGTTCATAGCTCGTTCTGGTCCATCCAGACGGCAAGCGAGAGAGGCCCCTCTCTCGTACAACAACATCTGGCCCCAGATGTTGTGGTACAAAATGTTTCGCATTCGGAGCGTATGTCCGTCGCTCGGGACGCTCCGACATATAGGCAGTCCGGAGTAGACTGTCAATAAGGCTTCCTCATTCTCATGGTAGCGCACACGACCGCTCTTGGCTACGTGACCTCGGATATCCAGTCAGCTTCGCCAGTCAGAGAATCATCGGCGACCAGGTCACACCATCCGGTAGCCAGGGACATGAGGCCTGCAGACTCTGGACGTTCGCATAGGAAAGTGTGCGGGAGTCAACGTACACAGAGCTTCCGGCGGCAATGCATCGTAAGACCGCTACTGCACAGGCCTCGGGAACGGACGTGCTTTCCTAAATAGCACAGCTTATCGCAGCATCCCAGCATCAACTGAATCTGTCGCATATTTTTTATCCGACGATGCTGGGTCGGGACGCTCCGCGGAAGCGGGTACGGACGTCCGAAAATTTCATCCGGTCCGACGGGATACCGAAAGGGATTCGGAGGATTTCGAGCTTTCCCTTTCGGAACAACATATGCTGTTGTGTATGTCATCTGACTTGATCTTCTACAGCTTCTTCGTCGGACCAGAATGCTGCGATGCCGGATAAGAAACTGATAGCGTCGATGGACTTAGAAATTTTTGGTTCGGTTCAGGGACATCGTCCCTCAGTTCCGACATAGTCCAATAATGTCACACAAACTTTCGAATTATTGAACGACGCTATGTATATTATTATTATATGCTTGCTATTACCAAGCATTTCTGGTTTCTTGTTCGCAAAGTTACGGAGATGTCTTTCAAAAGTGTGCCTCTGTCGTCATAGTTAATGAAGAGTTAGCGGCAATAAGTGCTCATGGAATATGTCTATCGCCTAAGAGGTCCCTTGTAGGATCGACAGAGTGACATTCGCTAGCTCACCCGGTGTAGCGTACATTCATCGAATGGTTCGGTTGCCGGGTTCGTCCGTTGCGGTCTAGGAAGGAGATTTGGGTGATGCGAGCACTATAATTACTTTAGTACTCACCCAGTGACGGCGGATTGAGGACTGATCGGAGGAAGCCTGTTAGTCCGGTTCCTGGCTTGTCCAGGTCCATCCGGGCTGTGAGTGAGAGAGGTCCCTCTCTCGTCCAACAACATAGGGGACCGCATGTTGTGGTTCAGATATTTTACATTCGGAGCATATATCTGTCGGTCGGGACGCTCCGTTATATTGACAGTCCGAGAGACTGTCAATAATGCTTCCTCATCCTCACAGCAGAGCACACGACCGCACATTGGCTACGTGACCTCGAGTATCCGATCAGTTTCGTCATTCAGTGATTCCACGGCGAATAGGTCACGCCATCCGGTAGCCAAGGGACACGAGGCCTATACACTCCGTTCGCTCGCATATTAGTAGTATGCACGGGGTAACGATCACGGAGCTTCTAGCGGCAATGCATTGTAGGACCGCTTCTCCACAGGCCTCAGTGACGGACGTGCTATCCGAGTTAGCACAGTTTTTTCGCAGCATCCCAGCAATCGACAGTTTCTTAGTCGAATCAGGAATTATCCGACGGTGCTGGGTCGGTGCGGTCCGCGGTTGCATCAGGTACGGACGACCGAACGCTTTATAGGGTCCGACAGGATGGCGAAAGGGATTCGGAAGATTTCGAGTTTTCCCTTTCGCAGCATCGGAAGCTGCCATTCATATCTTCTGGCATTATCTTCCAGTGATTGTTATTTCGGACTACATTGCTGCGATGTTGGATAAGAGACTTATAGCGTCATTGGACACGGAATTTTGGATCGGTTCAGGGTCATTGTCCCTGACTTACCGACACAGTCCAATAATGTCATTAGAACATGTGTATTATTTATCGACGCTATATATGCATATAAGCCTGCTACCAAGCATGATAGTTTAGTTTCTTGTCCGCAATGCTCATTTCTGCCTTTTTATCATTTATACGAATAATTTATTTTGGCAGAGCAGGGCATACCGAGAGTTCATATGCGTCTAGACGGCGTGGTTAAAGACTGGAAATATTCTTTTTCGCCGTCTATGTCTTTTTCAACCACAATGTTGGAAACGACAATGATGTCTAGTAGACTTAACTTAGACGCTTTATCATACGTAATCCTCCTTACTGAGGCGTTATCATTACGTCTTCAAGAAAAGAATTACGGGATATTATCCTCAATGTGATTTCTTTTGAGGGCATTAGTTTGTTCACGTATAACTCCGCCCTTCAGTGGCTGATTGGAATTGGTTAGACGTGATGCAGCCCTAGCTACATCCACGCGCGTAGATAGTAAGGTGGAGAACTCTCTCAGAGTCGCTTCGTTCTCGGAGAAGCTTCTCTTCGACGGCAACTTTTCAGCAATCCATGAATTGCTCGATTTACACGTTCTCTTGTCTATCTAGTGTTGCAAGAGATTCAGACTGGGGCAAACATTCGGTGGTTGACTCAGAGAGTGCCACTGCAGTTGCCGGATCCGAGTGTTATAATTATGATGGTTACCAGTCAAACAGGTTGGGATATAATATTGATCCCAATGGATTCGAAGTGCCAGGGTCTTTGGGTTCCACAGTCTCTAAGCAAGCACTTATCTTCCGCGGAATAATGTTTTTTAGGCTTGCTTTATGTCATTGGATGAACATTATTCAGAAACGCATGTCCAAATCCTGTCCGTTAATTCGACACTAGTGGCGTATCTCCGGAACCAGGGAGGCACTCATTCGTTTCCGTTATTCAATTTAATGGAAAGAATCCTTCTGTTTGTTATAGTACACCAAGTTCTGTTTCGGTCCGTCATATTCCGGGTCGTCTGATTGTTTTACCGGACTCCCGTTCACTTATGGGTCGCTTGTTGCTGTCAGAATGGACTCTCAACAAACAAGTATTCAATCAGATTTGCTATCAATGGGAGCGCCCAATGATAATTTATTTACGACACAGCTTGCTAATCAATTGCAGACGTATGTGTTTGCTTGTCCGGATCTCTGAGCTAATGTTGTTAATGCTCTATTGATCTAATAGGACGGGATGATAGGATATGTGTATCCTCCGGCGCTGTTGTTTCAGCAGGTATTGCTAAGATAAACAACCACAATACATTTCTGTTGATAGCATCTCTGTCTTCACAGAGACCGTGGGTAAATTTACTCTGATGTCTACTGTGGGACTTATCGCGAAATCTTCCTTAATGTGAGGATCTTTTTTCGCTGGGTAAAATCGTGTCATCTTTATCACAACCCGCAAGGTCGCAACCTTCATGTATTCCGTTGTGTGGTCCGTATTGCATTTTTAGCATTGTACTGGACGAGCTTTGGACGCGATTTCTTACTATAGGAGATCCTCTTCTTCGCTATTCTATGCGGCTAAAGTGGAGGCTCTTCCGTCGTTGGTGTAGGGATCACTATGTTCATATTATTGATCCCTCCATACTACTCATTGCAACTTTTTAGTATACTTGTTTGACAAGATCTACTGCAGCCTATTATTATTAAGGTTATAGGTTTATGTTACCTCATACCTATGCACTCTATGATAGTTTACAATTGAGTCTTATGTCTCTATATCTAAGTCAGTTAGTAACTTTTTGATAAATAGACTTAGAATCATTAGATTAAATTCCTATATGGAATTTAACTTCGGTTCTTATTTAGCTAATTAATCATTTGAGCCTCTGGAAACAGTAGTTTTCAAATTCTGACCTTTTAGACAGTAATTCTGTTGGCTTCTCTTTTACTGTAGAGTCAGTGAGTTTCATGCACTATCGGTGGATGATTTTCACTTTGTAGTTTCGGAATCACTACTTCCTTTACTATTTAGGTTGGATTTTTGCATAAGAGTTACCTATTGTTATTAAGGTCCTTCCGTCTTCATACGGGCATAGGCCTTTACTCTGTTAGAGTTTATGTATTTATAAACAGATATCTGTTTATTACTACGGGCGTAAACTTCTTCTGTCTTTGATGCCTATTAGAAGGACGTTACGCTCCATTCTATTGCTAATGGATTCAATTAACTATCGATACTGCTTATGGTATATCTTTGACTCAGCAGTTGTGTTTGAGATTTCGGTTCATGAAGTAAGAGTTCTTCTACATCTTGGGCTTACATTAATAGTGTCGCTATTATAGATTTTTGAAGGCTGCTCATTGCGCTCAGCCATCCACATTCATGAATTTTTTATCTCAGAAATATTGAGTCCATTTCTGGAGGCCTCTATTGTTAGGTCTATTATCTACTGCTCAGAATGTCATTCACTTAACAGTTGCTACTATAGCTAGGTAGGCTGTCTGTTTCGGCAGTGACTCCGTTCTGCTGCCCTCTTTGCTCTGGGCTATTTGACCCAGGGCAAGAAAAAGGGGGGGGGGGGGGGGGGGGGGGGGGGGGAGGGTGTTCCCTTGGGTCACCTGTTTTACTATGAAAACAAGGGGATACCTCCTCCGGAGTTAGTAATTCTGAGCTGTTATTGGGATGGTTGTTTAGTGAGAAGTTTATGTTTTTAAAATTCATTCAAGTCTTAGTTTTTAAAGTATAGCTTTTGAATATAGCACGTGTCAACGGACATGATTATGCAATCCTCAGACACTTTTAAGGAGTATAAAGAGTCTCTATTCACTAGACTTACTTTATTTATTGGCTTACTTTAAAAATTATTAGTATAAGGATTATACTAGATATTAATAGAGTACATGGATGTATGATGCTCAATTTTGGAAGGTGTTGTATCTTTCCAATTTATCATAAATAAGAAAGATACATGTAAGGCCCAATACTTCTTTTTCCCTAGAAGGGATGACTGTATTTTATATTATTGAGCGTATTCCATCTTGCTCTATGTCCTTGGCCCTCCAGCCTTTTTACTATTCAGCTATGTCTGGGTCATTGGTACAGTATAAAAATGTTAAAAAATTTATAGTAATTTATATATTTTTTATACTTACCAATGACCCAGACGGGGATGGCCCTCCCAGGAGTTGGGAACTCTTACCTCCCCGCTGAGTACAGAGTGCTTACCAGGCAATGGTTATTAGAATGATTAATGGCGCCAATTTCGGAAAGTCCTTGACACTGCGCATGCGCAGTGGAGGTGAAGTGTGGAGGGCCATTCAGGACATGTTTTCTTTGGTTTTAGATGCAAATTTTGGGGATTGGGGGGCAAAATTTGTGTTTGGCCCTATATTTTAAGAGTTAGCGCCAGCTACGTCTGGGTCATTGGTAAGTATAAAAAATATATAAATTACTATAAATTTTTTAACTTTTCACGATATGAAATTAACAAAGTAATAACCTCAAAGAAATAATTACAAAATGCTCTCAGATAAACAAAATGATAGTAAACCTAAAACCTTCAGATTAATTTTTATGACAATTACTACATTAAGGTCCCTGCGGGAACCCCGGGAAGTGAAGCAGTGCCTGCTCACTGCAGTAAACAGGCTCTGTTTTACTGGTAAAATAGGGCCCAGTCACCAGTGCTTAGGAGGTGCAAACCCTCTCCAAAATGGGCAACATGGCTTATTAACGCTCACCCTTGGTCTTGAGTTGATACTCATGTTGTGGTCATGATTAGCCAACAATATGTGACCTTAAACACCAATAAATAAATAAATCACTACATTAAGGACATGCAGACAGCCGCAGATCGCTTAGCAGTGTTTCTACGGCATTGTTGGCAGTCAACATTGATGTAAAAATTTGCCAAGATGAATTCAGCCTACCAGGAGATTACACAAGGAAGAAAACATTTGGGGTCAACTTTTTCAAAGTAAAATCTAAATAGCAGTTTGTGACTGTATGGGAATTTGAGGGTTAATAGGTCAGGCTAGTGGGTGGATTACATAACATGCGGCTTATATCTGATGAATTTACAAGTTGCACCATTTCTGCAATCTGAGTCAGATGAGCCTGGCAAGTTGTTTTAGTTCAGATATTTACTAGTTAATGAGTGAAAATCAACACTAAAATGCTGGTGCTATTTAGTTGGATGTTAGGCCACACAAAGTAGATATTCTGTTTCTCAGGCCATTATTTGTAAAATTGCATGCAGATGAGCAGTTTTTAGCTCACCTGAGCGAAGCTCAAGGGGAGCTTTACTAATCACTTTCTGAATGTTTATTACCTAATGCCAATTCAGATTTGTTCAAATGAAGTTGCCCCTCCTCCTGGGTGGTGCCACGCCCCCAAGGGGCACCAAAATCTTTGTAAATCTTCTTCTCATGAACCAGCAGTAGCAGAGACTTGATATTTGGTGTGCAGCTTCCTTTTGAGGTGTAGACTCAGATTTGTTCAAGAGAAGTTTGTGGGGCTATACTTGGCGTTGTTATGAGAGGGGCAAAATTTTTTGCCCCGCCCAAAATTTCTATTTTCCAAACCGAGAGGCTGATTTGAACCAAATTTTATGTGAGGGCTTATTGAGTCATGAGTACTTGATTTATGCAAAAAAAAATTTTCCCGCAGCCCCGTGGGAACCGCAGGAGCTAAAAATAGAAAAAATTTAAAACGCCCATATCTCCAAAACTGCACGGCACTGAGAATTTTTATTTGGTGTGCAGCTTCCTTAGGACCAACAGAAAGGATTGGTAAAAAAAAATTGCCATCGGTTTTATCATAGGGTACAGTTTCGGGACTTTGAAAAAGTGCTGAGTCAGCACTTTTTAACACTGTAGGCAATGGGAAAAACATTAAAAAATCTTCTTCTCCAGATCCAGCAGGCAGAATCTTTTGATATTTGGTATGCAACATTGTAGGGTGGATCTGATTCAAGTTTGTTCAAATCGGCCCCCTGGGTTCATATTTGGGCTCAGTATAGGAGCCCGATTTCGAACTTAGTGCATTTCAGGCAAATTTCTTAAAAAATCTTCTTCTCCAGATCCAGCAGGCAGAATCTTTTGATATTTGGTATGCAACATTGTGGGGTGGATCTGATTCAAGTTTGTTCAAATCGGCCCCCTGGGTTTATATTTGGGCTCAGTATAGGAGCCCAAATTTGAACTTACTGCATTTCAGGCAAATTTCTTTGAAAATCTTCTTCTCCAGATCCAGCAGGCAGAATCTTTTGATATTTGGTATGCAACATTGTAGGGTGGATCTGATTCAAGTTTGTTCAAATCGGCTCCCTAGATTCATATTTGGGCTCACTATAGGAGCTTGAATTCGAATTTAGTGCATTTCAGGCAAATTTCTTCAAAAATCTTCTTCTCCAGATCCAGCAGGCAGAATCTTTTGATATTTGGTATGCAATGTTGCGGGGTAGATCTGATTCAAGTTTGTTCAAATCGGCCCCCTGGATACCTATTTGGGCTTACTATAGAAGCCCGAATTCGAACTTAGTGCATTTCAGGCAAATTTCTTAAAAAATCTTCTTCTCCAGATCCAGCAGGCAGAATCTTTTGATATTTGGTAAGCAACATTGTGGGGTGGATCTGATTCAAGATTGTTCAAATCGGCTACCTGGGTTAATATTTGGGCTCAGTATAGGAGCCCGATTTCGAACTTAGTGCATTTCAGGCAAATTTCTTAAAAAATCTTCTTCTCCAGATCCAGCAGGCAGAATCTTTTGATATTTGGTATGCAACATTGTAGGGTGGATCTGATTCAAGTCTGTTCAAATCGGCCCCCTGGGTTCATATTTGGGCTCAGTATAGGAGCCCGATTTCGAACTTAGTGCATTTCAGGCAAATTTCTTAAAAAATCTTCTTCTCCAGATCCAGCAGGCAGAATCTTTTGATATTTGGTTTGCAACATTGTGGGGTGGATCTGATTCAAGTTTGTTCAAATCGGCTTTCTAGATTCATATTTGGGCTCACTATAGAAGCTCGAATTTGAACTTAGTGCATTTCATGCAAATTTCTTAAAAAATCTTCTTCTCCAGATCCAGCAGGCAGAATCTTTTCATATTTGGTAAGCAACATTGCGGGGTGGATCTGATTCAAGTTTGTTCAAATCGGCCCCCTGGGTTTATATTTGGGCTCAGTATAGGAGCCCAAATTTGAACTTAGTGCATTTCAAGCAAATTTATTAAAAAATCTTCTTCTCCAGATCCAGCAGGCAGAATCTTTTGATATTTGGTATGCAACATTGTGGGGTGGATCTGATTCAAGTTTGTTCAAATCGGCTTCCTAGATTCATATTTGGGCTCACTATAGAAGCTCGAATTCAAACTTAGTGCATTTCAGGCAAATTTCTTAAAAAATTTTCTTCTCCAGATCCAGCAGGCAGAATCTTTTGATATTTGGTATGCAACATTGTGGGATGGATCTGATGCAAATTTGTTTAAATCGGCTCCCTAGATTCATATTTGAGCTTACTATAGAAGCTCGAATTCGAACGTAGTGCATTTCAGGCAAATTTCTTAAAAAATTATCTTCTCCAGATCCAGCAGGCAGAATCTTTTGATATTTGGTATGCAACATTGCGGGGTGGATCTGATTCAAGTTTGTTCAAATCGGCCCCCTGGATTCATATTTGGGCTCACTATAGAAGCTCGAATTCAAACTTAGTGCATTTCGGGCAAATTTCTTAAAAAATCTTCTTCTCCAGATCCAGCAGGCAGAATCTTTTGATATTTGGTATGCAACATTGCGGGGTGGATCTGATTCAAGTTTGTTCAAATCGGCCCCCTGGATTCATATTTGGGCTTAATATAGAAGCCCGAATTCGGACTTAGTGCATTTCGGGCAAATTTATTAAAAAATCTTCTTCTCCAGATCCAGCAGGCAGAATCTTTTGATATTTGGTATGCAACATTGTGGGGTGGATCTGATTCAAGTTTGTTCAAATCGGCTTCCTAGATTCATATTTGGGCTCACTATAGAAGCTCGAATTCGAACTTAGTGCATTTCAGGCAAATTTCTTAAAAAATCATCTTCTCCAGATCCAGCAGGCAGAATCTTTTGATATTTGGTATGCAACATTGCGGGGTGGATCTGATTCAAGTTTGTTCAAATCGGCCCCCTGGATTCATATTTGGGCTCACTATAGAAGCTCGAATTCAAACTTAGTGCATTTTGGGCAAATTTCTTCAAAAATCTTCTTCTCCAGATCCAGCAGGCAGAATCTTTTGATATTTGGTATGCGACATTGCGGGGTGGATCTGATTCAAGTTTGTTCAAATCGGCCCCCTGGATTCATATTTGGGCTTAATATAGAAGCCCGAATTCGGACTTAGTGCATTTCGGGCAAATTTATTAAAAAATCTTCTTCTCCAGATCCAGCAGGCAGAATCTTTTGATATTTGGTATGCAACATTGTGGGGTGGATCTGATTCAAGTTTGTTCAAATCGGCTTCCTAGTTTCATATTTGGGCTCACTATAGAAGCTCGAATTCGAACTTAGTGCATTTCAGGCAAATTTCTTAAAAAATCTTCTTCTCCAGATCCAGCTTCAGAATCTTTTCATATTTGGTAAGCAACATTGTGGGGTGGATCTGATTCAAGTTTGTTCAAATCAGCCCCCTGGGTTTATATTTGAGCTCCGTATAGGAGCCCAAATTTTAACTTAGTGCATTTCAGGCATATTTCTTAAAAAATCTTCTTCTCCAGATCCAGCAGGCAGAATCTTTTGATATTTGGTATGCAACATTGTGGGGTGGATCTGATTGTGATTCATGAACGTATTTATTTGTAAAGTTGATAGAATCTTAGACAAAATTTGCAGAAAAGATCTACTATAGAAGGGGTGGTATCCAGGGTGAACCGTTTACCCAAATCTAGCAGTACTAATGCATTATTCACACAAATCTCCGTTCAAATTTTATGACCCCCTCATTGGAACACACGCATTCAGCTCATTCCAACAAAGGTCATATGCCATGTTTTCGAGACAAAGGAATAAAAATTTTAGTTATTCATGAAATTTTTAGGCAACTGTTGTCTGTTATTCACATTGCTTCATGAAATTTCAGTACTTTTAGAAGTTACCTCAGTAATCAAGGGTTAATTCCCCTTAATTAAATGTCGCCTCTAAAAACAACCACTTTGCATATCTTACCTTTTTACCAGCATAACTGCCAAAACTTGTCAGCATTCTTCGCAAAAATCGCTATTCAAATTTTAATTTTTGTCTCTTAAACATACATGTACTTATCGCTTGTAAATACCCCATTGGAATGAGCTTCCAATGAGAGGTCGCACACCATGCTTTTTGAGTCAAAAAAGCAATTTTTTTAGTTATTCCAGAATTTCGTACGTAAAACACAGCTTTATGACTTCACATTAAAATGAGCTCTCTAAGCTTGTTCCAATCAACATTCACGCACTATGTCTTTCACACAAAAAATAAAATTTTCCATTTATTCAGGAATTTTGTTTGCAAGAACACTCTTACCCCCCCCCCCCCCCCCCCCCCCCCCCCACACACACACACAAACACACACACACACACACACACAAACACAGACACACACATCTAAAAGTTTGTCAGCAAAAAAACAGTTACTTCAATTTTTAAATGCATTATAGGAACAACTTGCCTAATCAAATTTAAATACTTTTGCATCATTCTGTATCTAGAACAAACCATTTACCATATCTTTACGCAAAATTCTCCAGCATCATTCACAAAAAAACACCATTATTTATATATTCACATTTCTGTCTCAAAAATATATCTGATCATCCCATACCCCTATTGGAATAAGCTGTTTGAGCTTGTTCCAATGATGATAAAAAAAACTAATATTTTGGAAAATTTGTGAAAATTTTTGTTTTCTTGCATGCAAATACATACATGTAGCACATGGAAGATATCCACAGTTGGGGAGAGATGTCCAAGGCTATCTCTTCACATTCCTTGTTTGTGCTTCATGCTAAACCAGTTTGTCTGCAGAGATAAATTTGCTTTATTAAAAATCATTGGAGATTGGCCTAAAACTAATTTTAGGTAACAAATGTTGAACTTCAAACAAAATCTATCACTCAACCAGTTAATGTTGATGAGGCATGACATTGTGAAGGTGACCTAAAATACTTCTTAGAGTCACTTTGTCAGGTGAGCGATTAAGGCCACGTGGGGCCTCTTGTTTTATTTTATTTTTTATTTCTGTAATTATTTCTTTGCCATCAAAAGTTCATGTTCATGGTTTATGTTTTAGGCCCCATAATCTACAGAATAGCATGGGTGGTGGTGTATTTCGTCCCTTGAGGGCAAGAAGGCTTTGCAATGCTAAAGCATTGCAAAACCTTCTTGCACTCCAGGGACAAATATATCATTTTTTTTAACTTGGGTAAAATATCAGACATAAACCATTTAATTTTTTTTTTTTTTAAGTTTACATTGGTTATAAAAAGATAACATGGGGCGGCCAAAAGGCCCATGCTGGAGGGCCTGAGAAACAAATTTTAAATTTTTTTATAGGCCTTACTGATGCAGACTTTTAGGGATTGGAGAGGGGAGCACAGACCCCTGTGACTCCCCCCCCCCCCCAACCCCCATTCTGGCTGCTCCTATGTCTCAACTCCCACTGTACCACATCTGTCAATATGAAAAAAATTGAAATCAACTTTATTTTTTTCAAATTATTCTCCAAGAAGTGCTTCATTCATAGCTGCAATTTTCAATTTCATTTTAACAATGTTTTGTATGCATATCAAGGGAGGTAAGATTACTAAAAAATGTATTCTTGCTTTTTCCCTTCAAAGATATGAAAAAGTTTCTTACTGCCCTCCAGTAAAATTGATTTAACCCTCTGCACGTTGATGTCAAAATGGCAAAGTTTTCAGCAGCAAATATTTCCCATAATGCAGTTTGGTATTTAAGCAAATATATCTTTTTTGAAAGAGAGCTCAAACAGCTCTGTCAAACAGGATACAATTTGTTAAATTCATAGTTAAATAAGAGATAAACACGGTGACTGGGGAAAATTATGTTGCACTACCAGAGTGCTAGGGGTTAATTGTCACAGGTGTTACATTATTATTATCCTCGATGGGTATCTGGGTGGGATGGGGAAATCTCACCCGTGGGGCAAGATATTTGAGCCAGACACGAGGCTTGCTGAGTCAGAATCTGTTGATTTTTTATATACAACATCCTTCAAGTTTGTTCAAGTCAAATCCCTAAGTTGATATTTGGACTCCCTATTTTTCCATTACTGAAAATCTGGGCATTATTTCTGTGGTGCCATCCCAATACAAGAAAAAAATTCATCTTGTATAGACAGCAGAATTATAAATAATTAAATAACTTCATTCCTCTGTCGTTTTAACTAGCCGTAGATGGTAATTAAATCCTTCTTTAACTGGTTGAGGGCTAGATTAATTTGGGTGGTCTGAATTTGTTATTGAGAATTTGTTTTATCACAAATTAATGAAGAGTACCTACATGCACTCTCAAATAATTTGTAATAAAACAAATTTAAATAAGCAAAATATTATTTGCATTTGAACGAATATGAAACATGAGCAAGGAAAATGTTGACTTTTGCTCTGGTACCCTCATTTTTTGAAAGCCCTAATAGTTGCTTCTAGCACTCAACCAGTTATACAACTTTGGTCATGTGAGTGCCTCAGCCCCCATGGGGCCACTTGTTTTATTTGTTCTCTTTAAAGGTGAGTACATTACCTATTTTGATACTTATAATTTTAAAGTTTTTGGTCCAAATAGCCCTATAAATTCCTAAAATAATCCCTTTATTTTCTGTGAAATATGATCCTAAAATGCCTCTTATTTTTCACGAAAAGCCTGATATCATAATGCTTTTCAAGTTGAATTAAATACTAATTAATTGGAATATCTATATATATAACTGAGCAAAAATGAATATCTTTGTAAGTGAATGGACATTACATTGTATCAATGGTCATCTGCATGCAACAGGCCTTTATATTAACCCAAATTCAAGCCGGTAAAGGGTGTCCCCAAATTAAGAGATGGCTCCCATCAGCTTGTTGTAACATTCTAAAATGAAGATATTGGTTAAGAAATACCTTTATACCATGCAAAATGTAGGTCTTAGAAAGCCCTGTACTATATTCTATTTGTATGTAAATTGACAAATCACGTAGTTTCTCATTTTTGGGGACATTTTTTACTTGAATCCGATGTCCCCACATTAGACCAGTCTAAAGCCCTGGCATGCAAACTCCATGAAAAGTGATTGAATAGATAGCCCAGAACAGAATTTAACTGATGGCCTGAGAGTTTCGTATGAACACTGTGTCACTTGCAGAATTTTTCTTTTTGAAATGTGTGCATATTAAGTTGAATGGACTTATATTAGGTTTTTTCTTCTTCTTTTCAAGCCTGGAGAGAAATGCATGGTACTTCCAACGGTTCCAAAAGATAAAGAAGCAGAGTTATTCCCAGGAGGAGTGGAAACGCTACGTGTCCCTTCTGGCAAAGGCTACCTACGTATGACACCACATCCCAAGTAGTGCAACAAATGTACTTAACCCTCGACACACTGATGTTGAAATAACAAAATTTAAACATTTAAATTATACCCAAAATGCAACTTGGAATTCAACCAATTCACTCTTGTTTGCAACCCAGAAAATAAGCAGACTGTCATCTGCAAAATGAGGTCCCCAGAAGGTGAATTTAGTGATGCTACCCTGCACAGCAGGGTAGCATAACTAAATTTACCCTCTGCGAACCTCAGTCTGAATCAGGGTCTCAAAACTAAACAGAATGAGGTACCCAAAAGATAAATTGGCCCACTGTATGGGTCAACATCATCACATTCACCTTCTGAGGACCTCATTCTTAAAATGTCAGACTGTTTATTTTCAGGCCTGCTTGTTTGACAGAGCTCATTCAAAATTGAATTAAATTCCTAGTTGCATGATGGGAAACATTCCCTACTTCAAATTTCAGTATTTTGACTTGTGCAGAGGGTGAATTTAGTCTCAATTCAAATTGCAAAACATGAATATTTTATTTTATTCTGATTTTAAACAGTTGTTATAATTGGTTCTCGACTTTTCGTTGAGCCGACAGAAATCAATTGTCTTCCTATACTATTTACCGCTGTATTTTGCTTATGGTTGTGGATATTTTCTGTGGGTTTTTGATTGCCTAAAAGGACATTAAATTTGAAAAAATTAGTGAGGTTCTCATTTTTATGCATTCAACATGAAAAGATCAAGAAAAATGATTGAAAAATCAGCAGAAGTAAGGATGACATTTTTTTGGCATTGATACATCTGGGTAGGTATGAACAATTTAGGAACGTTCTATGTTGGCGATAAGTGGACAAAATCAAATCTGATTTGATACGTAGATAAAAATTAGGAAATCGGATCTTTACTTTTATCTGATGGCATCAGTGAATTACAGTCCTCCTCAAATGTGAGGCAAATTTTCTCAGTAGTTAAAACACCAAAATCTCTCCTCATTGCTAAAATATTCATACTTTTATAATTTGTTTGGTGGGAGCGCGGTGGCGTCCCGGTAACCGGTTCTTGTCAGATCACCAAAGTTAAGCAACATCGAGTCTGGTTAGTCCTTGGATGGGTGACCATCTGAGCAATAGATTCAGACTCCCATGTTGTGTCCTTGGGCAAGCACTTAACCCCAATTGTCCACATAAGGATATGATGACACTGTGTAGAGGTGCAGGCTGCAAGCCGAGAGGTCCTCGGTTCGAATTCCACCTGCGGCAACCGCGTTGTTGTCCTTGGGCAAAACACTTCATCTCCATTGCCCCTGTGGGGGCACGATGACGCCGTGTACTAAGGCGTACTGCACGTCGATGGTGCGCATGTCTTCAACCAATCTAACCCTGCCTGTGCTGCAGTGCAGAGTTATGATGTTGGGGAGCTGGCAGCTGCTCGTCGTTGCTCAGTGGTTCTCTCCGGGTTCTCCGGCTTCCTCCACCCGTAAAACTGTCACGGTCATGATTAGCCATTGTGAATAAGTATGTGACCTTAAACACCAGTAAATAAATATTGACAAGTTTGCATGAGCCCATTTTAACTTGTTGTAACATGTCTGTGGAAAAAATGGAGGGGCACATGGCCCCGTCTCCC
Organism: Pictodentalium vernedei; assembly: GCA_031216915.1. Classification (NCBI taxonomy): domain Eukaryota; kingdom Metazoa; phylum Mollusca; class Scaphopoda; order Dentaliida; family Dentaliidae; genus Pictodentalium; species Pictodentalium vernedei. Next base: position 31,841,777 of record CM062291.1, on the reverse strand, counting down.
CTCCCTACCCGATCCCACCACCTCTGTATGACATCAGAATGGTAAATATTGAGTGCAAATTCCTTAACACATTCATTAATCCTTTGAACCCTCGCTTCCTGGAATGGTATTACCTTTGTGCACACTTACAGTTGGATGGGTCAGTCCAATATCAATATACTAGGTGGATAAAATAATAACTGCAGTCTGCAGCCCCCTGGCTGCAGACTGCAGTTATTATTTTATCATCAATGCCTTGTGTATAGACCTCTTATAATAAGACAAAAATGGGACGAAATTATGCCTTGGACCGAAAAATCGGTCTTGCGAGTTCAAAGGGTTAAATTATGTGTAGCTTTTGGAGGGGAGCTTCTTTGTTTTTACCCCACTACATCCTTGAATATTTCATTTCTAGCATGGGGGCACGGTGGCTCAGTTGGTAGAGGTGCAGTCTGCAAGCCTAGAAGTCCTCGGTTCGAATTCCACCTGCGGCAACCGCGTTGTGTCCTTGGGCAAGACACTTCACTCCCATTGCCCACGTGGGGGCACGGTGACTTTGTGTACTAAGGCGTACTGCACGTCGATGGTGCACCTGTCTTCAACCAATGCTAACCCTGCTTGTGTGAAATCGGTATGTTGGGGAGCTGACAGTTGCTCGCCGTTGCTCGGTGGTTCTCTCCGGGTGCTCCGGCTTCCTCCACCCGTGAAACTGTCACGGTCATGGTTAGCCATTGTGCAGAAATATGTGACCTTAAACACCACTAAATAAATTCATTTCTAGTATCTTGAAATTCTAATTGTAAAGTCCTGGAAACACTTGGAATTGACTACGCATTCAAGTGCACGATCCCTGAATTAAATAATGTAACTTGCCTCGTATTATTGCAATGGGATGCTAAAATTGACAACCATAACTGAATCATATTTTTAAAAATTATTTTGTAAATTAACTTGTCAATATTTGTACTACGCAATTTAGAAACAGATGTGTTGATTTGTTTGAGGAATTCGCTACTTGCCATGCATTTTTACAGTGGGATGCTGGGATTGACAACAATGACTGAATCATATTTTTTTTTAAATGATTTTGGTAGTTTTTTACTTGTAAAAGCCTGTTCTTTGCAATTTGGAGACAGTTGTTTTGATTTGTTAGAGGTATTTTCAGAGTCAATGACCAAGAAGTTTTGTTTTCAGGAACTCAAAATGTGTTGTTAAGTCAACAACAAAAAATTTCTCGTTTCTTTGTCAAATTTCCCTCCATTTTATGATGAGAGAGGAATGCTTTTTTTTCTTTTCTTTTCTTTCTATTCCCCAAAGCAGTCCTGAAAATAGTTGGAATGAGAAATTCAACTCCATACATTATTTTGCGGAAAAAACAATGTTTTCAGCAGTACAGTGGAACCTGTTAATTGAATAGCCACTTTGCCAATGAAAACTATTCAGTTGACAGAAGTATTCAATTAACAGGGGTTGTGTTACTTTCCTGTATTCCAAGAGAAACATTTAGCATTTATTCTATTATATCTTGTTTGACAGAGCTCCATGAGCTCTGTCAAACAAGATATAATAAATAAATTAAATGCCTGTATTGGATGTACTGAAGCTAAATAGATCTATAAAGAAAGGAAAACTGGGAGAGTCAGGATAATTTCTCGACTATATCGGAGGTATGGTAAATGGTTTTGTGTTGGAAAATTATATTCAGTTAAAAGGGTTATTCAGTTAATGGAGGTAAAAATTTAACCAACTGTTTCTTGTTAGACAGAACTCAGTGATTCTATCAAAACTAGATATAGTTAGTTTTTAGTGAAATGGGTGCAAAATAGTATCGTTGAAAAGAGATTTCCAGGTAAAAAAGAAGGGGATAAAGCAGATTTTCTAGGACGAGGGAGATGCCTGAGAAATGAGAATTTTTTTTTGAAATTGTCTTATAGATATTTTCTTTTAATCATATATAATTGATACATGTATCACATTTCATTATTTCACATTAAATTTATTTCAATAGATATATATACATAAAATGCACATATACTCTTCTGTGTCTTATGTTTGTAATCATCCCTAAACCTTTATCCAATATAATAGGAATATGAAGCCTGCTCTACGGTAATATCGAATATTATTATATGACTATGTAATTTAACCTATAAATATCACTACTGTTTGATGATCTTTTCCTGGTCCCCGGAAAATCCACAGTGTGGAATCCGATTCCGTATCACTATAGTATGACAGACTATTTACGGGTGCGTCAGGCCTGGCATTCTTAAAAATGCCGGAGGGCTAAAAATCACTCCCCTCACATGGCCCATAGGAGCGATTAGCTCTCCTGAAGCTTACAAAAGCTAAAAATGGCAAAATGAAGTTTTACTCTCAATGAATTCTGCCTAGTGGGCTTTGTACATTTTATTTGGTGCTGCTAACAAGATAGTGTCTGTGAGACTGCTGCACTACCCCTTCCACACCTCCGGGCCTCAACAAGGCCCAGAGGTGTGGGAGGGGGCCGTGTGGTCATCTTACAGACACCACTAACATACATTTAGCAAAGATTTGAAAATATGTGGATTTTAGGAATAGGCTGTTATGATAACCATTATTAGTCCCCTACGGGAACCGTAAGGGGACTATAGGATTGCACTCCGTCTGTCTGTCCATCCGTCTGTCTGTTTTTATGTTACCAGCTCTCCCTCCAACATGCTTTAAGCTACACCTTTCATATCTGGTACATGGATAAATGGTTCTGAGGGGATGATGCACGTTCAAAATTTTTGTTCAGAATCCAAGATGGCGGAATGGCAGCCATTTTTGTTGTGTTTTTTAAGCTTTTTTTCCTCTATTTTCATGTTACCACCCCTCCCTCCAACATGGTTCAAGCTACACTTTGCATATTTGGCACATGGATAGAGGGTTAGGAGGGGATGATGCACGTTCAAATTTTTTGTTTTCAAAATCCAAGATGGCGGCATGGCGGCTATTTTTGTTGTGTTTTTTAAGCTATTTTCTCTATTTTATGTTACCACCCCTCCCTCCAACATGGTTCAAGCTACACCTTTCATATATGGTACATGGATAAAGGGTTGTGAGGGGATTATGCACGCTCAATATTTTTTTTTTTTTAAATCTAAGACCTGTCTGTCTGTCCGTCTGTCTGTCTGTTTTTATGTTACCACCTCTCCCTCCAACACGCTTTAATATTTGGTACATGGATAAATGGTTCTGAGGGGATGATGCACGCTCAATATTTTTTTTCAAAATCCAAGATGGCGGAATGGCGGCCATTTTTGCTGTGTTTTTTAAAAAAGTGCCGTAGGGAACCAATACCACCTCGGTGGTCAAACAGTTGTTTTCTAAAGCTAGGAGGGCTAGTTTTCGCCCTCCTTGATGTTTTTTTAAGGCGAGCAGTAGGCGAGCGAATAAATTGCTCTCCTGAAAATGCCAGGCCTGGTGCATTCGAATTCACAGTAATTGTTTATCAAAATTTGGCAATTGTTCAATGAAGCATTTTCAAACATACCACGGACTGAATGTTTATCTTGTTTGTTGGATTTTACAAAGTGGAGAATTGTAGTTTACAACTCCTGGAACTGGATTTTTTTTTTATCTGATTCAGAATAGCTGGATTTGTTACTTTCGGAGGAACTGATGCAGATGCATTGCTCAGAATGTCATGCAAGTGGAAACAAAAATAGTTCTTTTCTATTTAATCCAATTTACCAAAAAAGGGTTTGGGGAATTGTTAATGCTAGCGTTGGTACGTGGTGTTGAACTCTTAAGTTATATAATAAACCTTTTATCACTACAGTGAAGTGATCTGAGGCATTGCATCATGTCTGGTTGAGGTCAGATGGCCGGATCAAACTCGCTGCCTGTGGCAGCTCGTTTGATCCGGCGATCTGATCTCAGATCGATGTGATACTACAACCCAGATCACCTCGCTGTAGCCAAATGTATTTACCATTCACTTTCTGTTGGGCTTTAAGTTTTATACGGCTACTTATAGAAGTGAGCAGTATCATTATATGGCTATGGGTATGTTTCAGTGAACTATTCCGGTTTACATGGTTTACTATTCCATGTAAACTTAAACCGTGGTTTAGAAATCCCAGTGGAACGATATGTTTAACCCATTGATACTTTTGTACGCCTTGTGACATACGAAATCAAACAGCGCGTTGATACTTAGTGATCATTTGTTTTGTTATTATTTTTCGATTTTTTTAAAGTTTTAATCTCAATTCCTATTTTTTCCCGAGTAGTGCTCAGTGACAATCGTTGAGCCAAATGTTATCGCAACTTAAAATACTAATATAATCCTGCTGTCAAGACTTCTTAACTGGTTGAGTACTAAAAGCCACTATCAGGACTTTCAAAAAATGAGGATACCAGAGCAAAAGCCAGCACATCCCTTGCTTATATTTCATATTCAGTCAAACACAAAAAATATTTTGTTTATATAAATTTGTTTTATTACAAATTATTGGAGAGTGCCTGTGGGCACTCTCCAATAATTTGTAATAAAACAAGTTTTGAATAACAAATTCAGACCACCAAAAATAATCTGGCTCTCAACCAGATAATCACTAATGTGAAAAATATCTTATTTGTACTTTCCGTCGTTTGACGTCGCATTTTGAAAAACGTTGAAGAAACTGAATTCCCAGTGACGTTTGAACGTCAGGATAATTAAAGTCTCGAAGGGTTAATGTGAATACTATTCCATGTAAACCCCTGCATGAACACATTGTTAGGAGGGAGATATCCAAAGTGTGGGAAACATATCCCTGCTTTCATTTTTAAACAGTCTTAGAAAACCATCATTAAAAAGGCCCTCGTAAGAAACTTTCCAGTGATGGTGTCAAAAATTGCTTTACTGCTATCATGGAAATAAAATGGCCAAAAAGGATCTTCAGAAAGTTGTAACAATTTTTCTGAGAGAAAAACACCGAATATTTTTGAAAAGCCGCTTTTATGGGCTAAATAAACTTTATTAACTATTTTATAGTTTCTTTCTCTTTAGTTATAGAATTTTTTATGAACCTTGCGTTGTTTATTTCTTTTTCGACACTCGAAATCAGAATATTTTTTTTCTGTTGCTGTGCAAGGTCTAGAACTTCTATGTGTGTTCCACTGCGCATGTCAAGAATAGAATGATAAACCAGATAAACCTGCCCTCAAGGAGGTTTAGATGGTTTAATCCAGAATGATAAACCAGAATATAAACTGCTCAATAAAACAACCTGGTTTTTATTCCGTGTGTCTGCGCATGCTCATAATAAACCAAGTAAACTGGAATAGCTCACTGAAACATACCCCAGGTCTGTTCATCCGTCCATCTGTCCCTCTGTTTATTTTTAGCTCGGCTGACTTTCCGTCAGGGGAGCTATAGTGATCACTCACCGTCCGTCATCCGTGAACATGGTGTTTGCATCTTCTACAAAACCACTGAACCAATTTAATTGAAATTTGAGATAATAGTTTGTTATGACATCGCATTTTGATTTTGTTCAAAATCAAGTTGCCTCGCCTCTCGGTAGTGCCACGCCCAAAAAGTATGCTCTAAATCTTAAAAAATCTTCTTCTCATGAACCAGCAGTAGCAGAGACTTGATATTTATTTGTTCAAGAGAAGTTCGAGGAGCTATATTTGCCTTTGTTATGGGAGGAGCAAGAATTTTTGCCCCGCCCAAAATTTCTATTTTCCAAAACCGAAAGGCTAATTTGAACCAAATTTGATATGAGGGCTTATTGAGACATAAGTACTTAATTTATGCCAAAAAGAATTTTCCCGTCGCCTTATGGGAACCGCAGGAGCTAAAAATAGAAAAAATTTAAAATGCCCATATCTTCAAAACTTCAGGGCACTGAAAATTCTTATTTGGTGTGAAGCTTCCTTAGGACCAACAGAATGGAATGGTAAAAAAAAATTGCTACCGGTTTTATCATGGGTACTTTTGGAGGACTTTTGAAAAAGTGCTTTTTAACACTGTGGGTAATGAGAAAAACATTTAAGACCACTTTTCTCCCAAACCACTGCTCCAAAACTTTAAGATTTCACATAGAACATCTTTTGAAGATTGTTTCACATGTGTATTGAAACCAAATCCCTGGGTCCATATTTGGACTCTCTATGGGAGCCCAGATGTTTAAATTAGTGCAGTATGAGGAATATTCTTTAAAAATCTTCTTCTTCAGATCTACCAATCAGAATCTTTTGATATTTGGTATGCAGCATGCTTGGGGGTGAGATTCAAGTTTGTTCAAGCCAAGTCCCTGGATTCATATTTGGGGAGCCCAAATTATAACTTAACTTAGTTAAAAATGAGGAATTTTCTTTAAAAATCTTCTTTAGATTCAGCAGTCAGAATGTTTTGATATTTGGTATTCACCATCCGTAGTGGGGTGAAATTCAAATTTGTTCAAGCCTTGTCCCTGTGGGAGCTCAAATTGAAACTTAGTTCAAAATGAGAAATTTTCTTTAAAAATCTTCTTCTTCAGATCCAGCAGTCGGAATGTTTTGATATTTGGTGTGCAGCATCCTTAGGGGGGTGAGATTCAAGTTTGTTGACTTCAAGTCCCTGGGTTCATATTTGGGCTCACTGTGGGAGCCTAAATTATAACTTAGTTCAAAATGAGGAATTTTCTTTAAAAATCTTCTTCAGATCCAGCAGTCGGAATGCTTTGATATTTGGTATGCAGCATCCTTAGGGGGGTAAGATTCAATTCAAGTTTGTTCAGGCCAAGTCCCTGGGTTGATATTGGGGCTCCCTGTGAGAGCCCAAATTATTACTTAGTTCAATATGAGGAATATTCTTCAAAAATCTTCTTCACATCCACCAGTCAAAATCTTTGGATATTTGGTATACAGCATCCCACTGGAGGTGAGATTTAAGCTTGTTCAAGCCAAGTCCCTGGGTTCATATTTGGGCTCTCTGTGGGAGCCAGAATTATTACTTAATTTCGATATGAGGAATATTCTTTAAAAATCTTTTTTTTTAGATCCACTGGTCAGAATCTTTGGATATATGGTATAAGCTTTTCTTAGGAGGGGCAGATCCAACATGTTGAAATCGATTCCCTGGGTTGATATTTTGGCTACCATGTCAGGTGAGCGCACTCAGGCCCCCAGGGGCCTCTTGTTCTTTGTGCAAGAAAAATAACTTGGAAACAAAATTGACCCTATTTTTAAGGTCGATTAGTGTTGACTAAAGACACCTTTTCGATAATCATTATTTATCACATGAACACCAACCAATGGCACATTACAGAAAATATTCACAACACTTCTAATATGGGAATAAAGTCTTGAAGAATTGAATTAATCTCTTAATTTTCATTAACTGTCTACATGATACACAATTAGCAGACGACAATTGCAGAAAACATTTCCTAAATAAGTAAATATTTTAATTTTTTTCTTCAAAACATAGCTTGATGGGCTTGTTCCAATGAGGGGTCATAAGTTCTGCATTTCAGGCAATAATATAAAAAAGAAGAAGATACTAAAATTTGGATGGCGATTTTTGTGAACAGTGAGGCCAGCTTTAGTCATTATGTTAGCTATTAAAGTTTAAATTACACATTATGTGATAAAAAGAATCTCAAATTCAATTTGAAATAAAATTTTTAACCTTGTTCACTACAATCGGTAAAGTTCAATCAATTTTAGTGAACCCGGTACTTAACCCCTGCACACTGATGTCAACATATCTAAATTTCAAGCCAAAAAAAATTCCCATAATGCAACTAGACATTTAACCAATTTAATCTCGTTTGACAGAGCTCATTGAGCTCTGTCAAACGAGATTAAATTGGTTAAATTTCTAGATGCATTATGGGAAAAACAGCTTCCTGAAAGTTTGGTATTTTGACATCAGAGTGAAGGGGGTTAAATTTCAAATGAAATCACAAATGATAAGAAATATCTATTTCTAGAATAATCACTATGATAGCCATCTTGGATTTTTCATAACTTCTGTGTGTCTGTTAGGGCCTTAAATTTTGGGTTGAATCAAATCTCCAATCAAATCAAGCACCAGATTTTGAATCTGATCTCGAAGCAAATCTCACTGTTTTTCAAGTTGTGGATATTGCACCGTCTTACAACCGTAAATATTGTCCGTCTTCACTGAAGTATTGAGTGCAATGGCACCTCATGCAAATCAAGCAAAAGAACGGAATATTCCAGAACGAAATCAATGTAATTTCGGATGTGGAACCTACTTGAACTCTTCTTCTATCATCAGGTCTCCTGTACAGGACACCCCCTCCCTCTCCCCACCCTGCCCCCTCCTGTACAGGAGACCTGATGATGGTAGAAGAGTTGAAGAGGAGACTCTAGGATTTTTACGACATTTCAACGATTTTAACAATTTTGAATCGGTGTGATGGGATCGCGGTGGCTCAATGGCAGACTGTTGGACTTTTTTGCTAGAGGTCCCGAGTTCGATCCCCGTCCAGGACGACCCGCATTATGTCCTTGGGCAAGGCACTTTATCCCGGTTGCCTACATGGGGGCACAATGACGCTGTGTACTAAGGCGTACTGCACGTCGATGGCACACATGTCTTCAACTGCTGTAATCCTGCTTGAGCGGAGCTTGAACAGAGTTAGAATGTTGAGGAGCTGACATTTGCTCGTTGGTGCCTGGTGGTTCTCTCTGGGTTCTCCGGCTTCCCCCACCTGTAAAACTGTCATGGTCACAATTAGTCATTGTGCATAAGTATGTGACTTAAACACCAATAAATAAATAAATGAATCGGTGTGATTGAAATTAAATTGAATCGAATCATGGGGACTATTTCAAATCGAATTGTCGCTGCAATAACTTGAAAATCTAATGTCAAATGAATCTTGGATGGGGTTGGGGTGGGGGGGTTATTTGATGCATTTGCATGGATCACAGTTGAAGTTACGTATAGTAATCAGCAATTTTTCGTATCCAGTATGACCCACAAAGGTACCCATCATAGATTCTTGGGGTAATTTTTACTTGTCCAATCAATAACTTAATATATAAATAAATAATATATTCACTGGATGCCATTTTTACAGTAGATTAGTAATGACCAGAAGAAGGTTCCTTTCTTTTATCAGTGTTCCTGCGTATCCCCAGTTTAGCCACCTGAATTCCCATCAATTGTAACCAAGCCTGAAAATAAGCAGACTGTCATGTAAAGAATGAGGTCCCCAGAGGGTGAATTTCTACTGATTTAACAGTCTTCAGAGAGCATGGTGGCCCAATGGTTAGAACACTGAACTTCACACCGATAGCTCAGTCACAATTAGTCTGGTTATCCATTATACAGAAATATGTGACCGTAAACACCAATAAATAAATAAACAAACCAATAGGTGCATGGTTAAGTTTTAACTAGTAGTAACCAAGCCTGGATATAAGCAGACTGTCATCTGCAAAATGAGGTCCCAAGAGGGTGAATTTAGTGATGCAACCCTGCACAGCAGAGTAGCATCATTAAATGTACCCTCTATGAACTTCAATCTGAATCGAGGTCTCGGACCTAAACAGAAAGTGATACCCAGATGATAAATTCGGGGATTCTTGACCACTGTATAGGATATCATCAGCAAATTCACCCTCTAGGGGCCTCATTTTGCAAATGATGGATTGCTTATTTCCAGGCTTGATTGTAACGAATATGCAAGCCAGAAAATAAGCAGAATGTCATGTGCAAAATGAGGTCCCCAGAGGGTGAATTTAGTGATGCTACCCTTCATAGCAGAGTAGCATCACTAAATTTACCCTCTGTGAACCTCAATCTGAATCAGGTCTCAAAACTAAACAGAAAGAGGTACCTAGAGGATAAATTGGCCCACTGTATGGGTTAGCATCATCAAATTCATCCTCTGGGAACCTCATTTTGCAAATGTCAGACTGCTTATTTTGAGGCCTGCGAATATGACAACCAAAAATAATTTACAAAGCTATCAGTTAAAATGGTTCACATGAAGGTTCCATATTCAGTACTTTGCTAGATCAATATGGCTGCCATTGTAGCCATCTTTGATTTTCTTGTAATTTATATTTGTCCATGGATTAACTAATCAAATATTCAGTGGAGGATCCCATTTTTATGGCAGATTAGTAATGGTGAAAGGAAGGTTCCTTTCTGTAATCAGTGTTGAGGCATATCCATTATGGACCCTATGGCAACCATCGTTTTCGTTATAAAGGTGATGTTGGAATTAGATATGTTAAAACCTGTTTTGGGAGACCACTGTTGTGAGAGACCACCTGTCTCTAGAGACTGCTGTGACCCTGTACTTTTTAGTTGTCTTAGTCTGTAATGCACCTGTCATGAAAGACCACCAGGCCTGTCATGAGAGCCCACTTTTGTCTGTCAAATAGGGTGGTCTCAAAACAGGTTCTGCTGTATATCGAGAAACTGAACCGATACGGTGTCATGGGGATACCAAAAAACCAATCACTGAATACTGAAACTGTCTGAAGTTTCAAATTTTCCAACATTCACTATTTCTTGGGCCTTGTAGAGGCTTGATAGCAGCTGAAGGGTTCATTTTCATGAAAGAAGTGGCTGATTTTATTTCAGTTTTGTTAATCCACGGGCCTGGGCAATTGTCCTTAATTCTCACTAGACCACAAACTGTATGTGTCCAGCTGTTAACCCTATACCTAACATGAAAAGCAGACGACACTTGCAAACAAAATTCTTGAATAACTCATTTTTTGTCTCAAAAACAGGTTATAACCCCTCTTTTGAACAAGCTCGTTCCAAAGAGGGGTCATAAGCTATGTTTTTGAGACAAAAATTTTTAAAAAATAATGAAAATTAATTCGCGATTTTTGTTAATAGCGCAGGCCGGTTTTAGCCGTTATGTTGGGTAAAGTGTTAAACAGTTATTTCTAGTCAAGTCTTGGCTGCCTGTTAACTGGAAGAGTGCTAAATTTTATTTTGCCAACAAAATTTGTTCACATGTCTTTGCCTTGTTACAGTTTATAGGAGAGTGCCTGTGGGCTCTGCCTATGGGCACTCTCCTATAAATTGTAACAGGGCAAATCTTAACAGACTAAATAATATCACTTCAAAGATAATATGAAGCACAGTCGCTGAATTTGAAGCCTTTAAGTTGCAGTACCCGCACTTCAGAATAAAGCCCAAATATGGGCTTCTAGCACTTTACCAGTTAAGGCAGCCATGAGTTGACTAGAAATCACTGCCCAGGTAATTTGTTTGTTGTCAGCAGTTCACCCTGAAGCTGAAGATGACATGGTCCTCAAATAGGCCCTTAAAGGTTAAGATGTGTTTAGAAGAAGTCACAAAATCACTGTATGATTTGTTTTTAGTGGAAGTCTGGGTCACAGAAACATGTTGACTGCACATCAAGGGAAGTAACTGTTGGCATGATTGAGAAACTTGGAAACTCGACGTGCTGCTGAACAGTTCAGCCATCGCCAAGTCATCACCAACTTGATTTTGTTTTGGTTAATTCATATAAAGGAAATGCTATTTTTGAGAGATTTTTAGTGTGTTCTCTATTATAGTTGATGAAGCCTACGAAAGACTTCAATTCCTGCTAACATGTAGGAATAGACCAATTTTGAACGTTACAACACTGACGTTCTCTGGATCTACGGACATTCCATCAGGGCTTACAATCTCACCAAGAAACTTGACTTCTGACTGGAACAGCGCACGTTCTGCTGGTTTCAGTTTTAAATTCTTAGCCCTAAACCTTTCAAAGACAGATTCCACTGATATAATATCCAGATTAACAGAATGTTCTCATTTTGAGACTCTTTTCTGGATCTAGGGTATCAAAAACGTGTCATGGCGAATCGCCATGACACCCCTTTTGAACACCCAGCATCCACAAGCCATATTTTTTTTGCGTTTCTCCCGCCGGACGGAACCATGGTCGAAACGATGAGTCCGGGGACTCTCTTGCTCCCCTGTTGGTTGGGGATCATAGTAAGGTCCATGGGGGTTAGGTCGTACATTTGTAGATTGCTTGTCCTAATATCTGTGTCTGTGAAAAGGTAGACAGTCGCCAATACATGAAAAACCTCAAAATATCCGCTCAGATGCAAGGAGATGGGGTTTTTGAACCCTGGAATTCAAAATTTTGAATTCCAGGGTTCAAAAGCCCCCATCAAGGACCCTTCGCCGCCCCATATCGGACACATTTATTTCTCTCCAGTGGGAACCCTGATTTTGTTACCTTTGTTATCTAGCTCAAACTTTAGGGACCCTCACTCCCCCCTCACCCTTTTATTAAATGGAGCTGGGCCAGGCTCTGCGAGTTTGTAACCTCCCCCCCCCTCAAGCACACACTTACTTTGGGCTGGCTACGCCACTGATAGCTCTTGATAATCATCCCAACAAATATTTCTTGAGCAGCAGAATAAACCGAAAATGCAAGCGGCCTGAACGTACTGATTGGAGGCAGAAACGTCCCTAATTGTCATCTGCTGAAATAGCTGGCGGTCGAACCGTCCGTGTCCCGTTGCAGTCAGTCATACAAGTTCAATAACCTTATTAAAAGAGGGGCAATAACTCGAAAAATACGATGTGACAACATGCATATCGATATGTTGAAGTTCATACGCACCGTTATTCATCATACAATATAAAAAATATCCGATGCAAAGTGTGAGACAAGTTGTGGATAAAAGTTCGAGACGGACTTGTTCAATAATCTTGGTGAAAAGGGAGATAACTTGAAAATTAAGGTGCAACAGCATGGCTTTATAATATGCACAAGTTCCTATAACGGTTCCTCATTATAAAAAATATCAACTGTCCAATGGAAAGTGAGCGACCAGTTGCGGTTAAACGTTTCAGACGGACTTGTTCAATAATCTCTGTGAAAGGGACAAAAGGTTTTGAAAAGTAAGTACAGTGATATGTCGTAGGTCAAACGCTAGGTCAACGCGCAAGGTCATGTCACGGTTATTCATCGTACAAAATATCAAAAAAATATCCAATACAAAGCGTGAAACAAGTTGCGTATAAATGTTTGGAACGAACTGACGAACGGATGCCTGTATACCCACGTTAACGCAGGGAAGCCCTCGGTAGTGGGCAGCGTCTTGGTATAAACAATTGGCTAAACTTGACTGACTACCCATATTAGCTGACCACAGATTAAAACTGACCTTAAACACCAATAAAACGGATTATAGAATATTTTATTGCTTGGGGATCCAAATTAATCAAACGGAAAGAGGAAGAGAGTAAGAGAGATGAGAAAACATCGCCAAAGAGTGGCCAGGTCGCAATCAGTTTAACAGAGGTGTGGAAGGAAAGTAAATGAAGTAACCAAGGAGAGATTGATCTTACTGGGCAAAAAAACAAGGGCGGCAAAGCCGCAGCAAAACCTCTTAAGAAGGAAGATGGCTCTTTCACCCGCACCGACAAAGAGAAGGCAGACACCTTTGCCGACCTCCTAAGAAAAACGCATCGCCCGTATCAAGGCACGGGCAATGATGACGCCGTCATCAATGCGATTGATGACTTCATCAATGAACACCCCGATGTCTACCGGGACACCAATTTCGATAACGAGCCAGAAGAAGGGGACGATGATGACCTTGTCACCCCCATCACCAATGACGATATCATTAATGTCATAAAAAAATGCAAAAACTTCTCCTCACCCGGCGAAGACGAAGTAAGCTACAAAATTCTAAAACAAAGCCCAAACTCCCTAATCGAAAAACTAAACAAACTATTCAACGCATGCCTCACCCATGGCTACTTTCCCAAATGCTGGGAAAAAGCCATCGGTGTCATGATACCAAAACCCGATAAGGACCCCTCCGATCCAGCCCGCTACCGCCCAATCAGCCTGCTCAGCTGCATAGGTAAGACATTCGAAAGAATCCTTACCAATCGGTTCAGGGAGCACCTTGAAGACATCGACTTCTTCAATAAATGGCAAAGAGCCTACAGAAACCGTAAACAAGGCATCGAACATGTCTACCGACTAGTGACCCCAATGAAAACTGCTATCAACAATCAGCAAATAGGCGCGGCAGTCCTACTAGACGTCGAAAAAGCATTCGACTCTGTTTGGCATAATGGAATGCGCTACAAATTATCTAAAATGAAACTCCCCATGAAACTTCTAAGATTACTATCCTCCTTCTTAAACGATCGCGAAATTAAAGTCAGTGTGAACAATGAAATGTCCGACAGTGTCCCCCTTGAAGCAGGCACCCCCCAAGGATCTGTCCAAAGCCCCCTCCTATACATCTTTTTCGTAAATGACCTTAGCTTCTCCGATGACCGCGTTCAGGTTTCCCAATTCGCGGATGATAAGGGCCTCTGGGACTCTAACAATACGGCCAATCTGCTCCAAAAACCTCTGCAGCGCGCTCTCGATGACCTAGAACAATGGTGTGCCAAATGGAGAATAAAGCTAAACGCCAATAAAACCCAACGAATCACCTTTACTCGCAAGAAAAATAAATGTGATTTTGAGCTAAAACTTATGGATAACACCCTCCCGGAATGCAAAGAAGCGAAATTCCTGGGCATCACCATTGATCAAAAACTGTCCTTCAACAAACATATCGACGACATGGCAAAAAAAACTACCAAACGAATTAACTTACTGAAAATGCTTAAGGGAACTTCATGGGGGGGGGGGGGGGGGGGCCAACCAGTCCACCCTACTCAAACTATACAAATCCTTTGTGCGCCCAGTACTCGAATACGGTGCAATCATATTAACTGACCTCAACCAAACTAATATGGGAAAACTCCAGAGGGTCCAAAATCACGCGTTTAGAGTTGCCATCCGCGCCCCATGGGACACACCCATTAAAACACTCCACGACAGGGCCGATATCCCCACCATTAAAGACCGCCTAGCCACCCTGGCTGCGAAAAATCGTGACCGGTTAGCCGACAGCGAACTAATCTCCGAACTCGGAACCATTTGCGAAAGCCGGCAAAAGCCCAAAAATTGCAATCAAAACTAAGACCGCTCGAAAAACAGTCAGCGGGCATAAACAACACGGGGAACAAAGGGGAAGGGTAGGTAGGCCAAGCCACTGTCAAGCAAACCTACTGCGACCCCCAGTACGACATGTCCTGCTCCAGGCATGCTACAATGCGCGGAACCAAACTACCCTGCCCAAACTCGTGACCCCAAATAAACTGAATTTAATCTGAATATGGTCGAAACCAGCGAAGGGCATAACAGAAACACCCTCGGGTGTGGTTTAGTGTCTAAACCTGTTACCCTCCCGCTACAAACTCACTATCACCCTATGAAGGTGATCTAACAGGCTGATCAGCAGCTTAACTGTGATCATAATTAAAACATAATGTGCTACTTTTATCTCTTATTCTAATGAAAACTAATTCTGCATTCTTCTTTTAAGCAGGTACACAGATGCTCTTTGACCAGCACCCCAATAACCGCTACGGACAGTCCAACCGTTACAGAAACGGTAACCCCAATGGTTCTTGTACATCCTCCGCTCCATCCCTAAAAGTGGTCGACCACTTTAGGGGAGGCGAGCGTTGGTCCTGCGTCCCGCCTCTGCCCCTTTTTGTAAGCGCATTGCGCATCTTTTTGTCCCAACCCAATAGGATTACAAATGCAGGCCTGCCCCCGAACCAGGGAAGTTCGGGTCTTCTTCTTCTTGGTGGTCCCCGAAAGGGGTCGTTGTTGTTTGCCTTCAAAGAGTCCAACCAAACAGAGACAGCCTGAGGCAGATTATACATGCCAGTGATGGCCATCACTCAAAATCATCCTCGAAGTGGCAGACTATACTTGCCCGAAAATCCAGATCGACTGCACCCTCGGGGAGAGGTAGTACCTTTGTGAGAGGACCCAACCTCTCACACTGGTCCTCACCCGAGGGTTCAACCGACATCAGCCAAGAGACCATCACGACGCAACTGGTGACACCTGCCGAGTACCGGAAGCCGTTCCTCCTTCGACACGCCTAGACATGTGAGAACTAATCATCTACAGTCAACGAGGGTCGAAAGGGGCTTGTCCCCCATACCGTCCCTGCGCGCCTTCGGCGCGCGAAACCATTCCTTTCTCAGATTGATCATCCAATGTTCGTTTGAACTGTCATTTGGATAATCGGGCCTAAAACGTTCCACTTCATTGAGTAAAAGCGTGGAGTTAGTTCCCTTGCATCGCATTTCGCAATTTTCCACCTTGGTTTTGGCGAACTTTTTTAATGAAAAAATCTGCACACAAACTGTTGCCATGTTCCCTTTCAACACTCATCAAACACACACTTTGGGTTTGCAAAGAAAACATCTGCATCTATTCTATGCAAATAATTTCCAGTGGCGACGCTAGCTTTTGTTTGGGTTCGGGAAGGAAAGGTCTGGAAAAGTTAACTGAACGCTTTGAACTGACACTGCATTTTCTCTTAAAGAAATAAAAATAATTTTTTTTATTTAAAAAAAAAACAACCCTCGAAGAGCTTGTTCCTGGCGGCGCCAGAGTTACAAAAGTGAGGGGGTACAGTTGGGGATTATGCAGCGCCAAGCTGGGGTGGGTTTGGGGGGGGGGGGGGGGTCCTCTCCCTAAGTTGAGAAAATTTTTAACTGTTTTGCAACAAAATCATGCGAATATGGATATCATTGGAACCGGCTGAACAAGCCGGTTCCAATGATATTCATATTTGCATGATTTCATTGAGTTATACCTTTGAGGATTTTTCTAAAATATTAAATTTTATTTATTTTTTAAAATTGCTGTAGGCTGAATTCCAAACGGATGCCTTGCACGCTCTCGATTCTAGCATTCGTCGAAAACTCTTAAGCACTATGTTTCAGTCCGTTCAAACGCGGCATGCCTTGTTGCAATTTGGACCCTCGACTCTTGTTTGTTGTTTGCAGGGGGACGGGGGGGGGGGGGGGGGGGGGTAAACATAATTTCAAAACTTCTCTGATTTAGTGCACTTGGGAATATGGGATTAAGCAGACCGACCATTACACCACAACGTTCAATACAACAAAAATTAAAATGATAGTATTGTTTTACTACGCTTGGCGAAAAAGTGGAGGGGTAAGTACCCCACATACCCCTCCATTGCACCGCCACTGGCTGTCCTAAGGTATGTTTGGGGGAAGAAAAAAATTTGAGCGGATTCTAACAGCCCTCACCTCCTCCCATTTTAGTAAGGGTCTCGATCCGCTACTGAAAGTTCGAAATATTCTTCCGACACCGCACCCTAAAAGTGGGGGAATCCAATTTCATGGAATCGGCTAGAAATCCCACTTTCGGAATCCGTTTTATGGTCTCCTTTGCTTGTAGAATCTATTTTTATCGTATGAGGGGAGGAGCGCGGTGGCTCAGTGATTGACTTCTATGCTAGAGGTCCCGAGTTAGATCCCCGCGTTGTGTCCTTGGGCAAGGTACTTTATCCCGTTTGCCTACATGGGGGCATGACGGCGCCGTGTACTAAGGCGCACTGCACGTCGATGGTGCACATGCCTTCAACCGCTGTAACCCTGCTTGAGCGGAGCTTGAGCAGAGTTAGAATGTTGAGGAGCTGACAGTTGCTCGTCGATGCTCGGTGGTTCTCTCCGGGTTCTCCGTCTTCCTCCACCCGTAAACCTGTCACAGTCACGATTAGCCATTGTACAAAAGTATCTGACCTTAAACACCACGAAATAAATAAATGGTATGAGGGCTATGGAAAACACCTCATTGATAACCTCGTGAACCCCATATTGGTGATGAACGGTTACGCCCCACGGAATCCCATGCAGGGAATCCCTTCGATAGTCTGTGTATGCCATTAGAACCCCCCTTTTTATTGCATGTAGCTATGTGCAATGTTTTTTGTGTGACACATTGTACATTCCAAAACAAATTCCCAATTGGAACCCCCATGACGTAAATTTTCACAATGGCCCCAGGCCCTTTCGCAAAGAGGACAGAAGAATGCCTGTGTAACGATGTTTGAGTATAAATGTGTAAGTACATTATTTTCTTGAAATTATAATTCCATCGAGCACTATGGAAATCTATTGTTTTTCAAACTTTGTCAAAATACACGCCAACCAAATGTCTTAATTGGTAGAGTGCTAGAAGCCACTATCAGGGCTTTAATATGAAGAGCAGGTACCCCAGCCTAAAGTTGTCATATTTTGTGGATGTGCTTCATTTTATCGTATAAGTGAAATTACTTAGTCTTCATGGGTTTGCCTTGTTACGATTTATGGGAGAGTGCCTCTTGGCGTGTCTCTCGGTGTGCCTCTTGGCACTCTCCCATAAATTGTAACAAGGCATAGACACGTAAACAAATTTTGATGACCAAAAATAACTTAGCACTCTACCAGTTAAATATCCCAGCATATTCAGGGAGTGGCTAGAGGTTTCCGATGGGGGGGTAAAATTTTGAAAATGAAGCCATGAAAGGGGGCTTAAAATTGATTCTAGTAACAGAAATGCCAACACATTTATGATGGATTTATCAGGTTGTTATTATTATTTGGTATTATTCTGAAAATTAAATATGTGCTAACAAAATGCTCAAGCTAAGAACTTTGAGCAATTCACACTCTCCTAACATTAAATCAGATCTTAAGCAGGAATGATCAATTTTCGATGTTTTATCATTTTGTAACTGTGACTGATGGAATTAACTCAGGATAACTATTTTATATGATGCGATTTTTTTGAAATGCATTTCGAGGATTTTGTTTATTACCATAAGTAAACGTACTATAGAAATCTCGTATCGATTGACATCATGTACATTTATGAAGCTCGATATTGAGTATACTGTAGTTGTAAATAGTAACAGCTGGAATTTTTACCGATTTGAAACAGAGTTGGAATTTTAGGAAGTGAAGGAGACATCAGCATCACCAAAGCTGCTCTAAAATCCAGATAGATGGAATTTCCAACTACTCATGACTTGGCCTCCGAATTTCCAACTATAGGAAATTTTGGCCAGGATTGGGGGGTGACCCCCCCACCCCACCCCCCACTCTCACCACATTCTTGATCATATTCAGTCCAACTGTCCACAAACATTGTGTAAAGAACTGCAAATCGAATTTGATCTTGGTAGCGCTCAGATCAGTACAAATTAGAAATTGAGGCAACTATTTTTTTCAGGTAACCCTTCTCTTGTTGTCGACCAGGCGGTCCTAGTTCGTACTACCCCACCCATACCCGTGACAATTTTGCAAAATTTAGTGCTCTAAAAGCGAATCTGGGGAATTTATAGAGTGTGTGGTGGGGGACCGGGGAGGCCTCCACCGGGAAAAACATTTAATTTTTGAACCCCTGAGATTCTATAAATTGGAGAAACTTTTGGGCTCAATGTTGTGCGAAAGTTGCATTGGGTCAGTGTTTTGGGGGCAGCGAAATGTTTTAGGACCCCCCCCCCCGTAGCTACGCCACTGGATACCAATATGTTTACAGCACCTCAACATCTTCTTGCAAAATTTCATTAAATAAGAGTGTGTATTCTAGGTTGCTAATTTCAGTCTTCTAGAATATTCCAGCTTAACTCATTAAATTTTGTAATAATCTGTTGAGGTGCTGTGTTTAATAAACTTTTCAAAGGTTTCAGAGAGCCAAATGTAATAATCATAATTGTGCCACGCTTCTGTTTTTCATCTTGATTTTCTTCGCTCAGTATTGCGCTTTCAACTGTATCTGTTGTATTTACTTCAAATAGGTCACATGGTCTAACTTATCCTTGCTATACATACCTACCCTATCAGCTGGGTTAAAAATCAACCAAATCAACTGGGTTGAGTCAAAATGAACCCAATTGGGTTCATATTCACTCAACCTAGTTGATTTGTGTTGATTTTTAACGCAACTGATTTGAGGGTCTTTAATGGGTTGGGAGGGGGTAAGCAATTAGATTTCTAACTTGGTTTGGGGTACCAGCACGACATGCCATAGGCTTTTCCTGGCGCAGGCCGGTGTTGGGGAGAGTTCGAGTGGGGGCATTTTCCTCTCGGTAGTGGGGGGTCCGAGGAGCCCCCCCCCCCCTCCCCCCCGTGAAAAACATTTAATTTTTTACCCCCGAAATGGATTCTGAAGCCTCCCTCTGGCTTAAATCTAGTCATTTTACCCAGAAGAAAAATGCATTTCCCCACGAGTTTTCCCTTACACTAACCCAGGCAACACAAGGACTACAGACTGAGCCTGCTATTTGTAAATAGACATAAAGAATCTAATGTTGGTCCCTAAAATTTTATTTTCCTTCCAACTGACTGCCAGTTAGTTGGAAGGAGTGAGTATTGGCTGAATGACTGTCGGTCTATAGTCCGTGTGTAGCCTGGTCACTGTAAAGGAAAAGGGAACGTTGAATTCGAAAAGCCGGACCGGGGACAGATTCGAGCGAGTCGGAATTTCGGAAAGTTTTGTCAGCTGATTGAAAAAGCCGTATATAGAATTTGATCGAAAATTGGAAAATCGCGTTGGATCTGCCGATAACCACAACCGATCGCCAATCACAGTCGGAAAAACGGACGAAACACAGACGATCAAAGGTACAGAGATGTAATGGGCAAGGAGCTTATGGGAGGACGAAGACAAGCCTGAAAATAAGCGGATAGTCATCGGAAGAATGGGGTCCCCAGAGGGTGAATTTGGTGATGCTACTTATTTTAAAAATTTGGCAAAGTTTCTTTATGATGTTTTTTGAATTATGATAAATTACGGTTGGAAAAATTAAGTTTTTCAGCTTGATATGTCAGTGTTGAAAATTATATGTTTTTAAATATTACGGATACCCATGAAGAGTTTTCAAAAATATTATACCAGTTTACTTGATATTTCAGTTTACTGAGTCGTATAATAATATAATAATAACACTTTGGCCAGCCGCTGATTTGTCGCGGTTCTCGGACGAGAAGGCTATGGTTACCCCTGTACTCCCAACTGCCTCCCTATTCCAACGCTTCTCCTCTTCTCCCAACACTCGGAGACGAACTGCTTGATAATATCCCTTGTCCCATTCTTCCCAATCTCTCCGATTAGCATATTAACCCTCTCCTTTGAGTCTCCCCCTAACCACATGTCCTTCATTCTCCCATCTCACTTCCCCATTATACTCCCAGTGAATCTTTTAGGCTGATACTTTGGGTATTCTAGAAGAAAGTGTTCCAGGGTCTCCACCATGTCCAAGTTACACATCTGGCACTCCCTTTCACCGTCTTTCCCAATTTTTCCCCTCAGCTCCAGGGATCGCGATCTCAGCTTGAACAACAGTGACCCCCAAAGGTGCCATCAAGGTACTCTTCAAAACCTGGCTTCTCTTTATCACGCAAGCCACCCAAAGACCTCTTTGATTTGACCCCCTCTCGCCAATTACGGTTACAATCCTCCATGACCCTTTCTCTGACGAATTTTTTACCCTGGTTTGCCCCAACGTCCAGGTCCGAGATCTCCAATGAGTAGTTCTCTACTAGCTCCCTCACTTGGACCATCCACCCCGTTTTGATATTTGAGTTGAAAATTCTCAGGAACATTGCTTTACACCATCAGCTGTAGGGGAGATTTACCAAATAATTAAGAAAACCGAGCTTCAACAGGTCTATCCTGGCCTTGATCCTCATCCACCCAAGCTCACCCCTGATTACTTCTAGCGCTGCGGCATTACTCGACCCCGTTATCCATCGGCCTGCATCGTTCTGCAGGATTTCCAAGCTCTTTACGGCCGTCTGGTTTAGGGGTACCACTTCCGTTCCGTATGTTATACTTGGCAGCCCCACCATTTCCCAAATGGTTTTCCCCACGAAAACCTTATTGAAACTGTTTCTCCCTATAAGTTTCATTTGGTTAAGGATTCGCTTCCCCTTCAGAATCAATTTATTTGTGTGGTTCCGGTAGATGCCTCTTCCTGTAATGTTTATATTTACCCCCAAATACTGTATGTGTTTACATTTTGGAATAATTTTTATGGTTTCACACAAAGATTTTTCAAAAAAGTTATTACAATTTACATGACCGATTTCTGTGTTTCATGCACAGGGGCGGAAGCTCAAAAAAGTGTGTGTGTGTGGGGGGGGGGGGGGGGGGCACATTTTTTGTTCCGGGTAACTGCAGGGGTGTACACATGCTCACGTTTTACAGTAGTCCAAACTTGGACCCAAAGTCCATAATGTAATTTTTTGGTTTGGTACGTCCAAACGACGTACCAAACCAAAAAATTACATTACGGACTTTGGGTCCAAGTTTGGACTAGTTTTACTATTACTGTACATGAAGTCTGTGCTTATTATGGCTAGTTGCGAACTTGCGATGTGCAATATCTCAATATATAAAATGGACAGTGACACCGATAGTATTATGTTGCTAATTTTGATAGAACTATGTTACTATCTCCCACAGTCAATACGGCAACAGAGGAGTGTACGTTATGTCAGAATATGTCCTGTTAGGGTACCCATAATTGGTGAAAAAAGTGTGTGTGTGTGGGGGGGGGGGGGGGGGGGGGGCACGCCGCCCCTGTGCATGCACGTTGGATCCATCTTTCGCAGTTGTAATATGATGTACAGCTTCTTGTCTAGTGCGGACGGTCTGAGATCAAATGCTGGAACCATTCGACACACTGCATGGTTATTAAAGAAGACGTTTATGACTGGCGATAGAATGGCTTGGACACGCCGTGAGGGGAGATCAGACACTTCCAACAATTTTATTCAGGTTGATACCGGTGCCTGTCGGGAAGTCCGAGGGCACGTCACCCTCCTTATTGGATTCGCACGACCTGATGACTATTTCTTAACGAGCAATGCAAATAAAGGAAGTAGCGTGTTTGTTCGCGCTCCGGAGGCGCGCTGGCACGATACGAAGTTTGCTAAACCCTTGCGACCCTTTTGCAGTATAACGGTACTTTCCATCACATGCGACGTCCAGATGCCCGAAACCAGGAGGAAGCAAATGAGTCAAGATGCCGACGAGATGTAGCATACCGCTCCGCAGGAAGATCTGTTGAAGTTTGTCTTCAAGCATGTATTGTCTACCACTTTAGATGCTATTGTTGATTGAACTAATTCACGGCCTTCATTGATAAATATAGTAGGTCTGTCTCCGTCAGTTTCAATTCCGGTTGAAGTTCTTGGGACGGTCTTTTTGCTGGTCTTCAGGCAAGTATAGTCCGCCACTCTGGTGATTTTGTGTTGGTCCGATCATTGACAAGTAGGCTACCAGGGGCGTAGCTAGGATTTCCTATTCAGGGGGAGGGGAGCCATAATTTTTTAGGGGTGCCAGGTCGATATATGCCACAGGCATATCAGAAGGCCGTAGGCCTGAGATGGGGATAGGTATAACCCCCATTGTGGGCTTCGGGGGCTCCCCTGAACCAATGGGAGGACCATACCCACCCTACCTCAGGCCTACGATATCCCCTCCCCATTGGTGAGAAAATTTTGAAAATTCAATACCCTCATAGTGAATCTGAGACCCTCTGATGCTTTAATTTTCCCATTGGGGGGGGGGGGGGTACTCTAATTTTTAGGGGTACCCCCCCCCCTCCCGGCTACGCCACTGACAAGTACAGTCTGTTTCGAGTTCGAACGGATCTGTTCGACTATTGTAGGCATTGTACACATCAAGCAAATGTCTAGAGATAATGGGGTTCATGGGTTACCAAAGGTTGAATCACCCCCCCCCCCCCCCCCCCCCCATACACCAGTCGGAATTCAGAGATAGCAGAGCCCCAGTCGGTCTCGACCACCAGCATGGATGGGAAATAAATTCCCACAAGCCAAATGAGGAGCCTGGTCGGGGTAGAGAAAAGAACCCCCAGCCGCAACACCAGCCAGGGTGCGGCCCCTGCATTATAATCCGGTTACAAAAAGGATTGAGAAAAACTCTGATAATATTTTTGAAGGCTGGAGCCATCACCCAAACCGCCAGAGAGGTTGAAAGACCGTATTGACACTTTCCCAACCGAACCCTTTACCTAAAGTAACGGCCCAAACAGGCCAGTGCTATTCACAAAAATTACCATTCAATTCTCATTATTTTTTTTTATTTTTTTTTTTTTTGCGGAAAAAACATAGCTTATGACCCCCATTGGAACGAGCTTGATGAGCTCGTTCCAATAAGGGGTCATAAGCTATGTTTTTGCCGCAAAATTAAAAAAAAGAAAGTTATTCAAGAATTCTGTGTGCAAGTGTCGTCTGCCTTTCGTGTTAGGTAAAGGGTCGAAGTGATCAGGGTATTGATGGGTTATGTGTAGCTTAAAGGTTGTTGCTGTGTTCATAAATTTCTTGCTTGTGAGAAGGCTATCCGGGTGTCAGTAAATCGCAGCTACGTGAAAAAGGACCTGTTCCGATTACTGACAGGTGTCGCGACCTACACACCACTTGAAGTCCGCCAGTCACCCTTAGGGTTATTGCTTATGCACGGTGCCTTCTGACCATGTACCCAAAGCCTGATGAATGCTCCATAGCAAGTACGTTGTGGCTCCAGCCTAGAGGCGAGACGGGGAAGAAATAGCGTCATGTCATAAGATCATGCTGTTTACCTTAACAAGCCAGAACACTGGCAGCAGGCCATGCACTCCCCGGAATCCGCAGAACCTCGTTATCGTAATCTTCTAATAAGCTGTCCGATCTGAACGGAGAGGGTGGGAGTGGAAAGACAACAAGAGCAATCAAGATTTTCGGGAATAGAATCCTAGCCCATCTTCTGACAAAGGTGGCACAACTTCTTCTGGCTGAGTAAGCAAACCACCTAGACCCTAGAGCGAAAGGGACACAAATACATCCAAAACGTCATCACTTGGTATTTTAGAAACAATAACATTTCGCGTATGAGATAGATTAGTAGCGTAGATAGCTTTTTCTCCAGGGGAAGGGCAAATTTTCCGACGGATCAGAGACATTTTTCGATAGATTTCAAATTCGATGACCAAATTCCTATCGTCCAAACGGTTTAATTATCGAAAGCTCAGTCTAAGGCATTCTTTTGAGCCAAATTTTGTAGCAACCGTGTAATGGATAATGAGTAGTATGTCGTGCACATTGCTAGCCTCATTGGGGAGGGAATGGGGAGGCGGATGTGGTGACCAGTTAGTCATGTGTGGTTGTCATCGTAGCCCGCGTAAGTGCCATAGTGATATGTGGTGGTAGTGCGCATACGCAGCGCTGGTTATTAGGGTTACACGTTTTTCCGTCGTCCATTTGTATACTGGAGGCCACCATCTGGGTTTCTATTGTGGCACGTGGATGCTATGAGACCCAAATGCCTCTAATAGGACTGGGTGTGTTCGTTCGGAGGGTGTGTTCGATTTAATACGAGTATATCTAATTACCGCAAACAACATACCAACTACCTACAATCACTCTAATCGGTAAAAATCAGCGAAACGGTGACAGCCAATAGTAATGCCATTAGGCTACAATGGTGGCACAAGACGATAGGAATGATGGATGCAATATAGAAACTGGTTATAGAATGGATATTTGAAGTTGTGTCAGAGACTGTGGATTGCTTAGAAGCCATGGAACAGACAGGTTTAGGAACTATAACTATCTCCCAACAGATATCCTCCAAATGGTATCCTCCAAAAGGTTTCCTCGGACAGTCCCCACCAGTAACTACTAGTACCCGAATCAGAACTGTCTTCATTCCCTAAATATTTAGATGAGTCACTTGTCCAGGCAAACTGATTGATAGTACATTTGCTCGATAAGATTCAAGCTGTTCAAGAAAGCTATAGTGGCTGATCATAGGATTTATTACGACTCACGTTTGTAACATCAACCGTGACAGGTTAATTTGACACCTTCTAAAAGTCATAGTACTGGAGTTTTGGGGGAAAACACGGGTACTATCGAAACGTTCTTCCCTGGAGACATGAGAACAAAGAAAATGTAAGCTCCTCTACCATTGATCAGCGTCGATTACGCACGCTCTGGTTGGAATTTCTCAACACCAAACGCTGGCGCTGTGTCTGATTAACCTTTTTTGTCACCGAAAGACACAAACTTACCAACAAATATATCATCTTCAGTGGGTGCGTTTTTAATTTTAACTGCAAACAATGAATTCAAAAGAATCAGAAATATTAAAAACTCACGTGTTGTTCACCACTTTAGTGAATCCTGAAATGAGTTATGACTTCAATCAATTATATTTCCACAAGTTTAGTACTCCTCGATCTCACTGAGCCTCCGCTTAATTCTAACAACTGTCGTCGTCCAAGAAGAATTTATATTCCATTATACCACTTATCACACGAGCATTAATAATGAATTATAACATGGACAGCATGATACAGTTGTAAACACTGTCATTTGGTGATATAGAAACTCCCAAAGCGACGGCACTCGTGACAAGTCATATTCGAATTTGGTGATCTTGAAACTCCCAAAGAGACGTCATTTGTTCGAAATGACGTCATGTTTTTGGATTCGACTACATTGTTATTACAAGATTGATGGCATGTTGCAGTTAACGCTTAACAATGAAAGCTATTTTTGTTCGGCATAATAAAATAATTAAAACTTTTCTTTTCATGTTCTATCAGTCGATAGCTCCTTCGCTGCTGAAGGTTTTATTTCAGAAATCACACAAACGCAGGTACTATCGACCGATAGAACATGAACAGGAACGTTCTAATATTATAATATAGCTGAAGTCGAGGTAGGACCCGATGATAAGACTACTAGGAGATATGTATGAGTTTGGAATCCCACATACAGAACCCACTTTCGGCACCCCCATTTTTCTGAGATGGGTTGAAGAGTCGTATGTGGAGTCACTCGCTCGAGAAATTGCTCTATAAGATTCGTGTTCCCCGAGTGATGTCTGTTGCAATTACTGCTCAATTGACTCTTGGACTTATTTTAGCAGTCCTTGTATCAGATAACGATGTGACAGTGGGTGGGTGAGTGGGGGTAGATTAATGGAGTGATCTGATTGGTTAGTTAAACATATTTGGGGCGCGGTGGCTCAGTAGGTAGTGGCGCAGGCTGCAAGCCGAGAGGTCCTCGGTTCGAATCCCACCTGCGGCAACCGCGTTGTGTCCTTGGGCAAGACATTTCACCCCATTGCCTATGTGGTGGCACGGTGACTTTGTGTACTAAGGCGTACTCCACGTCGATGGTACACCTGTCTTCAACCAATGCTAACCCTGCTTGTGTGGAGTTCGTATGTTGGGGAGCGGACAGTTGCTCGGCGTTGCTCGGTGGTTCTCTCCGGGTACTCCGGCTTCCCCCACCCGTAAAACTGTTGCGGTCATGATTAGCCATTGTGCAGAAATATGTGACCTTAAACACCACTAAATAAATAAATTAAACATATTTTTATTTGCCACTTAACATGCCAAACTGGGATTGGAGAACAAGTGATTTCCATCTAGAAAACTGTCCTCTCCCATTCCATATACAGACAAATACTATATTAACTGGCAACAGAGGTAAATATGTACAAAATGAACAGAAAAATAAAACAGTGAAGAGTGATGTTGGTGATGTCCCTTTTGTAACTTGAAAACTGCATTGCGGGACCATATGAACACTTATTATGCTAGTAAATTTGTTCATCCAATCAAATGAAGTTACTGAGAGACATAGACTCCGCAATATTAGGTTCAGGATGGCTGAAAAGCACTCAATATTAATTTAATATTAGGTGCCCGTCAGCCATTTTGTTTTATCATTATATCCACACGCCTCTGCTTTTAATTTACACGTACGTACATGCTGAAGCGCAGTCGTACAGAAGACCCACCATATAAAATAGCCCCGTCGTATAAACATTGCATTCGATTGAATGAAACTGTAATAATAAAATGCCAAACCAGCCCAAAACATTGGCGGTTATAGAACAAGTCACGAGTGATTTATTAGAATGCGGAAGCAAAATTACTCCCCTTGTTGCGTATGTAAACATCGTCTGCTTTGTTTACATTTTTCGAGAAGTGCGCATCATTTAACTATTCGTTGAGTTAACTTCCCCAATGACATTTTAGCATGCCGTGCATAATAAATATGTTACATGGCGTTTAGTTGGCAGATACAGTGTCATATACGGCTCACTCAGAGAAAACACCTCACCTAATATTGTTTTCTCTTCGCTGTATATGACACTGTATCTGCCAACTAAACGCCCTGTAACTTATAATACTAGAATAAGAGCTACCATAATAGTAGACAAGCTTTTAATCATAATATTTATTCATTGTTTATTTATTGTCATTGAGGGTTACTTTCAATATTATGGCTCTGTCACGACTTCACCACAAATGAGGCTGGGTCCAATTTGGCTGGTAAAACGATACTCTTCCAAGATTTCCCAACTTTCTCGGTTTCACGAGGAAGTCACGACAGCAGTCACGACAGCATAGGAGTACTACTTGCCGAATATCACTTATTTATTCGGAGTGCCTTGGATCACTCATCTTGTTCAACAAATCTATTTGTTTTTCTTTAAGTTAGGGTCTCCACATAACAGGACGACATCTACACAACTCTATGCGATTCTATACCTTGATAATGTAGTAATTAAGTCGATTTTTGCGGTTGAGTAATAATAATAATAACTCTTTGGCCAGCCGCTGATTTGTCGCGGTCCTCATAAGAGAAGGCCATCATTCCCCCTGCACCCCACCCCCTCTTCCCCTCCTCTCCTCCCAGCATTCAGATATAAACTGCTTAATAGTGTCTCTCACTTCCTCTTTTTCAATTTCTTCAATAAGCATTCCTACCCTCTCCCTCGTGTCCCCCTTCAGCCATCTATCCTTTGTTTCTTCACCCCACTTCTGCATTATTCTTCCAGTAAATTTTATTCTATGAGGTATATACTGTGGGCATTCCAAGAGAAAATGTTCCAGGGTCTCCACTACTCCAGAGTGGCACATTTGGCATCCCTTTTCCCCATCTCTCCCAATTTTTCCCCGAAGCTCCAGTGATCTTGATCTCAGTTTGAACAGCAGTGACCCTCCAAAGGTGCCATCTATGTACTTCTCAAAAGCTGGCTTTTCTTTATATTGTAACCCCTGCAGTGATCTTTTCACGCTAACCCCTGCTCGCCAGTTTCGATTGCAATCTTCCATGACTCTCTCTTTGACAAACCTTTTGCCTTCTTTCATTCCTACTTCTATGTTTGTGACCTCTATAGAGTAATTGTCCATTAGTTCCCTCACATGTTTTGACCACCCCGTTTCTATATTAGATTTCCAAATGGTATCGAGCATCAATTTGCACCACCGGTTGTCAGGCAGGTTTCTCAAGTAGTTAAAGTAACACAGTTTTCCCAAATCTACCCTGTCCTTGATTTTCATCCACCCAAGCTCCCCCCTTACTGCTTCCAAAGCTGCAGCATTACTCGACCCTGTTATCCATCTGCCGACATCATTCTGAGTACTTTCCAACTTCTTAATAACGGATTGGTTTAATGGAATCACGTCCGTGCCATACGTTATACTTGGTAAACCCACCCTCTCTCACAGTGTTTTCCCCACAAAGACCTTGTTGAAACTATTTTTCCCTAAAAGTTTTAGTTGGTTCAGAATTCTTTTCCCCTTCAGAATCAGTTTGGCTGAGTAATTTCTGTACACCCCTCTTCCCGTTATATTTATGCTTACCCCTAGATACTCATACTCTCCCGTTTCTCCTACAGTGATTTGTTTGCTTTCCCCTTCGGGGATTGAGAACTCCCCCACTCTCCATCTCTTCGTCATATCTACCTTGCGTCCAACGGGTATTACCTTGCTTTTATTTTCATTTAGTTCGAGCCGCCAAGTGTTCCCATATCTACCAACAATTTCCAGCAATTTCTCTAGCCCCTGTTCAGTTCTACACATTAACACCATGTCGTCCGCAAAGAATAAGCCTGGTATCTTTATGTCTCCAACATTTACCCCCTCCGCACTCTGAATTAGTTCGTCCCCTAAATCTTTAACATACAATGCAAACAAAATCGGTGAAAAGATACACCCCTGCTTGAGGCCTATATCCATAGGGACTCGTTTTGTAGTGATACTCCCTAGACTGAGTTGGCTTTGCACATCTGTATACAGTGCTTTCATGATTCCCACAAAGTCACCCCCCAGTCCGATGCCCTCGAGCTTTCGCCACATACCTTCCCTCCACACTCGGTCGTACGCTTTTTTCACATCTAGAAATGCCAGAAACATCTTTTTCTTTTCAGCCTTTGTTGATTCTATCAGTTGGGTGAGTGTAAATAGGTGATCAGTGACTCTTCGTCCTTTCCTGAAACCATTTTGAATTTCTCCTAAAAAGCCTTTCTCTTCAATAACTTCCTCTAGTCTATCGTATATGACCTTACAGAATACTTTTCCGATGTTACTACTAACTGATATCCCCCTATAGTTATCTAGAACTTCCTTATCCCCCTTTTTGTGTATGAACGACACCTTACTTTCCCTCCACTTTCTGGGGACCTCTTGCTTTCGCAGAGCCAGGTAGTGGAGACATTCCAGAGGATTACCCGGGTGAAAACTGCAGCCCCTCCCAACTAAAAGCCTAAACAAAATAGATATACATATGTGTATATAGACATATGTAAATAGATATACATATGTGTATATAGATAGGGAATTTGTAAAAAATCGCAAAACACTTCTTTTATTTAAAAACAGTATAATTGGAGCAGTCAGTGGAGCATTATCTCCGCTATACTGTCCCACTAAACATAACTAAAAAGTATTTAAATATAACCGACAAATGATAAAACAATCTAACAGCTACCATCATACTATAAACACTAACCCCCTACAGTCTCAGGTATTGCAAACCACCCTCACTATTGACTGCCACTTGAAAATAACTATGAAACAAAATCTATAAACCCTCCACGAGGGCAAATCCCTGCGCACCCCGGGAAACCAAACCAGCAGAATCATCAACCAGTTGATGGAGGCTGGTCCTAAAAAGAAGAAGAAGAAAAGGTTTGTCAGGACTTCAATAAGTGCCTCCCCTCCATTTTTGAGGAATTCGTTCGGAATTTCATCAGTCCCTCCCGCTTTACCATTTTTTAATTTCGAGACCACGTTCCTCACTTCTTCTGCCGTTATTTCGCTACATACACGATTGAATAGGTTCTCCTCCACCAGTGTATTTCTTTTTGGTGGGGACCCACTGCCCCATCGCCTATCGTTTATCTTTTCCCAGTGCTTGACTAACTCTGAAGCGATACGGCCTTTATCTTCTGTACTTTCCCCATCCACTTTGATACTCTGCACACTAATTTTCCCCCGTTTATTTACCCAGTTTCAAAATAGGTTTGAGCTCGAACCCCCCGTTTTCTTTATTGTTCTGGCAAGACTGCAATTGCGCTCCTTCCTATTATTATTCTTTATCTCATTCACCTTTTTCCGTACCAGTTCATATTCTCCTTTCATTAGTCTCGTGTCATTGTTATCCACAATGTGCGTTCTGAAAAATAGCGCTCTACATTCTCAACAGGATTCTCACAAGAACAGTTGGAAAATTGTGCAATATAATTCAGAAACTTTTCACCGTTCAAGTCCTACGCCCACATCTTAAACGAATATAAGACATTAAATTTACCGAATTGGCTCGGATTCGCCAAAATGGGGCGGAATTGTCGAAATGGGACGAAATCACATCGAGTCTAATTCATACTATGGCGTTTCACTGTCATTCATTTCGATCAGAGTTCCATGCGGAGTTAGACGAGAAATTTTAAGCACAGAAAAACTGATTTTTAATAAATCAATTCCTTTTCGTGTGTGAAAATGTATATTTTTTTGTAAAAAATTGTAAAAAATACAAAAGCTTCTTTTTAGATACAATGATTTCGCGACCCCAAAAATACGAAACCAATTTAACTGGCAGTTGAATATCTTATTCTAAATTTAGATACTGATCGAAACAAAACAACGTGAGTGAGTTTTATGTTTACAGAATTGGAATTGCAGTCCACTGGAACTTGTGCCTGTGTGTGTAATAGTTATTTGATGGCGATAACAATAGACTGCAGAATGTAGTGATGTCTATTCGTTTATTTAGAGGAATGCATGTGCGACAGGCCGTGCCCACATTTGCGCTGTTTTTATTTTTTGCTTTGGTAACTTTCTTTCATCGGAATCAATTGACTGGAGAAATTTCAAGATTGGATCAAGAACGCACGAGATTAGGTGAGTTGTTTGATTGTTTACATTGACATCACCGGGTTCCTACATCACCACCACAAGGAGAAATGGCAACAGCCTTTCCCCACTCCACCACACCAGAGATTCTTTTGGGTGTCTGCATGGGTCGAATATGGGACCCTTCCCAATAGCGTTTGACATAAGTAATCCCAATGTGAACGGGACAACCCACCCCAGGGACAACCCGCCCAAAACCGACTGGGACAACCCGCCCCAAGTTTTCATGGGCCGCAGTTATCATAGTGACCTGCTATTTGACTATGATAGGATTATAAGTAATGACATATGAATAAGCCCGAATGAACTATTCTGCTGTTATTAGTGATTATAATAATAATTCTTGCACTCACATATTCCATATGGTTTATTCCCATGTCACATAAATGATGTTGCCATCTCCCACAAACGTCGCATTCAACTGCATGCTGCTTTGATCGAACTTCAAGATCACAATGAATTCAAGGAAACAGGTTTGGTGAATGAATGAAGAAAGAATGAATGAACATTTTCAGCACGCCGAAGGCGCACAGGGTCAATGTGAGATTGAAATCTCTTGCGACCCGAATAACTTTAACAGCTAAATAACTTTGTTAACAGCTAAAACAACACATTATTGTCTTCGTCTTGGATAAAGGAAAAGAGATCAACACTGTGATGAATCCATATCACGCTAAAACGTGTCTTGTCATTTGATTTTTGTGCATTAAACAAACATCATTCCTCTTAAAGGGGTACCCAACTGAAACAACATGATTAAAACAACACGCTACTTCTGACTGGTCTCCAAATTCTACCAATTTAGTATAGAAATACCATTAGTTTAATCCAGTCATTCTGGGATGTATTAATAGGATCAATGTGGATTGTGGATAATTTTCTTTAAAATTGGATAATTTTCGATATACAAGTGAGTAAACATCTTTTTTACATATTACAATCCCCCAAAAAATTTTCTTCAAAAATCAGAAAAAAATCAAGACAATTTGCCCCCAAAATGGGACAACCCATCCCAAAAATAGGCCTGGGGCGGGTTGCCCCTGATTCTTCCCAATTCAAACCCCAAATTTCCAAATCTCAGCCCTCATTCAAATAAAAAGTGAATTCTTCTTTAACTCTTGAAGGTCTATTTTGGACTTTAATCACTGGTTACTGCAACAAAACAGGTGCCACAACTGACAGTTTTTAGATACATTTGCAAGTTACATCCCAAGAACCTTGTCAGTTGTTTCAAGACTTGCCTGGAGACAACTGCAGAGTCACATGAGGTAAGCTGCAAAGTGTAGCAAAATACTTAAACATCGTCATCATCAGACTTGGGGCAAATACTTTATAAATGTATTCGAATACAAATACGAATACTTTGAAATTTCATGAATACGAATACAAATACACTCATCATTTCATATTATAAGAACAACTTATTTAATAGAGATTACAGACTGGTCATCATTTCATGCAACTGTTTATAAAACAAACGAAATGTACTATACATGTAACAGCTTCTGTATTAATATTCTCAGTTCAATATGAAGGTAACATTTCATATTCTTTGTGTGCTTCTTCTTCCAAACAAATTCTAAATTGGAGCCTTCATGGCACAAAATTTCCCCAGTGCATGGGCTCCGAACCCTTTCCCAAAGAGAGCAGAAAAATTCCTGCACCCCGACAGTCTCAAGAGCCAGTACTCACGTCCTCTGACAGGAAGTGGAGTAGTTGACAGGTTGTTTGGTGATACTCATCATGCTGTCATTTACTCAGTACTGATAGTGATACTGTGTTTGTGATAAGCTAAACTCTTGTCAGTCTTGAGGAACATCTGTCCTCCAAATTTTAATATGCTGTTTGTGATGTTCTTTGACATTATTGCTCTCAGCATTTCCTCAACAGGACTCTAGTCTAGCTGGCACTGGTTGAAGTGGGGCACTGGCACTGAGGGGGCAGTTGCTCCTTACACAACTCCCCTGCACTGAAGGGGGTTGTGTAAGGGGCAACTGCCCTGGAATTTTTGGTGTATTAAAAAGCTGAAAGTCGTGGGAAGGATTTTGGTACAGGCATCCGAAGCTGGTGGAGGTGGCAAGAGTATGTAGTTGCATTATTTACCATGTTCCATTCATATAAAGAACCCACTTGTTCCAGTGAGTTTCCTGCATCATGGTGGTCCCGATGAAAAGGGTCAATTCGACCAGACTCATTTCGGTCTGACAACTTAAAATAAAATATGCACATAAAGTACATTTAAAACTAGAAGTCCTGTCGTGAACTGAGCGTTTATCTAAGCTTAATTGTGCTCAATTGCCATATCAAATGGCATCCAAAGCATGGCAGGTTCTCCTGGTTACTTGTCGTAAACACAGGCAATGTTACCCGAAGGTCCATTGGCTGGAACATTGCTTATGCACAGGCTATATGTACAGAATTTGATAGCCTTACCGTGGTCATAACGTGTAGATTAATGCTCAGATCGGTGTGCTATTTGTGCGCATTTCATGACATGACTTCTAGTTTTAACTGTATACTTGTGTGGAAAATAATCAGGATTTCTGGGGAATTCTTTTGGCGTATTTGGGAAGACTACACAATTAATAGTACATAGGTTGGAAAATTTGACATGCCTAATATGGATATGCATTGTTATAACAACAGATATTCGCACTGGGTATAACAATTAGTACTCAAACGATTAGTCGACTAGTCGATGTCGACTCTGGGCAAACCAGTAGTCGACTCTCAATTGTGCAGCCGACTAGTCGGAAGAGTTCAAGCTTTTTGGTAAATAGTATCCCTTCTGTGCCACTGTCAGACAGTTTGAACAGCAATATTGGGCAATCAATGTATACATCTATTGCCATCTAATAGTAGTGACAGTAGTTTGTTTTAACTGGTACTAGTAGAGTGCTGCATTATTTTGGGCTATCAGGATATGTTATTAATTTGCCTATAGGCATTCTCCCATAAATCGCAACAAGGCAAATTAAATAAGACTGTATAATTTCACTCTTAGCATAATTAGAAGCACATTAACAGAATAATGTTCCAGTAAGTTGCTGTATATGAATGCCCAAGTGAAGCCAAATTTGGACCTTCAGCACTCTACCGGAACACCAACACTGTTATAAGGAGACAGGTTATCACCAATGACTTGTCGAAGTCGACCTGACTTTTGGGTATTGACTAGTCGACTTTGGAATTCACTAGTCGTTTGAGCACTAATAACAATGTTTTGTATTATATTTTCAAAACATTGCTTGACTGATCGACCAACAAACTAACTGTCCACCACCGATTTGTTTTCACACTAATCATATATCATTCTGCACTGTATACTCAATAAAAACATACCGCTTCGTAGCAGACAGATAATGTGCTACATGTACCTGCAACAGAACAGTCACTTGAGGAGGAACCAATACCCGATGCCGTAATTGATGACCAGGATACCACATACCAAATCATCAAGGGAGGATCAAAAAAGGGTGCTGATATTTTTGTTGATACGCAAGGGTTCATTTATACCTTTAGTGTGCAAAACTTGACAAGAACTGGTTACGCAAATTTAAATCTATGCGAACGGATGGCCGGTTAGCCAAAAGTTGCATCTTGAACGGTAAAGTCTTAGTAACTTAACTGGTAGAGTGCAAAATTTTTTCTCTGCCTCAAGATTTGTTCGCACATTTTTGTCTTTTTACAATGTATAGGAGGCATACAAATCAATGTGGATGAAGTAATTTTACATCCAAGATAATAAGAAGGAAATCCACAAAATATGAAGTCTTCAACTTTAGGTACCTCAGTTCAGAATAAAGCCCGAATATGGGCTTCCAGCACTCTACCACTTAACCAGCCTTTCTTATGTCTGATAGATTTTTAGACTTTTGCCTTGAAAGGCTGTATTTATTTCAATTCCACGCATTACAATGTATATGAATACTTGTTAATGACAAAAAAGCAGTTTTCCAAGAATTTTGACACAGCTGAGAGGTCGGTTAGCCATCTCCAAACCACATGAATGGTCAGTCGGTTAGAGTAATTTTTAAATTTTGTACACTGTTGAAATTGTTCCAACGAGGGGTCACATGATATGGTTTTCTTGAAATTTTTTGAAAAATAAAAAAAAATGATATTTAAAATAATAAATTTTGATATCGTCTGAGTTGGGTAAAGGGTTAACGAATAACGAAAAATTGCATGGCGTTCCGACATCTAAACTGTTGCAGAAAATGGGCAGTCTGTTTTATTTGAATTGTGTTTTCACCCTTTACTTCATACAGCTTAAAAAAATAATGAAATTTAACGATTTAAAAAAACAAATTCTCACAAATATTGAATAAAACCATATAGATGTGGATATCACTACAACCAGCTCAGTGAGCCGGTTCTAATGATATCCATCTTTGTATGCCTTTCAGATATTTTAGGCTGTATTATTTTTATTTTTACTTGGCTCAGGCCTGGCATTTTCAGGAGAGCAATTTATTCGCTCGCCTACTGCTCGCCTTAAAAAAATTAAGGAGGGCGAAAACTAGCCCTCCTGGCCTTGTTGGAACATAATAATTATTGGCCATAACAGCTTATTCCTCAAACCCACATCTTTTCAGATCTCTGATATGTTAGTGATCTCTGTAAGATGGACACACTGCCCTTCCCACACCTCCAGGCTTGGTAATTTCAGGAGAGCGATTTTTTAGCTCTCCTTACTGCCCTCCTGAAAGAATTAAGGAGAGCGAAAAACTGCCCTCCTAAATATTTTGGTCTGGGATGATTGAGATTACATGTATTATGCTCACATTAAATTTTTGTTGTAAAGCAAAAATGTAATTTAACTTCGAAGTCACATAACATCACGTAATTTCATTTTGAAAGTGGTTTAGTGGTAAAAGGTAATGGCTGCAACCATACCCAAACACAGTTGCAATCATTTGAAGCAAAATGGGTCACAGCAATATTTTTTTTCTGTCAGTTTCAAGTTCAACAACTGACATCACAGTTTGAGGGGTAATTATTCAAGGAATATTGACACTATAATATACTACCATTACTACTATCCTGTCACTTGAAGCACTTGCACCAGGATGTGACTGTAGATTCAAGCAGACCTGTTGTCCAAGAAAGTCATACGCCTATCACTACCACCTTCAACCCCCTTGGGGGGTTGAAGGTGGTAGTGGTAGGCGTATGACTTTCTTGGACAACAGGTCTGGGTACACACACAGGTCTTGTCAAGTGTGTGTTCGGTTGTTGAGTGAGACATCTAGATGTCTAAGAGATTTCGCTTTACCTTAGTAAAGTTAATAAAATCACTGATGTAGTCTGTTGGTTTCAGTTTCAATGATTTCGTTCAATTGGATACTTAAAATGCAGTGTAAAGCTAATTGCTCTCCTAAGCTGATTGAGGAGAGCGATTTTTTGCCCTCCTGCATTTTTCAGAATGCCAGGCCTGCACCTCCAGGCCTTACCAAGGCTCAGAGCTTTGGGAGGGGCAGTGTAGCCGTCTCTCCGTGACTACCTTGTCAGCAGCAACAAATAAAATGTACAACACCCACTAGGCAGAATTCATAAATAGTAAAACTTCTTTTTAATACTTTTAGCTTCTGTAAGCTGGAGAAGTTGAGAAGAGCTAATCACTCCCCTAAGTCATGCAAAGGGAGTGAATTTTAGCCCTCTTGCATTCTTAAGAATGCCAGACCTGTTGGCTCAGTCTAGTTACATTTCTTGTTCTACTGTTCATTTATTTTTTTATTTGTGTTAAAATTAACATTTTGTAACTGTGCTTTAATAAATATCAGATTTAAATGGTCTCCATTTTTTATCAACCCCCCACTCCACCCCGACTAAAAATGGCATGCAAATGCTATCTATCTCCTTGGCAAAACACAATGCAACATCTTGAGGTGAATTTATTCGGTATGATTTATTCTGGGGTAATGTCCTGTATGCAACTCCCGAATCACATGAATAAAAAGTGCTGTATCCCTTCAGAAAATCACTTCAGAACAGACTGGAGTTATGGGTCCGTAGTTTTCTGAAGGGATACATATCATATACTGAGTTTCTGAATGGTGTAAATTGACTGTCAAGTGGTGCAAATCAGCCCCAAAAAATGGTGCAAATCGACTGGGACGGTGGTGCAATTGATCAAGATGGAAGTGCAAATCGACCATTCCCTGTACATGTATGAATGTTTATGAACACAGCTAAATCAACAGGAAGTATGATGCATCACTTATGAACTGGAAATGTCAAAAAATGTATTTCATCTGACAGTGGTACAGAATTGACAAAATTGTGACACATTGATTATTTTTTTCTTTGTTTTAAAATATATTTAATGACTAATTGCAAAAAAATGTTTTTTTTTAACACTTCCAGTGGTGCCAGTTCTAATTTATACAGGAAACAGGACTTAAAATTCATACAAGAATCAGAATCAATTCTTGCAAATGATTCTTTAGAGGAAAACTATATGAAACTACAATGTAGTTTGATTCATGCAAAATGTTCATTTGATTCTTATCGTAGATTCTGAAAGTGACCTAGAGAATTGTACTTTTGTTTTGCTCCATTATATTAAAGTATCTCTCTGACTAAGCAGTGGTGTTTAGTGAAGTCTTGGCTGCCTATACAGGCAGCCAAGACTTCACTAAAAACCACTGCTAGTGTTCTAGTAACTTCAAATTTGTTTGTTCGAAACATCATATGTTCCACATATGGGGAGCGCAGTGGCTCAGTGGTAGACTGTTGGACTTCTGTCCTAGAGGTCCCGAGTTTGATCCCTGTCTGGGACTGTGTCCTTGGGCAAGGCACTTTATCCCGGTTGCCTACATGGGGGCACGATGACGCCGTGTACTAAGGCGTACTGCACGTTGATGGTGCAGATGTCATCAACCGCTGTAACCCTGCCTGAGTGGAGCTTGAACAGAGTTAGAATGTTGAGGAGCTGACAGTTACTCGTCGATGCTCTGTGGTTCTCTCTGGGTACTCTGGCTTCCTCCACCCGTAAAACTGTCACGGTCACGATTAGCCATTGTGCATAAGTATGTGACCTCAAAAACACCAATAAATAAATATTCTATGTATGTATACATATGTCTACATATGTATACATACATGTGAATTTATTTATGACTAGAAACGTACAAAATTGGAACTAGGCCATAAGGGGTAAACCCTATATAGTATATTTTAACCCTTTACCTTACATGAAAGGCAGACAGCACTTAAAAATAAAATCCTTGAATAACAACTTTTTCATTTTTTAAATCAAAAACATAGCGACCCCTCATTGCAATCAACTCAATGAGCTTGTTCCAATGAGGGTGTCATAAGCTATGTTTTTGAGACAAAATTTTTTAAAAATAATGAAAATTGAACGGTGATTTTTTGTGACGAGTGCTGGCCGGTTCGGGCCATTACGTTGGGTAACGGGTAAAAATGAGCTTCGTTTTTTACGATGGGATTTGTACTGGTTGCACTCGAACAGGAATAACTAATTCTCACAAAACGGGACAAATTTTAAAGCCTGTGGAAGCCAGGTGTATGTACAGTGATTTCATGTCATTGGTTGTCCTTCTTATCTTGAAAATTTTTATGCTGTGGAGTGGCTGGAGACTTGGGCAAATCATTTCATCCAGGCTACTTGCCATAATGGAAGCAAGTGGTTTGACATGTTAATGGTACACATTTCTACAAATGAATTGCAGTTTTGGCTTGTGGTTATTTAGTAAGCATGACCATGTGATATTCACATATATACCACCACCAGGTGGTTATCTCTGTGGTACACAAGTAGGTCAAAATGGTTACGTACACAATACCTTAACCCTTTACCCAACGCAGACGATATCTTTTCAAATTTTTAACAAAACCATATCATGTGACCCCTCGTTGGAACGAGCTCGACAAGCTCATTCCAACAAGGGGTCACATGATATGGTTTTGTAGAAATTTTTTTTTAAATAAAATTTTTTTAACTGCAGAATTTGCATATTACGCGGGCAGATGCGGGCGATTCATTAGGTAAAGGGTTAACAAAATACCTCTTGTAATGATGATACAAAACACCTCTGGAGTTCTCCTCTGCTTTCCCACTTATAAACTTATACACGTACCATCACTAGAGCCTGAGATGGGCGATATACCACAAATACCATTTGGTATTGGTATCAAGCCGATACCGATTTATTGTACTGAGGAAATCTCAAAATATTGAAATTTCGGTGTTGAAAAATATTCCCAACATAAGTTGGTAAATGAAATGGTAAACAACAGAACATTACGCAAAATTCATGATAAGAAGAGCCCATGGACTTTGTATTTCTAAAGGCAGTCACCACCGGTTATTTGATATAATAATAACACTTTGGCTGGCTGCTAATTTGTCACGGTTCTTGGGTGAGAAGGCCTTGGTTTTACCCCCTGTACTCCCAACTGCCCCCTATTCCCATCTTTCTTCTCTCCTCCCAGCACTCGGAGACGAACTGCTTGATGACATCCCTTGCCCCATTCTTCCCAATCTCTCCGATTAGCATATTAACCCTCTCCTTTGAGTTTCTCACTGACCACATGTCCTTCATTCTCCCATCCCACTTCCCCATTATACTCCCAGTGAATCTTATCCTTTTAGACTGGTATTTTGGGCTTTCTAGAAGAAAGTGTTCCAGGGTCTCTACCACGCCAAAATTACACATCTGGCACTCCTTTTCACTGTTTTTCCCAATTTTTCCCCTCAGCTCAAGGGACCGCGACCTCAGCTTGAACAACAGTGACCCCCCCCCCCAAAGGGGCCATCAAGGTACTCTTCCAAACCAGGCTTCTCTTTATCATGCAGGCCACCCAAAGACCTCTTTGATTTGACCCCCCCTCTTGCCAATTGAGGTTACCATCCTCCATGACCCTTTCTCTGACGATTTGTTTACCCTAGTTTGCCCCAACGTCTAGGTCCGAGATCTCCAAAGAGTAGTTCTCTATTAGCTCCCTCACTTGGACCATCCATCCTGTCTTGATATTTGAGTTGAAAATTCTCTGGAACATTACTTTATACCATCGGCTGTCAGGGAAATTTACCAAATAATTAAGATAACCGAGTTTCAGTAAGTTTATCTTGTCCTTGATCCTCATCCACCCAAGCTCACCCCTGATTGCTTCTAATGCTGCGGCATTACTCGACGCTGTTATCCATTGGCCTGCATCATTCTGTAGGGTTTCCAAGCTCTTTAGAGCCGCCTGGTTTAGGGGTACATTGGGGTATTTTCTCTCAGTTTCTTTGTTACATCAACCAATGCTAAGTGCCCGTTTTCTTCCGACATTCTGACAATTCATTGGATTTGTCTGCAGTAAAATGGGGGTCTACAGCTGGGTAGTATATCAAAAAATACAATTTAGTACAGTGGAACCCTGTTAATTGAATAGCCACTTTGCCAGTGAAAATTATTCAGTTAACAGGAATATTCAATTAACCCTTTACCCAACATAACAGCCAAAACCGGCCAGCGCTATTCTAAAAAATTGCCAATTAATTTTCATTTTTTTGCCTCAAAAACATAGGTTATGTGTTGGTCGAGCTCATTCCAACGAGGGGTCATAACCTATGTTTTTGAGACAAAAAATGAAAAAAAATTAGTTATTCAAGAATTTTTTTGCAAGTGTCGTCTGCTTTTCATGTTAGGTAAAGGGTTAACAGGGATTGTGTCACTTTCGTGTATTCTAGAAATAAACTTAGCATTTATTCTATTACATCTTGTTTGACAGAGCTCCATGAGCTCTGTAAACAAGATATAATAGATTAAATGCCTGTATTGGATGTCCCAAGGCCAAATAGGTCTATAAACAAAGGAAAACTGGGTCGAGTCGGTAATTTCTCAACAGGTTACAAGATTGTTTATTATACCCCCCGCAAACAAAGTTTGGGGGGGTATATAGGAATCACCCTGTCCGTCCGTCTGTCCATCTGTCCATCTATCTGTCTGTCCATCTGTCCATCCTTGTAAGCGCAACTCCTCCTAAACTGTTTGAAGAATTTTCATGAAACTTTACACAATGGAAGAACTCCATATGGAGATGTGCATGAAGCAATATAATTTCGCTCTGACATTTCCAAGGGGAGATAATCTGTCCGTCTGACCATCCTTGTAAGCGCAACTCCTCCTAAACCGTTTGAAGAATTTTCATGAAACTTTACACAATGGAAGAACTCCATATGAAGATGTGCATGTAACAATATAATTCCGTTCTGACATTTCCAAGGGGAGATAATCTAACTTATACCGTCTGTCCATCCTTGTAAGCACAACTCCTCCTAAACCGTTTGAAGAATTTTCTTGAAACTTTACACAATGGAAGAACTCCATATGAAGATATGCATGAAGCAATATAATTCCGTTCTGACATTTCCAAGGGGAGGTAATCTAACTTATACCGTCTGTCCGTCCTTGTAAGCGCAGATCCTCCTAAACCGTTTGAAGAAGTTTCATGAAACTTTCGCAATGGAAGAACTCCATATGAAGATGTGCATGAAGCAATATAATTCCGTTCTGACATTTCCAAGGGGAGGTAATCTAACTTATACCATCTGTCTATCCTTGTAAGCGCAACTCCTCCTAAACCATTTGAAGAATTTTCATGAAACTTTACACAATGGAAGAACTCCATATGAAGATGTGCATGAAGCAATATAATTCCGTTCTGACATTTCCAAGGGAAGATAATCTAACTTATACCGTCTGTCCATCCTTGTAAGCACAACTCCTCCTAAACCGTTTGAAGAATGGGGGTGGGGGGGGGGGGGGGTATCACTTTGTGAGTTTGCTCACAGTACCTCTAGTTCAATTTACAGGAGTTTGCTCTATAACCTATATTCAATTAACAGATCAAATTTGTACTGGAGGTATGGTAAATGGTTTTGTGTTGGGAAATTATATTCAATTTACAGGGTTATTCAGTTAAGAGATATCCAATTAAGTGGGCTCCACTGTATTGGTATTGGTGTGAGTACATGTACATATATGTTGTTGACTTCAAATACCGTACCGATACCGAGGTAAATCATTCTAAAAATACCGATACCAAACATGATATTTTAATACCGCCCAGCTCTAACTTGAGCTGGGAGGTTTTTGATGTTTTCAGATTCGGTTCGGTTATGATTTTAATACAGTATCGTACTTAGAGATTGTCATTAAGCATATTAAGCATTAAGCTGCTGTGCAGGGTAGCATCACCAAATTCACCCTCTGGTGACCTCATTTTGCAGATGATAGTCTGCTTATTTTCTGGCTTGGTTCAAGTAAACTCAAAGTTAAATCATATGAACCTTTGCAGTTGTTTCTAGGCAAGTCTTGGCTGCCCAGATAAGCTATGTTTTGGTGGCAAAATATTTGAAAAATAATAAAATTTGAATGCCGGTTATGTGTTATATAGGGGGTGCGGTGACAGTGCAGTAACGATACTCGCCAGATCACCGAAGTTAAGCAACGTCTAGCCCGGTTAGTCCTCGGGTGACTGTCTTGGCGATCGATTCGGACTCCCGCATTGTGTCCTTGGGCAAGGCACTTAACCCCCATTGTCCACATGGGGGCATGATGACGCCGTATACTAAGGCATGCTGCACGTCGATGGTACTCATGTCTTCAACCAATCTAACCCTGCCTATGCTGCAGTGCAGAGTTACGATGTTGGTGAGCCAGCAGCTTCTCTTCTTTGCTCGGTGGTTCTCTCCGGGTACTCTGGCTTCCTCCACTCGTAAAACTGTCACGATCATGATTAACCATTGTGCACAAGTATGTGACCTTAAACACCAATAAATAAATATTGTGTTTCATAAAGGTTTAGTGTGAATAGTGTATTTACAGTACGTGGAGAGTGGATTGTAACTAAATCACCTGTGGAGTGGAGTTTTCAACCAAGCTATGACTTTCAAATTGTACTTATCGACAAAAAACACAAGCAATGTTTCAGCCAATGGACCTCCGGGTTAAACCCGGAGGTCCATTGGCTGAAACTTTGCTTGTGCTGGTTTTGATATGCAACAAATTTGCAATTATTGGTTGGGTGGAATCTCCACTCTGGGGGTGTTTTAGTGATAATACACTCTCCACGTACTGTAGATGTAGGTGAATATCAGAACAGATCATTTACCC
Organism: Pictodentalium vernedei; assembly: GCA_031216915.1. Classification (NCBI taxonomy): domain Eukaryota; kingdom Metazoa; phylum Mollusca; class Scaphopoda; order Dentaliida; family Dentaliidae; genus Pictodentalium; species Pictodentalium vernedei. The sequence continues at coordinate 31,797,576 of CM062291.1, read as the reverse complement.
CAAAATATAGGCCTTCAGAAGACCTTTGAAAGAAATCCTGCTGAAACTTTTTCTGCCTGGAACTGTTTTATGGGGATAACAGGAGTCTCATTTTTTGCTGTGTCTGGTGGGAAGCCATATCCTTTAGTTTTAATTGCATACACTGATATTAAAAGCAAATATTGTCCAGGTCAAACCTTTAGTCTATACTCCATTAATATGATAAGTAGTACATGTGGAAAGCATAGAATCCAAGTGGTCATATTAAAAACTAATCTCATAATTGTGTAGTATACAGAGACAGGAAAATTAATTATTCCTCTCACTTAAGTTTATATTGCAGTTATGGCAATTCATCAAGAGGGTCAAAAACAAATGATGGTGTATTTTTAAAGCAAGGAGTCAGAATATATATACATGTACATGTACCTGCACACTTAACTGGTAGAGTGCTGGAAGCCCTATTTTGGGCTTTACTAAAAGTGACAGGCAATAACTGTGAGCTCACGCTTGGCCGATTCTGATACTGATTCCGATTGTAATATTGTGCACTGCTCGACAAGTCGAGGCTTGAAAGAATTACATTAATTTGAACATATTTCACAGTGTTAAACATTGTTGGCTGAGGTCGCAGTAAAATTACCAGACGTGCACACTTGGGCGGTATACGTGGCTCTCAGAGCACGACTGCTCATTTTACTGCGACCTCAGTCAGTGGAGTGCAACCGTCACTTTTTCTGGTATGAACTGGCGATTGTCGTAAGTATGCTCAATTGTAAGCTTTACATGTCATTTAACTTGTATATCCCGTAAAGGGGCGTCTAAAAATATTAAGAATACACATTGTGGTTGTTTCTCTACTTTATTAACCCTTTACCCAACACAGACGATATCAAAATTTATTATTTTAAATATAATTTTTTCAAAACATTTCAACAAAACCATATCATGTGACCCCCTCGTTGGAACGAGCTCCACGAGCTCGTTCCAACGAGGGGTCACATGATATGGTTTTGTTGACATTTTTTGAAAAATAATATTTTTTCAACTGCTGAATTTGCATATTACGCGGGCGGATGTGGCCGATTCTTTGGGTAAAGGGTTAAATGGTATCATTGATATCATTTTACATTAACAATTGAACAATTGCAGAAGATAATTAAATGTGGTTAATGAATCATCACAAAAAAATGCTTGGCAACAATTGCTTGGACCTATGTTCCAGGAGCCATTGCTGTTGCCATCTGATTGCCCACAATTGGCCGATTGGGGGGGGGGGGCGATTCTAATCATCTGTTGAACACTAGAGTTGGCAAGTTAAGAGTTCTTTGAACTCCCAGTGAAAAATGCTGGTGACAGATATTCCTGTCCAGGACAGTATTTGTCTTGCTACTGAAATATGTATAGTTTGGGCACATTTAATCAAATTTTTCCCCTGTAAATAATAGTGCTCAAACGACTAGTGAATTCCAAAGTCGACTAGTCAATACCCAAAAGCCAAGTCGACTTCGACTAGTCATTGGTGATAACTTGTCTCCTTGTAACAGTGTTGGTATTCCGGTAGAGTGCTGAAGGTCCAAATTTGGCTTCACTTGGGCATTCATATACAGCAACTTACTGGAACATTATTCTGTTAATGTGCTTCTAATTATGCTAAGAGTGAAATTATATAGTCTTATTTAATTTGCCTTGTTGCGATTTATGGGAGAGTGCCTATTAATAACATATCCTGATAGCCCAAAATAATTCAGCACTCTACTAGTACCAGTTAAAACAAACTACTGTCACTACTATTAGATGGCAATAGATGTATACATTGATTGCCCAATATTGCTGTTCAAACTGTCTGACAGTGGCACAGAAGGGATACTATTTACCTAAAAGCTTGAACTCCTCCGACTAGTCGACTGCACAATTGAGAGTTGACTACTGGTTTGCCCAGAGTCGACATCGACTAGTCGACTAATCGTTTGAGTACTAGTAAATTATAACACTGATGATTTCTTGAGTTACAGTTAAAATTTTTATCAAATCTAGTCATGGCTGCTTCACAGCAGCCATGACTAGAATTGATGGAAAATGTACCACTCACATTTTGCTAACGACCACTCCCACTCATCTACATATTTGATACGTGTTCATACATGTAAAAGGTCAAACGTGTGGTTAAGTTGGTTCATTTGTTCATTAGGGTTTAACTGCACTTTCAACAGCTTGGATCATATCATGTCGGACAATTTTACAGGTGGAGGGAGACAGAGTACATGGAGGGAACCACTAATCAATGGTAAGTAACTTTCAGACTCTCTAATTTACCATCCTGACACAACCAGTTAGCATTTGTTGAAGGTTAGTGTTCCATTGACATGTTGTACGTATGCACACAGTTCACTTTCCGTCAATCAGTCCTGACTTTGCTGTGCCAGGATGATAGATTAGAGATTGCAGCAGTTATTACGGGACTCCTGGCTTCCTCTAGCCGTAAGAGTGTACAACTTGATATGACCGAGACAGACTGTCAAATGTTCCATTGCTCCTCAATAAAAAAACAAACAAAAAGTGTACACATTTTTGTTTCATGTACAAATTATGTCAATGAATAGTTAGTGATCCTCAACAAAATGTGTGTATAGCATACAGAGGCCGTGGAACTGGGGAGGTGAGTGGGTGGAGGAGGGGGTGTACTTGTAGCTTGAGCCCACCCACCCACAACCACCCCCTACACACACACTTTTGGTCCATGAAAAAAATATCTCTGACATTTCTCAATGAAACCGTGTAAATGTGGGTATCGTTAGAACCGGCTCATTGAGCCGGTTTTAATGATATCCATATTTGTATGGTTTAGTTGAAAAAGTGTGATATTTTTTTAAACCCGTATTCTCCAAATGCTTGGAATATGCCCCAATAGTCTCATTTATATACGCCACTAATACAGCAGACATGCTTTTAAAAAATGCTTCAGGGAGTAGGCTTGTCAGATATTCGTTGGAAGACGTATTACTTTGACATTTTTACAAAAGCAGCGAACAATTTTATTATTATATTTATTATTTATTTATTGGTGTTTAAGTTCATATACTTATGCACAATGGCTAATCATGACTGTGACAGTTTTACGGGTGGTGGAAGCCGGAGTACCCGGAGAGAACCACCGAGCAATGGCGAGCAGCTGCCAGCTCCCCAACATCGTAACTCCACACTGCAGCACAGGCAGGGTTAGATTGGTTGAAGACATGCGTACCATCGACGTGCAGTACGCCTTAGTACACGGCGTCATCGTGCTCCCATGTGGACAATCGGGGTTAAGTGCCTTGCCCAAGGACACAATGCGGTTGCCGCAGGTGGGATTCGAACCGAGGACCTCTCGGCTTGCAGCCTGCACCTCTACCTACTGAGCCAGAATGCAGGAAATACATCCCCCCCCCACGTCATACACACACTTTAACCCTTTACTCAACGCAGACGATTTCAAAATTTATTATTTTAAAATATCATTTTTTAAATTTTTTCAAAAAATTTCAACAAAACCATATCATGTGACCCCTCTTTGGAACGAGCTCGATGAACTCGTTCCAATGAGGGGTCACATGATATGGTTTTGTTGAAATTTTTTGACAAATAATATTTTTTCAGCTGCAGAATTTGCATATTACGTGATGCGGGCGATTCGTTGAGTAAAGGGTTAATTTGGCTTCCGCTGCCCCTCGTATATCTTGAAAATATATACTCAGCTGGTAAAGAGTTAAATATAATTTGGTGTTAGTGTAATGTTTAAAAAACATGCTGTAATTAACAGAGATTATCATTAATGTACTTGGTGACTGCTGTGAGTATTGTATGTCTTAATAGGTATGCTATTATTTTTCCAGTTGGCAGAATACTGCATCATTTAATAACAAGACATGGAGAATTAGTTGTATAATGAGGGTTGCTTGCGAAAGTCATTATTCGCCCTGCCTGTTTGACTTGTCTTGGTGTGTGTTTTATGGAGCATGTCTTTGCATCACATAAATACCAAAGATGTTTATATATGCTTTGTGTGTGGTGAGAAGTTATGTTACATTTATAACTAAATTATCTATTGCAATAAGTGCTGTTACTGAAGTGTAGAAATATACATACCTATGTGTGTGTGTGTATTTTGAAGGGCACACTCATTGTTTGGAGGAATTTTGATTTTTTGATTCCACACTGGGAATCAAGCTCTCGGAAACCCTGCAATCAGCAGGAGTCCAACATCTTTACCACTAGATCATTGCACATGCACAGTCAAACATGATGTCTGGAAGTCTAGTATTCTAGGCGAAGTTCTCACGATAACTTGGTTCACTTTCCTTGCAGCAGCTACATGGAAATGTGAAACGCACTCACCATGGTGCGATGAAAGTGCTGTGGTTGCCCTCAGACGAAGACTGACACATATCTGTGTGTGTATTTTGAAGGACACGGTTGTATTTTGGAAGAATTTAGAATGTTGGTTTGTTATCCTCCAGCTGGGAATCAAACCCTATGCAACCCAATGAGGCAATCAGGAGTCAAGACACTTAAACCACCAGACCTTTGAACACCATCTAAAATGATGGCTGGAGTCTAGTATTTTGTGTTTCTGAACTCTTAACTATCCAGGTCTGCAAGTTAGCAAATGTAATGTAATCAGTAATCTCAGCAAACCAGAAAATAAGCAGACTGTCACCTGCAAAATGAGGTCCCCAGGGGGTGAATTTTGTGATGCTATCCTGCACAGAAGGGTAGCATCACTAAATTTACCCTCTGTGAACCTCAATCTGAATCAGGGTTGCAAAACTAAACAGAAAGAGGTACCCAGAGGATATATTGGCCCACCCACTCTATGGGATAGCATCATCAAATTCACCCTCTGTGGACCTCATTCTGCAAATGTCAGACTGCTTATTTTCAGGCCTGAATGTCAGCCAGCTGTCTGAAATCAGAATGGATTAATTGTAAAATTCTTGCAGGGACGAAGCTATGACTACCGACATGAGGGTCAGGGAAATGAAAGTGTCTGACTGGTAACATCTTGACTTTCCACATACATAACAGAAAATGAACATGGAAAATATTGGGGTGGAGAGAGTGTGTGTCCTACATTCATAGGAATGACGATTAGAGATAGGCATCATACCGTAAATATCATTTGGTGTCAGTATCGTGTCGATACTGATGACCCATCCCAAGGGAATCTTAAAATACCAAAAAAATATTCCCAACATTAGCTAAAATTAGAGATCAGACAGCAGAATAAAATGGCTGGTGAAAGGCGTCTCATGGACTATGTCTTTCACCAGCACCCATCACCGGTCATTTGATGAGAAAATAAAATTGACTTATTTATTGTGGTTTAACAACACTTTTGACAGCCAGGGTCACCTCGTGTTGGACAGTTTTTTTATGGGTGGAGGAAGCTGGAGAAACGCACTGACCAGCTGTCAGACTCCCCAACATACTAACTCCACACAAGCAGGGTTAGCATTGGTTGAAGACAAGTGCATCATAGACGTGCACTGCGCCTTAGTACACAGTGCCACTGTGCCCACACATGAGCAGATTCAGTTGAGATTAAGTGCTTTGGACGAGGATCAAACCATGAACCTTTCGGTTTGAGGTCAGTGCCATAACCACTGAGCCACCATGCTCCCTGTTACATCAGATGACTGGTGATGGGTGTCTGTGTTATATAGGGCTGCACGATATTCAAAACAGAATACCGGTATCAGTATTAAAAACAAAATCGCGGTATACCGGAATATCGAAAACTGTTCAGATATCTGAACACAAGTACAACAATTGAGACTTGAGGCATCAAAGTCTGAACGAATCAGCATGCTTTGATGGTGCGGTTCGAAAAACCATTACCCAATGCAGACAATATCAAAATTTATTATTTTAAATATTAGTTTATCAATTTTTTCCAAAAATTTCTGCAAAACAATATCATGTGATCCCTTATTGGAACGAGCTCAATGAGCTCGTTCCAACGAGGCGTCATAACCTATGTTTTTGAGACAAAAAATGAAAAAATTAATGAAAATCAATCGGCAATATTTGAGAATAGCGCTGGTCGGTTTTGGCCGTTACGTTAGGTAAAGGGTTCCGATAGTCTGTTTGCGTCCATTTTTGTTTGCGTTACCTCTTGGGGAATGGAACGATCGTTCGCCTGAATTGTTGAGGCCTGAGTTTCTTTACACAAAAACTTGTTTCTGAAATTCTCAGAGGTGACTGAAATTCTGTTTCAATCAAATCGGCTAAAAGACCACTTCTATGATTACAGTACTGTAGGTGGGTTTTGTTTGATTGGGATTTAATGACACTTTCAATAGCTAGGGTCATATCATGTTGGACAGTTTTGAAGGTAGAGAGAAGAACTACTAGATTGCCAGAAGTGAGCAGCATTCAGACACCCCATCATACAAACTCTGCACAAGTAGTGTTACATCATTACATGTAGCAGTGGTTGAAGGCAAGTGCACCATAGCCATGTGGTATGCCTTAGTACACAGTCACCGTGCCCCCACGTGGCGGCAGGCATGTCATTTTGAAAATTGCAGGAGGGCCATTATGGTTCGCCTCAAATCACCACATAAGGGCCAATTTGGGTTCACATAAAATGACCCCAGGAGGGTCATTTATGATTTGCAAGGGCCATTTTGTATCAACCTGATGGGAAGACAACTAATGTCATTTTAAAGTACGTGTACATGATTTGTGTAATTATAATGTACGTCATCACGTAATGTATATTTGGAAAGTTATTTACTGTCTTTGGGTGACTGCATTGACAACACACTACAAACTTCACAAACTGCACTTTTGTCACATTATTATTGTTACATGTACCTCCTTCAATCCGCGAAATTGCCATTTGAGGTGGCCGATTTTGAGGTGCCTTTGACTGAATTAATGGACCGCAGAAATCGGGGTTAGGCGAACATTTACCGCCCACAGAATTTTGAACTCAGACAGGCGACTGCGGCCCAGGGCGATCGTCCGCCTCAAAATGACAAGCCTGACGTGGGCAATAGAAACTAAGAGCCTTGTCCAAGGACACAATACAGTTTACCCCTGATCAAGATCAAACTGCTGACCTTTTGGCTTAAAGTTCAATGCCCTAACCACTGAGCTACTCTGCTTCCCTTTACCTAACGAATCAGATCACACATCCACCAGCATAATTTATAAATTGAGCAGTTGAAAATAAAAATTTCAACAAACCATCAAGCTCATTCCAATGATTGCTCACATGTCATACAGTATGGCTGCCGTGGACTGGTCTCATTTCACAAGTAGTCAATAGGGCTGAAACGGTTGGCTCATTTTCACAACCGACTAACCAAAAGCCATAATCGGATAATATCTGTTTATCCGTGGCCATTATTTCACCAAATATGAGATCAAAACTCGAGAGATTGGAAAGCAGTATTCGCAGAAATTGTTCAGTAGTGTTTCTACAAATGAACGTTGTTGAGTGCTTGACAACATTCATTTGTGTACATACTATCCAGTAGTTATGTGATTACTCAGCACTCACGGCACTACCGTTTATTAACAAGTCTTGAATGCCAAAGTCGATTATTTCTCAATATGTACAAAATAATACAATACAGCTTTGAGGTGTGATCTATCCCAAAGGAGAAGTGGCAGATTTACTACGTTTAACCGTGGAATGACAATCACTACCGATATTTTCGAATAACCGGTTGACAGTTTCTCTAATCAGTTAGCAAGGTACCTGGTTTTAACCCTTTATTTACCAAATCGCCTGCATCTGCCCACGTAATATGCAAATTGAGCAGTTGAAAAAATTAAATTTTTCAAAATATTTCAAAAAAACCATATCATGTGACCCCTCACTGGAATGAGCTCATTGAGCTCATTCCAATGAGTGGTCACATGATATGGTTTTGTTGAAATTTTTTGAAAAATTAAAAAAAATTATATTTATTCAGTACTAGTGGGCAGTATTTCCGCAGATGCAATAATATTGGATTTCAAACACTAATTATACATGTAGGTGTAATCATCAAAAATTTAATTAATGAAGCACCGGAAAATTTCGCTGCTGATTTTTACTGCCTGGTAAATGCACATCACTGCCCACGAGTGGATTACGACCAGTCCGCTGCGACTTTACTGTATGGTTTTGGTGAAATTTTGTGAAATATTTTTTTAAAAAAATTTAAATAATAAAGTTTGTTTATCATGTACGTTGTGCAAAGGGTTAAAGATGAAAGTGGTGATTAGGCGGAAGGGAGGCCAAGCCTTCTCCACAATAATAACGGCTTGACTGTATACACTGTGTAAATAATTGACTCTTAAACACACTGTGGATTTAATTTTCACAAATTAATTGGCCAGACAATATGGCAGGTATTCTTTGCTTATCAGACTAATGTATTATGACTGGGGCCAGATCAGATTTTAGATATCAAGTGAGGTCAAAAGATAAAAAGGCAAGAGCAACCATTACAGCTTCTGATTAGATGTTTTAGTGTAAACCTTTGAGGAGGCAACAGATGTTGTGAAAATATAACCAGCCACTCTTCGGGTCATATGGTAAACCTATTATTCTCTTCACTACTAAATTATTCATAGAAGATGTCTATCTGTGAATTTAAATTCAAGTTATTTTCTAACCAGTAAAACCACAAAATTCACTGAATTATTGGGAGCATTTGAACAAAAATTAAACTGGGGGACAAAAGTTTGGAATATTGGCATTTGCACCAAACATTTTATACTAGTACAGTACGTGGAGAGTGTATTACCACTAAATCACCTGCAGAGTGGAGATTCCACCCAAGGAGTAATTGCAAATTTGTTGCAAAGCATAACAAGCACAAGCAAAGTTTCAGCCAATGGACCTCCGGGTTAAACCCGGAGGTCCATTGGCTGAAACATTGCTTGTGGTTTTAATCGATATATACAAAATTTGAAAGTTATAGTTTGGGTGATAACTCCACTCCATGGGTGATTTAGTTACAGTCCACTCTCCACGTACTGTAACTAATAATAATGAGGGAGCGCGGTGGCTCAGTAGGTAGAGGTGCAGGCTGCAAGCCGAGAGGTCCTCGGGTCGAATCCCACCTGCGGCAACCGCGTTGTGTCCTTGGGCAAGACACTTCATCTCCATTGCCCACGTGGGGGCACGATGACGCCGTGTACTAAGACGTACTGCACGTCGATGGTACGCATGTCTTCAACCAATCTAACCATGCCTGTGCTGCAGTGCGGAGTTACGATGTTGGGGAGCTGGCAGCTGCTTGTCGTTGCTCGGTGGTTCTCTCCGGGTACTCCGGCTTCCTCCACCCGTAAACCTGTCACGGTCATGATTAGCTATTGTGCATAAATATATGACCTTAAAACATCAATAAATAAATAAATAAATATAAATAAATATAATAATAATGAAAATCAAATAACAAACTGAAGGATCAGACGGGAGGCGTGGTGGCTCAGTAGGTAGAGAGGTGCGGGCTGCAAGCCAAGAGATCCTCAGTTCGAATTCCACCTTGCGACAACCGTGTTGTGTCCTTGGACAAGACACTTCACCCCCATTGCCCATGTGGGGGCATGGTGGCATTGTGTCCTTAAGCGTTCTGCACGTCAATGGTGCACCTGTCTTCAAACAATGCTAACCCTGCTTTGTGTAGTTGGTATGTTAGGGAGCTGACAGTTGCTCACCATTGCTCGGTGGTTCTCTCTGGGTACTCTGGCTTCCTATACCATGAAAAATGGTCATGATTAGCCACTGAACAGAAATATGTGACCTTAAACACCAATAAATGGATATCAATAAATGATCAGACATTACTCCACCCATTTGAATTGTTGACATCATCAAGCATAGTGTGTAGAGTTCATTGAAACCTGGACTTGTGAGATGTGGGTCAGTGAATAAAGTTTACAAATCGTCCCCAGAGTTCCAATGTGTTCTATGTGCCTACTGGCACAAAGAACACATTGGAAATCAGGGGGGTTGGTTGGGGGGGGGGGGGGGGGGGAAATGCAAGCAAGCTTAGTGTGGCATATGTGCTACAATACTGTGTCAAAATGGGTAGGTCAACAGAAGGACAAAAATGGGAGCTAAAATTTTATACTGGTAACTACTAATAATGAAATTCAAATAACAAACTGAAGGATCAAACACAACTCCATGCATTTGAATTGTTGACATCATCAAGGTATCACAGAACTAACTATTTGAATTAGAGTTACCCGCCTTGAAATGTTGCACTTGGAAATGATGCAATCTCCAAAAATAAACAGCCTTGGAAATATATATTGTTTCAATAAACGTTTGAAACATTCTATTATTGATATCTTGAATTATTGTTGAATATTCCTGATAAAAAAGGAGGATGGATTGATGACTTTCGTGCCTAAAAAATACAATTTACTTTTTTGTGTGTTTTTGTAGGGAATTCCCTTGTCGTACACTCATCACTGGGGGTTCAATTCCCTGCATGCTGCTGGTGGATATTTCTGCCTAGGACATAATTTCTCTTACAATTGAATTAAGTATATATAATTTTTCACATTTAGTTAAATTTCACCCCTGTAAAATGGGTCGTTGTTTTCACCAATGATTTCTTGAGTTAAATTTAGATGCCCCCGCGGGAACCCAGGAAGTGAAGCAGTGCCTGTTCACTGCGGTAAACAGGCTCTGTTTTACTGGTAAAATAGGACCCAGTCACCAATGCTTGGGAGGTGCAAACCCTCTCTAAAATGGGCAACATGGCTTATTAATGCTCACCCCTAGTCTTGAGTTGATACTCATGTTGTGGTCATGATTAGCCATTGTGCTATAATATGACCGTAAGCACCAATTGGGGGTGCAGTGGCATTGCGGTAACCGGTTATCGTCAGATCACCGAAGTTAAGCAACGTCGTGCCCAGTTAATCCTCAGATGGGTGACCGCCTGAGCGATCAATTCGGACTCCCACATTGTGTTCTTGGGCAAGGCACTTAACCCTGATTGTGCACATGGGGGCACGATGACGCTGTGTACTAAGGCGTACTACACGTCGATGGTACGCATGTCTTCAACCAATCCAACCCTGCCTGTGTTGCAGTGCGGAGTTACGATGCTGGGGAGCTGGCTGCTGCTCATCATTGCTCGGTGGTTCTCTCCAGGTACTCCGGCTTCCTCCACCCGTAAAACTGTCACAGTCATGATTAGCCATTGTGCATAAGGATATGACCTTAAACACCAATAAATAAATAATCACCAATAAATAAATATATATATAAATAAATAAATAAATATAGATGAATTTTTCATTAAATCTGGAGGGCTGCTGAAAAGCAGTCATGACAAGATTTTATGAAAAATATTTTGAAAATATTCGGTGGGTTACGAGTTAATCACATAGCATGTCTTCACAAAGAAGACAACTACTCATGTGTTATGAAGTATTAATGGGATCTGAGTTGTCATAGACAGTGAATTCACAAGACCAAGTGATTGTTCCATTTAACCAATTACCTTTTATTTAGTCTCTCATAAAAAATGCATGTTCAGGTGTGCATTGGGATACTTTGGGAACATGTTTTGCCATTTTATTGTTGTCTTTCATCAAATATTCTACAGTAACAAGTAATATTCTGTAAAATACAATATTCGTTAGAATAAAATGAAGGATAAATGCAAGAAAATATTGGCGAGACGGAGAGGTTAGTTTCTCATCAGTAATCTGTTGGGGAGATTGAGAAAGTGCCAATGGGGGATATAATAAAACAGTTTGTGTCTACTGGGAGATCAGGAAGGAAAGTGGAGAATGATCCACTGAGAGCCGAAGGATTGATTGAGTTCTCATTAGAGGGCCACGGCAAATCAGTGGATAGCTTTCTCAGTATTATTATTATTATTAATCTCTGGTAACCCTTTACCTAACAAATCGATCAGTGGCACGGTGGCTCAGTAGGTAGAGGTGCAGGCAGCAAGCCAAGAGGGCCTCGGTTCGAATCCCACCTGTGGCAATCGCGTTGTGACCTTGGGCAAGACACTTCACCCCATTGCCCATGTGGGGGCACGGTGGAATGTGTTCTAAGGAATACTGCACGGCGATGGTGCACCTGTCTTCAAGCATTGCTAACCCTGCTTGTGTGGAGTTGGTATCTTGGGGAGCTGACAGTTACTTGCCATTGCTCAGTGGTTCTCTCGGGGTACTCCTGCTACTTCCATCTGTGTAACTGTCATGGTCATGATCAGCCATTGTGCAGAAATATGCGACCTTAAACACCAATAAATAAGTAAATCGATCACATCCGCCCACGTAATATACAAATTTATCAGCTGATAAAAAAAATTTATGTTCAAAATATTTCAACAAAAGCATATCATGTGACACCTAATTTAAATGAGCTTAACCCATACATGGGTTAACAAATGATCAATTTATTTATTTATTGATGTTTAAGGTCACATATTTATGCACAATGGCTAATCATGACCGTGACAGTTTTACGGGTGAAGGAAGCCGGAGTACCCGGAGAGAACCACCGAGCAACGACGAGCAGCTGCCAGCTCCCCAACATCATAACTGCGCACTGCAGCACAGGCAGGGTTAGATTGGTTGAAGACATGCGTACCATCAACGTGCAGTACGCCTTAGTACACAGCGTCATCGTGCCCCCGCGCGGGCAATGGAGATGAAGTGTCTTGCCCAAGGACACAATGCGGTTGCCGCAGGTGGGATTCGAACCGAGGACCTCTCGGCTTGCAGCCTGCACCTCTACCTACTGAGCCACTGCGCTCCCAACAAATGATCAAACCTGCTCCTGAACAGGCAAACATTGTCACACTGACTCACATCAATTATATGAGGCAGACCAAAGCATGCAAGTTATTTGTACATGCTAACATATTTGTTTACTTGCATGATCATCATACTGTATCAGTAGCTGGAAATGATAATTCTTAACCCTTTATTTAACCAATGCAGGTAACAGACGATACTTGCAAAATAAATTCTTAAATTAAAAAACATTTTCAATTTTTGTCTAAAAAACATAGCTCTTGACCCCCTCATGGGAATGAGCTCATTCAGCGCATTCCAATGAAGGGTCATAAGCTATATCTTTCAGACAAAAATTGAAAACACAATTAATTTGATTGGAGATCTTTGTAAATAGTGCTGTCCGCTTTTGTCCATTACGTTGAGTAAAGGGTTAATGCTGTAAATCATCAACAGTTTGGAAGTTATTCAGCTACCTATTAGGGCAAGTGATTAATTGGGTAATCAAGGTTAATCCATGTGATTAGACGGTGAAGAAAATTCTTTTAACTTTTTCAGCTCAAGACAACTCACTTTCTGATACATGTGGGCACTATATTATGCAATTATTAAACTCTCATGGATTTGTTTTCACAGAGTGAGTTGTGAGGACTGCTTTCAGTACCACAGAGTTCCATGGAGCGAGTACAACAAATATGTGGTACCCGAGTGGTTAAGAGACTGGTCTGTTGGGTCCTTGGAATTATGCTGTAGTTTGCTCAGACTTGAAGATTTTTAGTCAACCCATGGGATCCTCAGTTCCAAAAAAAAGATCCCTCCCCAATTTCCATTGATTAAGCTCTGCCTTCAAACTTCAGTGTAGGCATGTGCAGGGTTGAATCGAGGCCCTATTGGGTCAAAATAAGGCCTCTGTCCCAATGGGTTCATGTACATGCTATAAAATTCTCAATTTCAGGCACAAACATTCTCTTGTACAGCATAATCAGGTTACATAGCCAAATTTGTGCTCTTCTGATAGTCAGTCCTGGTAATTCATCCTTGTTTCCTCGGCAAAAAAATTGCTGCGGAAAACTGGTGCTTCTACAACAATTGCTGTGAAACCTGTTCGCTAAACCTGTGTAAAAATCATCAGGGGGCAGGGCATAGTCTCAATTGCCATGTATATGTAGTAAATGGTGAAATGAAAACTTTCAAGTAACTTGAACATGTGAAAGTAGTTCGAGATAGATCATGAACCATGTGAATGCTGAGCAAAAACCTTGGAAGTAAGCTGGCGACTTGCTCCATATGTATAGTATGAGTGAAAATAAGATGCATCATAACCACAAACCCAGTAACTCACCTTTTCTATGTTGATAACACCAGAATCTGACATCAATTTCTGGAAAGCTCTGTGAGAGCTTTCCAGAAAATGATGTTAGATTCTGGCATTATCATCATAGAAGCTGAACACATAGTTTCTAGTGGTTATGCTACAACTTGTACTGTAAATTGTAACATTAGCAATGCAGCATACTGCAACCCACATGGTTTGATTCCTTGTGTAACCTGGAAATTGTGCAATTTCTGCCACCACAAGGCTTTCTGAAGAAGCTATCCTCGGCAGTATTTTTGCTGTGGATATTTTTCTTTTCCTCAGCATTTTTGTCGGCACCGCTGATTGCTGAGGGTGAATTACCAGGGCTGGACAGTTAACCTGTATTCTCCCTGAAAAAAAGCTTCCAGGTGGATTTATTATGTTCAGATGACTAATTGATAATTTCCCCAAACCAAGAAAAAAGGACCCTTTCCCCATCTGTACTCAGATAAAATCCTGATTTGAAATGAACAGTTTGGGAGTGTGGTGGCTCAGTGGTTAAGGGACTCAACTTCAAACCCAAAGGTCCATGGGTTGATCCCTGCCAGGGGTAACTGCATTGTGTCCTTGGGCAAGGCACTTCATCCCAATTGCCCGCGTAGGGGCACGGTGGCACTGTGTACTAAGGCATACTTCTCATCGATGGTGCACTTGTTTTCAACCAATGCTAACCCTGGTTGTGAGGAGTTAGTATGTTCGGGGGTCTGGCAGTTGCTCGCTGTTACTCATTGGTTCTCTCCGGAGTACACCGGCTTCCTCCACCCATAAAACTGTCTGGCACGAGGTGACCCTGACTGTCGAAATTGTTGTTAAATCCCAATAAATAAATAAATGAAATGAACAATTCATTCCTTGAGTGGAACAAAGTGCCATCTGCATTGCTGTAGCATTGCAGATGGTTCCTTGTTCCACTCAAGGGGCAGATTATTCTTCTGTTTAGGATTTTTTCTTGGAAGTTACATGTATCCTACCTAATTTTGTGATACATGTACATTCAACTATCCAGATAACATCCATAAAACACTGGGGATTTTTTTCAGACTGATTCATTTGTAACTGATAACACAGGTTTCAGTTTACTAAACTTATAGATTACCTAGTGAACTTTCAACAGTCAATCCTAGGTCAGTATACCTGTGACTGTCAGATGTTTGACATGTTTATGAACAAGTGCTTGAGATACCAAAACATATTTACTGAATGTAAATCCTTGGTGTTTTTGGTGTACAGTTACTAGATTTGTTGTTGCATGATTTTTTATTTTCACCCGTAATCTGAAAATTGATCTACCCAAGTCCACAGCACCTGGGTAGAGCCTAGTAGTTTTTTAACCCTGACTTATATAACTCTCATCAGCTACAGCTAGCTATACATATGAACAATCGCCCACTTCAGAAACAAGTTGTAACCTAAAAAAAATGGCTCAACAGTACATGTAAATTCAAAATTCCATTCATATTTTCTTTCATTCTTTAAAACCGTGGCTTATGACCCATCAGTGGAATAAGCTCCTCAAACTTCTAGTTACCAGTGAGAGATAATAAGTAATAGTTACTAACTGAGCTTCAGGTATTCATGAAGTTGAACAACCTGCCAACATGCGGTATGTGATGCTGAGCCGCGAAGCGGCGAAGTGTTACAGCACGTTTTCAGGTTGTTCAAATTCATGAATACCGACAGCGAAGTTAGTAACTTACTTACACGTCAATTCACAGAATGCACAGACCCAGGTATGGAAAGTGAATCAGGTGTTCAAGTGACGTCACTTGAACACCTAGTCTATTGTTCTATCGGGTATTTCACGTCTCTTACCAACTCGGAGAAGACAAAGGAATTGGTGTGTAAGTTACATTCTGGAATGAGAAAAGTTATTTTTGTAAGGCATATGTATCTTTCGAAAAATATTGACTGGAACTCCAGATTTAAGCAAAGGGGTAATTCTTAGTGCCATGGACAGGTCTGCTGTTTTGAGGCAAGTGAATTATTCAACTGCTGCCTGTGAATTTCCAACTGCTGAAGATTTTTGGCAAGTATTACAGTTGGTGGGGGGGGGGGGGGGTGGAGACAAACTACCCCCACCCCCTGTCACATCAGGGTTGGGTGGGGGATGGCAGACCCCATGCATGAAAAGTCATTTACTTGAACTAGCATGTCTAATCATGCATGTCTGGAAGGCCGAAGGTCTGAGATGGGATAGGAGGGGGCCACCTCCTCCCAAAATCCCCCCCCCCCCCATTGAATTTTGAAAGCTCCCAGAACAAATTTGGGGTGTATTTTAGGTTTAATTTGAGAATAAATCATTGAAAAAAATTGATTGTCGAACCTGGGAAGGGCATTGCCTGCCCCCTCCTGTCCCCGATGTCCAGCAGGGAGTGCAACTGCCCACTCTGTCCTGTTGCTTCCAGTATCCCTTCCTGGCACCACATTCATGATGGATGTACAAACACTATCCTGTGACTAGAAAGATGCTTAATTTTGGGGGCTATTTCTAGATGGTTCCCATGGGTTCTGAAAGATCCATGCTTCAATCCTTACAGCAGTTAATGTGTTGTGTCCTTGGGTTGTGCACTTATTCCTGATTGCCCACGTGGAGGAATGGTGGTGCTCTATACTAACACATACTGCATGTCAGTGGTGCACTTGCCTTAAACTGCTGCTAATCCTGCTTGTGTGGAGTTGGAATATGTTGGGGATTCTGACAGCTGTTCGCAGCAATAAAACAAAGAAACAAACACTTTATGACCCATGAATGAAGAAATGTGGTGGCCCCCACCCCCAACTAAGAATGCTGAATCTGCCACTGACCACAGCCATCAAGGCTATTCGTTTCACATTAGTCTCCTTCCAGCTATAAACGCAGTACAGAGGGACAAAATCTCTTAACTAAACCCATTGATATTTTTATCAGATAGAAGTTAGTTTGACCCCATTGAAATAGCAATTAGATTGTATCAAATTAAAATTAGATGAAATTCACCAACATGATCGAATTATTTAAATTACTCTTTTTCCTCATATAATTATTCACAACAAAGACCCCCCTCCCCAACAAAACTAGTCCAGTTTGTAATTAAGATCACTTCAGAGGGATTATGTTACTCTTCCTTGATCTACTGATTAATTATACATGTACATGTATGTGAAATAAGGACAGATATCTCCCTACTTACAGATAAGATTACATGTAATTTTTTTGGTTTGAATGATTTCTTAGGCAAAGGGTTATGCTTCTCAGGCAATCCCTCATTAAGTTCACCCTCCCCTCCCCTCCCCTCGCGGAATATTTTTATTGGCTTTCACAGGGCTTATATTTCATGATTTCATCTAAATATGGGAGAATCTATTTGGATTATTGCAAAAATGGTTGCGAGAATCCATACCTGCTATGAGTGTCCCACGATCCCATGAGGCCACCATGGCTTAACCCCTGGTATATACTGATAACACATGTCAACCCTTTACCCAACACATGGCTCTCGTTGGAACCGGCTCATTGAGCCGGTTTCAATGACAGCCATATGTGTACGATTTTATTGAGAAAGGGGCAGGATATTTCAGCTCACGTTAGCCTTGTATTGGTTAATTTGTTAATATGTTAGGTAAAGGCTTAATTGACTCAATTCTTTTCATTTGAATCCTAAAATACATGCAACAAAAATCTACATGGATTTTCGCTGGTTTTGTTGTGCGAATTTTTGCGTAAATGGATTCTCTTGAAGTTTAAGCCCTCTTGCAGTGTCTTCCAAAATTAGTGTAAAATTAAAAAACTAATTTTTTACCCTTTTTAATTGATGTATATTTTATTTTCACGTGTTTTCAACAAAGCATGATTGAAAAAAATACAGTGCCTTGTTATTATGCCCCTGACCTCCAAAGGAGGATTCGGAGGTATCTTGTGAAGCCCTCCGTCTGACCGTCCATCTGTCCATACAAATGTTTTGCATTGTAATTTCAAAGCCATTGCTCGGATTCGTTCCTTGTGCATATCCGCTACACCTGCGTGGGGGAGCAGATATGCACAAGGAACGGGTTCCATCCAATAATTTTTCCCAGAGTTATGGCCCTTTTTTGACCTAGAAAATATTTTGGTTTTCATCTTTCCACTTAAAAATTTTTTCTCTCGAACAATACCTTCAAGGCTACTTTGAACTTACATATGGGTCGGTGGCATTGGCCCAGGTTTGCATTGCCCTTTTTATTTTTGTTTTGTAAACATCCGATTTGCTCTGTTCTCCGATAAAAAACTAAAATTAATATTAAATTTAGTCATTAAGGATTGTATTTACTTTTTGGAAGGGTGCCTGAATATATTCTGAACAAAAATGTATCTCATATTTCTTTATTAACTTTCCCCTGGGAACTGAAGCAGTGCTTGTTTACTGTGGTAAACAAGCTCTGTTTTACTGGTAAAATACAACCCAGTCACCAATGCTCGGGTTGGAATCCACTAAAATGGATAACATGGGTATAATAAACAATTGACTAAACTTGACTTTATCTCCGAAGTGTGGTCATGATTAGCTATTGTGCAGAAATATGTGACCTTAAACACCAATAAATAATAAAATACTTTAACTTGATGAGTGATGGAAGCCCAAATTGGGGCTTTTTTATGAAGTGCATATACCATAACAACATAAAGGCTTCATATTCTGTGGATGTGCTTCATAATATCTTTGAAGTGAAATTGTTTAGCCTGTATGGATTTGCCATGTTTCAATTTATGGGAGAGTGCGTATAGGAACTCTCCCACAAATTGTAACCAGGCAAGAACATACGAACAAATTTTTCCGATCAAAAATAATTTAGCACTCTTCCTCCACTTATCAAACAAAAAAACTAAAAGATAAAAGCCTCCCTCCCCCATCGATTTAAATTTTTTTAATTGCTTGAGAACCAAATGTATATTTTATTCTTTTGCCTTAATCCATTACCTAATGAATTGGCCACACCTGCCTGCATAACATGCAAATTCAACAGATGAAAAAATATTTTTCAAAAAATTTCTACAAAACTATGTGTGTGACCACTCATTGGAAAGAGTTTATCTAGCTCATTCCATTGAGGTATCACATGATATGGCTTTGTTGAAATTTTTTGAAAAATCTGGAAAAATGATATTTGGAATAATAAATTTGGATATTGTCTCTGTTGGGTAAAGGTTTAAGGAGCTTTTTGATAATGAGAGACAAGTGCATAAGGAATGAGAGAAAGGGTAAATATTATAGTTGGGGAGATTGCCAATGGGGGGAAGTTATGAAACAGTTTGTGTCTGAATGCTTGGAGATTAGGAGGGAGAGTGGGGAGGAATAACATGGTGGGGGATGAGGGTACAGTGTACATGTAGGCCTCCTCATTAGAGGACCATGACAAATCAGTGGAAGGACAAAAAGATTTACTGTTATTTTAAAAGTCCAGTACTTTTAGTGAATGATAAAAAAGAAATGTTTTTATAGTGTTGTCTTAAATTCTATTTCACTGTTTTTTAACCTTTAGGCCTAAGTCTGTTTCTTGGGCCCTCCCACATGGTCAACTTGGCTGCCACAGGCACTTTGTTTTATAACTAATGCAAACTTAATAATTAAATGATTTACGTCTGATATTTTACCCAAGTTAATAAAATTGATAAATTTGTCCTCTGAGTGCAAGAAGGCTTTGCAATGCTGAAGCATTGCAAAGCCTTTTTGCACTCAAGGGACAAAATATACCATCACACATCAGTCATGGAATTCTGACGCAAGCGATTTTTAGCTTGCCTTAACTGCTTACGCAATTTAATCCAGCATAAGCCTTTTTTTGCTCACCTACTTTCAGCTATTTTCGACGGTGACGGACCATGGAACGTGTGTACAGAATATGCTGGCTGCATGTGTGTGTCGGCAACTACATGTACCAGTCCCCCTGAACTTCTTGATTGATCTGACCACACTGGGGTGGAGGGGATAGTAATAAATGAATACAGGTTCATTCATTAACATTTTATTAATTCATTTAAAAAAATGGTTGGCTTGAATGCACTCGAAGGAGAAATTACCCAACCCGGTATTAACTAAGTCTTTAGATTTTTGTGAAGCAAAAAAGTGAAGAAGATTTCAGGAGAGCAATTTGCTCGACTAAGTAGGTTCCAGGTGAGCGATTTATTGCCACCCTGGATTTTTCAGAAATCCAAGCCTGACACATGCTATTCTGTAGATGATGAAGCCTAAAAAATAAAACAAAGCAATATGAACTTTTGTGATGGCTCAGAAATAATTCAAAAATAAGAAGGTAATATAAAAAACCTCCAGCCCACGTGCAATTTTACAAAAACATTTCCTGAGAAACAGAAGATCTACTTTGGGAGGCCTTATCCTCAGTAACTAAAAAAGATGTCGTAGTTATATGAAGGGCAACACTTGTCCCAACTGATTAGGCTGTCAAGCTCTCTCATAGACCTATCAGTAGTGATGTTGTAAAATTCACTTGCCAATATGTGCCTACAATATGACAAGTCAGGCATCCTAGACATTTCATTCTGACATTAACTCATGAAGACAAGAGTGGCTAATTAATTCATCAGTCAATTAAAGACGTTTGATTGAATAATGTTGAGATGAAGAGCTCCACTAAGTACGTTAATTATGGGGAGTTAAGTACCTCTATTATTGCTAATAATGGCTTAAATTATTTCATTATGGATAACAATAAAAGTTTAGGATACAAACATCTGTATCCAATATACTAGTCAAGAGAAATCAACAAACATATGTCATCATATTAAACAAGAAGGGGAAATTGTAATATTGCAAAAATATAGTTGGGGTACAGTCATGTGGCAAATAGATTCATGCTTTAAATTTCTCTTACTAATTCTGTACTGTGTAATTATAACCTGCGTAAAACATGAGCATTTTCTATACAGGCCTGGCATTTTCAGGAGAGCGATTTATTCGCTTGCCTACTGCTCGCCTTAAAAAAATTAAGGAGGGCAAAAACTAGCCCTCCTGGCCTAAGAAAACGATGATTACCATAACCGCCTACTCCTAAAACCCACATCTTAACAGATCTCTGCTATGTTAGTGCTCTTTGTAAGATGGCCACACAGCCCCTTCCACACCTCCAGGCCTTGCTAAGGCCCGGAGGTGTGGGAGGGGCAGTGTGGTCATCTGAATGAGACTACATGTACCTTGTTAGCAGCACCTAATAAATTGTACAAATCCCGCTAAGCAGGATTCATTAATATATAGTAAAACTTCATTTTGCCGCTTTTAATTTTTGTAAGCTCGAGGAGGAAAGCTAATCGCTCGCCTAGGCCCTTGCGAGGGGAGCGATTTTTAGCCCTCCTGCATTTTTAGCTTAACTTGACATAGTCAAGATAAGCTATTGCCATCATGCGTGCGGTAGTCTGTTAGTCTGCGAGTCTGTTCACAGTTTCCTTTAGCACGGGTTACACCCCCGCAGTTCTTGTCTGATCGTCACGAAATTTCATATGCAGGTTTGGGGTCATGGCTAGTTGAGAACGTCCCCTTTTGGTCGCGATCAGGCAACTGGTATGGCTGCCCGAGCCCAAAACCCAAAAACCATTAGCACAGTCTACAGGTCGTATTTATGAAGGGATTTCATTGTAACTTGGTAGGATGCCTCTGTATAATGCCTAGATGAGAACATCCCCTTTTCGGCATGATCCATCAACCGTGATGGCTGCTCAAGCCCGAAACCCAAAAACTTTTAGCACAGTCTGCAGGTCATGTTTAATATGGTGGGATTTCATTGTAACTTGGTAGGATGACTCCTTATGATGTCTAGATGAGAATTTCCCCATTTGGGAATGATCTGCCAACCGTGACGACTGCCCGAGCCCAAAACCTGAAAACCTTTAGTACAGTCTACAGGTCATATTTATTGAGGAATTTCATTGTAACTTGGTGGGTTGACTTCATATATTGTCTGAATGAGAAGGTCCTCTTTTGGACGTGATTGGGCAACTGTGACAGCTACAGGGGCCCGAAGCCCGAAAACCTTTAGCACAGTCTACAGGTCATATTTATGAAGGGATTTCATTGTAACTTGGTAGGATGACTCCAAATAATGTCTAGATAAGAACGTCCCATTTTGATCGCGATCATTCAGCTTTGATGGTGCCCGAACCAAAAAACCTTTAGCATAGGCAAAAGGTCATATTTATGGAAGGATTTCATTGTAGCCTGTTAGGTTGACTCCATATAATGCCTAGATGATATCATCCCCTTTTGGTCGCGATTGGTCAACTGTGATGGCTATAGGTGCCCGAAGCCCGAAAACCTTGTGCACAGTCTTCAGGTCATATTTGTGAAGGAATTTCATTGTAACTTCGTAGGATCACTCCAGATGATGCCCAGATGAGATTGTCCCCTTTGGTTGCGATCATTCAACCATTATGGCTGCCCGAGCCCAAAGCCCGAAAACCTTTAGCACAGTCTACAGGTCATATTTATGAAGGGATTTCATTGTAACTTGGTAGGTTGACTTCATATAATCTCTAGATGCGAATGTCCTCTTTTGGACATGGTTGGGCAACTGTGACGGCTACAGGGGCCCGAAGCCCAAAAAGCTTTAGAACATTCTACAGGTCATAATTATTAAGGGATTTCATTGTAGCTTGGTAGGATGACTCCAAATAATGTCGAGATGAGAACGTCCTCTTTTGGTCGTGATCATTCAGCCTTTATGGCTGCCCGAGCCCAAAGACCTTTAGCATAGTCTATAGGTCATATTTATGGAAGGATTTCATTGTAACCTGTTAGGTTGACTCCATAGAATGCTTAGATGATGACATCCCCTTTTGGTCGTGATTGGCTAACTGTGATAGCTACAGGTGCCCGAAGCCCGAAAATCTTGAGCGCTGTCTGATGTCATATTTATGAAGGGATTTCATTGTAACTTTGTAGGATCACTCCAGATGATGCCCAGATGAGAATGTCCCCTTTTGGTTGCGATCTGCAACCATTATGGCTGCCCGAGCCCGAAGCCTGAATACCTTTAGCACAGACTACAGGTCATATTTATGAAAGGATTTCATTGTAACTTGGTAGGTTGACTTCATATAAAGTCTAGATGAGAACGTCCCCTTTTGGACACGATTGGGCAACTGTGACGGCTACAGGGGCCCGAAGCCCGAAAACCTTTAGAACAGTCTACTGGTCATAAGTATGAAGGGATTTCATTGTAGCTTGGTAGGATGGCTCCAAATAATGTCTAGATGAGAACGTCCCCTTTTGGTCGCGATCATTCAGCCTTGATGGCTGCCCGAGCCCAAGACCCCAAAACCTTTAGCATAGTCTATATGTCATATTTATGGAAGGATTTCATTGTAACCTGTGAGTTTGACTCCATATAATGCCTAGATGATGACATCCCCTTTTGGTCGTGATTGGTCACCTGTGACAGCTTCAGGGGCCCAAAGCCCAAAAACCTTGAGCACAGTCTACAGGTCATATTTATGAAGGAATTTCATTGTACCTTCGTAGGATCACTCCAGATGATGCCCAGATGAGAATGTCCCCTTTTGGTTGCGATCATTCAACCATGATGGCTGCCCGAGCCCAAAGTCCAAAAACCTTTAGCACAGTCTACAAGTCATATTTATGAAGGGATTTCATTGTAACCTTGTAGGTTGACTTCATATAATGTCTAGATGAGAACGTCCCCTTTGGACGCAATTGGGAAACTAACTGCAACAGGGGCCTGAAACCCGAAAACCTTTAGCACAGTCTACAGGCTATATTTATGAAGGGATTTCAATGTAACTTGATAGGATGACTCGTTTTGGAATAATTTCACTGTAACTTGGTAACTTTCGTTAATATACGTTAACTGTGAGGGCCACATACATTAACTGTGAGGTCATATTAACCCACCTCTCAGCTCTTTAGTACAGTGTACACCTCATATTATTTTTATCAAAAACATAGCATACAGGGACCAGAAATGAACATATTCCCAATTATCACAATTCTTGTCTTATTTCATAATCCTTTCATAAACATTGAACATTATCCTTTTTCATCAAATACAACACACAAGTTAAGTTACAGTGTCATTGACACTTTCATTAAGAATGCAGGCCTGTCTGTACTCTTGTGGTTTATGGGTGGGGTGTCGGTGGTGGGGGGATTGGTTGGGAGTGTAGCTGTCCACCTTAACCATGTCCAAAAGGGATGGTGTCTGCTGCCTATTCTGTGCATGGTCCATGGCAGAGGGGGCAGTTGTCCTTGCTGCCTATGGCCAGAGGGTGGGGGTAAAATGTAATAGAATGTGTCTTTCTCTCAAGGATGATCAACTTATGTAATTACCCAATAGATGGAGCACACAGTGTCCAATGTCCATTCTCCATTCGGTCACTAGGAATGCAAAATGAAGTTTGGGGGAGAGGGAGCACAGGTGTCCATATTGTCTGCGAGACCTACATGTACTAAGATTCCATCATAGTTCCAAGATGATGATGATGATGGAAGTGAGGCAACTCAGTGTTTGCGGCATTTAACCCTTTACCTAACGTGAAAAGCAGACGACACCTGCAAAAATAATTCTCGAATAACTATTTTTTTTAATTTTTTGTCTCAAAAACATAGGTTATGACCCCTTGTTGGAACGAGCTCGACGAGCTCGTTCCAACGAGGGGTCATAACCTATGTTTTTGAGACAAAAAATGAAAAAAATAGTGAAAAGTAATTGGCGATTTTTGAGAATAGCGCTGGCCGGTTTGGGCCGTTACGTTGGGTAAAGGGTTAACCCGAAAGGACCATGGTTCGATCCCCATCAGGGGTAACTGCATTCTGTCCTTGGGTAAGGTACATAATCCTGATTCCCCACTTGGGGCATGGTGGCGCTGTGTATTAACGGTACTGCATGTCGGTGGTGCATTTGTCTTCAACCAATGCTAACTGTGCTTATGCGGGGTTTGTTGGGGAGTCTGATAGTTGCTCGCCACAGTTTCTCGGTGGGTCTCTCCAGGTACTCACGGTTTCCTCCACATGTAAAAGTGTCTGACATGAGGTGACCCTGGCTGTCAAAAATGTTGTTAACCCTCTACCCAACGATTGGCCATATCCGCCTGCGTAATATGCAAATTCAGCAGTTGAAAAAGTATTATTTTTCAAAAAATTTCAACAAAACCATATCATGTGACCCCTCGTTGGAACGAGCTCATCCAGCTCGTTCCAAGGAGGGATCACATGATATGGTTTTGAAAAACTGATATTTAAAATAATAAATTTTGATATCGTCTGCGTTGGGTAAAGGGTAAAACCCCCAATAAATAAATAAGACGATGATGATGAAAATTCCCATCATCATATCTGTTACATGTAGCTACAGTTGTTGACTTGCACCTTTCAGTACATAGAGAGTGCTGGCATTATACAAATTGAAATTAAGGTAACCTGACAGGGAGGGAGTTAAGACTTCCTCCATTGAAAAGAAAGTCATCCAAACCATCAACTACATGCTTACTTACAATACATGGTTAGTAAGGATGTTATTAATATACAAATTAGAAATAAGGAACCCCCAAAGGAAGGGTAGAGTTACCTTAATTATTTTTTGCACGACCTTTTAGGAGGTAACAATTTTTTCTGATTGTTTTTTAACAAGAGAAAAAGGAAATTATGCAATGCAGTTCAATGTTAGTCTAGAATCCACCGCACTGCTCTCTGACTTACATTATTACCCCATATCACAGGTGTTCACACCCTTTGTTCATTCTATAACATTCTGAGCTCAACTCAACGGAGCATATTGCCGGTGCTCCACAGACGGGCACACAAGGCAAGCACCTCAACAGGTCCCTATTTTACACCTGCAAAACACCGATTCATATGTATTGCCCCTTGAGTGTTACACGGCCCTATCTACAATGCTTTAGCAGATAGGGCCGTGTTCCACTCATATATGAATTTTCTGGTACGAAAGAAAGGTGGAATGATGTTGAGCATCTCCCTGAAGTATAGCTGCACTGTTGGCCAATTATTGGCCAACAGAGCAGCTATACTTTAGACAGATGCAGATGATTGTTTGATGCTCAGCATCATTTTAAACTGTTGATCATCTTAAGATGTAACACAGGTACAAAATCAGGAAATGGCAATAATTAAGGTTTATACTACAAATAGTGATTATGGATGCCATACTCTTCTGCAGCATGCTATCCTATGCCAAGATTAGGCTATAATTATACCCCCACTTTCGAAGAAAATGGGGGGGGGGGGGGGGGGGGGGGGGGGGGGTATAGTGCATTACATGCGTCCATCTGTCTGTGCGTCCATGCATCTGAGAATATTCATAACTTTCGTAACTCAAGTAAATTATTATGGAACTTGCTTGTAATTAAATTGTAACATTTCCCAAGACTAGAATGATTTTCGGTGTTGTCAGATTATTATTTTTTTTTATTATTACTTGTACACTTAGAAATTGTGTCTGTCCGAGCCAAATTTTGTCTGTTCAGCGGCTTCAGCCTGTATCTCGAGTATTGAATGTTCTATTGCAATGAAATTTGCCGTGAACACTGCTTATGGTATAGGCTTTAAAAAAAGGATTCAGTTATATTTCTCATATTCTCCTTTTTAGAGTTATCCCCCTTTTTTGACTTAGAAATTGTAGGAAATAGACATTATTTGTCTGTTCAGCCTATATCTCAGGTTCTGAAAATGCAATCCTGTTGGAAAATACACATTTTCTTCAATAATATTTGGTCATAGGTATGCCCACACTAGGTGGTACACCACGTGGGGGTATGCACCGGACGACAGTCCAGCTCTTGTTGCATCTAATTTGTATCTGAATTGCTACAACCCAGCCTCCTTATTGTTCCTATGGTTTCGTCTCTATTCATAAGGATATTGCTCTTACAGTTAAAACTAGAAGTCCTGTCATGAAATGCACACAAATAGCACGTCGATCTGCGCGTTAATCTACACATTATAACCATAGTAATGCTATCAAATTCTGTACATATGGCCTTTGCACAAGCAATGTTTCAGCCAATGGACCTCCGGGTAACCCGGAGGTCCATTGGCAGAAACATTACCAGTGTTTCCTATGAGTAACCAGGAGAACCTGCCGTGCTTTGGATGTCATTCGATTTGGCAATTGTGCGCAATTCCTACGCACAAATAAGCCTAGATAAGCGCACAGTTCAGGAGAGGACTTTTAGTTTTAACTGCAGGAGCAAGAACTTGGTTATGATACAACAGTTCATATAACAGCGTAGTTGTGATACATATATACAGTGTTTAGGTTACCTTATAGGTTATCTGAATCAAGTACAGGGGAACGAAAGATAGGCGATCAAAGTGCAAACCAGGTGAACGATAAATGGGTTGTGCAAAATATAGAAAACAACAAGCCTGAATGCTATGTTTCAGCTGATGTGTTAATGGGATAGTGAAGAGACAGTGATGTCCAATCAATCCTTTCTTATACTAGTGCACAATTTCACACTTTGCTGCCTTTTGTGCATTCAGCAAGAAGTACATTTGCAAACCAATATATCGACGTGAGGAAAAAAACATGAAACTAATTTCATTCTGAGGATCGTTTGATCACTTTTACCATGTAATCAAAAAACATTGATTGTCCCCCCAAGCTTGAATGTAATTGGGAAAGTTGTGAGTAATTTTCGTGATGAAATTACTGTGAAATTTACTGTAATGGCTTGATGAACCTTGTTTGGATTATGTTACTTAATGAATGGACACTTGTTACCAGGAACACCTGTTGTGAATAATTTGGGTAATTAACGGGTGTTCAAAAATATTTCCCATGAAATAATTCCATTATTTAGACCCTTGCCCAGTCCGAGTCATCATCATACAGTTTCCTTGAGGTGTGGGATAGATTTTTTCTAAATTTACTTTACATGTGACAAATATACTCCTGAACTAAATCTTTCAGCTGGACCAACATGTACCAAGATATTGTCATTGTACCTCCTAGATGATGATGATGCAAATTCCCATCATTGTATCCATTAGCAACAATACTTGACTCCCTACATCCTTTCAGTTTGGGGAGAATACAGGCAAAATATGTGGAGAGTGGATTGTAACAAAATCACCCCCACGACCGAGACGCCCCACATTGTGTCCTTGGGCAAGCCACTTTATCCTGGTTGCCTAGATGGGGGCACGATGACGTCGTGTTCTAAGGCGTACTGCATGTTGATGGTGCACATGTCTTCAACAGCCCGAACATAGTTAGAATGTTGAGCTGACAGTTGCTTGTCGATGCTGAGTGGTTCTCTCCAGGTACTCCGGCTTCCTCCACCCGTAAAACTGACACCGTCACTCATGATTAGCCATTGTGCATAATAAGTATGTGACTTTAAACACCAATAAATAAATAAATTGCATGAACGAAATCTCCACTGCACAGGTGATATAGTCATAATACACTTTATTATACCCTAAATGCTAGATTATTGACAAAAAATATGGAAAGATAGAAATCGTATCACCCACTTACAATGTGAAGATATAGAAATTTTCACTTTCACGGTATCAATCAAAATGGCGGCTTTCAAAGCATCACTTCAAGGGGAATACAAGTCACAAGATGCTACCTGTTCCGAGTATTGATCAGATCACTTCTACGTATCAATGCTCATCAGCTGTTTACTTTCATGCATCAATTCAAGGTTGAAATGAGTAGAATTATTGAAGGGGATGATCAGATTCTTATAAAAAAGCGTATAATAAAAAGAAAATCTAGTGTTTTTGAGTTGATACTGAAAATTATCTCACATGTGACCGAGACAAATGTTTATTTCCAAACAAGCGCTCACAAAAAATAAACATTTGTCTTGGTCACTCATGAAATAATTTTTGGTATCTACTCAAAAACACTAGATATCCTCTATCTACATGTACTATATACAAACAGAAATTAAGGCAATCTGAAAGGGAGAAAGTTAGACCTCCTCCTTTATTGAGAAAATTTAGGCACTGTGAAAGGAAGTGTCGTGTAACTTTATTGTCCCCCGAAACTTTTGTTGGGTGACTATTAAGATAGCCAGTGTCTGTCAGTGCATGCATCTGTGTGTCCGTGCATCCGTGCGTCCATCCCACATTGGTTTCCCGATGATAACTTTAGTTATACTAGGCCAAATCAAATGGAATTTGGTGTGTAGGTGTATTGACATAAAATAAAGTGTCGTTAAAACCTCATTAAATAAATAATCACTTGCCTTCATTATATGTATGGGAATTATGTCCTGAGAATCATTTTACATTTAGCATTTCAATCACCCATTTCCTAATACACGACGTTCCTTGCAAAACATTTTCTCGCAGAACTAAATAAAATCTTGCTTTTTTTTTTTGGCTAAGAACACAGCTTATGATCCCTCATTGGAATGACCTCTATGTGCACATCCCAATGAGGGGTCATAAACTATGTTTTTGGAACAAAAATAAAAAAAAATCATGTCGCCATTTTTGTGTAGTTCCTGTCATTTTGTGGAGTCATGTTAGGTACTACTAGCAAGGGGTTAAAATCACTCTCCTGAATTTTTCACTTTCACAAACTGAAAATGAGGAGAGTCAGAGTGATCATTCACTTGCCTGCATTCTCTTCCTGGCAGTCACTGTTGATGGCCTGAGAGCTTGAAACAATGCTTCAGCAGGGACCGATCAGGACTATTTAAAATACGCTCTAGCCTCGGAGCCTATTTTTTCAATTCATGTGCCAGATTTCAATTTACGGACTCACACTGCTGTTTGTAACACAAACTGCAAGTATGTAATAGCTCTCATCATTTTCATTTAGTACACTGTAGCAAACATTAATCTTCGCTGTGGTTTCTGATCAAGTCTTGGCTGCCTATTTAGGCAGCCAAGACTTGATCAGAAACCACAGTGAAGATTAATGCTTGGTAATTAAGACTTGAAGTATTAACTTAAGCACTCTACAACAATGATAAATGATAATCATATATATAATACATGTAGGAGTGTCTCTCTCGATTATCCATCGAAAGAATATCAAAATTTGATCTGAGAAGATACGTGCCAACTGAGAAGCCTATTTCTGAGATTTAAGCGCCAGGTCCTGATGTTTCAGAACCAAATACGCACTGGCGCATGCCCAGGTCGGTCTCTGCTTCAGAAGCAGAAGTTGAACAATGACAAATTTTTAATGACAATTTTTAGCTGAACTTGACAAAGTCAAGATACAGTTAAAACTAGAAGTCCTGTCATGAAATGCGCACAAATAGCACATTGATCTGCATGTCAATCTGCACATTATGACCATAGTAAGGCTATCAAATTCTGTACATAGAGCCTGTGCTCAAGCAATGTTATAGCCAATGGACCTCCGGGTAACCAGTAGGTCCATTGGTAGGAACATTGCCCGTGTTTGCTATGAGTAAACAGGAGAATCTGCCATGCTTTGGATGCCATTCGTTATGGCAATTGCACGCAATTCCTATGTGCAGATAAGCCTAGATAAGTGCACAGTTCGTGACAGGACTTCTAGTTTTAACTGTAAGCTATTGCCATCACGCGTACGGAAGTCTAGGAGTCTTTTAGTCTGTGAGTCGGTTCACATTTTCTTTCGCACAGGCTACAACACTCAGTAGTTCTTGTTCGATCATCACAAAATTTCATATGCAGGTTCGAGATCATATCTAGATGAGAACGTCCCATTTTGGTCGCGATTGGTTAACTGTGATGTCTGCGAAGTCCCGAAACCCAAAATCTTTTAGCACAGTCTACAGGTTGTTTTTATGAAGTGATTTCATTGTAACTTGGTAGGATAACTCAGTATGATATCTAGATAAGACTATCCTATTTTGGTCATGATCAGTCAACCGTGACCGATGGACGGGCACATGACCTAGATTCCTTTAGCAAAGACCATATTTATGAGGGGATTTCATTGTAACTAGGTAGGATGGCTCATTTTGGAATGATTTTACTGTAACTTGGTAACTTTGGTTGACATACGTTAACTGTGAGGACCACATCAACTGAGGCCTCAATTCTTTAGTACAGTCTACACCTCAAATTATTCTTCTCGAAAACATAGCATGTATTGACACTTTGACAGGTTGGACTACTTTGTAAGGGGATGGGTTAAATGAGATGTGTAATCAGTATTTGTTCATGGAAATTAAGAAATAAGTCGTGGAAAGTCATGGAAAGGTCATAGAAAAAGGTCGGAGAATCTTTTCTCTTTTCTTGAAAAATATGTATGAACTGTGTTGGCCACACTGGAGATTAAGATCACATGTCTGTTTAACAGAATATATATTACCTGTCTGAGTGAGTTTTAGTAATTTTTTATCTATACTGATAGAGATATGAATGAAATATTCCCAACAGGTGTCATACAACAGATTATTATCAACTCATAAAAACTTTTTATAACCTTTCTTTTATTATTTGGGAGATTGTTAAAGTTCTCAAACCTTGAATGAAGCCCTTTCCCACAGGAATGTGTCAAATATTATAGTGGCTACATTTTTAAAGAAATTTCTCTATAAAATTTGTACTTTAAGAGAAATCCAAAAGAACACCAGAGCACTTGTCTACAGTAATATGTTCTACATTGAACTGCACACTATATTGTTAAACCAATACATACTGGTATTTAAAACAGTATCAATTGAATACCGGTGTTATTACAGTGGAGCACACTTAATTGGATATCTCTTAACTGAATAACCCTGTTAATTGAATATAATTTCCCAACACAAAACTATTTAACATACCCTCAGTTCAAATTTGGCCTGTTAATTAGAGTAAAACTCCTGTTAAAAATTTTGTAACCTGTGTTGAGAAATTAGCCTGAGTCTCCCCAGTTTTCCTTTGGTTCTAGGCCTATTTGGCCTCAGTACATCCAGTACACGCATTTAATCTATTATATCTTGTTTGCCAGAGCTCACAGAGCTCTGTCAAACAAGATATAATAGAATAAATGCCAAGTGTATCTCTACAATACAGAAAAGTGACACAATCCCTGTTAAATGAATATTCCTGTTCATTGAATAATTTTCATTGGCAAAGTGTGCTCTTGGGAAAGGCACTTTATCCCGGTTGCCTACATGGGGGCACGATGACGGCGTGTACTAAGGCGTACTGCAAGTCAATGGTGCACATGTCTTCATCTGTTGTAACCCTGTTTGAGCGGAACTTGAACATGATTTGAATGTTGAGGAGCTGACAGTTGCTCATCGATGCTCGGTGGTTCTCTCCGGGTACTCTGGCTTCCTCCACCCGTAAAACTGTCAGGGTCACAATTAGCCATTGTGCATAAGTATGTGACCTTAAACCAATAAATACATGTAAATATAAATAGACTCTTGTTCCAGTTTTCACTGGACTTAAAGCTGGAGCGGTGAGGTTGTCAGATGGCTGAAGACGTACATGTATGTGGCAAGTGTGAAAGACATTACCATTCTAACTGGTGAAGGGGCATGTATACCCTCTGGGTAAATTTCAATTTTGTTATCAAATAGAGCCCTCTGGTGGCATTTTGGGGATTTATTTGCATTCTGCTTTCTTGAAAAATATGTGTAATTTCAGACTAAATCTGTACCCACTTTTCATGGACGTAGAGTTGAGCCTTATTGAAATTAGAGATGGGTTTCGATGTCAGTATTTTTTTTATGGATTTACCTCAGTATCGGTATGGTATTCGGTGTCACCAGCTTACGTGTACTTTTTGGTATACTGCCCAGTTATCATCGTTCACCGTTTTAAAGCTGACAAAGCCACCAAAGTGTCAAAGTGTTACAAGCAACACAGGGACTAACAACCATCGGCCTTTGATGTAATAGAGTAGCTGAGAGAAAATATCCCCTGGATATTTTCTCTCAACTTCTTTGTTACATAAAATGACTGGTGATGACTGCCTTCAGACATACACAACCCATGGGCTCTTCTTGTCATGAATTATGCTTCATTTTCTGTTGTTGTCCTTTTAGTTTTTAACTTGTGTCAGAAATATTTTTAGCTCACCTTGACAAAGTCAAGCTGAGCTAATTCCATCACTCTCCGTCTGTTGTCTGTCCATCATCCGTCAGCCAACACTATGTTTTGGTCTTCTCCTCCAAAACCACTGGGCCAATTCAAGTGAAAGTTTGTGTGAGTGATGGTCCCGAAGGGGCATTGCATTTTTGTTCAACTGAACATGCCCAGCCCCTTAGGGAGGGGGTGGAAGAAAATGCTCCAAAATATTTTAAAAACCTTCTTCTCATGAACCAGTGGGTACACAAGACTTGATATTTGTTATGGAGCTTCCTTTTGAGGTGTAGATTCAAATTTGTTCAAACAAAGTTTGTGAAGCAATATTTGGCTTTGTAATTGGAGGGGTAAGATTTTTGGCCCCGCCCAGAATTTCTATTTTCTGAACCGATGGTCTGATTTGAACTAAATTTGGTATGCAGTATTATTTGGTCATAAATACTTGACTAGTGCAAAAACATTTCCCGCTCCCCCATGGGACCCCCAGGAGCTGAAAATAGAAATATTTTCAAACGCTCATATTTCTCAAACCAAATGGAACAGAGAACTGTTATTTGGTATGAAGCATCCTTAGGATCAGTAAAATTGAATGGTAAAAAAAAAAAAATTGACATCGGTTATGTTAGGGTCTTCTGTGGAGGGCATTGAAAAAATGCTGAGTCAGCATATTTGCAAAAAAGAAAAAAAAATCTTTTCTCCAGAACCAGTGGTCAGAATCTTTTGATATTTGGTATACACCATCCATAGGGGGTCAGATACAAGTTTGTTAAAATAAATCCCATTGGTTCATATTTGGGCTCAATACAGGAGCTCAAATTTTTAATTTAGGGCAATATGGGGAATATTCTTTAAAAATCTTCTTCTTCAGAACCATCATTCAGAATCTTTTAATGTTTGGTATACATCATTGTTATGAGGGTCAGATCCAAGATTGTTCAAACCAAGTCCCTAGGTTAATATTTGGGCTTCCTGTAGAAGCCCAAATTTTAACTTAGTTAACTTCAGTATGGGAGATAATTTTTAAAAATCTTATTCAGATCCACCAGTCAGAATGCTTTCATATTTGGTATACAACATCTCGGGGGGGGGGGGGGGGGGGGGGGGGGGGGAGGGGGAGTGCAGATTCAAGTTTGTTCAATTTGGGTCCCTAGGTATATATTTGGGCTCACCATGGTAGCCCAACTTTTAACATAGTGTAATATGAGGAAATTTCTTAAAAAATCATCTTCTTCAGATTCATTAGTGGGAATGCTTTCATATTTGGTATACAACATGTCTAGGGAGGTCAGATTCAAGTTTGTTCAATTCGAGTGCCTGGGTTAATATTTGGGCTTCATATGGGAACCTGAAATTTAACTAAGTACAATATGAGGGAGTTTCTTTAAAATTCTTCTTCTTCAGATTCACCAGTCAGAATCCTTTCATATTGGGTTTACAACATCTCTAAGGAAGTCAGATTCAAGTTTGTTCAAATTGGTTCCCTGTGTTAATATTGGGCTGCTTACGGTAACCCAAATTTTATTTTAGTGCAATATGAAGAAATCTCTTTAAAAATCTTCTTCAGATCCACTAGTCAGAATGCTTTCATATTTGGTATACAACATCTCTAGGAGGTCAGATTCAAGTTTTTTTTCAAATCAGGTCCCTAGGTTAATATTTGGGCTAGGTATGGTAGCCCAAATTTTAACTTTATGCCATATAAAGAAATTTCTTTAAACATTTTCTTCTTCAGATCCAACAGTAAGAATGCCTTCATATTTGGTATACAGCATCTCTAGGGAGGTCAGATTCAACGTTCTTCAAATTGAGAGGCTGGGTTAATATTTGGGCTGCCTGTGGGAGCTGGAATTGCCCATTTAGCTGAAGAATTAGAAATTTTGTGTTCAGTACCCTCTAGAGGTGTGTAACTAAGATTAATCCACATAGGTTGTATCAAGGGGCTTCATACGGGAGCTCCATATTTTACTTTATGATCAACTGAAGAAAAAGTATAATGCTCAGACTATTTTTGTCACTACTGAGCGGCTCAAGGATTTACAATGTATCCTATGAAGATGGATTGCTTAATGTAGACTCATTCTTGGATTTTGTTTATATCGCGTTCTATTCAAGGTGAGCACTTCACGCCCCGTACGGCCTCTTGTTTTAATATATTTAATTTTAGGACCGAAATTTTGGTATTTTGACATTCCCTTGGTAGGTACGCTAAATCAGTATTTATGGTAAATCGCCCATTTCTACGCGGAAGTTTGTGTGTATGACTTGTAAAGGGAGTGCAGTGACTCTGTGTATGGTCCACTGGACCAAGAGGTCAATGGTTTGATCCCAACCAGCTGCAAGTATGTTTGTGACCTTGGGCAAGACACTTAATCCCAATTGCCCTTGTGGAGGCATGGTGAAACTCTGTACAGTATGTGTGAAGAGTGGGTTGTAACTAAATCACCTGTGGAGTGGAGTTATCAACCAAAGTATCACTTTCAAATTTTGTGAATATGGACAAAAAACACAAGCAATGTTTCAACCAATGGACCTCCGGGTTTAACTTTGGAACTTTGCTGGTGCTTGTTATGCTTTGCAACAAATTGCAATTATAGCTTGGGTGGAATCTCCACTCTGCAGGTGATTTAGTGATAATTCACTCTCCACATACTGTATTAAGGCGTACTGCATGTCAATGGTGCACTTGCATTCAACCACAGATAACTCTGTTAATAAGTTGGAGTCTGATAATGGTGCACTTGCACTCAACCACAGATAACTCTGTTAATAAGTTGGAGTCTGATAGCTGCTTGTCACTGCCCAGTGGTTCCCTCCAGGTATTCCAGCTTTCTCCACCTGTACAACTGTTTGACTTGGGGTTGAAAGTGTCATTAACCCTTTAACCAACAAAACGGCCGCATCCGCCCACGTAATATGCAAATTCAGCAGTTGAAAAAGATTATTTTTCAAATTTTTTTTTAAAAAACCATATCATGTGACCCCTCATTGGAACGAGCTCGTCGAGCTCGTTCCAATGAGGGGTCACATGATATGGTTTTGTTGAAATTTTTTGAAAAATTTGAAAAAATGATATTTAAAATAATAAATTTTGATATCGTCTGCATTGGTTGGGTAAAGGGTTAAACTCCAATAAACAAACTAACAAAAGAATGATTCATAAAAAGTTTTAACTTTCAAATAACCTTATAATTTGGACATAATTATCATAATTTGGGCACAGCAATACTACTACTTTGGGGAAAATTTTGAGGTGTGTTAGAAAGCAGGAAAGAAAATATCTAAGCTCATGAAGGGGATGCTGTGGCTCAGTGGTTATCATGAATTGGACATCAAAAAGAAAGGTCTGCAGTTCGATCCCAGCCAGGGGTAACTGCATTATGTCCTTGGACAAGGTACTTAATATCGACTGCCTACATGGGGGCACAGCGGTGCTGTGTATTAAGGTGTTCTGCACGTCGATAGTGCACTTGTCTTCAACCAATGCTAACACTGCTTGTGTGGAGTTAGTATGTTAGGGAGTCTGACAGTTGCTTGCCTTTTCTCAGTGGTTCTCTCCAGGTACTCCAGCTTTGCCCATCCATAAAACTCTCCAAAACAAGGTGATCCTGGCTGTTGAAAAGTTGAAAGTGTCGTTAAACCCCAATAAATAAATCTGATTTTTTTTTCCCTTTATTGAAAGTAATTGCTTGTTTATAGTTCAATATCTAATGATACCAAGCAAGAAATCCATCTTCAATGACCGTGAATAGGAGATTGTGAATTGGAGCATATTAAGTAAAAAACATGACCTCCCTGAACTCTGATGTCAAAATGACAAAGTTTTCAGCAGTAGATATTTGCTGTTTGATATTTAACCCTTTACCCAACGAATCGGCCGCATCCGCCCGCGTAATATGTAAATTCAGCAGTTGAAAACGTCTGCGTTGGGTAAAGGGTTAACCAAATATACCTTGTTTGACAAAGTTAAAAACAGAGTGATTGTAGAAAATTCTGTTGCACCACCAGAATGCTAGAGGTTAATGTGTCTGAAGAGAACCCCTTGGGTAATGAAATGCTGTGTAAATTACCTTGTTGAAAGTCTGAAGAACTCTCTATAGCCATAGCTTCTATATAAGTGGTGAAAATATGTTGTTCCTGCCACTGATGGAGGTACATTACCCAACAGATCGAATATCAAAGTTTATTATTATGTCTCCCCTTCCCAGAAGGGAGACATATTGTGTTAGTGCATATTCTTCTTCTTCTTCTTCTTCTTCTTCTTCTTCTTCTTCTTCTTCTTGACCTTTGACCTGAAGGTCAGATTTATGTGTTTTTTTAAGGGAAACATCACACAATCTTTGTCCGGGCCATAACGTTTTTGTCTTTTGACCTACACCTTAGATGATACTTGGCATGTGGATGTATCACCATGAACCGGTGTGCAGTGTACCATAGTGACCTTCATGTGACCTTGGCCTTTGACCTGAAGGTCAGATTTATGCGCTTTTTTAAGGGAAACTGTCTGGACCAGAACTTTTTTGTATTTCGAGCCAGGCTTTAGATATTTGGCATGTGGATGTATCACCATGAGCCGGTGTGTGTAGCGTACCATTGTGACCTTCATGTGACCTTGACCTTTGATCTGATTTGTGCTTTTTTCAAGGAAACTTTGTCCAAACCAAAACTTGTTTGTCTTTTGAGCCAGGCCTTAGATATTTGGCACGTGGATGTATCAGCATGAGCCGGTGTGTCGCATACCATTGTGACCTTCATGTGACCTTGACCTCAAAGATCAAATTTATGTACTTCAAATAGGGAGTATTGTCCAGACAAGAATTTTTTTGTTTTTTGACGTAGGACTTGGTTATTTGACATGTGGATGTGTCATCATGAGACTGCATGTCATCTACCTCGATGACCTTCATGTGACCTTGACCTCAAGGTCCAATTTATGTACTTCAAATAGGGAATAATTATCCAGGCCAGAACTTTTTTGTTATTTGACCTAGGACTTAGATATTTGACATGTGGATGTATCGCAATTAGACCTCATGTCACATGTAATCATGACTTTCATGTGACCTTGACCTCAAAGTCAAATTTATGAACTTTAAATAGGGAGTAATTGTTTTTGGACATGTGGATGTGTCACCATGAAACCGCATGTCCGCTACCTTGATGAACTGCATGCGACCTTGAACTCTGACCTCAAGGTCAAGTTCAGATATTTTATAGAGTATTATTTGACAGATTCATCATAACTTATTTCTCATTAGAGCTAGACCTTACATACCTGGTATGATTGTCAATATTTTTATGTCTATATCATTTGCAGTGCATAAAATAGAAAGGAAGGGGAGACATATGTTTTAGTGTGCTAAAACACTTTCTAATTTTAAATATTGCTTTTTTAAATTTTTCAAAAAAATTCAACAAAACCATATCATATGCTTCCTCAATGGAATGAGCTTGATGAGCTTGTTCCATTGAGGGGGTCACATGATATGGCTTTGTTGAAATTTTTTGAAAAATATATTTCTTTCAACTTCTTAACTCTTTAACCAACGAATCGGCCGTATCCGCCCGCGTAATATGCAAATTCAGCAGTTGAAAAAATATTATTTTTCAAAAAATTTCAACAAAACCATATCATGTGACCCCTCGTTGGAACGAGCTTATCAAGCTCGTTCCAACGAGGGGTCACATGATATGGTTTTGTTGAATTTTTTTGAAAAAATGATATTTAAAATAATAAATTTTGATATCGGCTGCGTTGGGTAAGGGTTAATTTGTAAATTATGTTGGTGGTTGTGGCCGATTCATAAGGTAAAAAAAGGATTAAGTTCAAATAAGCACAAAGATGGCATATATGTATCCTTTCAGGCTGATGTACTAATGACAGCTAGCTATTTTGGTTGGTTGTCAAAAAAAAAATATATGTCCTAAATTAGCTTTCATCTGCGTTCATTATTTTGATATTTAAGTGGATTAGTTTTGGATACTCTGTTTATCACATAACAAGGCAACTATACACATGGTTGAATAACAACTCTGAGATAAATTTAGGATTTTATTCCCATAGTCTATTAATAAATTTCTCTCATTGGCTTAAAACTGAAAGAATGCATTGTGTGGGCATAGTACTAAGGATGTACTATGTACTAAGGAATAATGCACGTCGATGGTGCACTTGTCTGTCTTCAACCAATAAAAACCCTGCTTGTGCATAG
Source organism: Pictodentalium vernedei (assembly GCA_031216915.1). Lineage (NCBI taxonomy): Eukaryota > Metazoa > Mollusca > Scaphopoda > Dentaliida > Dentaliidae > Pictodentalium > Pictodentalium vernedei. The sequence continues at coordinate 31,758,286 of CM062291.1, read as the reverse complement.
TTTGTATGTTAGGGAATCTGACTGTTGCTTGCCATTGCCCAGTGGTTCTCTTTGGGAACTCCTGCTTCATCCACTCATAAAAATGTCCGATGCGACACAAGATGACTCTGGCTGTTGAAAATGTTGTTAAACCCCAATAAATAAATAAATAAATAAATAAATAAATAAATAAATAAATAAATAAATAAATAAATTCCCCGTGGGAACCCCGGGAAGTAAGCAGCACTTGTTTACTGTGGTAAACCAGTTCCGCTTTACTAGTACAATAGGACCCAGTCACCAATGCTTGGGGTGAAAGTCCTCTAAAATGGGCAACATGTAGATCAACGATTGACTAAACTTGACTTCATCTCCATGTTGTGTCACAATTAGCCATGGTGCATAAATATGTGACGTTAACCACCAACAAACAAACAAACAAACAATAAATAAATAAATAAATAAATAAATAAATAAATAGATGAAAGAAAGAATGCAGATGTACGTGTATTAGATTTGAGGTCATTGAAATCATTACATTTTCACTGGCTTCCAGTCCAATGGAAGCCCCGGGAAGTGGAGCAGTGCTTGTTTACTGCAGTAAACAAGTTCTGCTTTACTCTTAAACTATGATCTGGAACTAATGCCTGTATAGGAAGTCCTCTAAAGTGGACAGCATGGGTATAAAAACAATTGGCTAAACTTGATTACAGCCCTCTGTTGCGGTCATGAGATAGTCAAAGATGCTGAAAGTGACCTTAAACACCAATAAATAAATAATCCAAGCCACTATGTAATATTTCTTTGCATGTCTGTCATTGTGACTGGTACCACTAGTCCTGTTCCTGACATCCAGAACTTGGTACCTGTCACATGGGATTAAATAGGTCACCAAATACACATTGTGTGATGTACCAGAATGATGACATCTGTTATTATTATACATAAATATTAAATATTATGATGTACGTATATGCTGAATTACTCCATTGGGCAGTAAAATCCACACATGGTACATGAACAAGTAGTGTTGATTCATTCAAGCCTAGAAATATATATAGGGCAAATTCTATTGCATGTCTATAATCACTTTACTAGAGATGGGTGGGGACACGATGACGCCGTGTACTAAGGTGTACTGCTCAAGCAGTGATGTCCAACAGTCTACCACTGAGCCACCACGCACCCTACTCAGGTTACTGAATTAGTGTATGAAGTCGTTATCATTGTGTAGGTTCTGTTCTTTCATTGTTCAAACCATAATCATAAGGACTTCATGTTCTTCAATATTTGTTTAACCCTTTTCCCAACCAGTCGGTTGCATCCGCCACGTCATTTACAAAATGAACCATTGGAAAACATTTATATTTTATCATATCATTTTACCCCTCATGGGAATGATGAGCTCATTCATTAAAAAACCATATCATGTGACCCTCTCATTGGAACAAGCTCATTGAGCTTGTTCCAGTGAGGGGGTCACATGATATGGTTTGGTTGAATTTTTTTGAAAAATCTGAAAATAGAATATTTAAAATAATAATTTCTGATATCGTCTGTGTTGGGTAAAGGTTTAATGTCGTCATTTGAGTACAACAAGGTGCCATTTGTAATTCAAAAACGCTGCAGATTGTGCCTAGTTTCTACACTCGAGGGTCAATATGCAGATAAAAAAGAATAATATTAGGAACTCACTGAAAAGGGCGTGTGATGGCTTCGTCAGTAAGAGCATTGTACTACTACTTTAAGCTGAAAGGTTGATGGGTCGTTCCAGACCTTTGTCATCTTCTGACATGATACATGTATGACTCTGTCTGTTGAAAGTGTTGTTAAGTCCCAATAAAACAAAACAAACAAAACTCATGCCTTCTAAATAGCCAAAGATGCTGAAAATGACCTTAACCCTTTACCTAACATGAAAAGCAGACGACACATGCAAACAAAATTATGGAATAACTAATTTTTTTCATTTTTTGCGTCAAAAACATAATTCATGGTCTTTCATTGGAACGAGCTCAACGAGCTCGTTCCATTGAGGGGTCATAAGCTATGTTTTTGATGAAAAAATAAGGAAAATTGAATGGAAATCTTTGTGAATAGCGTTGGCCGGTTTTGGCCGTTACGTTGGGAAATGGGTTGAACACCAATGAATGAATAAATAAACCACACCATCTGCGCTGTGTCTTTGGATGAGACATTTAATCTGGTTAGCCCATGTGGGGGCATCAGGAAACTTTGCTTTAACTTTTACTGAGGCTGAGGTGTAATGCATGTTAATGGTGCTTTTTACCTTCAACAAATGGTAATTCTGCTTGTGCCAGCTTCGTAAGTTGGAGAGACTTCTGTTGCTTGACTGCAAGTCGAGAGGTCCTCAGTTCAAATCCCACCTGCGGCAACCGCGTTGTGTCCTTGGGCAAGACACTTCACCCAGATTACCTGTGTGGGTGCACGGTGATGATGTGTACACGTCAATGGTGCATCTGCCTTCAGCCAATGCTAACTCTGCTTGTATGGAGTTAGTATATTGGGGAGCTGACAGTTGCTCACCATTGCTCGGTGGTTCTCTCTGGGGACTCCAGCTTCCATAACCCGTAAAACTGTTGTGCTCATGATTAGCCATTGTGCAGAAATATGTGTATGTGACCTTAAACACCAATAAATAAATAAACCAGAATCAATCCAACACTTGGAGAATTGAAGAGTAAATGTGCAATGATGTGGAAAGATTCAATTTTTTACTTTACTCAGTGAACTTTTCTTTACGCCAAGCTTTCAAAATTGAGTCGTTGATTCATCATTTGTTCCGCATGCATAATTTATGCTGAATAATACAAGCTATAAGGCTACACACAGCCAGATTAATAATACAAGCTGCATTGTTTTGTGGTTGTTTCACTGAAATTCACTTTATACACTGATTTCCATCATTTTATTACGAACAAAGCAAACCCTGAAGACATTGATGATTAAATTATAATGGCTGTACCACTTGAACTGCATTCATAAACAAAACCTTCTGTGCAATCTCTTAACCCCATTACCTACCACAAATAGCAGACAACACTTGCCAAAAATTATCTTACATAACTGAAAACATTAATTTTTGACTCTTTACCCAAATGTAACAGCCAAAACCGACCAGTGCTATTCACAAAAATCGCCAATTGAACAATAACATGATTTTGGAGGGCATTATGGTTCGTGAGCAGCCCTGCATCGATGTTGAACAGCCCGAGGGTTTATTAAAGGCCCGAGACGAAGTCGAGGGCCGTTAGTAAGCCCAAGGGCTGTTCAACATCGATGCAGGGCCGCTCACGAACCATTATGCCCGACAACAATCATGTTATTACTATTATTACCACTACGTAATTTGTCATTTTACACATTTCCAAAATGATATCCCAGCAATCAAAAGACACAAAATTTAATAAAACAGAAACATTTTATTTGGGACCACGTAACTCAAAGAACACATGGCCACGTGTCATTTGTTTCTGTTGCTGTCGATCAACAAGACTGCAACATGGCGAAAGCATCAACTTTTCCTTGCGAGTTCTCGCCTCATTTCTAAATTTTCAATTCTAAAACACGTCATGTGACAAGAGGGCTGATAATGAATTTTGTTTTCCATTAGCGGCCCTCCTATCACGTGACTACCGAGCAATAGAGGATATGATTGCCCGTTAAATCAACATTAATGCAGTAGGAAACGCCCTGCAAAGTGGTAATAATTAATTTTCATTATTTTTTCATGTTTTGTCTCAAAAACATAGGTTATAACCCCTCTTGTTGAGCACATTCCAATCAAGCCAGAAAATAAGCAGACTGTCATCTGCAAAACGAGGTCCCCAGAGGGTGAATTTAGTGATGCTACCCTGCAGAGCATGGTAGCATCTCTAAATTTACCCTCTGTGAACCTCAGTCTGAATCAGGGTCTCAAAACTAAACAGAAGGAGGTACCCAGAGGATAAATTGGCCCACTGTATGGGATAGCAACATCAAATTCACCCTCTGGGGACCTCATTCTACAAATGTCAGACTGCTTATTTTCAGGCCTGATTCCAATGAGAGGTCATAACTTATGTTTTTGAGACAAAAATGAAAAAAATTAAGTTATTCAAGAATTTTTTATGCAAGTGTCGTCTGCTTTTCATGTTAGGTAAAGGGTTAAAAGCAGCTTTTGATTCCTCATTTGAACAAGTTCATTGAGCTTATTCCTGCGAGAGATCATGAGCTATGTTTCTGAGGCGAAAAATAAAAAACAAAAATTGGAATGCCCTTTTTTTGTGAGTAGCACTGGCTGGCTAAGGCTGTTATGCTAGGTAAAGTGTTAAGCCTCCTTTACCCAATGCACACAACATAAAATTTTATTATTTAAAATATTATTTTTTCAAATTTTTCAAAAATAATAATAATAATAATAATAATAATAATAATAATAATAATAATAATAATAATAATATATCACTTATATAGCGCCTATCCTAATTAATAAAAGCCCTAAGCGCTTTACAAAAGAAATCACAAATAAGATAGATAAAATCAATAAAGTCACCCGGTTTGTGTGTCAGCGAAGGGATAGCCTGAGAAGTTCCTCTGGTATAAGTAGGTTTTTAGTCCCTTTTTAAAACTTTCAAGAGATGGTGCATTTCGTAAGGTTTTGGGTGACGAGTTCCACACACGAGGCACGCTGATCCTGAAAGCCCTGTCACCTACAGTCTTCAAATTCCCCGCGAACTGAGTTAAAAGCCCTTTGTCGCTGGATCGCAATGATCGCTGTGGCTTGTATGGTATGAGGAGTTCGTTAAGGTAGTCAGGGAAGTCAGCCGAATTTCTCTGGTAGGTGAGTATTGCTGGTGTATATGTTATGCGGTCTTTAACTGGGATGTAGTGCAGCTTGGCAAGGGCGGGTGAGATGTGTTCCCTTTTCTTCATCCGTAGAGCAATCAATCCTAGCAGCAACGTTGATCAGCCTCTGTAAACGATCAGCCTCTGTAAACATTCAACAAAACCATACGATGTGACCCCTCATTGGAACAAGCTCTTTCCAATGAGGGGGGGGGGGGGGGGGGGGGGGGGGTCACTTGATATGGTTTTGTTGAATTTTTTCGAAAAATCTGTTTTTCAATTGCTCAGTTTGTAAATTATGTAGATGTATGTGACCGATTCATTAGGTAAAGGAATAACTTATGTATCCCCATGGCAGTCATAATTATTTATACAGCCTCTCATAGAAGTGGGCCTAACCATGGCATGCATGGTATAGACAGGCCTGAAAATAAGCAGTCTGATATTTGCAGAATGAGGTTCCCAGAGGGTGAATTTGATGATACAGTGGAATCCTGTTAATTGAATAGCCACTTTGCTAATGAAAATTATTCAATTAACAGGAGTATTCAATTAACAGGGATTGTGTCACTTTCCTGTATTCTAGAAATAAACTTAGTATTTATTCTATTATTTATTTAATAGATTAAATGCCCATATTGGATGTACTCAGGCCAAATAGGTCTAAAAACAAAGGAAAACTAGTTAGTGTAGGGTAATTTCTTGACAAGTTTCAAGATTTTTTATTCAATTAACAGGAGTTTACTCTATAACCTATATTCAGTTATCAGGTCAAATTTGTACTGGAGGTATGGTAAATGGTTTTGTGTTGGGAAATTGAATTCAATTAATAGGGTTATTCAGTTAAGAGATATCCAATTAAGTGGGCTCCACTGTACTATCTCATACAGTGGGCTAATTTATCCTCTGGGTACCTCTTTCTATGTAATTTTGTGACCCCGATTCAGATTGAGGTTCACAGAGGGTAAATTCAGTGATAGGGTAGCATCACTAAATTCTCCCTCTGGTGACCTCATTTTTCAGATGACAGTCTGCTTATTTTCTGTCTTGCGTATAGATGTGTATATCTATCTGTCCATCATGCCTTGGTCAACTTTTGCTTGTCCATGCAATAACTTTATGACCGTGTGGCCAATGGGCCCAATTTTTATGGTTATTATTAGTAATGATCAGAAACAGATTTGTTTTGATGAATAGTGTTCTTGCATTTCCAATATGGCTGCCATTGCCAGCTTAGATCTTTCATAATTTTGGGTATATATATAATGCTACATACTCAAATTAGTTCAAGTCTCTGACTGTATTTTTGGCATTTCATATTTTGTTAAATTTTCCTATCGGCCTTCATTTGTTTATAAAAATAGATGCATAGTGATGCAATGCAAGGGGTATCATCCAGCATCTCATTGATCTCCAAGAAATTTATTGATTTATTATCTCTGACATTTTTTAAATGCCCATTTTGAAAACAAACAGTATGCATTATGTGATTGGTCTGCCCATCCGTCCACCTGTCAGTCCGTAAACTTTTCTGTTTCCGTATGATAACTAGAGTTTGGATCTATAGATTAGGACAAAACTTGGTCTGTTTATCAGTAAACTACTGCTAATTGAATAAAAAATCTTTTAACCTGTCAAGAAATTACCGACTCTCCCCAGTTTTCCTTTGTTCATAGACCTATTTGGCCTCAGTACATCCGATACAGGAATTTAATCTATTATATCTTGTTTGACAGAGCTCATGGAGCTCTGTCAAACAACATGTAATAGAATAAATGCTAAGTTTATCTCTAGAACACAGGAAAGTTATGCAATCCCTGTTAATTGAATACTCCTGTTAATTGAATACTTTTCACTGGAAAAGTAGCTGTACAATCAGTAATTAACAGTGTTCCACTGCATCAATTAGCTGAAATCAGACTGCAATTTTTGTGATAACAACAAAATGGTGGACATTGGCACTGAATGTACTGTCATTGTCGGTTTACTGAATTACTATGGGATCCATTATTGTTAGTGTATTCCTCAGTCATTGGTTACTAGTTATATGACCATTCACTGGTTAATCTATCTTGACTTGCTTAATAAAACGCTATAACCAGCCAGTGCTATTCAGAAAGATCAGCATTCCATTAGTATTTCTTCAATTTTTGTTCTCCAAAACATACATGTAGCTTCATTAGAGCAGCCTTGTTGAGCTCATTCCATTAGAGGTCATATGCATTCAGGTAAAAAATAAATAATATTTTGGTTGTTTGAGAATTTTTGTGACTACAGTACGTGGAGAGTGGATTGTAACTAAATCACCCATGAAGTGGAGTTATCACCCAAAGAATCACTTCAAATTCTGTACATATGGACAAAAAACACAAGCAATGTTTCAGCCAATAGACCGGGTTTAACCCGGAGTACCAGTGGCTGGAACTTTGCTTGTGATGGTTCTGCTTTGCAATAAATTTGCAATTATTCCTCGGGTGGAATCTCCACTCTGCGGGTAATTTAATCTCTCCACGTAATGTAAGTGTCATACTAGCTATGTTAGTTAACCCTTCACCCAACACACACAATATCGAAATTTAAAATTTTTTTTCTCAAATTTTTCAAATAAATTCAATAGGACCTTATCATGTGTCCCTCTCTTTGAAACAGGCTCAATGAGCACATTCCAGTGATATGTTTTTTTCAAATTTAAAAAATAAAATTTTCACCGCTCAATTTTTAAATTAAGTGAGCGGTTGCAGCTGATTCGTAAAGTAAAAGGGTTCTGAACCATTTCATCTCATCTGGTATGAACATTTACCAAGCACATACAGCCCTATCCTTTATCTTTGATAAGAAATGATGTATGTCAGCATAAATTATAAAACTGATTATTTTCTCAACCTGATCTCATTGTTACCTTTAAATTTATTTAATGGAGAGAATTTTTCCAATAGCCTGATAATGGAGCCCCATGCTGTTTGTGCACTTGGTAATTTTGTTTGTTGATACATCATCCTGGTGAATAATTATATACTGCCTACCAGGGGGCTGCCAGTATGTATAGGTTTTTCTTTATAAGAAAGAAGCTCAGATCTGTAGACATAATAATCTATCTATTTTATGAAGATGCTCAGTGCCCATCTACACTATAATTTTCTGGAAGGCTTGTTATCTCTGACTGAGACTGAAGTAAAGGTGTCCCTTAAAACACAGCACATAACACCTTGCCAAGTTGTTGTTAACTTTTGGCACTCTGGTTGAATGAATGCACATGTAAGATTTCACTCTGTCAGGGGTCCCCCACTCCTTGAAAATCTTGGAATTTAGAAATCCCCTGCCAAGGAATTGGAAAGTCCTTAAATATTGGAAGCGTCCTTGAATTCTCTTTAATCCTTCCAATACACAGGATATCCAAATTTATTATTTGAATTTTTTTTTTCAAATTTAAAAAAAATTTTCATCAAAACCTTATGGCGAGACACCTCATTGAAATGAGCTTGTCATTTGTTCTTTTAATTCTTTTTTTTATCAAATTTTTAAAACCTTTTCAACAAAACCATTTCATGTGAAACCTCCCCCATTGGAATGAGCTTGTCAAGCTCATTCCAATGAGGGGCCACATGATCTGGTTTTGTTGAAATTTTTAAAAATATATTTTATTTCAACTGCTCAAGTCATAAATTATGTGGGTGGATGGGGCTGATTCATTGAATAAAGAATTAACCCTTTAAAGTTTACACAATTTTTTTTTATTTTTTGTGTCAAAAACATAGCTTACGACCCCTCATTGGAACAAGCTCATTGGGCTCATTCCAATGAGGGGCTATAAGTTATGTTTTTGTGACAAAAAATGAAAAAGTAATCAAAATTAAATGATGAATTTTGTGAATAGCACTGACCGGTTTTGGCCGTTACGTTGGGTGAACGGTTAAAATAAGATCTAGCCATAAAGGAGATTCATTTCACCAAACGTTAGCTTCCTCATCGGGAATAGACAGAATATTGGTATATTTGAATATCTCAATTTGGAAATTACATGGGCAGATGCAGCTGATTGGTTCGGTAAAGTGTTAATCACCTTCAGTGAAAGTTCTGGTTTTTGCTGGTTGTACTCACAAGGTATAACAGTACTCTCAAATTCTAAATTAATAAACCCTTTAATCCATCGAATCGCCCGCATCCGCCCACATAATATGCAAATTCAGCAGCTGAAAAAATTAGTATTTTTCGAAAAATTTCAACAAAACCATATCATGTGACCCCTCTTTGAAATGAGCTAGTCGAGCTCGTTCCAAAGAGGGGTCACATGATATGGTTTTGTTGAAATTTTTTGAAAAAAATTTAAAAAATGATTTTTAAAAAAATTAATTTTGAAATCGTCTGCATTGGTTAAAGGGTTAACCCTTTACCTAATACGAAAAGCAGACGACACTTGCAAAAAAAAAAAAAAAAAATTCTTGAATAACTAATTTTTTGTCTCAAAAACATAGGCTATGACCCCTCGTAGGAACGAGCTCGATGAGCTCGTTCCAACGAGGAGTCATAACCTATGTTTTTGGGACAAAAAATGGAAAAAATAATGAAAATTAATTGCCGATATTTGAGAATAGCGCTGGCCAGTTTTGGTCGTTACGTTGGGTAAAGGGTTAAGAAATGAAAATTGACTCTCACAGTGAGTGTTCGCAAGAAGCAAAACTGAATTTTGTGAATCAGGACACATTTCAGTACCTGATGGGCCATAGAGGGCAAGGATGATCACTCTCCTCAAAATGACAGGCCTGTGTTAATCCCAAATAGATGAGTAAATTGATACTGGAACTGCCTTTAACCCTTTACCCAATGAATCGCCCACATCCGCCCGCGTAATATGCAAATTCAGCAGCTAAAAAAATATTATTTTTTGAAAAATTTCAACAAAACCATATCATGTGACCCCTCTTTCCAAAGAGGGGTCACATGATATGGTTTTGTTGAAATTTTTTGAAAAAATTTAAAAAATGATATTTAAAATAATAAATTTTGAAATAGTCTGCGTTGGGTAAAGGGTTAACAGGCTAGCCTGATAGTTTAACTAATGAAGTCATAACTAGTGATTGAGGACTGGGGAATATTTATTTATTTATTGGGAGATAACGGCACTCTCGATAGCCAGGGTGACCTCGTGTGAGACAGTTTTACGGGTGGAGGAAGCCAGAGTACCCAGATATAACCACCAAGCAACTGTCAGGCTCCCCAACATACTGACTCCACACAAACAGGGTTAACATTAGTTGAAGACAGGTGCACCATCGTACGCCTTAGTACACAGCATCACCTTGCCCCTATGTGGGCAATCAGGATTAAGTGCCTTTCCCAAGAACACAACGCAGTTATCCCTGGCGGGGATCGAACCATGGAACTCCCAGTTTGATGTTCACTGCCGTATCCATCGAGCCACTGCACTCCCGATTGGGGAATACACTGACAATAATAATAATATAGAATAGAACCCTCCTCCTCTCCCCACCCCCTCCATTCTCATAATACTTGTGAGTCACAGATTGTATTTTATGTGTAGTAATAAATAATACCGTTGTATAATAGCACAACTTTTGAGAATCTCACCTCATAACACTTGTGAGTCACAATTGGCTAAAATTGATTCATTTTATGTGTTATAATACTGTTCTATAATAGCATAAGTAGAGAGAATCACGCCTCATAATACTTGTGAGTCACAGTTGACCAATAATGATTCTATTTTGTGTGTAATAATACTGTTGTATAATAGCACAACTACATAACACTTGTGAGTCACAATTGGCTAATATTGATTCTATTTTATGTGTTATAATACTGTTCTATAATAGCATAAGTAGAGAGAATCACACCTCATAATACTTGTGAGTCACAATTGACCAATAATGATTCTATTTTGTGTGTAATAATACTGTTGTATAATAGCACAACTATAGAGAATCTCACCTCATAACATTTGTGAGTCACAATTGGCTAATAGTGATTCTATTTTACGTGGAACAATAATAATACCACAGTATCCATGTAGTTGTAAAGCTATAGAGAATCTCACCTCATAACACTAGTGATAGTGAATCACAGTTGGCCAATACTCATTCTATACTCTCCCAAAAAAGAAAGTGTGCATGCGAAAAAATAACACTAAAAAAAGATATATATCATTTTCATTCATGGAAATTTTATTCAATCACAGATGAATCAATTTGTGATCAACACGAGAAATTTCATTACGCTACGACGAATACTCTTGGTTCCATAGAGAGTCAAAGACACTAAGGGTCAAACACAAAAGTCACACACTCAATATCTGGTTAGACCTCCGACTGCATCGACTACTGATGTGCATCTACGCCTCATGGAAGTGAACAAGTTAGCATGGAAGTGGGTTAGGGTAGGGTTAGGGTTAGGTTAGGCTAACCCTAACCCTACTCTACACCACTGCAGTCGAGCATGACGATGATGTAACGTCAAAATCGGACGAATTGCAGGTCTTCGAGGATGTAAGCTGTATTCTCTCAGCCGGTTGATTACTGTTTGAGGATGTATCCGTCTCAGGTTAGGGATGTTCCTGGCTGTCATCATTGCCGTTTGTTGCCGGTTCCGGAGATGGACGACACAGATATACCGATCTTGTGCAGGGGTGGTAACTCGGGGTCTCCTGGAGCGGGGTCGGTCTCGAACGTCATCATGTTGTGCATGTTGATGGACTAGCCTGTCTACAGTGTTACGGTGGCAGTTCAAATGCTGGGCAACCTCTCTGTGTGTTCTGCCAGCTCTAATCATACCCAGGGCAAGGAGACGTTGATTCATTGGCAATCTTGACATGCTAATGTGGAGTCGTTTTAACAGCAGCGCAAGTTTGAATGTGAACGGTAGGAAGGCCTTACTTTAGTGTTTAAATACCCAAAGATTCACACTGCTGCATGAATTTTCAGATTCTCTTCACGTGCAAAACATGCCTTTTCACAAACGTGCAGCATGTCATTTAACGTTAATGCAGTTTTAATGGGGAAAGCTGTTTTTGTGTTCAATATAACTTATTCATGAACAGGTTAACACTCTTTACACCTACAAAATTATTTTTTTGGAGTTTGATCAATTTCTGCAATGCACACTTTCTTTTTAGCTCATCTTGACAAAGTCAAGCTGAGCTAATCTCATCGCTTCCCGTCCGTCGTCCGTCGTCCGTCAACACCATGTTTTGGTCTTCTCCTCCAAAGCCACTGGGCCAATTCAAGTGAAAGTTTGTGTGAGTGATGGTCCCAAAGGGGCATTTCATATTTGTTCAACTCAGCATGCCCAGCCCCATACGGAGGGAGTGGGGGAAAATGCTCCAAAATATTTTAAAAATCTTCTTCTCAAGAACCAGTGTGTACAATGACTTGATATTTGCAATGGAGCTTCCATATGAGGTGTAGAATCAAGTTTGGTCAAACGAAGTTCGTGAAGTAATATTTGGCTTTGTAATAGGAGGGGTAAGATTTTTGGCCCCGCCCAAAATTTATATTTTCTGAACCGATGGCCCGGTATGAACCAAATTTGGTTTGTGGTAGTATTGGGTCATAAGTACTTGACCCATGCAAAAAAAAAAATTCCCGCATCCCCATGGGAACCCTGGGAGCTAAAAATAGAAATATTTTCAAACGCCCATATTTCCCAAACCCCACAGAACAGAGAGCTTTTATTTGGTATGAAGTATCCTTATGACCAGTGGAATTGAATGGTAAAAAAAAATTGCCATCGGTTATGTTAGGGTGTTCTGTAATGGGCATCGAAAAAATGCTGAGTCAGCATATTTGCAAAAATTTTAAAAAATCTTTTCTCCGGAACCAATCATCAGAATCTTTTGATATTTGGTATACAGCATTCATAGGGGGGCAGATAAAAGTTTGTTGAAATAAAGCTCATTGGTTTATATTTGGGCTCTCTACAGGAGCCCAAAGTTTTAACATAGGGTAATATGGGGAATATTCTTTAAAAATCTTCTTCTTCAGAACCACCAGTCAGAATCTTTTAATATTTGGTATACATCATTGTTGTGAGGGTCAGATTCTAGATTGTTCAAACCAAGTCCCTAGGTTAATATTTGGGCTTCCTGTGGAAGCCCAAATTTTATCTTTGTTCAATATGGAGGGTAATTTAAAAAAAAATCTTCTTCTTCAGATCCATCAGTCAGAATGCTTTGATATTTGGTATGCAACATCTCTATGGGGGTCAGATTCAAGTTTGTTCAAATCAGATTCCTAGGTATATATTTGGGCTCACTATGGTAGCCCAAATTTTTTACTTAGTGCAATATGAGAAAATTTCTTTAAAAATCTTCTTCTTCCGATCCACCAGTCGGAATGCTTTTATATTTGGTATACAACATCTCTAGAGGGGTCAGATTCCAGGTTGTTCAATTCGAGTGCCTAGGTTAATATTTGGGCTCCAATGGGAACATGAAATTTAACTTAGTACAATATGAGGGAATTTCTTCAAAAATCTTCTTCTTCAGATTCACTTGTCAGAATGCTTTCACATTTGGTATACAACATCTCTAGGGGGGTCAGATTCAAGTTTGTTCAAATCGGATCCGTAGGTCAATATTTGGGCTCGCTATGGTAGCCCAAATTTGAACTTAGTGCAATTCGAAGAAAATTTCTTTACAATTTCTCTTCTTCAGATCCAACGGTCAGAATGCTTTCATATTCGGTACACAACATCTCTAGGGAAGTCAGATTTAACTGTGTTCAAATCAAGAGCCTGGGTTAATATTTGAGCTCTCTATGGGAGCCGGAATTGGCCATTTTGCTGAAGAATTAAAAATTTTGTATTCAGTACCCTCTAGAGGTACTAAGATTAATACACATAGGTTGTATCAAGGGGCTTCATAAGGGAGCTCTACATTTTACTTATGATCAACTGAAGAAAAGGCATGATGCCTAGATTATTTTTGTCACTCCTGAGGGACTCAAGGATTGACAGTGTAGCCTATGGAGATGGCTTGCTTAATGTAGACTCATTCTTGGACTCTGTTTAAATTGTGTTCTGTACAAGATGAGCGCTTCATGCCCCATGGGGCCTCTTGTTTGGGCGAGTATATTTTATGTGTAACAGTAATAATACCATAGTATAGTAGTAAAGCTAAAGAGAATCTCACCTCATTTTACTAGTGAGTCACAGTTTGCCAATAGTGATTCTATTTAATGTGTAACAGTAATAATACCATAGTCTAATAGTACAACTATTGACAAGTGATCTCCAAGTTATTATAGGAAAGTGAAAAATAAATAATAGCCAGTCTGCAAGGAATGAATGTTTCTCAATCAAACCTTCATTACTGAACTATACAAATGGTACAAATCAATACATGATATGCAAGTGATGAGTGATATATGGACATTTCATTATGTATGCAATGACACCAGCATCTCAACTGAATGCTGAACATTTCATTTCCACAGTCAGTTATGTCTTATTATTCATCACTTTTGACACTTGAAGCAGTGACATACATTGCAGCTGCCGTGGTCTGGTCACTTTCCACGAATGGGCAATATTTCCACGGACGCAATAATATTAGATTCCAAACACTAATTATAGAAATAATCACCAAAAATTTAATTGATGAAGCACATGGTAAAACCCGGTGCTTCATTAATTAAATATTTGCTCCTAATGATTTTTATTACCTGGTACCTCAGTTTGAATCCCACCTGCGGCAACCGCATTGTGTCCTTGAGCAAGACACTTCACCCCCATTGCCTGTTGCCTGGGGGAGGGGGGGGGGGGGGAAGGGGCACAGTAGGGTTGTGTACTAAGCCGTACTGCATGTCGATGGTGCACTTGTCTTCGGTGCACTTCTCTTAACAATGTTAACCCTGCTTGTGTGGAGTTAGTATGTTGGGGAACTGACAGTTGCTCGCCATTGCTTGGTGGTTCTCTCCATTTACTCTGGTTTCCTCCACCCGTAAAACTGTCGTGGTCATGATTAGCCATTGTGCAGAAATATATAACCTTAAACACCAATAAATAAATAAATATTACTGGTAAATGCATGTATGGACATCACAGCCCATGCGTGGATTACATCCAATCCACAGTGACTGTACTGTAACCCCAGGGCAGGGGCATATACCTTACACACCCCCAGGCCTGAAAATAAGCAGTCTGACATTTGCAGAATGAGGTGCCCAGAGGGTGAATTTGATGATGCTATCCCATGCAGTGGGACGATTTCTCCTCTGGGTACCTCTTTCTATTGATTCTTGAGACCCGGATTCAGATTGAGGTTCACAGGGGTAAATTTAGTGATGCATAGTAGGGTAGCATCACTAAATTCACCCCTGGATACCTCATTTTGCAGATGACAGTCTGCTTATTTTCTGGCTTGCGTATAGATGTGTATATCTTGCACACAGGCCTGAAAATAAGCAGGCTGACATTTGCAGAATGAGGTTCCCAGAGGGTGAATTTGATGATGCTATCCCATACAGTGGGCCAATTTATCCTCTGGGTACTTCTTTCTGTTTAGTTTTTGAGACCCTGATTCAGATTGAGGTTCACAGAGGGTAAATTTAGTGATGCTACCCTGCTGTGCAGTGTAGCATCACTAAATTCACCCTCTGGGGACCTCATTTTGCAGATGACTGTCTGCTTATTTTCTGGCTTGCTAACACACCCCTCCCACCAATAATTTTCCAATGGAGCCATTTTCATCTGGATTCAAGTCTTAGATATCGATTTGCTTTTGCCACTACTAATCATGTACTTTCTTACACGCAGGGACGGATCAAAGAATTTTTTGGGAACACCTTTTTTCAATTGAGGATGTCCCCAAATAAATTGAGATGTCTTTATACAGATGATGAGATCACTGCATGTGTCTTGAAGTGCTTTTTTATCAACTGCATGTGAATATTTCTACTAAATATTGGAAATAATTGCTTCAAACTGGTAGATTTCAAAGTTGAATGATATTTTCCCGCAGGACTTTGGGAACATTTGGGCTCCAGAGTTTGGGTGACCATACCTGTAACAGGTATCAAATTGGCTCTGGATCCATCCCTGCTTACAAGACTAGATTTGCTTCTTGGATTTATGTCATACTCACAGTCGATCTCATGCAATTGGAGGTCGGTGGCTGATTGAGGATGTTGGGGTCCCAGCATGACTAATTTGCTAACTATATAAGCAGCTGGGAAGCCCGTGCATCATGACTACTACATGCCTTTATCCACAGACAAATTTCCGGAGTTTTTAACTATTGATAAATATTCAAGCTACATCATCAAGACATGCCTTGATGATGTAGATGGAATATTTTCTGTCCCCTGGAAAAAGGATTTTTTTTGGGGGGGGGGGGGGGGGGGGCTATTAAAATAGCCAGTGTATATCAGTGCATCCAATTGTCCATCCGTCCCTCCCATTTTGGTTTTCCGATGATAACTTTAGTTATAGTTGACCAACTCAAATGAATATGTAAGCAGGTGTATCAATATAAAATACAGGTCAAGTTCGAATCGAGGTGCAGCCTGACAATTTCTTTCAGAGTTATGCCCCTTTTTAGCTCACCTGGCCTAAAAGGCCATGTGAGCTTTTCACAACACTTGGCGTCCGTCGTCATCCAGCGTCCTTAAACTTTTCACATTTTCATCTTCTCTGTAACCGCTGAGCCGGTGTGAACCAAACTTGGCAGGAATGGTCTATGGGAGGTCCTCTACATCCTCATTTTGTTCCCGTCAGATGAAAAACATGGCTTCCAGAGGCATTCTTTGATTCTGGTTGGTGGATTTTCAAAAATCTTCTCCTCTGAAACCGCCAGGCCAAATGTTTTGAAACTTCACATAAATGTTGACTGGGACACCCTGTACCAACGGTCCTCATGTAATGTTGATCGGGTCACAAACATGGCCACAATTGCGGCTTATAGTTACTATAGAAACCCTATGGGAAATCACATTTTCATCTTCCTCTCTGGAACTACTGAACCGACATGAACCAAACTTTGCAATAATGGTCTATGGGACTTCCTCTACAAACGTTCCTCATTTTGTTCCCATGGGTTTGAAAACATGGCCACCAGAGGCATCTTTGATTCTGATTGGTGGATTTTGAAAAATCTTCTCCTCTGAAATCACAAGGCCAAATGTTTTGAAACTTGCATGGTTGATGACTGGGACCCCCTCTACCAATGATCCTTATTTAATGTTGATCGGGTTGCAAACATGGCTTCAATTGCGGCTTATAGTTACTATAGAAACCCTATGGAAAATCACATTTTCATCTTCTTCTCTGAAACTACTCAGCCAACATGAACCAATCTTGGCAGGAATGGTCTATGGGAGGTCCTCAACAAACAATCCTCATTTTCTTCCCGTAGGTTGAAAAACATGGCCACCAGGGGCATTCTTTGAGTCTGATTGGTGGATTTTCCAAAATCTTCTCCTCTGAAACTGCCAGACCAAATGTTTTGATTCTTCACATAAATGATGACTGGGACCCCCTCTACCAACGATCCACATTTAATGTTAATCGGGTTGTAAACATGGTCGCAGTTACGGCTTATAGTTACTATAGAAACCTATGGGAACTCACATTATCATCTTCTTCTCTGGAACTACTGAGTCAACGTGAACCAAACCTGGAAGGGCTAGTCTATGGAGGTCTTCTACAAATGCTCCTCATTTTTGTTACTGTGCATCGAAAAACATGGCTGCCAGAAGTATTATTTGATTCTGATTGGTGGATATTAAAAAATCTTCTCCTCTGAAACCACAGAACCAATTGTTTTAAAACTTTGCATGGTTGATGACTGGGACACCCTCTACCAACGATCCTCATTTAATGTTGATCGGGCTGCAAAAATGGCTGCAATTGTGGCTTACAGTTACTATAAAAACTCTATGGGAAAACACATTTCTTATCAACCTACTCACAATTGTTTACTACAGGCTTGCACTACAGTGGAAGTCCCTAACTCGGATAAAATACTCTCTATTTTTGTCTTTCCCAAGCAAGTTGGGAAAGAAAAGTGGTGCAAAAGCACCAATAAAAATAAGCCAAAACTGGGTCGAGTGCAACCGGCGCAGACCCAGTACGGGACGCTCTCTCCCAAGTACAACTCCACGACTTCCGTTGCCAGTGCGCATATACCGTCTCTAAAGACTCATTCTTTTTAAAATCCGCTTCGTGTCGAGATGTTTTTGCACGCTTATCAGTGTTCCACCAGCTCGATGTTTGATGATTCCTGATTCATTATACCACAGTGTATCCTTTGTATTCTCAGGAACAGTGTTTTATATTCTCTTTTTTCTATTATATGTCCATAATGTATATTTATTTGCTCTCTCTCGAGTCGCGCGCGAATTTCGCGGGCCACGCGGTTCGGACTTAGATTATTTCACAATTATTGTTAATGCTTTTTTTGCAAAATTTTCTAATTGTGTTAGAGTTAGGTGTCAGCAGGGTACCACTCCTACAGTGTTCCTTCTTTCTGTTGAGAGTAGTCTTCCTGTTGGGTGGTTCCCGGTCGACCGTCTGGGGTCTTTGTTTCTGTCACCTTTCTCTCTTTGGGGGTGTTCTGTTTTCTGATCTCACCTTCTCTGCTCCTCTCACCTCTTTCATGCCTAGGACAATTCCTTGTGGGCAGTGTCTGCTGCCTAAGCATGTGGACGATGTACATTCGTCGTGTTCCTCCTGTAATGGGTGTTCGGCCGAGCGGCCGTGTGGTGTCTGTGGAACATGGTCTTCCACCTTTTGGGCGTCTGTAAATCGTGTCGTTCGTTCTCGTGGCCGTGCCTCCCGCGGGAAAGGAGAACGTGGTCGTTCGGGGCCTCCCGAGCCGACTTTGTCTGGTGAGAGTTATTCCTCCTCCGTGGGGGATGTGCAGTCTTTTCCTGTGGTGGATACTGCGGGAGCCGTTGAGTGTTCTGGTGTAGAGATGCCTGGTTCCGGGACTACGGTCCCCCTCCAGTCGACATCTGAGGCTGTCACTAGGGTTGTGACTCCTCCTTCGGAGCCGAGCCGGTGTGCTCTCTCCACTATTTCACCAGCCTCAACGACTCTCGACGTATCTACTACTGCTGCTGGTCCGTCTGCTTCGTTGTCTGTTTCAGCCGGCCTCGGCTTTTCGCTGCAGGGGACTGCAGAACTGTCCGATACTGTAGACGTGGGATATCGGCCCCAGCCTTCCCTGACTTCAACTCGGC
The DNA here is from genome assembly GCA_031216915.1 of Pictodentalium vernedei. Classification (NCBI taxonomy): domain Eukaryota; kingdom Metazoa; phylum Mollusca; class Scaphopoda; order Dentaliida; family Dentaliidae; genus Pictodentalium; species Pictodentalium vernedei. The sequence goes on along the minus strand of CM062291.1, from coordinate 31,739,267 downwards.
GAAGTCGGAAGGGGCTGCCGGCAGAGCCCATCCCTGTGGTCTCGTCGCCGTCGAGTACCACAGTTGTGTCTTTGGATGCGGATGTTCGTATTGGAAACACTATGAACTCCGTGGCGTTTCCGTCCACTCACTCTGGTCACACGACCAGTTTTGGGGGACCAACGCTTTTTGTGCAGCCTGGACCTTCTTTCCCGCAGAGGTCCGCGGTGACTCTCATGAGTTCTCGCAATATTGATCCTCGGGGTGCATCGTACCCCTATACACGTCTGCCTTCAGATGTTTTGGCTGCCGCCCGTCGTCCCGCGTCGGGTGTTTTGGAGGATCGTGACCCTTCGCTGGTTAAGAGGGTCAGAGGTGAAGCCACTTTGCCGGTTCGCTCCCCTGTCGAACCGGTCGGTACAGGCAGTGAGCTTAGGGAGGCCCTCTCCTTACTCACTCAGGTTCTCTCTAAGAGCCTTCCTGTTGCTTCCAGCGAGGCTATGGGTGGTTTCCAGGCGCCTCCTATGGCGCCGCCTCCCGGGATTGGAAACTGGCCGGTTTCCGATTCCTCTGGTGTCCCGACACCATGGGAGGCGTCGGCTGGTTTGCCCACGATGGGCTATGTGTCTTCCGACTCTGGGGAGGAGTCCGACATGCTTGAGGTCGAGGGCCAGCAGTCTTCGGACTTGGGGGCGGCTCTTGATTTTGTGTTTGGGTTTCTGCCTGAGCTCAAACCTGCTAACCAGCCGACAGTGTCAGCCTGGCCGCGATCATCGGTCGCGCGCCAACAGCCTATGGAGCAACCTGCTTCTGGGCGCCTTCGACCATGCCAGTCGGTACAGGTGGTTGAGGCTTTTTCAGCATTGGATGCCAAGCTGAATTCCAAGGCTTTGAAGACTTCGTTCTTCACCAGGGTTGACACTTTTTTGCCTCCTGTGCGTTATCGTTCCTACGATTCCGCCAATCCGTCAGTCTGCCAGACTTTGACGGTTCTGGATCAGGACTCCACTTCCCTCGGGCTTTCCAAGCCCAAGTGTGCCGTCATTCCAATGACGACTCTGGAGTCCACGTTGGGCTTATCTAGAGAGATGCTTGGCATGCTTTCTCTCTTAGATCACGTCGTCTCAGCTTTGGCTGCTTATCTGCCTCCAGATAAGTTTGACGAGGTACAGGCTCCTTTGCGTGTGCTGTCAAAGGTGCTTATGCACCTTACTCACACCCATGCCTGTAACACGGCCAATTTGGAATTAGTTCGAAGGGACGCTGTGCTGGACACAGGACGATCCCTTCCCGAGGAGCAGCGTGCTACTCTTCGATCTGCTTCTTTGGCAGGTCCGCAACTTTTCCATGATTCCGTGTCGACGGTCCGGGATGACGTCCTACGTCATTCCAAAGATCAGCTGCTGTTTCGTCAGCTTGATCAGCCTTCTCGGGGAGGCAAGGGCCTTTCCAAGCCTAACAAGTACCCTTCTGCTTCCTTTGTGAAGCAAAAGGCTGGTCCTTCTGCCGCCGCCTCTACTTCTTACTCACGGGGTAAAGGTAGGGGTCGGCAGAATCGAGGGAAGTCTCAGGATTCTTCATTTAGCAGAGGGGGTGGTTTCTCCTCTCGCGGGCCTCGTCGAGGCTCGAAATGAAGGTCCTCACCTCGACTCGTCCCAGGTTGGAGGAAGGATAGCAGAGTTCGCAGACCATTGGACCACCATCACATCCGATCCATGGGTGTTAGATGTTGTTCGGTCCGGGCTGCGCATATCCTTCCGACGGCACCCCACTCTGTCAAGGGTGCCTCTTCCAACCACAGTTCCTTCAGACATTTTACGTCGGGAACTTTTGTCCACGGAGATTGCCAATCTCCTGGCAAAGGGGGCGATCGAGGTCGTCAAGAACGTTCAGTCAGTGGGTTTCTATTCCCGCCTGTTCTTGGTGCCGAAGAAGGACGGCCGACTCCGACCGGTTATCGATCTGAGCATCCTGAACCAGTCTATCATTGCTCCCAAGTTCAGCATGGAGACTTTCAGGTCGGTCCGCCAATCAATTCTCCAGGGAGATTTCGCAGCCAGCATCGACCTGCGAGACGCTTACTTCCACGTTCCGATGCATCGGGCGTCACGGAAGTATCTCAGGTTCGCTTTTCTGGGGCGAGTTTACCAGTTCAAGGCCATGCCTTTCGGCCTCAACCTGGCTCCTTGGGCGTTCACCAGACTGATGTCGCATGTGATAGCGTTCCATCGCACACAGTCCTGGGTGACTACTTCGGCATATCTGGACGATATCCTCCAGAGGCATTCCAATGCTGCCTTACTGGAATCGGATGTCGCCACTCTGTTGAGCTTGCTCACGTCGCTAGGATTCAGAGTCAACGAGGAGAAGTCGGACCTGGTCCCTTCTCAGTCGTTTTGTCATCTGGGGATGTCTTTCCAAACCAAATTCAATTTGGTGGCTGTTCCCCAGGCCAAGGCTGTGATTCTCTCAGCTTTTGCTCTGACTCTGTCCCAGTCCAGGTCCGCGACCGCTCGGAGTTTTCTCCGGCTGATCAGTCTCTGCGGTTCGGTGACGGATCTCATTCCTCTAGGTCGGCTGCGTGTCAGACCTCTCCAACACTTTCTGCTCAGTCGTTGGAGACCGAATGTAGATTCTCTGGATCAGGTGCTTCCGTTTCCGGACTCTCTGTATCCTCACCTTCTTCCCTGGACAGATGTTCAGTGGATTACGCAGGGTGTTCCGCTGGACTTACCCACGTCCGATCGCGTTCTGACGGCAGATGCCAGCGATCTCGGATGGGGTGCGACATTGGATCCTCTCGGTCTTTCCCAAGACGGGATGTGGGACCAGGATCAAGCAGCTCTACACATCAACCAGAAGGAGCTTCTTGCTCTTCTTCTGAGTTTCAGGCAGTGGATCCCTCACCTGTCGAATCGCCAGGTCCTTCTACTATCCGACAATTCGACAGTGGTTGCTTACATTCGGAACCAGGGCGGCACGCACTCGCTTCCGATGTACGAGTTAGCTCGGGATCTTTTACTGCTCGCTCAGGAGGTTCACGCCGGAGTGGTTGTTCGTCACATTCCCGGTCGTCTGAACGTCCTAGCCGACTCCCTGTCCTGACAGGGCAGGGTTATTTCCACCGAGTGGATGCTTCACAGGGCAGTGTTCCAGTCGCTTTGCGATCTCTGGGGACGTCCCCACATCGATCTCTTTGCGACTCGTTGGAACCATCAGGTGGACACTTTCGTGTCCCCATGTCCAGATCCTCTGGCTTTTGCCGTGGACGCTCTGTCACTCGATTGGAACGGTCTAGTCGGCTACGCCTTCCCGCCGGTTCCGATTCTTCCTCAGGTTCTCGCCAAAATTCGAACCTGCAGTTGTCGAATCATTCTGATCGCTCCCCTGTCGCCTCAGCGGGTGTGGATCAATCAGCTCCGCTCGCTGATGGCGGCGGTTCCGGCACGTCTCCCGCTACGTCGCGACCTTCTTTGTCAAGGTCGCCCGAGGAGGTTTCACGTCGACCCGACTTCATTGTGCCTTCACGCATATCTTTTGTCAGGTCCTGTCTCCTCCGTAGAGGTTTTTCGAGACGAGCAGTGGAGTGCATTTCTTCTTCAAGGATGCACTCCACTGGTTTAGCTTATGCAGCTAAATGGAAGGTCTTCTGTCGATGGTGTGCTGATCACTCTGTTGATTATGCCAATCCTTCGATTTCACAGATTGCGGAGTTTCTGGTATATCTGTTTGATTCTCGGGGTCTCCAGCCTGTTACCATCAAGGGTTACAGGTCTATGCTTTCAGAGACTTTTTCTTATGTGGGGAAGCGTCGTATCGGCACTAATCCTTACCTCTCCAAGCTTGTTCGGCACTTTTCTTTGAAAAGGCCTCGGACTTTGCAGCTTACTCCACGATGGAATCTTTCGTGGGTGCTACTTTGCTTGGGGGGGGGGGGGGGGGGGGGGCGCCGTTCGAACCTTTATCCCAGGTGGATATGCAATTTCTCACATACAAGACGGCTTTTCTGATGGCATTTTGCTTCGGCCAGACGGGTTAGTGAGCTTCACGCCCTCTCGGTTGACCCGGCCTTTTTTAGGAGTTCTCCCAACAGTGTTACTTTTACCACTGATTGCTCCTTTTTGGCTAAGAATCAGTTACCAGATACTACTCCTCCTCCTATCTGTATCAGGGCTCTTCCCTCTGTTCACGGTACTCGCCCTTTGCTCTGTCCGGTCCGTGCTATTCGCATTTATCTTGATCGGACACACTTCATTCGGAAGGGCAGAAAACGTTTTTTTCTGTCTCTCATTCCGGGTCGACAGAAGATCTCTCCTCAATCCATTTCTCGATGGATTTGTCTTGCTATTCGTACGGCTTATAGTCGTTTAGCAGCTGGCGATTGTATTACCAATCGTATTTCTGCCCACGAGGTGCGGGCACTGTCTACCTCTTGGGCTTATTCTAACTCCGTCAAGTTGTCGGATGTTATGCAGGCAGCCTACTGGAGAAATGCTTCTACTTTCTCCACCTTTTATTTACGCCAGTTGCAGGAGCAGTCGGAGGACCTTTTTGCCTTGGGTCCTCTTTCTTCTGCTCAGGCTGTTGTCTGCCATAGCCATTAGGCTTCTTGAAGGTCAGTTTCAGCCTTGTGCTGTTACTGCCCTTTTTTCTTCTGTCTGTGTGTCACACAGGCTCATATGTCTCTTTTCATTGTCCTTTACCAATGATTGCGACATTATGGTTGATAAGCCTCGGGACCTCTTCCTTCTGCTTCACGGTTCCAGTGCACTAGGGTTATGTGGGGGTTGGTTATGCGATTCCCTCCAGCCTTTTGTCTATTCAGCCTGTAGTAAACAATTGTGAGTAGGTTGATAAGAAATCTAAATTTTATAGTAAATTTCCTTTCTTATTATACCTACCACAATTGTTTACATGGAGGCCCTCCCGTCTTCTTTACGGGTAAAGAATCTTTCCTCCCCGCTGATCACATAACTCTAACGTTTACGGATTCAAAAAGAATGAGTCTTTAGAGACGGTATATGCGCACTGGCAACGGAAGTCGTGGAGTTGTACTTGGGAGAGAGCGTCCCGTACTGGGTCTGCGCCGGTTGCACTCGACCCAGTTTTGGCTTATTTTTATTGGTGCTTTTGCACCACTTTTCTTTCCCAACTTGCTTGGGAAAGACAAAAATAGAGAGTATTTTATCCGAGTTAGGGACTTCCACTGTAGTGCAAGCCTGTAGTAAACAATTGTGGTAGGTATAATAAGAAAGGAAATTTACTATAAAATTTAGATTTTCATCTTCTTCTCTGGAACTACTGAGCTGATGTGAACCAAACCTGGCAGGGATATTCTATGGCAGGTCCTCTACAAACGCTCCTCATTTTGTTACCATGCATCGAAAAACATAGCTGCCAGAAACATTTTTTGATTCTGATTGGTAGATTTTGAAAAATCTTCTCCTCTGAAACCATAGGGCCAAATGTTTTGAAACTTTGCATGGTTGATGACTGTGACACCCTCTACCAACGTTCCTCATTTAATGTTGATCGTGTCATCAATCGTGTTGATCAATTGCGGGTTATAGTTACTATAGAAACCCTATGGGAAAATGCATTTTCATCTTTTTCTTTGGAGCTACTGAGTCAATGTGAACCAAACTTTGCAGGAATGGTCTATAGGTGGCCCCTTACAAACGATCCTCTTTTTCTTCCCGTTGGTTGGACATTCTCTGATTCTGATTGATGGATTTTGCAAAAATCTTCCCCTCAGAAACTACAAAGTCAAATGTTTTGAAACTTATGAGGACTGGGACACCTTCTACCAATGATCCTCATGTAATGTTGATGTAATGTTGCAAACATGGCCACAGTTGCAGCTTATAGTTACCATGGAAAGCCTATGGGAAATCACATTTTTATATGTAGTTCCAGGTGAGCGATTACAGGATCTTTAGAGCCTCCAGTTTGACTTTGAAAACTCTATTTTTTTTAGTTTTCAACCAATAACTTAAGTTGTAATTGACCAAATTAAGTACAATTTGTTGTGTAGGTGTATCAACATAAAATACAGGTCAAGTTCAAATTGGGGTTTGGTCAGACAGTTATGCCCCTTTTTCAACTTCAAAAAATTCAATTTTTTTTCAGGGGATGTGTGGCTGCGCAGACTTTTATTTTAGTTGGGACTTGAGTCATGACAGCCCAGACAAATTGGGTTTGTATCCCCCTTCCCCACATCCCACACACCCCCTCCCCCCCCACCCCTCAAAACAGTCATCTTCCCAACACTCCTGGACTAAGGAGTGGGGATTTGGTAGGGTACAGGCACCTAAATTCCTAATCTGAGTCCTACTATCAGCATGGAGAGACATGAAATGTAATTACAGATGGCATATCATATTTTGTGTAAATTTATGATCTATCAAGACTCAAAATCCCCCTCTTCTCCACACACATGTACAATTTGGGGTGTATTTTTAAAAATATTCTATGGGGCAGGCCCACATGTTCTCCACCAGTTGGAGGGGAACACCCACCTCTCCCATACCCTTTCCACTCAGTCCATTAGGACTGAGTGGCCTTTGTGGTATACCAACATAAAAAGGCAATCCCCCACCTTATAACGTATTATAATGTATATAGATGTTTGACTATATACCTGACTTGAAGAGATGTCGCAATGAGGTTTCCAAGAATCGACATTGGTGGTATCATTATAAATTGAGGAAAGAATATAAAATATGAGAACAGTTCTAGCCTTTTGGAAGACTAGGCACATAATAATATGATACACCTCATGGAAATAGCTAGCATAATATGTTCTGCAAATGTATTTCCTTTAGAAAAGAATTGTTACTTTGAATTCAGTCTTGCATATAACTACCAGTTATGTAAAACCTCTCGTAAAGTGTTTAACTGTGTATGCTTCGGTAAAAGGTTTAAATGATCTGTGTTGGTTATTATAAATACTTCCTATTTTCAACAAATGGCTAGCTTCACTCTTGTAAAATGAACTATTGTCAAACTAGAGTGACAGTAAAATTTTTGACACACATGTACCGGAAATCTGAACCCTTTACCCAATGAATCACCCACATCCGCCCGTGTAATATGCAGATTCAGCAGCTGAAAAAATATTATTTTTCAAAATATTTCAACAAAACCATATCATGTGACCCCTCTTTGGAACGAGCTCGTCGAGCTCGTTCCAATGAGGGGTCACATAATATGGTTTTGTTGAAATTTTTCGAAAAAAATTAAAAAATTATATTTAAATTAATAAATTTTGATACCGTCTGCGATTGGGTAAAGGGTTAATGTATTTTTTCCACTCAGATGTCATAATCTCAATGCTGACCACACATAACAAATCTGAAGATTATCCCAAATTCAAGGCTGTAAAAGCTGTGCCCAAAATAGGAAATATGCAAAATTTCTGTCATTGATTTGCCTCGGTTAAATGTATTTCAAATGTTTTTAGCTTGTAGGGCATTTGTTTGTTTTTGTACGGTGTAAAGATATTTTGAGCTTTAAAAATCAACTGTATCCTTTGAAAATGGACTTTACTCTTATCTGTGTTCATTTAAAACCCTGAAAATGATATACCTAAGGCCTAACAAAATTAAAAATCTGTTTCTCAGAACCTCCCACATGGTCCTTTTGGCTGCCGCATGCTCTCTTTTTATAACCAATGTAAACTTAAAAAAATAAAAATTAAATGGTTTATGTTTGATATTTTTTTACCCAAGTTAAAAAAATTGATAAATTTGTCCCTTGAGTGCAAGAAAGCTTTGCAGTGCTTTAGCATTACAAAGCCTTCTTGCTCTCAAGGAACAAAATACACCACCACCATCCATGCTATTCTGTTGATTATGAGGCTTAAAACATAAACCAAGAACATGAACTTTTGGTAGGAAAGAAATAATTACAGAAATAGAAAATAAAATAAAAAAATGCTCGCCCACATGAAATTTTACAAATAATGGCCTGAGAAAGATCTCCTTTTTGAGGCCTAAAGTGAGGCAACTTAAATGCCTTCGTAAGATTCTTTTGAATTACTGAAGACCTCAGCCAATGGTCCACACAGAGCTCAGTCAAATCAAGATATCATTGGTGGAAATTCTTAGTTAAATATAGATTTATGGTGACTCCTCATTGGAAAAAAAAAAATTAAAATACTGACTTTTGATATCGTGTGCATTGGGTAAAGGGTTAATGAAAATGCTGATTTCTTCCCAAAGATTGCTAAGAGTTATAAAAAAATTACAGTTTATTTTAGGTGAGTAATGTTTCGAGTTCCAGAAAAATGTTTGCATGTCGTTCTCCATTTGGGTTGGGTAAAGATTTAATTTCAAAATGATCACATTGTTTATTTTTCTGTCTTTCCAGAAAGAGCAGTTGCCAAATTACAGTTAGACAACATAGAATTTGCCAGAAGACATCTATCATCTGCTAATGATCAGGTAAACTGCATTAAATTGAATTTTGCTGGTGAAGTGTCATTGGACACATGCATTAGAACCATTGTTTATACCCCTAAATACAAGATTGTTACAGCCATTCTAATACAATTCAGTTGTAAGCATTGACCATTTTTAGCTCAACTTGACACAAAGTCAAGCTGAGCTATTGCCATCACTTCTAGTCCGTCGACGTACGTCCACAATTTCCTTTGGCACACCTCACAGGTCGCATTTATGATCAGTTCGCTTTGAAACTTGGTTTGCTTGTTTGGGGTGACCTCTAGATGGGAGCTATCGATTATCTTCCATTCTTGTCAAAAAATGTTGCCGCGGCCAATGTTCTTAGAACTTAGTTTTAGTCAGACCTCAATATTTCCCTTTGGCACACCCTACAGGGCACATTTATGATCGGATTACTTTGAAACCTGGCATGCCTGTTTGGGATGACCTCTAGATGGGAGCTATCAATTTTCTGCCATTTCCGTCAAAAAATGTTGCCGCAAGCAACGACCTTTGAACTTAGTTTATTTAGTCAGGCATGAATATATTACTTTGGCATGCCATACTGGACACATTTTTGATCAGATCGGTTTGAAACTTGATATGCTTGTTTGGGGTTACCTCTAGATGGGAGCTATCAATTTTCTTCGATATCCACCGAGAAATGTTGCCGCTGGCAATGATCTTCTGTGAACTTAGTGCAGTTATACATCAAAATTTCCCTTCGGCACACCCTGCAGGGCACATTTATTATTGGATCACTTTGAAACTTGGTGTGCTTGTTTGGGGTGACCTCTAGATGGGCGCTATCGATTTTCTTCCATTTCCGTCAAAAAATGTTGCCGCTTTCAATGTTCTTAGAACTTAGTTTTGTCTGACCTCAATATTTCCCTTTGGCACTCCCTACAGGGCACATTTATGATCAGATTGCTTTGAAATCTGGCATACTTGTTTGGAGTGACCTCTAGATTGGAGCTATTGATTTTCTTCCATTTTCATAAAAAATGTTGCCGCATTGCGCATCCTTTCTAAGTGTACATTTTCATGAAGTGTGTGATACGGCAGTTAGTAATTTTTTATAACCAGATACCAGATAGTTGGTAAGCTAACATATACAGACTAACCTTCATCATTGCACAAGATTAGTTGACAGGCTGCCATATCACACACTACATGAAAGTTTATTTTGTCAGCTCTTGGTATCAACCAATCAGTGTGGATCAGTGCTGGCGGTCTATGAAGCCAATCAGATCAATGATGACATCGGTGACCCCATATGAAATCAATATTAGATGTGTGTCCACCATATTGTTTTTAGAAATAAAATACAACTGCCTTGTCTCAAAAATAGCAATCTTACAGCAAACGTTCTGAATCATCCATTGAATGTGATTAAAGTTTCATTAAACTCACTTGAACAAAAAGAAATAATCTGTTTATATATATAATATGTGTCCCAAATTGAGAAACTTATTTTGATCAGTAACCCCATCCGATAGCTCAATGTGAATCGAAACACACCCAACATTCACAACAGGTTAATCGTACCGATCGATAATTACTTCAGAACGAAAAGATTGTTAGATAGAGTTACTCCCCTTACCTTGTAAACTTATGCTTGCAATAAATTACCGGGCCGATTAATGAAAGGGACATACTGGATTTTGTCTGCTGACATAATAAATACGTTACAGGACGTTTAGTGATATTGATCTCACTTCACTTCACATGACACCATATCCGACCACTGAACGTCCTGTAACTTATAATACACTGACTAAGGCTGTAAAAATGCGAAGAGATAGTTGGTTACATGTTACATAGGGTGCAAAATTCAGGGAACTAAATAACCCTTCTTTACCCAATGGATCGGCCGCATCCGCCTGCGTAATATGCAAATTCAGCAGTTGAAAGAATATTATTTTTCAAAAAATTTCAACAAAACCATATAATATGACTCCTCGTTGGAATGAATCCGTCGAGCTCGTTCCAACGAGGGGTCACATATCGTTTTGTTCAACTTTTTTGAAAAATTTGAAAAAATGATATTTAAGATAATAAATTTTGATACCGTCTGTATTGGGTAAAGGGTTAATGGAAGTACTAATACTGGATTGTGGAAATTTATTTAAAGTGAATTCCAAAAATGAAAACATATTCTGTGTTCTAATAGCTTGTAATTTATTAATTAACCACAACAAATGGCAATGTGATCATATTCTGCTACGACTTTCACCGTGGCATTGTTGATTGTCTTGGCTAATTTCAAGGGCTTGTCTGACTGGCATATCACCAAACCAGCAACCGTCTGTGACAGTTCTAAATCTGTTCAGAGGTCTTTGAACATGCCCATCTATTATCAGGCATCTGGTAGTGTTGTGGCTCAGTGGTTATGGTATTGGACATTAACCCTTGACCTGACATGAAAAGCAGACGACACTTGCAATAAAAATTCTTTAATAACTAATTTTTTTCATTTTTTGTCTCAAAAACATAGGTTATGACCCCTCGTTGGAATGAGCTCGACGAGCTCATTCCAACAAGGGGTCATAAGGCCACACAAAGTAGATCTTCTGTTTCTCAGGCCATTATTTGTGAAATTGCATGCGTGCGAGCGTTTTTTTTATTTTATTTTTTATTTCAGTAACTTCTTCTTTACCATCAAAAGTTCATGTTCTTGGTTCAAGTTTTAGGACTCATAATATACAGAATAGCATGGGTGGTGATGTACTTCGTCCCTTGAGTGCAAGAAGGCTTTGCAATGCTAAAAAATTGACAAATTTATCAATTTTTTTAACTTGGGTAAAATATCAGTCATAAACCATTTAATTTTTATTTTTTTAAGTTTAAATTGGTTATAAAAAGTGAGCATGCGGCACCCAAAAGGACCATGCGGCAGGGTCTGAGAAACAGATTTTTTATTTTTTTAGGCCTAACCTATATTTTTGAGACAAAAAATAATGAAAATTAATTGGCGCATTTTGAGAATAGCGCTGGCCGGTTTGGGTCGTTACGATGAGTAAAGGGTTAAACCGAAAGGTCCACGGTTCAATTCATGCCTGGGTTTAACTGCATTGTGTTCTTAGGCAAGGCTCCTAATCTCAATTGCTCCTGCGGAGGCATGGTGGCATTGTGTACTATAGTGTTGAAACGATTAGCCGACTAATCGATGTCGACGCGATTATTAAATTAGTCGATCCCTAAATGTGCTAGTCGATTAGTCGGAACATCTGCCCCAACCATACACCATCCCCTTAAACTCACCCAACATTGTTGCGAACATCACAAGTAAACTCCCGAAATCAAAAAACAACCCACGGAAATAACGCGTTTGATGTTTCCGACTGCATGAATAACAACCCTAGTTGGCCAACTGACCAGAGATTGAATAAGACCAGGGGTGCGTGAAGTAAACAGGGAAAAATATATGGGTGAGCTTATTCTCGAGGGAGCAGCCTGAAGGAAAATTAGGACCCAAAGTTGACATGAAATTAGGCCTCCTACGGACATCAATTTGTTCACCAGGTACTGGTAAGTTCGAAATGTCTTACAGAAACATCAAAGAGAAATCATGGAAGAACACATACCAGTTCGTATTTGGAACAATTTGTTATCACCAAAGAACCAATTACAAAATCCATGTGCTTTTTATTTTCATTTTGTAAATACATGCGGACAAATTCCAGGAAATCTGCGAGTTTCCGGGAAATTGAAAGTGAAACTAGCTTTTCCTCGAACTGCAACTGAGTTAAGAGGAAACCCAATCAGGTCAGGTGATGATTTTCAAAGCAGACAATATGGAAATTAGTAGGCGTTTTTGATGTATGCATAATTATGGACAGATAAGAGGTTAAGTCATAATACGAGAAGTTGTGTGGGAGTGTTCGGTGCACAATTGTTGACAGGCTGATGACTGCTGTGGGCGTTAACTGTGCTTAATTTTCGACAGGGGATGTACATCACGCATGCGTAAAGAGCACTTCCTTTTGTTAACATTCAATGGGATGGAACGAATAATATAAAAAAAACCTGAATAATGATTTATTTTATTAAAATATCAGTGACAATATTGAGAAAAAATGATTTTAAATAGAAGCTACCAACATTAATTCTCTCTCGAAACTGAAAGAGGTGTTTGGGACTTTGAAAGCTTCACTTGCCATTGTTTCATTGCAAGTATTACTGTTAGTTTTAACCAGGGAAGAACGGCGGTACACATGTTTGATAACAATAACATGGGGGGCTTCGACTAGTCGATTAGTAATCGATTACTGCTGGCGACTAGTCGATTCCTGAAAATCACTAATCGTTTCAACACTAGTGTACTAAGGCGTACTGCACGTTGATGGTGCAATTGTCTTCAACCAGTGTTAACCCTGCTTGTGTGTGGAGTTAGTGCATTGGGGAATTGGACAATTGCTCGCCATTGCTCGATGGTACTCTGGCTTTCTCCACCCTTAAAACTGTCCAACATGAGGTAACCCTGCTTGTCAAAAGTGTCATTAAACCCCAATAAATAAATAAATAAATAAATCAGACATCTGTACTCGACTCGAGCACTGCCTGACAAGAGAAAATGAAGTTGGGGATAGAGATGGAGGGATACATTCATTAGCATGCAACTTTTGGGGGATACTAAATCTCTCTCTCAAGCATATACATGAACTTATTTTGTATACTGTATGAATTTGGAGCGGAGTTTAACACAATTCTGTCTTGTTAACATGGGTGTCTACATTTTTCATGCATAACTGATCTGAAACTAAACATCCACTGTACTCTGATAGAACAGGTGGAGAAATTCTTCATCTGTCAGCTTTTATGGGAAGCACTTGCTATAAATCCACCTAGGTATTATTATGTTCACTCTATCTGTTTACCTGTGTATACAGGCATAAAAGGATACACTGTAGAGCTAGTCAGTGATGGGCAGTCACAATGTTTGTAGTATTATAAAGTTTGCAAACACCTGCCAGTTTTTTTTAATTTTCATCAAAATACTACATTTATTATACCAGAGCAAGACAAAACAACCTGGAACACAACATGTTATTGGTAGTAGATGTTCAGGTCTACACTTTATCAGTTCACCTGATTGAAAGTCATAATGATTGATCCTTTGGCATAACTTGGCATCTGTCTGGCATTCTCTGTCTGTGAACCCTTTACTCAGCACTTTTCAGAAATATTGCTATTCAAATTGTATTAAGAGTTCCAGCTAGGGGCCTGAGATTCAAGGAGTGGCCTTGAATTTGACTAAGGGACATTCAAGGCCTTGACGTGCTAAGAAATGGGCTTGGAGGCCTTGAAAATTCTTGTATATTCAAAAAAAAAAATGCTGACAAAGCACATTATTACAGCTATAAAAATTTTATATGCTATAGTTTGTGAAGGCGTAATCCTAACTAGGACCCTCCGGTCATTACCCCCTACTCCCACTTCCCTGTATGGGAAGTGGGAGGAGGAGGTAATGACTCAATGGTCTTTGTTATCCCAGCATTTCTAAAAATGCAGGGATATATTGAAGATCTCTGTCTGTACGACCCTTTTTTGAGCTATAATTTTGAAACCTACCATACTTATTAAGTATGGTACAGAGATGACAAAAATAGGTTTAGTTTGAATTTTTGTCACCAGGTTGTGTGTGCCAGTGGTGCCACTTAAAGACAACTAAAATACTGCTTTCCGATGAAAGGCTCCTAGGATATGTAATTTCTGTTGTTTAAAGTGTGTTTATATGTTCCGGTAGGGTGTCTAGAGGTGCATAAAGGTTTCAGATTTTTGATTCGGCCCCATGTGGCACCTGTAGCGCCACTTTTGTCATTAGAGAATTGGTTTCTGATGAAAGGCTCGTAGGGGTTTTAATTTGAAATGCGGAAAGTGTGTTAATGTGTTCCAGTAGGGTCTCTAGATGTGCATAAAGGTTTTGAATTTTTGATTCGGCCCCATGTGCAGGCCTGAAAATAAGTAGTCTGACATTTGCAGAATGAGGTCCCCAGAGGGGGAATTTGATGGTGCTATCCCATACAGTGGGCCAATTTATCCTCTGGGTACCTCTTTCTGTTTAGTTTTGAGACCCTGATGCAGATTGAGGTTCACAGAGGGTAAATTTAGTGATGCTACCTTGCTATGCAGGGTAGCATCACTGAATTCACCCTCTGGGGACCTCATTTTGCAGATGACAGTCTGCTTATTTTCTGTCTTTCCCATGTGGTGCCCGTAGCGCCACTTTTGTTGTTAGAGAATCAGTTTCCAACACAAGGCTCCTAGGACATGTTATTAAAGTGTGTTCATATGTTCCGGTAGGGTGTCTAGATGTGCATAAAGGTTTCATATTTTTGTTTCGGCCCCATGTGGTGTAGTAGTTTTAATTTGAAATGTTGAAAGTGTGTTCATATGTTCAAGTAAGGTCTCTAGATGTGCATAAACATTTTGGATTTTTGATGCAGCCACATGTGGTGCCAGTAGTGCCACCTTTGTCCTTAGAGAATGTGAATTGATTTGTGACCATCATGATGGCATACTAAAAATGCGGGGATACACCGTAGTGTGTTTTACACAAATGACACCGTTCTAGTTAGTATTATTAGTGAAGGTGTGGGGTTTTGAAAATCCTTGAATTTGACTATTGTAGGGTCTTGAAAAATACTGAAAAATGTCGTGGTACGGCCTTGAATAGCTTTGGAGTGAAATGAAGGCCTTCTGGAACCCAGTTATTATATTATACCCTGACTTTCTGGAGGCTATATTTTTGCCACACTGCATGCCTGTCCAAATGTCCATACCTAATTTTTGTGTGCCCAACTCCTCCAACATTTACGAACTGATAAACCGATTCTCATAAAACTTGTCAAACATGACCACTAATGAGTGAACATGTTCTCCGATCCAAATTTTCGATCTGTGACAATTTCAATTAGGTTATCTCCTCTTGAATGTAGATTTAACTCTTGATCCACTGAGTATTTTTAAAAAAATATTTTAGCAAATCCAGTTACGGTTGCTTTTAAGCAGCCATGACTGGATTTGCTGAAAATCCTTTTGGTAATTAAACTCAAGAAATTATTTGTGAAAACCTTGATTTGATTTACAGGGCATAAATTTACTAAAAAATGCCCAAATTTTACTTATTCTTGTGGTAAGAGATTACATGTCCATGGCAGGAATATCCACCAGCAGTAGGTAAAGAGTTAATGTACATTTCTTTTGGAGCTGCTTAAATGTGCTACTCCTCCTGCATTAATGAACCATTTTTCGATAAAACTTTTCAAAATTTTCTTCTGCAACGATTTTCACAAGGTTATCTTCCTATGAATTAGAACATTTAATAAAGGTTTCCATATGAAATTCTTCTGTGAACAACTCCTCCAACATTTATGAACAACTTTCTCAAAATGATCACTAACAAATGAAAATGTGCATATTTCAAAGTTTTTAATCTGCAATAATTACAACCAAGTTATCTCCTCTTGAACTTATTTAATACAGAGGGAGCATGGTGGCTCAGTGGTTATGGCATTGGACTTCAAACTGAAAGGTTCACTGTTCGATCCCCGCCAGGGGCAACTGCATTCTGTCCTTGGGCAAGACACTTCATCCCCATTGCCAACATGCTGTGGTGAAAGAATGTCATCCAGATAAAGAAAAGTCTTGGGAAATAGTTGCAAGAACTTCAGCCCCTGTATAACATAAAGAAACTCAAATTCATTTGATTCAGTTTAAATTTGAGGTGATCAAGAAATTATTTTTTTGAGAAAAGTTGACCTCATTTAAAATTTGAATTTGTGTCAAAACTTTCTGAACTTAGAGGTGAGGTGATACTTTTTTTTGTCCTTGTGGTTTGACAAAACAGTCCAGATCAGTATTCGGTG
This sequence comes from Pictodentalium vernedei, assembly GCA_031216915.1. NCBI lineage: Eukaryota > Metazoa > Mollusca > Scaphopoda > Dentaliida > Dentaliidae > Pictodentalium > Pictodentalium vernedei. The sequence goes on along the minus strand of CM062291.1, from coordinate 31,722,973 downwards.
AACTATACAATATACCGTATATACCCTGTTTGAATGCCACAAAACAGTTGACTTTTAACACGGCACTAGTTAATTGAATGTATGAAAAAAAATCGGTAATCTTGTATCCGGTGTGTGACATTGATTCAATGTTTCTCACAGTGAATGTTTGTAATGAATTGATTTTTCACACCCTTGTAGTTGAAAGTGTTTATATTACACTGCATCGACTCATTCAACAGAACTGTCTAAATAGCATATATTCAACTCTCATGCATTCACTAATCATTTATATTTCGTCTCAAGCACCAAACTCATTTAACCCAACAAATTTTACTTCTGTATTTTTCCTTTTTAACTCTTTGCCTGCTGCTGGTGGATTTTACTTGTATATTTTTCTTTTTTTTAACTCTTTGCCTGCTGCTGGTGGATTTTCCTGTCCCAAACTATAGTACTCTGTTAACCCTTTACCTAACATGAAAAGCAGGCGACACTTGCAAAAAAAATTATTGAGTAACTAATTTTTTTCATTTTTTGTCTCAAAAACATAGGTTATGACCCCTCGTTGGAACGAGCTCGACGAGCTCGTTCCAACGAGGGGTCATAACCTATGTTTTTGAGACAAAAAATGAAAAAATAATGAAAATTAATTGGCAATTTTTTTAGAATAGTGCTGGCCGGTTTTGGCTGTTACGTTGGGTAAAGGGTTAACCATTTCTCCAATCTGCACAATATCAAAATTTATTATTTTAATTGTTTTTTTTTCTTCAAATTTTTCAAAAATTTTTCGGAAAACCATATCGTGTGACCCCTCATTCAAACAAGCTCTACTATTTTTTGATCACCCAAAGGGTCATGTGAGCTATTGCCATCACCAGTCCTGGTAATTTACCCTCAGCAGTCAGCAGTGCCAAGCAAAATGCTGAGGAAATGAAAAATATCCACAGCAAAAATACTGCCGAGGATGGCTTCTTCAGAAAGCCTTGTGGTTGCAGAAATTGCACAACTTCCAGGTTACACAAGGAATCAAACCATTGTGTGTTGCACTGTATGCTGTATCGCTAATCTTACAACTTACAGTACAAGTTGCAGCATAACCACTAGAAACTTTGTGTTCTGCTTATTCTATGTTGATAACACCAGAATCTGATATCAGTTTCTGGAAAGCTCTTGGAGAGCTTTCCAGAAGCTGATGTCAGATTCTGGTGTTATCAACATAGAAGCAGTGAGGTACTTAGTTTGTTATTATGCTGCATCTTTCACTCATACTATACATATTGAGCAAGCCACCTGCTTACTTCCAAGATTTTATCTCGGCACTCACATGGTTCATAATATTGGCATGATCTAATTGAATGAAAGATTCAGAACATTGATTGGGATTATATACACAAGTATCTCGAACTACTTTTACATGTTAACGTTACTTGAAAGTTTTCACTTCACCACATACTACTTACTATACATGGCAACTGAGACTTCGCCCTGCCCCCGATGATTTTTACACAATCGAGCAGGCTTCACAGCAATTGCTGTAGAAGCACAAGTTTTCCACAGCAATTTTTTGCCGAGGAAACAAGGATGAATTACCAGGACTGCATCACTTGGCATCTGTCATCATCCGTCGGTCATTGTCCGTAAACGTTTCACATTTTCATCTTTTTATCTGGAACTGCTGAGCTGATGTGAACCTACCTTGGCAGGAATGGTCTATGGGAGGTCACCTACAAACGAAACTCATATTGTTCCCGTTGGATGAAAAACATGGCTGCTAGTGGCCTTCATTGATTCTGATTGGTGGATTTTTAAAAATCTGAAACTAAAAGGCCAAATGTTTTGAAACTTCATATAACCCTTTACCTAACATGAAAAGCAGACGACACTTGCAAAAAAAATTCTTGAATAACTAAATTTTTTCATTTTTTGTCTCAAAAACATAGGTTATGACCCCTCGTTGGAACGAGCTCGACGAGCTCGTTCCATTGAGGGGTCATAACCTATGTTTTTGAGACAAAAAATGAAAATATTTTGAAAATTAATTGGCGATTTTTGAGAATAGCACTGGCCGGTTTTGGCCGTTACGTTGGGTAAAGGGTTAATTGATGTCTGGGACACCCTCTACCAACGATCCTCATTTAATGTTGATCGGTTGAAAACATGGCTGCAGTGGTTTATAGTTACCATAGAAACCTTATGGGGAATCTCATTTTCATCTTATTCAAAATGGTCTATAGGAGGCCCTCTACAAATGATCCACTTTTTGTTCCTGTTGGTTGGAAAATATGGCCACCAGAGACATTCTCTGATTCTGATTGATGGATTTTGCAAAAATCTTCCCCTCTGAAACTACAAAGTCAAATGTTTTGAAACTTCACATGATTGAGGACTGGGACACCTACCAATGATCCTCATGTAAGGTTGATGTAATGTTGCAAACATGGCCACAATTGCAGCTCATAGTTACCATGGAAAGCCTATGGAAAAATCACATTTTTATATGTAGTTCCAGGTGAGCGATTACAGGCTCTTTAGAGCCTCTAGTTGAATAATTAGAAACGTAGCTTTGTATCACTTGTAGGAGCAAGCTTGTCACTGGTCCATTGAGGAAGTTGTAAGCATGCTTTGGAGACGAACAATGAAAAAAATTAATGAACTTTTTATAAGTTATTGTGATGAATTGACGGTAACATGGTCTGAGGTGCTTTAGCATTGCAAAGCCTTCTTGCACTCAAGGGATGAAATACACCACTGCTCATGCTATTCTGTAGACTGTGACGTGTAAAGCATGAAACAAACCAAGAACATGAACATTTGGTGGCAAAGAAATAATTACAAAAATAAAAAATAAAATAAAAAACAACATGCAGTTTTACAAAAAATGGCCTGAGGAGCGGAGCAAAAGATCTACTTTGTGGGGCCTCATGGTCATTATGCTTGGCAAAGTGTTAAGGAAAAACAAAATGATAAAACGTCCAGGTTGCCCACTTTGACAAGACTGACATCAGATAAATGTTTGGTATTGATGAAGCAGGTAGCTGGTGTGTAATTTACTGAAGGTTTTGACATGGATAACAGAAGGCAGATTGAAATTTGTGTTTATTTATGTATAGTGAGCTAGATGGAACCAGTGCATTAATTGATAAGGCAGAGGTTGTGTCAGAACACAGATGCTCTGCTGTTTGTTCTCTATGGTGGCTTTGTAGGAAGTGAACTCATTGCCTTTACAACTCAAGGCAATAGTTTTTCAGTTGTGTGCATCAACAGGATGTACTTCTTGGTTCCAATCTAAATGTCATTAACCCCCTCTTCTTAATGCAACAATGCTTTCAACAGTGTAGGAGGGAGTGCTCCAGCACTCAGGCCTGTTGTCTAAAAGGTTGGGGCAAGAACTGGGTCTCAGTACATAAGTCAAGTACGAGTTCTTTGAAAATGTATGAGTACAAGTATGAGTACTGCAGTTATGACTTAACCCTTTACCTAACATGAAAAGCAGACGACACAAAATTCTTGAATAACTAATTTTTTTCATTTTTTGTCTCCAAAACATAGGTTATGACCCCTCATTGGAACGAGCTCGACGAGCTCATTCCAATGAGGGCTCATAACCTATGTTTTGGAGACAAAAAATGAAAAAATCATGAAAATTAATTGGCGATTTTTGAGAATAGCGCTGGCCGGTTTTGGCCGTTATGTTGGGTAAAGGGTTAAGTGGGAGAACGGTGGCTCAGTGGACTTCTATGCTAGAGGTCCCGAGTTCAATCCCTGTCCGTGACGATCCGCATCGTGTCCTTGGGCAAGGCACTTTTATCCTGTTTCCAACATGGGGGCATGATGATGCCGTGTACTAAGGTGTACTGCACATCGATGGTGCACATGTCTTCAACCACTGTAACCCTGCTTGAGCGGAGCTTGAACAGAGTTAGAATGTTGAGGAGTTGACAGCTGCTCGTCAATGCTCTCCGGGTGCTCTGGCTTCCTCCATCCGCAAAACTGTCACGGTCGCGATTAGCCATTGTGCACAAGTATGTGGCCTTAAACACAAATAAATAAATAATACTTGAGTATAGGTACTTTGCAAAGTTCTTGAGTACGAGTAACGGGTACTTTTCTTAACTAAATATGAACAATAAAATAAAATATGAAGAAGGAGTTTTGATGTCAGATGTTTCTGTCTTGGTACAGCAGCACTGGGAATTAGGAAAATTGTCTACGGCAGATAAATGCCGTCGTCAAATCAAACTCAACAGCAATTTTAACATTTTTAAGATTGTCTACGGCAATTTTCTCCACAGGTGGTTGGAAACGTAAAATAAGGAAGTGAAGGTTTTTTTCTCATTGAAAATAACGAAGCCAGTTACTGTTAGTAATAGCAGGGCCATATCCAGGAATAATTTGGGGACACCGGTGAGAATCCGGCAGGTCGATTGTGGGGGTAGGGGGGGGAGTCCAAATACGATGCGAAGCATCGTCCGAGCCGCGAAGTGGCGAGGGGGGAGAGCACGACTCGAGAGGGGGTGTCCCCCCCTCGTTGGTGGGGGTCTGGAAAAATTTTTATTTCTGGAGGCTCTCAGGTGGTCTCTGACGGCACACCGATCTCCAAAATTGTGGAACATTTCAACAGAGAAATCAGTATTTTTGTTGGTAAAATTTGAGAAATTAAAAAAATGGAGCTACTAACCTCACTTCTAGTGTTAACATGACACAATTCCCTGTCAAATATGGGGGCCCTGGGCGTCCGCCCAGTCTGCCCATTCGTAACTACGAAGCAAACAATATTATAATTCACTCGACAATGTGGTGCATGGTGGTTTGAGAGTGTCCTCTGAACCGTCGGTACTTGATGACCAATCATCATTCAGTTTTAATGTTGCACATCAAGGGAGCTAATTAACAGAGCCATTCTGATTCAACTTGCGTTTCGCTTTTAAGTTTGCGTTGCGCAATCGTTATTGAAAGAAATTCGAATCCTGACAAATTGTCAAATACAGACTTGTATTTAATTATTTTTCAATTTCGACGACCCGCGTCACACAACTTATAATTCTCGGTCACGCTTGCAATTTGTCTGAAAAAATAACTCTTTTGTACCGGAAACAACAAATAGCCTGCACACGGTCAGGCGAACCGGAACGAAATGTGTATTCGCTGTTGGTATCTAGTTTTCACGGCTTAATGCACACTCCATGACTCGGCCCAAAACCCACTCATTGATTCCAAATGAAGTCAATTCGGGGCGATCATTTATTCACTTGCGTGTGAAGGCAGCTGCCACACGCCACCGACGTGTACGTAATCCATTATCTCGCACCTTTCGAAGTGGACAGATGTGTTTTTTTTATCAAACTGATACTACGGCAAAAAAATTGCTGTCGTCATTGGCGTTTTCATCGGCATTTACGACGGCACTGCCGAATGCCGCGGTAAATTCCCAGGGGTGGTACAGTGGAACCCTGTTCATTGAATAGCCCCTTTGCCAATGAAAATTATTCAATTAACAGAGGAGTATTCAATTAACAGGGATTGTCACTTTCCTGTGTTCTGGACACAAACTTAGCACTTATTCGGGAGCACAGTGGCTCAGTGGTAGACTGTTGGATTTCGGTGCTAGAGGTCCCGAGTTCAATCTCTGTCTGGGATGACCTGCGTCGTGTCCTTGGGCAAGGCACGCTGATGCCGTGTACTAATACAACCGCTGTAACCCTGCCCGAGCAGAGCTTGAACAGAGTTAGAATGTTGAGGAGGTGACCGTTGCGCATCGTTGCTCGGTGGTTCTTTCTGGGTACACTGGCTTCCTCCACCCGTAAAACTGTCACGGTCACGATTAGCCATTGTGCAAAAGTATGTGTCCTTAAACACCAATAAATAAATAAATAGCACTTATTCTATTATATCTTGTTTGACAGTGCTCCATGAGCTCTGTCAAACAAGATATAATAGATTAAATGTCTGTATTGGATGTACTGAGGCCAAATAGGTCTATAAACTGTTGAAAACTAGGAAGAGTCAGCATAATTTCTCGACTGATTACAAGATTTTTTATTCAATTAACAGGAGTTTACTCTATGACCTATATTCAATTAACAGGTCAAATTTGTTCTGAAGGTATGGTAAATGGTTTTGTGTTGGGAAATTATATTCAATTAACAGGGATATACAATTAAGAGATATCCAATTAAGTGGGCTCCACTGTATTATTTATGAAGAGATTTCATTGTAACTTGATAGGGTGACTCATTTTGGAATGATGTTACTATAACTTGGTGACTTTGGTTCAAGTAACAGGGTTATTCAGTTAAGAGATATCCAATTAAGTGGGCTCCACTGTACTGTGTATCGAGGGTTTAATTTTTCCACAAGATATCTGAAGTGGGGACAGTCTCCTACAGAAAGGGGTACAAGATCACCAGCAATAAACATGATCAGCGAATCTGTAATGTTCCTCTGATGACTTGTCTTGAGGCAAGCTATCCCCCTCCCCCTCTTTCATAGTCTAACTGATTTGATAAAAAGGAGAGCAGCAATAATGCGCCTAGAAAATCTTGATAAACTAAGAGATTCTATCCACCGTGGGAACCCAGGAAGTGAAGCAGCGCTTCTTTACTGTGGTGATATGGTTTTGTTGAAATGTGTTGAAAAAGGTTTCTATTCCACTGCTCAATTTAAAAAAATTAGTGGGTGAACAGGGTCGATTCATTAACTGGTAGAGTGCTGGAAGTCCATTTTGGGGCTTTATTCTGATGTGTCTTTACCACAACTTAAAGGCAACATTTTCTGTGGATGTTGTTCATATCACCTTTGAAGTGAAATTATTTAGTCTGTTAGGATTTGCCTTGTTACAATTTATGGGAGAGTGCCTATTGGCACTCTCCCATAAATTGTAACAAGGCAAAGATATGTGTTCAAATTTTGATGACCAAAAATAATTCAGCACTCTACCAGTTAAGTAAAGGGTTAAGAGTGTGTGTTATTTTCCAGACTTTCTTCTAAACTAAGCTTTGTTAGTTTTAGTGGCTCATGCAGCAGTGTTTCTTGCAAAGACTTGGCAAGAAACCATTGCCAAGGTATGTTTGTTGGTTTGTTTACAGGGGTTTAATGATGCTCTCAACAGCCAGGGTAATCTTGTGTTGGACATGCAGTTTTATCTGGATTGAGGAAACCAGAGTGCTCTGAAAGAACCACAGTGCAGTGGCAAGTAACTGTATGACTCTCCAAATTATCTGGCACAAGCAAGGTTAGCGTAGTAGCATTGGCTGAAGGTAAAAGCGTACTGCCATTGTTATTTGTTTTAGTACACCGTGTCACCATACTTCTTCTTGGGCAATCATGTTGAATTGTCTTCCTTGAGGACAACGCAGATGATGCAACTACCAAGGTAATTTGACTGCTATTGTTCATAGGACCTCTTCTTGATTGTATGTCAAAAGTACACATTATCAGACTGTGATGTTCATCAATAAAGGAGCTTTGATGGTTGACAGCTTCCAATAGATGGTATCAGCTGTTAGAGTGCTAAATTCTTTTGGGTTAGCAAGTTTGATAGTTAATTTGTTCACATGTCGTCGCCTTCTCACAATTTATTATAACAAGGCAAACCTATACATACTGAATAATTTCACTGCAAAGATAATACGAAATACATCTACTGAGTATGAAGCCTTTAAATTGTGGCAAATGCACTTCACAATAAAGCCCATATATGGGCCTCCAGCTCTCAGCCAGTTGACTCTTTACCCATCGTAACAGGCCAAACCGTTCAGCCCTTTTCACAGAAATCACCATTCAGTTTTCAGTATTTTTTCATTTTTTGTTTCAAAAACATAGCTTATGACCCCTCATTGGAACAAACTCATTAAGCTCGTTCCAATGAGGGGTCAGAAGCGGAGTTTTTTATTAAAAAAATGAAAAAAAAATGAGTTATTCAAGACTTTTGTTTGCAAATGTCATCTGCTTTTCATGTTAGGTAAAGGGTTAAAAGAAGACAAACCTATGGTACAAGGCTGTTATAATGTGGGGGCAGTCATCTCTTTGAATAATACCCGGGAGGCTGTTAGTCGCTCACCTGTGATTTTCAAAATGACAAGCTCAAACATTCACCTAAATTCAAGTTCAGGTCATTGATGGCAAGTGATTTTTTCTCATTCAGACCTGGCATTTAGGACAGCAATTTTTAGCATGTGTGTAATGTAAGTAAACATAATTGTCAGCAACAGCCTTCACCACTCTCTTTAGAGAAGCTGCAGTTGAATTCTAGGACATCATGTTACTACTTTAGCTGAATTTGCTTTACCAAAATCAGTAAGATGATTGTTGTTGTATTGGCACACAGTAAGCAGCCAACATAGCCATCGTCGTGCATTCGGCTTTCACAGAACCTGTCACATGTAGAGTTATTCAAATGAACCCATAATTTGTTTGGGCACATTACCCTGTTTTGGGCACAGTTGGCGGCGTATCTATGGAAAATGGTGCCTATGGCTTACACATATGATTAGAAATAGCGTGCTGTTTCCATCTTTCAAGAGTTTCCAGCAACAAAAATAGCTACAACTAAAGTTTCATCTCGCTTCAGCAAGATCGCGCATTAATTGTTGGTATTTATATAGGCAGAAGGGGTGCGGTGGCATTGCGGTAACCAGTTCTCATCAGATCACCGAAGTTAAGCCACGTCGAGCCCAGTTAGTAGTTCTTTGATGGGTGACTGCCTGAGCGATCAATTCGGACTCCCACGTTATGTCCTTGGGCAAGGTACTTAACCCCGATTGACCACATGGGGGCAGATTGATGCCGTGCACTACTGCATGTCGATGGTGCGCATGTCTTCAACCAATCTAACCCTGCCTGTGCTGCAGTGCGGAGTTACGATGTTGGGGAGCTGGCAACTGCTCGTCGTTGCTCGGTCGTTCTCTCTGGGTACTCCAGCTTCCTCCACCCATAAAACTGTCACCGACATGATATGACCTTGCCTGTTAAATTGTCGTAAACCTTAATAATAAAAAAAAAATTATATTGGCGGAAATTTCCGTTGAGACATAAAAAAAACATGACTGGCACAGTTAAAACAGAGAAGGTGGAAATGCAACACAACCTCCCTAGTTTGCACAGAAGAATGGTCTTACAGCCAGTTGGCACTGAGACTGCACAGTGGTACTATGAAGTATGTGGTCATGTTGCTCCCAGCGCTGTATTTTTACCTAATAAGTGTTTTAAAACAATCTGGCCATCCTAGTGCTTCTCATCCATGATAATCAAAGACAGATCATACATCAAAAGAAAATTCTTTTTTTACTATTGAGTATTCGAAGAGGGTTTGTCTGTCTTAAAAAATAGAAACTGCTCATCGGTGCCCTCCCTTTAAAGTCAAACAAGTGGCACCCAGGGTAGGTGCCATACCTGCAATATCTTAGGTATGCCACTGGGCACAGTATTTACCGTTGGTAATTTGGAGAATTTAAATTTTGACGTTAAAGACAAAATGTCCAGTTGAGAAAAGAATCTCATCGTGAACTGTGCTTGCTGTGTTCCAAATAGTTAGCGTCAAAAGACTTACTATGCCCCCAAACATTTTTGTTAGTATAGTTACAGTATGTGGAGAGTGTATTGTCATTAAATCACCCACAGAGTGGAGATTCCACCCGACAATAATTGCAAATGTATTGCAAAGCATAACCATCACAAGCAAAGTTCCAGCCAATGGACCTCCAGATGAAACATTGCTTGTGTTTTATGTCCATATGAACAGAATTTGAAAGTGATTCTTTGGGTGATAACTCCACTCCATGGGTGATTTAGTTATTAAAACTATACAACTACAGTACATTTAGTCCATGTACTGTAGTTGTATAGTTTTAATACTCAAGCGGGGGCACGATGACGCCGTGTACTAAGGCGTACTGCACGTCGATGGTACGCATGTCTTCAACCAATCAAACCCTGCCTGTGCTGCAGTGTGGAGTTACCGAATGTTGGTGAGCTGGCAGCTGCTCGTCGTTGCTCGGTGGTTCTCTCTGGGTACTCCGGCTTCCTCCACCCCTAAAACTGTCACGGTAATGATTAGCCATTGTGCATAAATATGTGACCTTAAACATCAATAAATAAATAAATATAAATTAATACTCAAGCTATTTAGTTATTTCCCTGTGGAGAAATGAGGCAGTGCTTGTTTACTATATGGTAAACAAGCTCTTCTTTATTGGTAAAATAGCACCCAGTCACCAATGCTTGGGATGGATGTCCTCTAAAATGGGCAACATAGGTATAAACGATTGACATAACTTTGTTTTATCTCCATGTTGTGGTCATGATTAGCCATTGTGCAAAATAGGTGACCTTAAAAACCAATAAATAAATAATTTGTTTAACTACAGGTATATCATGACAGTGATACAAATTTTGCATACTTGCAGCTTGAGCTTAGTAATGTGGTGCAATAACATTACAACAGCTGACACAATGATAATATATCCTGTTTCTCTCGTGATTTTAAAACATGTCACACCACACAAAAGCAGTTGAAACAAAAACCCATTGAGAGATCAAATGTCACATAGGATTTTTCAATGTTTAACTGGTTGAGTGCTTGAAGCTAGGGTTCTGTAAATCTCATAGATTCGAATCAAATTGATATGAGTATTATTCTAAATCGAATCAAACCGCACATCAAACCTTGAATGTAATACAGGCGTCTTGAAGTCCTGACTGATAAAATATTTATTCCAACTACATTATCAAGGCATGTTTTTTTACTTTGGAATATGTACTGGTTGTACTCAAAAGGATATAGCTGTTCTCTCAATAATAATCGGGACACATTTTAAGGCCTGCCTGTTACAATTTGCCAGAGAATGCTTATATTATAGGCTCCTCCCATAAAATGTTGCAAAGCACATATGTGTGTAAATTTTGCTGAACAAAAATGATATAACCCTTTACCCAACGCAGACGATTTCAAAATTCATTATTTTAAATATCATTTTTAGCTCAACTTTGGCGAAGCCAAATTTGAGCTTTTGTCATGGCCCGTCGTCCGTACGTCAACAATTGGATACGGCTCGGGCTAGAGGCCGTATTTATGAACCGATCTTTACGAAACTTCTTGGGTACCTTTGTTATGACCGTGGGACGAGAACGAGTGTTTTTGGGTACGGTCCAAAATTCAAGATGGCCGCCAGCTGCCATTTTGTACCGACGATGCAGAAATCTGTTTTTTGTACAGAACTTCCATATGAAAGCTCTGATTTGAATAATTTTTTTGTATGAATGTTTAGTACCATGGGATACATCACATATAATACGGGTTTTTTACTCGTGCGTAAATTGTGCAAATTAGACTAATTTTGATGTTTTTTGGTGTTACTTTCAGCACTGTAAGTGCAAATGCCAATACGGCTAGAGGCCATATTTATGAACCGATCTTTACGAAACTTCTTGGGTACCTTTGGTATCACCGTGGGACGAGAACGAGTGTTTTTGGGTCCGGTCCAAAATTCAAGATGGCCGATGACAGCCATTTTGTACAAATTTAGGTGCAATCAGATTTTTGCACAGAACTTCCATATGAAAGCGCTGATTTGAATAATTTTTTTGTGTGAATGTTTAGTACCATGGGATACATCACATATAATACGGGTTTTTTTCTCGTGCAGAAATTATGCAAATTAGATGAACTTTGATTTTTTCATTGCGACTTACACACAGTAAGTACACATGGCAATACGGCTCAGGCTAGAGTCTGTATTTCTGAACTGATCTTCACGAAATGTCTTGGGTACCTTTGTTATCACCTTGGGACGAGAACGAGTGTTTCTGGGTGCGGTCTAAAATTCAAGATGGTCTGCCAACAGTGGCCATTTTGTACCGAAATTAGGTCTAATCAGTTTTTTGTACACAACTTCTATACGGCTCAGACTAGAGGCCATATTTATGAACCAATCTTTACAAAACTTTTTGGGTACCTTTCTTATCACCGTGGGATGAGAGCAAGTGGTTTTGGGTGTGGTCCGAAATTCAAGATGGCCACCAGCAGCCATTTTGTACCAAAATTAGTGCAATCAGTCTTTTGTACAGAACTTCTGTATGAAAGTTTTGATTTGAATAAATTTTTGTATGAATGTTTAGTAACATGGAATACATCACATATTGTAAGTTTGTTTTTTTCGTGCAGAAATTATGTAAATTAGATGAACTTTGATTTATTCAGTGCTACTTTCACAATGTAAGCACACATGTCAATACGGCTCAGGGTAGAGGCTGTATTTATGAACCGATCTTCACAAAACTTCTTGGGTACCTTTGTTATCACCTTGGGACGAGAATGAGTGTTTCTGGGTGCGGTCCAAAATTCAAGATGGCTGCCAGTGGCCATTTTGTACCAAAATTTGGTCCAATCAGTTTTTTGTCACAAGTTCTATACAGCTCGTATTTATGAACTGCATGATCTTCACAAAACTTCTTGGGTACCTTTGTTTTCACCTTGGGACAGGAACGAGTGTGTTTTCGGGTGCCTTTCTTATCACTGTGCTATGAGAACAAATATTTTGGGGTTGAGTCAGACCCACTCTGGGACTCAAAAGATTTCTTTTCTAGTTTAGCATCTGACTGTAGCCCACCTTTACAATACTTTACCTATACATTTGTTACAGGCAACGGTCAGTATTTATGTACAGACTGTTACAATACTTTATATGTACCTTTGTTATCAGGTCATTACCTAGATGTTTGTCATTGCTGTGTCATATACTATACATGTACATGTCTTTGTCTTGACAAGTTGAGCTACAGTGTCATTGACACTTTCATTTGTCTCAAAAACATAGGTTATGACCCCTCATTGGAACGAGCTCGACGAGCTCATTCCAATGAGGGGTCATAACCTATGTTTTTGTGACAAAAAATTAAAAAATAATGAAAATTAACTGACGATTTTTGAGAATAGCGCTGGCCGGTTTTGGCCGTTACGTTGGGTAAAGGGTTAAAGAAAACCATTCAGGATATTTTTTCCCAAATTTGGTATATAACTTTTTGGGGATAATATCATGAATGGGATTGTGAACCAACTGTGTCCAAATATTTCTTCAAGAGTTATTGCCTTTGTTGAATTTACAGTTTCTTATCACATTGCCATTTCTTGTTTATTTTAAATTTTTAGCTTAACTTGACATAGTTAAGATAAGCTATTGCCATCACGCGTGCGGAAGTCTGTTAGTCTGTGAGTCTGTTAGTCTGTGAGTCTGTGAAGGGATTTCATTGTAACTTGGTAGGATGCCTCTGTATAGTGCCTAGTCGAGAACGTCCCCTTTTGGGCATGATCTATCAACCGTGATGGCTGCCCAAGCCCGAAACCCAAAAACTTTTAGCACAGTCTGCAGGTCATGTTTAATGTGGAGGGATTTCATTGTAACTTTGTAGGATGACTCCTTATGATGTCTAGATGCGAATTTCCCCATTTGGGCATGATCTGCCAACCGTGACGACTGCCCGAGCCCAAAACACGAAAACCTTTAGCACAGTCTACAGGTCATATTTATTGAGGAATTTCATTGTAACTTGGTGGGTTGACTTCATACAATGTCTAGATGAGGAAGTCCCCCTTTGGACGTGATTGGGCAACTGTGACGTCTACATGAGCCCAAAGCCCGAAAACCTTTAGCACAGTCTAGAGGTCATATTTATGAAATGATTTCATTGTAACTTGGCAGGATGACTCCAAATAATGTCTAGATGAGAACGTCCCATTTTGATCGCGATCATGCAGCCTTGATGGGTGCCCGAGCCCAAAAACCTTTAGCATAGGCAAAAGGTCATTTATGGAAGGATTTCATTGTAACCTGTTAGGTTGACTCCATATAATGCCTAGATGATGACATCCCCTTTCGGTCGTGATTGGTCAGTTGTGATGGCTACAAGTGCCCGAAGCCCGAAAACCTTTAGCACAGTCTACAGGTCATATTTATGAAGGGATTTCATTGTAACTTGGTAGGTTAACTTCATATAATGTCTAGATGAGAACGTGCGATCATTCACCCATGATGGCTGCCTGAGCCCAAAGCCCGAAAACCTTTAGCACAGTCTACAGGTCATATTTATGAAGGGATTTCATTGTAACTTGGTAGGTTAACTTCATATAATGTCTAGATGAGAACGTCCCCTTTTGGACATGATTGGGCAACTGTGACGGCTAAAGGTGCCCGAAGCCCGAAAACCTTTAGCACAGTCTACAGGTCATATTTATGAGGGGATTTCATTGTAACTTGGTAGGATGACTCCAAATAATGTCTAGATGAGAACGTCCCCTTTTGATCGCGATCATTCAGCCTTGATGGGAGCCCGAGCCCAAAAACCTTTAGCATAGGTAAAAGGTCGTATTTATGGAAGGATTTCATTGTAACCTATTAGGTTGACTCCATATAATGCCTAGATGATGACATCCCCTTTTGGTCGTAATTGGTCAGCTGTGTTGGCTACAAGTGCCCGAAGCCCAAAAACCTTGAGCACAGTCTACAGGCCATATTTATGAAGGGATTTCATTGTAACTTCATAGGATCATTCCAGATGATGCCCAGATGAGATTGTCCCCTTTGGTTGCGATTATTCAACCATGATGGCTGCCCAAACCCGTAGCCCGAAAACTTTAAGCACAGTCTACAAGTCATATTTGTGAAGGGATTTCATTGTAACTTGGTAGGTTGACTTCATATAATGCCTAGATGAGAACGTCCCCTTTTGGACATGTTTGGGCAACTTTGACAGCTAAAGGTGCCCGAAGCCCAAAAACCTTTAGCACTGTCTACAGGTCATATTTATGAAGGGATTTCATTGTAACTTGGTAGGTTGCCTCCAAATTAGGTCAAGATGAGAACGTCCCCTTTTGGCCGTGATCATTCAGCCTTGATGGGTGCCCGAGCCCAAAAACCTTTAGCATAGGCAAAAGTTTATATTTATAGAAGGATTTCATTGTAACATTGTTAGGTTGACTCCATATAATGCCTAGATGATGACATCTCCTTTTGGTCGTGATTGGTCAACTGTGATGTCTACAGGTGCCCGAAGCCCGAAAACCTTGAACACAGTCTACAGGTCATATTTATGAAGGGATTTCATTGTAACTTCGCAGGATCACTCCAGATGATGCCCAGATGAGATTGTCCCCTTTGGTTGCGATCATTCAACCATGATGGCTGCCCGAGCCCGAAGCCTGAAAACCTTTAGCACAGTCTACAGGTCATATTTATGAAGGGATTTCATTGTAACTTGGTAGGTTGACTTAATATAATGTCTAGATGAGAACGTCCCCTTTTGGACACGAGTGGGCAACTGTGACGGCTTCAGGGGCCCAAAGCCCGAAAACCTTTAGAACAGTCTACAGGTCATAATTATGAAGGGATTTTATTGTAGCTTGGTAGGATGACTCCAAATAGTGTCCAGATGAGAACGTCCCCTTTTGGTCACGATCATTCAGCCTTAATGGCTGCCCGAGCCCAAAAACCTTTAGCATGTCTGTAGGTCGTATTTATGGAAGGATTTCATTGTAACTTGTTAGGTTGACTCCATATAATGCCTAGATGATGACATCTCCTTTTGGTCATGGTTGGTCAACTGTGATGTCTACAGGTGCCTGAAGCCCGAAAACCTTTAGCACAGTCTACGGGTCGTATTTATGGAGGGATTTCATTGTAACTTGGTAGGTTGACTTCATATAATGTCTAGATGAGAACGTCCCCTTTGGACGCAATTGGGAAACTGACGGCTACAGGGGCCCGAAGCCCGAAAACCTTTAGCACAGTCTACAGGCCATATTTATGATGGGATTTTAATGTAACTTGATAGGATGACTCATTTTGGAATAGTTTCATTGTAATTTTGTTGATATATGTTAACTGTGAGGGCCACATATATTAACTGTGAGATCATATTAACCCACCCCTCAGATCTTTAGTACAGTGTACACCTCATATTATTTTTATCATAAACATAGCATACAGGGAACAGAAATGAACATATTCCCAATTATCACAATTCTTGTCTTATTTCATAATCCTTTCATAAACATTGAACATTATACTTTTCATCAAACACAACACACAAGTTAAGCTACAGTGTCATTGACACTTTCATTGTTGGCCTTGTTTAGTTAGCCTTTTTGACCAAGTTAACAATCCTACCATTTCTCGGAATATTCAAGCAATTTTTTATTCATGAGCACATGTGTGGTCTCATCAGAAATCAGAAATTATTTGTTTTAAGATGGCTTAGCATTATTAATCCCTAGGACTCTGGGCGTGCAACAGAATTTTCTCCTTCATTCATTCATAAACGGGAATGGCGGGAAGACAGCCACTAGTGGCTACGCCATCTCCCAGTGGTAGTCATGTAGTTCTGAAGTATGCTACCTATATGTATATTTTTGTTATTAACTATAGTTCTGAAGTATGCTACCTATAGGTATATTTTTGTTATTAACTGTATACATGTTGTACTACTGAATAAAATCAATCAATCATTTATTGGTGTTTAAGGTCACATACTCATGCAAAATGGCTAATCATGACCATGACAGTTTTATGGGTGGAGGAAGCCGGAGTACCTGGAGAGAACCACCAAGCAACGGCGAGCAACTGTCAGCTCCCCAACATCGAAGAGCAACTGTCAGCTTCTCAACATTCTAACTCTGTTAAATCCGCTCAAGCAGGGTTTTGGCGATTGAAGACATGGGCACCATCGGGTTGCGGTATGTCTTAGTACACGACATCATCGTGCCCACATGTAGGCAAATGGGATAAAGTGTCTTGCCCAAGTACGCAACACGGGTGGTCCCGGACAGGGATCAAACTTCGGACCACTAGCAAAGAAGTATACCACTGACCCACTGCGCTCCCAGAATTTTCTCCAATCACTCTGTTTTTCTCTTAACTATGAATTTAACCAATTATATCTTGTTTGACAGAGCTCACTGAGCTCTGTCAAACAAGGATATTTGGTTAAATTATTTATTTATTATTATTTATTTATTGGTGTTTAAGGTCACATATTTCTGCAAAATGGCTAATCATGACCATGACAGTTTTACGGGTGGAGGAAGCCGGTGTACCCGGAGAGAACCACCAAGCAACGGCGAGCAACTGTCAGCTCCCCAACATACCAACCCCACACAATCAGGGTTAGCATTGGTTGAAGACAGGTTCACCATCGACGTGCAGTACGCCTTAGTACACAGCGTCACCGTGCCCCCACGTGGGCAATTGGGGTGAAGTGTCTTGCCCAAGGACACAATGTGGTTGCCGCAGGTGGGATTCGAACCGAGGACCCCTCGGCTTGCAGCCTGCACCTCTACCAACTAAGCCACCGCGTCCCACATTTGGTTAAATATCAAACTGCATAACGGGAAATATTTGCAAAAACTTTGCCATTTTAACATCAGAGTACAGAGGGTTAACAGAGAATTTTGAAGAATCTAATCATCATTTTACAAGTATAAGATTACAAGCCTTTGTAGCTTTTGAGTTTTCTTCAGCATTTATTTTGAATCTCTGGCACAAATAATGTCTAATGATTTTTCACTTTTCTGTGATAAAAATCTGTTTTTATGTTTTTAATCCTTCTTCCTTCCTGAGAAAACTGTACAATATTTGATCTACATGTCAAAAGGCAGCCTTAGCTTAAAATCCACATCCATTTTAACTGATAACTTACTTACTCTGAAGGCATTAGTTTCCTTCTTTTCATCACTCCTTTATGCCCGGACTCTCTAAGCAAATAGTGTTTTTTATTTATTGGTGTTTAAGGTCACATACTTATGCACAATGGCTAATCATGACCATGACAGTTTTACGGGTGGAGGAAGCTGGAGTACCCGGAGAGAACCACCGAGCAATGATGAGCAGCTGCCAGCTCCCCAAGAGGTGAAGGTACCGCAACTTGAAGGCTTCATACTCAGTGGATGTGCTTCGTATTATTTTTGAAGTGATATTATTTAGTCTGTAAGGACTTGCCCTTTTACAATTTATGGGAGAGTGCCTACAGCCACTGTGGACTAGTCATAACCCACGCATGGGCAGTGATGTCCATGCATATGTTTGTTTACCAGGTAATAGAAGTCATCATTAGTAAAATTTTAAGTAATGACACACCAGGTTGTACCCAGGTTGTACCCGGTGCTTCATTCATTAAATTTTTGATGATTATTCCTATAATTAGTGTTTGGAATCTAATTATACTGCGTTCATGGAAATATTGCACACCCAGCCATGGAACGTGACCAGTCTTGGGTGGCCATACTGTATATACAGTACAAGTCAAAATAAAACTATGTATCTTTCTCTTCCTACACTGATAAGACCAGAAGCTGACATCATTTTCTGGAAAGTGCTCATTAATAGCTTTCCAGAAAATGATGTCAGATTCTGATCTTATCAGTGCAGGGGCAGCAGTTCACTTACTTTATCGCACGTATGCTACAACTTATTTTGACTTGTACTGCATATTAGATGTGTTGTGAACAATATTTTCCTTAATTATAGGTATTTCATGGTAATTATGTGATGAGATAAAATAAACTGCATAACAAGTGTGTTGCTATCACAATGTCAGTGGCGTAGATAAAGGGGGGCCGGGGGGCAGAGCCCCCACCCCCACCAGAAGTTTTGTCGGAATTTTTTTGGGACCATTTTTAGGCGAATTTATGCCTAATAACATTAAAATGCTGGCTTTGGGGATAAAAACATGCCATTTTGGGTAAATTTTGGGTGAAAAAGATCAATTTTCAGTACATTTGCAGTAAACAACAGATTCTTTCTGTTTGTTTGGGTTTTTGTTGTTGTTACACTGTCAGAAAATTTTCGGTCTGTCGGAAAATTTTGGGCTTGCCCCTCTGCCAGCGAAAAGCTATCTACACCACTGCTCAATGTAGCTCTTGTAGTTGTCTGACTAGATTTAGAAATAAATGCCAAACCTCTAGCCATCCATGTTCCAGGCCTGGCATTTTCAGGAGATCAATTTATCCGCTTGCCTTAAAAAAATTAAGGAGGGCAACTAGCCCTCCTGGCCTTAAAGAAAAATGATTACATAGCAGCCTCTTCCTGAAACCCACATCTTTTCAGATCTCTGCTATGTTAGTGGTCTCTGTAAGACGGCCACACTGCCCCTCCCACACCTCCGGGCCTTGCCAAGGCCCGGAGATGTGGGAGGGGCAGTGTTGCCATCTCACAGAGACTACCAAATAAAATGTACAAAACCCAGAAGGCAGAATTCATTAATAGAAAAATTTCATTTTGACACTATTAGCATTTGCAAGGTTGAGTTAAGAAGATCCAATCGCTCCCCGAGGCCATTCGGGAGGAGCGATTTTTAGCCCTCCTGCATTTTTAAGAATGCCAGGCTTGATGTTCTGGTTTAGAAGAATTTCAGAAAATTGTTCTCTTCTTGCTGGGTTAATATTTTTGTGTAAGAACTGTCAACCAGAACATCATCTATTAAAAAAGATTAAAAAAAATAAGTCAAGTGTGTTAATTCCTTTTCCCTTAAGAACATTCCATTAGTGATTTGAAGAGGTTCTGGACTTGTGTATTATGATACTGCTGATGTATAGAAACCTTGGAGTACATAGGTTATAGAGACACTGTGCAGTCGATTAGCAAGACAGAAAGCTGCTTATTTGCTCAACATGTTAGCTGTTACTGGGGATAGAAAAGACAAAGGATTGATGGACGGATATTGCACTGCTATCCCATTTGTCTGTAGTTGATCTGCTTTCTGACAAAGGCTATCAATTTGCAATAAAACCTGATTCACATTATTGATCTTCTGTGCAAGTATGGTTGATACAGATATTGAGGGACATTGGAAAGTGAGGTGTACAGTTGAAGTCAAAAGTACTGTTCATGCAGTGCTTTAGATCCACTGCCACACAATGGCATTTAAATTCTCCCAAATAATGACAGCATATGTCTAAATAATGTAATTGTGCCCAAAGTGTGCAGTGTTTAAAGATTTTTTTTGAAGTTTTGAAGTGTTTGATCAATTATTTATTTATCTATTTACTTATTGGGGTTTAACCCTTTACCCAATGAATCGGCCGCATCCACCCACGTAATATTCAAATTCAGCAGTTAAAAAAATAGGGGGCGCAGTGACGTCGTGGTAACCGGTTCTCGTCAGATCACCAAAGTTAAGCAACGTCGAGCATGGTTAGTAGTTGGATGGGTGACCATTTCAGTGACTGATTCGCGCTCCCGCGTTGTGTCCTTGGGCAAGTCACTTCACCCCAATTGCCTACATGGGGGCACGATGACGCTGTGTACTAAGGCGTACTGCACGTCGATGGTCCGCATGTCTTCAACCAATCTAACCCTGCCTGTGCCATGGTACACAGTTCAGAGTTACAATGTTGGAGAGCTGACAGCTGCTCGTCATTGCTCGGTGGTTCTCTCCGGGTACTCCGGCTTCCTCCACTCCTGTAAAACTGTAAAAAAAAAAGAGCTCGTTCCAATGAGGGGTCACATGATATGGTTTTGTTGAAATTTTTTGAAAAATTAAAAAAAATTATATTTAAAATAAAAAAAATTGATATCGTCTGCGCTGGGTAAAGGATTAACCCTTTACCTAACGTGGAAAGCAGACGACACTTGCAAAAATAATTCTTGAATAACTAATTTTTTTCATTTTTTGTCTCAAAAACATAGGTTATGACCCCTCGTTGGAACGAGCTCGACGAGCTCGTTCCAACGAGGGGTCATAACCTATGTTTTTGAGACAAAAAATGAAAAAAATAATGAAAATTAATTGGCGATTTTTGAGAATAGCGCTGGCCGGTTTTGGCCGTTACGTTGGGTATAGGGATAACAACACTTTTGGCAGCCAGGCTCACTTTGTGTCCGACAGTTTTATGAGTGGAGGAAGCCAGAGTACGCAGAAAGAACAACCGAGCAACTGTAAGAATCCCCAACATACTAACTCCACACAAAGCAGGGTTAGCATTGATTGAAGACAAGTGCACCATTGACGTGCAGTACGCTTTAGTACACAACACCACCTGCCTCCATGTGGGCAATCAGGATTTAGTGCCTTGCCATAGGACACAACGCAGTTGGGGATCGAACCGTGGACCTTTTGGTTTGAAGGTTTGATCAATTTTCATCTTTTGTGCAGGTAGCATCACTAACTTTACCCTCTGAACCTCAATCTGGTACCCAGAGGATAAATTGGCCCACTGTATGGGTTAGCATCAACAAATTCACCCTCTTGGGACCTCACTCTGCAAATGACAGATTGCTTATTTCCAGGCTTGGTTTGAGTCCTGTTTGTTCTTATTTCTGCTCACAGATTTTGTTCAGATTTAACACTTTACCCAACACAGACGATATCAAAATTTACTATTTTAAATGTCATTTTTAAAAATTTTTCAAAGCATTTCAACAAAACCATATCATGTGACCCCTCATTGGAATGAGCTCAACGAGCTCATTTCAAAGAGGCGTCACATGATATGGTTTTGTTGAAATTCTTTGAAAAAATAATATTTTTTCAGCTGCTGAATTTGCATATTACGCGGACAGATGTGGCCGATTATTTATTAATTATTTATTTTTTGGTGTTTAAGGTCATATACTTATGCACAATGGCTAATCATGACCGTGGCAGTTTTACGGGTGGAGGAAGCCGGAGTACCTGGAGAGAACCACTGAGCAACGACGAGCAGCTGCCAGCTCCCCAACATCGGAACTCTGCACTGCAGCACAGGCAGGGTTAGATTGGTTGAAGACATGCGTACCATCGACGTGCAGTACACCTTAGTACACGGCGTCATCGTGCCCCCATGTGGGCAACCGGGGTTAAGTGCCTTGCCCAAGGACACAACGCGGGAGTCCGAATTGATCGCTCAGACGGTCACCCATCCAATGATTAACCGGGCTCAATGTTGCTTAACTTCGCTGACCTGACGAGAACTGGTTACCGCAACGCCACCACGCCCCGATGTGGCCGATTCGTTGGGTAAGGGGTTAAAGGAAATCAAATAATAAGAAATTTTGTTCTTCTTCAGTAGAAACCAGAATTATCCCATCTTTCTTCAGTCAGGCTTTTCAAAAGTTTATTTTGGCAAAATTACATAAAGTAGTTTCTATAAAAATATTTTGTGTTATAAGCATTTTTTGAGAAAATATATTCATTACTCCTTGAATGGGCGTTTTCCGTAGTGATGTGCGGAAGCTGCTTTGTTTGTTAAGGGGTTAATGATTTTCAGCTGATGGAAGCATTCTCAGACAGTTGTTAATTAACATTCTATGTAAATATTACACCATCATTGGCTTGTGTTGATGACAGCAGATTCTATCCTTGTGGGTTTCTGTTGACAAAAGCTTCTTCAGTTTCCAAACAATATTAACACCTCACCCAGCTTGGCAGCCGGATCTCGGCCAAGAACAAGGATACAAATGTAAAGCAGTGGTTTTGTAGTTGTTTTTTTTTACCTCACAAAGTGAATCCAGTGGATACTCTTTCACCCTATAATTAACCCTTATCCCTTTACCCAATAAATCGCCCGCATCCACCTGCGTAATATGCAAATTCAGCAGCTGAAAAAATATTATTTTTCGAAAAATGAAAACAAAACCATATCATGTGACCCCTCTTTGGAACGAGCTCATCGAGCTCGTTCCAATGAGGGGTCACATGATATGGTTTTGGTGACATTTTTTGAAAAAAAAATTATATATATATTTAAAATAATAAATTTTGATATCGTCTGCATTGGGTAAAGGGTTAACTAACATAACTGCGATATCCAAAGAGCATGATTCATAAAAAACAGCAAAAAATGTTAACAATAAAATTTTTTTTTTCTTCCAAAAACATAATTAGCATATCAACAAACCAGCACTATTCTCCAAAAGTGCCGTGCAAATTAATTGCCCTGGTTTTTAGCTCACCAACAAAGTTGTGTGAGCTTATGTCATGACCTGAGGCGTGTCGGCGTCGGCGTCAACTGTGTTAAAGTTATTGTCAGAGTCCACTTTGACTTTCCACCCTGCAACTATGCACCTTGTACTGTTTCTATTGGCCTACAATTACCCACAGACCCTTTACTCAGTGATATTTTTTTGATTTTTAGAGTGTTTTTGTAATGTTAGACTTTTTTGTCAATTTGGACTTAGAAAATTTCAGACCTGTTTTGCTATACATGAGTGGAGGCTACCACCGGTATGCTGTGGCTTTTATATTTCATATGACCTGTTTTACTAAACATGTACATGACCGGACAGTTTTTTTGCAGGTTTGTAATAAGCCTAGGTTTATTGCATGTCAAGCGTTGGTGAGCTAATGGGGATGGACACCTCTCTCTTGTTCAATTTTTGCTTCCAACAACAAAACAACCATATCCAGCCAGCACTATTCACAAAAACCACCGTGCAAATTTTATTATTTTTTCAATTTTTGCTTTCAAAACATAGCTTATGATCCTTCATTAATTGGTTGAGTGCTAGAAGCCACTATCATGGCTCTACTGAAAAGTGCTAGAAGCCACTTTAGTGGCTTTACACTCAATGCATCGACTTGTTTTTGCAGCAGTAGATGAGAAAAATATTTGTATAAAATTATTTTGTTACAATTTATTGGAGAGTGCCAATGGGCACTCTCCAATTAATTGTAACAAAACAATTATTGATGAACAAAATCTTCCTAAACTAAGGCTCCTCTTGGTGGCAGTATTGTGTCTTTGAAAAAAATACTCGTGTCACAAACCATTTTTGAAAAATAATTTAGCACTCTACCAATTAACTTAACATGGTTCTACTGTACTTTTACACACATTCAAGAATCTGTATGAAACCTGATGAAAGAAAGTCAGTAAATAAGCTGCCGTGTTCATGGTTGCTCATCTTACCTGTAGAGCAGCTCAATACTTGCAGTACCGTTGATGATCTACATCATTAACCTTTAGCCAAAGTAACAGACAAAACCAGCCAGTGCTATACCCCAAACATGTCCTTTCAAATTTTATTATGTTTTCAATTTCATTCCAATGAGGGGTAGTAAGCTGTGTTTTTGAGTCAAGAATTGAAATCTTTTAGAAATTCCAGTATCTTCTGCAACCCGTATTGGGTAAAGGGTTAAGAATGACCATGTCCAGCTACTGATACAGTATAATGATCATGCACGTCAACAAGTATTGCAGAACATAACTTGCATGCTTTACTCTGTCTCATACAATTGATATGAGTGAGTGTGACAATGTTTACCTGTTTTGGAGCAAGTTTGCTCCTTTGTTAACCCATGATTTACAGTAGTTAAAAGTAACAGTTAATTGATCAATAAGTTTTTGATCGATTAAGACACTGATCATTGATTAATAGCCGTGCTATACTAAGGCTCTCCCTGCTCATAGCTTTTTTTTCATATCATGTCAGTGACAGTTTTACGGGTGGAGGAAGCCGGAGTACCCGGAGTGAACCAACGAGCAATGACGAGCAGCTGGTAGCTCTCCAATATCGTAACTCTGAATTCTGCACCGCACACAGGCAGGGTTTGATTGGTTGAAGACATGCACACATTCGACGTGCAGTACGCCTTAGTACCCAGCATCATCGTGCCCCCATGTAGGAAATCGAGGTTAAGTGCCTTGCCCAAGGACACAATGCGAGGGCATGAATAAGTCGCTGAAATGGTCACCCATCCAACTACTAACCGCGCTCGACTTTGCTTAACTTTGATGATCTGACGAGAACTGGTTACCGCAATACCACCATGCCCCCCTCCCTGCTAGCACAATATTTTTAAAAAAATTACTCATGTTTCATTTTGCATTTGAAAAATAATTTAGCACCCTGCAAGTTAAAATGAGCTAAATGTGAGCTTGTTCCAATGAGGGATCATAAGTTGTATTTTTGAGGCTGAAACAGAAAGTTTTGGGTTCTTCTAAAAAGTGTTTTTGCAAGTATCATCTTTAGTCATGTTATATTTTTCAAAAATCTTCAACAAAACCATATTGTGTGACCCCTCATTAGAATAAGTGTGAAGAGGGTTAACCCTTAAGCCCCCATATAGCCCCAAACCGCCACTTTTATATTGCATTGAAGCAGGTGCTCCCTTGTGTAATCTTTTTATTACTCTTGTGTGTAGACTGAATTTTTCCTGGCAGTGGTTCTACACCACTGCTGGCCGCCTGTATAGGCAGCCAGCAGTGATGTAGAACCACTGCCAAGTCATCAATAACTATGTAAACAGAAAAAGGCCATAAATACTTTAAAATTAATCTGAGGACTTACGGGTTAAGCATTAATGTTTGATATATTTTTATCCTTCTAACAATTCTGTTCAATGTTTGTTCGAGAGTAGCTAGTATTAATGATTTATTAAGTTAACCGCGCCATATTCTATTCAGCATTAATGGAATAAGCTTGTTGTGTGTTCTCATTTGGGAATGAAATGTTATTTGACATACCTTTAAGAGGTGTTCACAGAAAGATAGCTGTATCTCATTCCATAGAGGCATATATTACCCTTTCATAGCAGTATGCAAATTCTTTTACATAAAACAATATGCATTTCATGGTTAACCCTTTACCTAACGAATCTGCCTGCATAATCTAATAATTGAGAAGTTGAATAAAAAAAATTTTTCCAACAAAACCATATCATGTGACCCCTCATTGGAACGAGCTTGTCAAGCTCATTCCAATAAGAGGTCACATTATATGGTGTTGTTGAAATTTTCTGGAAAATTTGAAAATAGTAATTGAAATAAGAAATTTTGAAATTGTGTGAGTCAGGTAATGGGTACAGTATTAAATGTGAACAACAAGTTCATGGAGTATCAGCAATAATATTCTCTCCATGGGAACCTTGTGATGAGAAGTAGTGCCGTTAATTACTGGTAAACAAGCTCTGTTTTACTTCAAGATTTGATAGAACACATGTTCAGTTTATATCTAGAACACAGGAAAGTGTTTAAAGTCCTCTTAATTGAATACTCCTGTTTATTGAATAATTCTCACTGGAAAATTGGCTATTCAGTTAACATGGTCCTGCTGTATTCTCATTGTGGGGAGTGGTGGGGGCGCGGTGGCTCAGTAGGTAGAGGTGCAGGCCGAGAGGTCCTCGGTTTGAATCCCAACTGTGGCAACCGCGTTGTGTCCTTGGGCAAGACACTTCAACCCCATTGCCCATGTGGGGGCATGGTGACGCTGTGTACTAAAGCATACTGCACGTTGATGGTGCACCTGTCTTCAACCAACGCTAACCCTGCTTGTGTGGAGTTAGTATGTTGGGGAGCTGACAGTTGCTCATCATTGCTTGGTGGTTCTCTCTGGGTACTCCGGCTTCCTCCACCCGTAAAACTGTCATGGTCATATTTAGCCATTGTGCAGAAATATGTGACCTTAAACACCAATAAATAAATAAATCAGTTGTGGGGAGTGCGGTGGCTTCAAACAAAAAGATCCATGGTTTGATCCCTGCCAGGCATAACTGTTATGTGTCCACGGGCAAGTTAGTTAATCCCGATTGCCCACTTGGGGGCATGGTGGTACTGTGTACTAAGGCATACTGCACATTGATAGTGATCTTTTCTTCAACCAATGCTAGAACCCTGCCATGTGTTGAGTCAGTATTTTGGGGAGTCTGTCAGTTACTCACCACTATTGGGTGGTTCTATCCAGATACTCTGGCTTCCTCCACCTGTAAAACTGTCTGACACGAGGTGACCCTGGTTGTTAAAAGTGTTATTAAACCCCAATAAATAAATAATAAATAATTCTCTGTGAGTTTATGTTAAAGGTTAACTCCTTATATGCTACAGGTGAATAATCCTGCCCAGGACAGGGTTTATCTTGCCACAGAAATAAGTATAATAATTTGGGTAGTTTTAACCCTTTATCTAACATGAAAAGCAAACAAAATTCTTGAATAACTAATTTTTTTCATTTTTTGTCTGAAAAAAACCCCATTCAATTAGTGTTGGTGGAGGGTGGGTTTGGACATATGATTAATCCTTTACCCAATGTAATGGCCAAAACCTGCCAGCACTATTCACAAAAAGCGTCAATTAATTTCATTATTTTTTTCATTTTTTGTCTCAAAAACATAGGTTATTCCCCTCTTTGGAACAAGCTCGTTGAGCTTGTTCCAATGAGGGGTCATAAGGCCTCACAAAGTAGATCCTCTGTTTCTCAGGCCATTTTTTGTAAATTTGCATGCGTGCGGGCGGTTTTTTATTTTATTTTTTATTTTTGTATTTACTTCTTTGCCATTAAAAAGTTTGTGTTCTTGGTTTGTTTTATGTTTTAGGCCCCATAATCTACAAAATAGCATGGGTGGTGGTGTATTACATCCCTTGAGTGCAAGAAGGCTTTGCAATGCTACAGCATTGCAAAGCCTTCTTGCACACAAGGGACAATTTTATTAACTTGGGTAAAATATCAGACATAATCCATTTGATTTTGATTTTTAGCTCAACTTGACAAAGTCAAGCTGAGCTATTGCCATCACTTCTCGTCCGTCGGCGTACGTACGTACGTACGTACATACGTACGTTAGTATGTTAGTACGTTAGTACGTACGTCCACAATTTCCTTTGGCACACCTCACAGGTCGCATTTATGATCAGATTATTTTGAAACTTCTTATGCTTGTTTGGGGTGACCTCTAGATGGGAGCTATCGATTTTCTTCAATTTCCGTCAAAAAATGTTGCCGCGGCCAACGTTCTTAGAACTTAGTTTAGTCAAACCACAATATTTCCCTTTGGCACACCCTACAGGGCTCATTTATGATTTGATTGCTTTGAAACCTGATATGCTTATTTAGGTTGACCTCTAGATGGGAGCTATCGATTTTCTTCAATTTCCGGCAAAAAATGTTGCCACGGCCAACGTTCGTAGAACTTAGTTTAGTCAGACCTCAATATTTCCCTTTGGCACACCCTACTGGGTACATTTACGATCAGATTGCTTTGAAACCTGGTATGCTTGTTTGGGGAGACCTCTAGATGGGAGCTATCGATTTTCTTCAATTTCTGTCAAAAAATGTTGCCGCGGCCAACGTTCTTAGAACTTAGTTTAGTCAGAAGACTCAATATTTCCCTTTGGCACACCCTACAGGGTACATTTATGATCGGATTGCTTTGAAACCTGGCATGCTTGTTTGGGGTGACCTCTAGATGGGAGCTGTCGATTTTCTTCAATTTCTGTCAAAAAATGTTGCCGCGGCCAACGTTCTTAGAACTTAGTTTAGACAACCACAATATTTCCCTTTGACACACCCTACAGGGCACATTTATGATTTGATTGCTTTGAAACCTGGTGTGCTTATTTAGGGTGACCTCTAGATGGGAGCTATCGATTTTCTTCAATTTCCGGCAAAAAATGTTGCCACGGCCAACGTTCGTAGAACTTAGTTCAGTCAGACCTCAATATTTCCCTTTGGCACACCCTGCAGGGCCCATTTATGATCAGATTGCTTTGAAACCTGGCATGCTTGTTTGGGGAGACCTCTAGATGGGAGCTATCGATTTTCTTCAATTTCTGTCAAAAAATGTTGCCGCGGCCAACGTTCTTAGAACTTAGTTTAGTCAGAAGACTCAATATTTCCCTTTGGCACACCCTACAGGGTACATTTATGATCGGATTGCTTTGAAACCTGGCATGCTTGTTTGGGGTGACATCTAGATGGGAGCTATTGATTTTCTTCAATTTCCATCAAAAAATGTTGCCGCGGCAAACGTTTTTAGAACTCAGTTTAGTCAGACCACAATATTTCCCTTTGGCACACACCCTACAGGGCACATTTATGATTTGATTGCTTTGAAACCTGGTATGCTTGTTTGGGGAGACCTCTAGATGGGAGCTATCGATTTTCTTCAATTTCTATCAAAAAATGTTGCCGCGGCCAACGTTCTTAGAACTTGGTTTAGTCAGAAGACTCGATATTTCCCTTTGGCACACCCTACAGGGCACATTTATGATCGGATTGCTTTGAAACCTTTCATGCTTGTTTGGGGTGACCTCTAGATGGGAGCTATCAATTTTCTTCCATTTCCGTAAAAAAATGTTGCCACGGCCAACGTTCTTAGAATTTAGTCTAGTCAGACCACAATATTTCCCTTTGGCACACCCTACAGGGCTCATTTATGATTTGATTGCTTTGAAACCTGGTATGCTTGTTTGGGGAGACCTCTAGATGGGAGCTATCAATTTTCTTCAATTTCCATCAAAAAATGTTGCCACAGCCAACATTCTTAGAACTTAGTTTAGTCAGACCACAATATTTCCCTTTGTCTTACCCTACAGGGCTCATTTATTATTAGATTGCTTTGAAACCTGGTATGCTTATTTACGGTGACCTCTAGATGGGAGCTATCGATTTTCTTCCATTTCCGTCAAAAAATGTTGCCACGGCCACCGTTCTTAGAATTTAGTCTAGTCAGACCACAATATTTCCCTTTTGTACACCCTACAGGGCACATTTATGATCGGATTGCTTTGAAACCTGGCATGCTTGTTTGGGGAGGCCTCTAGATGGGAGCTATTGATTTTCTTCGGTTTCTGTCAAAAAATGTTGCCACTGCCAAAAAACTGACATTGGTCCCAATGATCTTCAATTTTGCCATTTCATTTATAACTTACCAAGTTCAAGTTTGTCAAGTTGAGCTACAGTGTCATTGACACTTTCATTTTAAGTTTGGATAGGTTATAAAAAGAGAGCATGCGGCAGCCAAAAGGACCATGCGGGAGGGCCTGAGAAACAGATTTTTTTTTTTTAGGCCTAACCTATGTTTTTTCATCAAAGACTTCTTGAGTTTAATTTGGATGAATTTTTCATCAAATGAATGATAAAAAATATTTAAAACTCTGCGGGTTGAGAGTTAATTATGATATTCAGCCTTATTTCAGAAAAACAGTATCAAAAAAATATCGCACATTTTAGTGTCAGCTGTCAGAATGATTGCAGAGGTTGATTAAAATCTCATCATCAGAAGCATGCTGCAGCACATTTTATCTTGTATTGAGAAACAAAAAATGCTCTTGATTTATCGTAAGACAGAGTTGTTTTAAGTTTCATGCAAAATAGAAACTAGAAAGAAGAGCCCAATCAATGAAAGTTATGACAAATTATGTGTCATCACGGAAAACAGGCATAAAATTCTTCTCAATTCCCTTAAAATATTCAATTCCACAACACATTCTCTGTTTGTGATAAGAAAATTAGTTTTGTTACATTTTTTAATTAAATTTGTTTATTGAGATGTGCTTGTAACTCTCTAGATAATATAATGGTCATATCCAGGATCTTTGTCTTCACAACAGTGCCAATCAAATTTTATTATTATGCCCCCGACCTCTGAAGGAGGATTCGGGGGAATCTAGTGAAGCGCTCCATCCATCTGTTCATCTGTCTGTCCATCTGTTTGTCCATACAAATGTTTTGCGTTGTAATTTCAAAGCCATCACTCGAATTTGGATCTCCTTTCATATCCATATCATCATGATAGACATGCATGGGGGAACGGATATGCCCAAGGAACAGGCTTTGTCCAGTAATTTTTCCTAGAGTTATGGCGCTTTTTTCGACTTAGAAAATTTTTCTATTTTCACTCTTTCCACTTAGAAAAGCTTTCTGTCCCACAATTAGGGCTGCACGGTATATCGATAAACCGATACATACCGGTATTCAAACCAGTATCAATTGAATACCGGTGTAATTACAAAAATATCAGTTTATCGTCATTATTTATTTACCCACAATTTAATTTTCAAGATAACTTGACTTTTTTAACTGTAGTCCCAAATGAATAATATTATCCTTTTACCCAACGAATCTGCCACATCCGCACGCGTAATATACAAATTCAACAGTTGAAAAAAATATTTTTCCAAAAAATTAAAAAAACCCTATCATGTGACCCCTCATTGGAACGAGCTCGTTGAGCCCGTTCCAATGTGGGGGTCACATGATATTGTTTTGTTGAAATTTTTGGAAAGAATCGATAAACTAGAGAGTCACCAGAGAGTCACATACCACCAGGACCATGAATGTGACAGAATGTTTGAACATGAATCCCAGTGGTGCAATTGAGTTTTATTTTTGAGCAAATTATATATTCCTTTTTGTCATTTGGATAAAGTGAGCCCTAAAAATTGTGCATATAATATAGAAGTAGTACTGCAAAACAATTTGTGATGTGTTCAATAGGCTAGGTGCGGGACGGCTATAAATAGCCCTCTAAATTGGGGGCGTGGTGGCTCAGTACGTAGAGGTACAGGCTGCAAGCCGGGAGGTCCTCGGTTCGATTCCCACCTGCAGCAACTGTGTTGTGTTCTTGGGCAAGACACTTCACTCCCATTGCCCATGTGGGGGCACGACGCTGTGTGCTAAGGCATACTGCATGTCGATGGTGCACTTGTCTGACAACCAATTCTAACCCTGCTTTTGTGGAGTTAGTGTGATGGGGCGCTGGCAGTTGGTCAGTGGTTCTCTCCGGGTACACTCCGGCTTCCTCCACCTGTAAAACCGTCGTGGTCATGATTAGCCATTGTGTAGAAATATGTGACCTTAACTGGTTGATGGCTAGATTAGTTTTGGTGGTCTGAATTTTTTATTCAATATTTGTTTTATTACAAATTATAGGAGTGTGCCCAAAGGCACTCTCCAATAAATTGTAATAAAACAAATTTATATAAACAAAAATATTATTTCAATTTGACTGTGTGTAAAACATGAGCAAGGAAAATGTTGGCTTTTGGTTTGGTACCCTCATTATTTGAAAGCCCTGATAGTGGCTTCTAGCACTCAACCAGTTAAACACCAATAAATAGCCCTCTTAAAAAAAAACTGCGAAGACTCTAGTAGGGCAGCCCTCATTGAGAATGTCAGGCCTGCATGTGCATAAATTATACTTGTTTCAGTGACAAGAGAATCCCTACTTTGGGCAGGAATATCTGTCAGGAGCATGCAAAGAGACAATCCTTTTTACCTATTTAACGGTCAAAGCTGGCCAGTGCTATTCACATAATTCATCGTTCAATTTTCATTACACTTTTTAGCTTAACTTGACACAGTCAAGATAAGCTATTGCCATCACGCGTACGGAAGTCTGTGAGTCTGTTCACATTTTCCTTTAGCACGGGCTACACCCAGCAGTTCTTGTCTGATTGTCACGAAATTTCATATGCAGGTTTGGGGTCATGTCTAGATGAGAATGCCCTCTTTTGGTCGTGATCGAGCAACCGGTATGGCTGCCCGAGCCCAAAACCCGAAAACTATTAGCACAGTCTACAGGTCGTATTTATGAAGGGATTTCATTGTAACTTGGTAGTATGCCTCTGTATAATGGCTAGATGAAAACGTCCCCTTTTGGGCATGATCTATCAACCATGATGGCTGCCCAAGCCCGAAACCCAAAAACATTTAGCACAGTCTGCAGGTCATGTTTAATATGAAGGGATTTCATTGTAACTTGGTAGGATGACTCCTTATGATCTCTAGATGAGAATTTCCCCACTTGGGCGTGATCTGCCAACCGTGACGACTGCCCGAGCCCAAAACCCGAAAACCTTTAGCACAGTCTACAGGTCATATTTATTGAGGAATTTCATTGTATCTTGGTGGGTTGACTTCATACAATGTCTAGATGAGAAAGTTACCTTTTGGTCCTGATTGGGCAATAACTGTGACGGCTGCAGGGGCCCGAAGCCCGAAAACCTTTAGCACAGTCTACAGGTCATATTTATGAAGGGATTTCATTGTAACTTGGTAGGATGACTCCAAATAATGTCTAGATGAGAACGTCCCATTTTGATCTCGATCATTCAGCCTTGATGGGTGCCCGAGCCCAAAAACCTTTAGCATAGGCAAAAGGTCATATTTATGGAAGGATTTCACATTGTAACCTGTTAGGTTGACTCCATATAATGCCTAGATGATATATGACATCCCCTTTTGGTCGTGATTGGTCAACTGTGATGGTTACAGGTGCCCGAAGCCCGAAAACCTTGAGCACAGTCTACAGGTCATATTTATAAAGGGATTTCAGTGTAACTTCGTAGGATCACTCCAGATGATGCCCAGATGAGATTGTTCCCTTTGGTTGCGATCATTCAACCATGATGGCTGCCCGAACCCGAAGCCCGAAAACCTTTAGCACAGTCTACAGGTCATATTTATGAAGGGTTTTTATTGTAACTTGGTAGGTTGACTTCATATAATGTCTAGATGAGAAAGTCCCCTTTTGGACACGGTTGGGCAACTGTGATGGCTACAGGGGCCCAAAGCCCAAAAACCTTTAGAATAGTCTACAGGTCATAATTATGAAGGGATTTCATTGTAACTTGGTAGGATGACTCCAAATAATGTCTAGATGAGAACATCCCCTTTTGGTCGCGATCATTCAGCCTTTATGGCTGCCCGAGCCCAAAGACCTTTAGCATATTCTACAGGTCGTATTTATGGAAGGATTTCATTGTAACTTGTTAGGTTGACTCCATATAATGCCAAGATGATGACATCCCCTTTTGGTCATGATTGGTCAACTGTGATGGCTACATGTGCCCGAAGCCCGAAAATCTTGACACAGTCTACAGGTCATATTTATGAAAGGATTTCATTGTAACTTCGTAGGATCACTCCAGATGATGCCCAGATGAGAATGTCCCCTTTTGGTTGCGATCATTCAACCATTATGGCTGCCCGAGCCCGAAGCCCAATTACCTTTAGCACAGTCTACAGGTCATATTTATGAAGGGATTTCATTGTAACTTGGTAGGTTTGACTTTATATAATGTCTAGATGAGAATGTACCCTTTTGGCCACGATTGGGCAACTGTGACAGCTACAGGGGCCCGAAGCCCGAAAACCTTTAGAACAGCCTACAGGTCATAATTATGAAGGGATTTCATTGTAGATTGGTACGATGACTCCAAATAATGTCTAGATGAGAACATCCCCGTTTGGTCGTGATCATTCAGCCTTGATGGCTGCCTGAGCCCAAAAACCTTTAGCATAGTCTATAGGTTGTATTTATGGAAGGATTTCATTGTAACTGGTTAGGTTGACTCCATATAATGCCTAGATGATGACATCCCCTTTTGGTCATGATTGGTCGGCTGTGATGGCTACAGGTGCCCAAAGCCCGAAAATCTTAAGCATAGTCTACAGGTCATATTTATGAAGGGATTTCATTGTAACTTCGTAGGATCACTCCAGATGATGCCCAGATGAGAATGTCCCCTTTTGGTTGCGATCATTCGACCATGATGGCTGCCCAAGCCCAAAGCCCGAAAACCTTTCGCACAGTCTTCAGTTCATATTTATGAAGGGATTTCATTGTAACTTGGTAGGTTGACTTCATATAATGTCTAGATGAGAACAGCCCCTTTTGGACACCATTAGGCAAGTGTGATGGCTACAGGGGCCTGAAGCCCGAAAATCCTTTAGCCCATCTACAGGTGATATTTATGAAGGGATTTCATTGTACCTTGATAGGATGACTTCAAATAATGTCTAGATGAGCATGTCCCCTTTTGGTCACGATCATTCAGCCTTGATGGCTGCCAGAGCCCAAAACCTTTAGCATAGTCTATAGGTCATATTTATGGAAGGATTTCATTGTAACCTGTTAGTTTGACTCCATATAATGCCTAGATGATGACATCCCCTTTTGGTCCTGATTGGTCAACTGTGACGGCTTCAGGGGCCTGAAGCCCGAAAACCTTGAGTACAGTCTACAGGTCATATTTATGAATGGA
Source organism: Pictodentalium vernedei (assembly GCA_031216915.1). Classification (NCBI taxonomy): domain Eukaryota; kingdom Metazoa; phylum Mollusca; class Scaphopoda; order Dentaliida; family Dentaliidae; genus Pictodentalium; species Pictodentalium vernedei. The sequence goes on along the minus strand of CM062291.1, from coordinate 31,688,268 downwards.
TTTCATTGTAACTTCGTAGGATCACTCCAGATGATGCCCAGATGAGAATGTCCCCTTTTGGTTGCGATCATTCGACCATGATGGCTGCCCAAGCCCAAAGCCAAAAAACCTTTAGCAAAGTCTACAGGTCATATTTATGAAGGGATTTCATTGTAACTTGGTAGGTTGACTTCATATAATGTCTAGATGAGAACGTCCCCTTTGGACGCAATTGGGAAACTGACGGCTTCAGGGGCCCGAAAACCTTTAGCACAGTCTACATGCCATATTTATGAAGGGATTTCAGTGTAACTTGATAGGATGACTTGTTTTGGAATAATTTCACTGTAACTTGGTAACTTTTGTTGATATACGTTAACTGTGAGGGCCACATACATTAACTGTGAGGTCATATTAACCCACCCCTCAGCTCTTTAGTACAGTGTAGACCTCATATTATTTTCGTCATAAACATAACATACAGGGAACAGAAATGAACATATTCCCAATTATCACAATTCTTGTCTTATTTAATAATCCTTTCATAAACATTGAACATTATCCTTCTCATCAAACACAACACACAAGTTAAGCTACAGTGTCATTGACACTTTCATTAACCCTTTACCTAACATGAAAAGCAGACGACACTTGCAAAAAAAATTCTTGAATAACTAATTTTTTTCATTTTTTGTCTCAAAAACATAGGTTATGACCCCTCGTTGGAACGAGCTCGACGAGCTCGTTCCAACGAGGGGTCATAACCTATGTTTTTGAGACAAAAAATGAAAATATAATGAAAATTTATTGGCGATTTTTGAAAATAGCGCTGGCCGGTTTTGGCCGTTACGTTGGGTAAAGGGTTAATTTTTTTGTCACGAAAACATAGCTTATGACCCCTCCTTGGAACGAGCTCATTGAGCTTATTCCAATGGGAGTCATAAGTTATGTTTTTGATGCAAAAAATTAAAAAATTAGTTGTTCATGAATTTTGTTTACAAGTATCGTCTGCTTTACATGTTAGGTAAAGGGTTAAAGACATGTACAGTAGATGAGTGACCCATTCTGACTGGTACCCTATATACAGTTTAATGATTATGACAGGTACCCTATAGATGATTTAATCGTTATATGATCAATACTTGACTGTATATCATATGAGCATTGTTGTAATTCCACCACAGAAGATTTATCTTGTCTCTTGTAACAAGTCATCACTAGTACAGGAGTGCAGAGAAGCGTATAATTAAGCAAAAGGAACTTCTTTCACTCAATAACTTGCGCATTATTAAATCATATTGTTTATGGAAGCCAGCAATTCTAGAATCATTAGTGACTATTTGCCCTTAAAACATATTCATATATCTGCATCAGTTGTCAATTTTGCACATAAATAATTGAATTTGTGTGATTTTGTTATAGTGGTACATCTATTGTCTAACATAATTAGCATATTTTATTTCAAAAGGACTCTAGTGCATGACTGATGATGATGTTGCCGCAGGCCAGACCAACATATTAAATGGTTTCAAATGTGTTGAGGCACTTAGAAATAGGTTGAAAAATGAGCACTGCTCGTGTGATTCCTGTTGTGAAAATGGCGTTCAGATAAGGTTATGGAATCCCCTGGAAAGTTTTTCATTTTCCAGCAGCTGGAAAGTTAGGAACATTTTGGGGATTTTAATTAGTTTAGCCAATAGTTTAGCAGGCGTGAGGATTTCACGGTAACGATCGTTACGCTACCGTGTCATTACCGACGCTGTCATTTGCGGGTAACGATTTGTCGTTAGCGATGATTAAATACAACATTGAGGTGTTGAAAGGTTCAAAAATCAGATTTTTCTCGCTGTTGAAAAAACACAAACTGTATCATCACTCGGAAGTCGAATAAAGATTATTCCCCGACCCTAGTCTTTGTAAGACTGTGACCTAGGGCCTCACTCCCCTACCATCAGTCCTAGGGCCGATGGTAGGGTGGGGTGAGGCCGTAGGTTACAGTCTTACAAAGACTATCCCCGACCACAATGATTTTAAATGCCCCATATTTAATAATCTTGAGTGTCCCGCGACTTCAGTGACTGTTGATGTTTATGTTTATGCATCCCAACATAAGTGACGAGGGCGCAACATTGAGGTCATGGGTCAAGACAATGTCTCTCATTATTAGTGACGTATCCAGTTATAAATGGCAACTCAGAGGGGGATTCCCTGTCACACTCCGACTGTAGTTGTTTTCTTTTTTCGAACAATGCTTGATCTGTTGGAATTTCTGTGACCAGGTTGCGTATTTCAACAGATAATTTGAACAGAACGTGCATCATTTCAATTGTAATGTAAACACCAGCCGTAGGAATTGAGATGTTCATTTTCCATGACTCGTGACTATTTATTTATTTATTTATTGATGTTTAAGGTCACATATTTATGCACAATGGCTAATCATGACCATGACAGTTTTACGGGTGGAGGAAGCCGGAGTACCCGGAGAGAACCACCGAGCAACGACGAGCAGCTGCCAGCTCCCCAACATCGTAACTCTGCACTGCAGCACAGGCAGGGTTAGATTGGTTGAAGACATGCGTACCATCGACGTGAAGTACGCCTCAGTACACGGCGTCATCGTGCGGGCAATGGAGATGAAGTGTCTTGCCCAAGGACACAACGCGGTTGCCGCAGGTGGGATTCGAACCGAGGTCCTCTCGGCTTGCAGTCTGCACCTTTACCTACTGAGCCACCGCGCTCCCACTCGTGACTAGTGCTGTGTAATTCATGTATTTTTCGAGGTCGGCGTTGTATATGTATTGTTAGTCCCCTTGATATGCACTGCTTGAAAGTCGTGTTCAGTTTCTTTGCGATTGGTTATTGAATGAAATCTGTACCTATAAATAAAAAACAGGAACGAAAAATCGCTACCGATCATTACCAAGGCTCCAGAATCATGGTAACGACAAATCGTTATCCATGATTTTTGAAATCCTCATGTCTGGTTTAGTCTGTTTTTTTCAAGAAATATAAATTATACAACATAGCAAGGGGGAAGAAAACCTATGGACATTTGAGCTTTTGTTGATAGTTCTTCTCTGCAAATTATCAAAATCCAAACACTAGCATTTCTAGCAACTGTTGAAATAGCGTTTACCTAAGTCGGTAGCATCCACCATCCCAGGTAACATACAAATTGAGAAGTTCAAGTTTTTTATTTTTTCAACAAAACCATATTATGTTACCCATCATTGAAATGAGCTCATCCAATGAGGGGTCGATATGTTTTTTAAAAATATTTTTGGGAAAAAATAATTAAAATAACAAATATTGATATTGTGTGTGTTGGGTAAATAGTCAACCCTTTCTTTACCTAACACGAAAGGCAGACGACACTTGCAAACAAAATTCTTGAGTAACTCAATTTTTTTCTTTGTCTAAAAAACTTAGCTTATGACCCCTCATTAGATGGAACGAGCTGAACAAGCTCGTTCCAATAAGGGGTCATACGCTGTGTTTTTTGGACATAAAAATGAAAATTGAATGATGATTTTTAGCTTAACTTGACACAGTCAAGATAAGCTATTGCCATCATGCGTGCGGAAGTCTGTGAGTCTGTTCACATTTTCCTTTAGCACGGGCTACAAACCTTTAGCACAGTCTTCAGTTCATATTTATGAAGGGATTTCATTGTAACTTGGTAGGTTGACTTCATATAATGTCTAGATGAGAACGTACCCTTTGGATGCAATTGGGAAACTGACGGCTACAGGGGCCCGAAGCCCGAAAACCTTTAGCACAGTCTACAGGCCATATTCATCAAGGGATTTCAATGTAACTTGATAGGATGACTTGTTTTGGAATAATTTCACTGTAACTTGGTAACTTTCGTTGATATACATTAACTGTGAGGGCCACATACATTAACTGTGAGATCATATTAACCCACCCCTCAGCTCTTTAGTACAGTGTACACCTCATATTATTTTTATCAAAAACAAAGCATACAGGGAACAGAAATGAACATATTCCCAATTATCACAATTCTTGTCTTATTTCATAATCGTTTCATAAACATTGAACATTATCCTTTTAATCAAACACAACACACAAGTTAAGCTACAGTGTCATTGACACTTTCATTGTAAATAACACTGGTTATTTTTGGCCATTATTTTAGAGGTAAAGGCTTAATTATGGTTAATGCTGAAATGAATACAAAATTTTGTTGGTTGAATATTCGTTCAAAGCATTTATATATCCTTTTCATATGCGTAAGGCAGCATCATTATGTTATGAGTATGTTTTGTACAAACTTGAATGATAATTAAGGTTGTGAGTTAATTTATTGGTATTGTACAGTTAAAACTAGAAGTCCTGTCATGAATAGTGCGCTTATCTAGGCTTAATTGCGCGTTGGAATTGCGCGCAATTGCCATATCGAATGGCATCCAAAGCACGGCAGGTTCTCTTGGTTACTCATAGCAAACACATGCAATGTTTCTGCCAATGAACCTCCGGGTTACCCGGAGGTCCATTGGCTGAAACATTGCTTGTGCACAGGCCATATGTACAGAATTTGATAGCTTTACTTGGTCCTCAACGTATACATTAACGCGCATATCAACGTGCTTTTTGTGCGCTTTTCATGACAGGACTTCTAGTTTTAACTGTATGTCCCGAAAGGATGTATCACATCAACAAATTAAGTTACAGTTTAACCACTCAATTCTGGACTTAAGGTGTTGAGCCTTCCTGAGTAGAGATAAGAGGTATTGGAATTTCGAGTTCAGTATCAGTTTTGGTATTTTTCGGAGGGTATAGCAGAGTATCAGTTTGGTATTCGGTATCTGACTTGGGTGAGATTTGCTGATAAGTACCAACTTGGAATTCACACCAGGAAAATACAGAATAAGTTTTTCTTGTATCATTCTACAAGAGTGCCACAAATATCACTGCCCATGAGCTCAACATTGGCATTCCTTTGCCAACATTTTGTGACTTGTTCCAAACACACTGTAACCTTCAAAGGCCTATTTCAGGCTTTTGCAATCGCAGCGCATGTGTGCTTAAGGTGCCATCATTAGGAGATCGTGCTGACAATACGTCCACTGAGTTCCAAAGTGTTCTATGTGCCTACTGGCACATAGAACACATTAGAACTCAGGGGACGAAGAGACAAAATATCTGGGAAATGATTTCTAGTCAGGTCTTGGCTGCCTGAAGTCACTCCTCATGCGATTTAACTTTTGTTAGCAGAACATCCCAATGATGGCATGTTAAAGGTCACATGTGCAGCGATCACAAAAGACTGAAATAGGTCTTTGAGAGTTGAGGTGTGTTTGGAACAAGTCACAAAATTCCTGTTGATCTATTTATGTTGGCAAAAGAATGCCACTGTTGAGCTCATTGGTGGTGGCATTTGTGGTGCTGTGGTAGAATGATACAAGAACAACTTATCCTGTATTTTCTTGATGTGAATTCCCTGTATGGTGCTATCTCGGTCGAGTCTGATACTGATTACTGAACCATTACCACGATATAACCCGTAAAAATACCAAAAAAAACGATACCGAAATCAAAATTCCAGTACCGCCCATCTCTAACTCTACCGTCATTGTGTTCAGTCTTCTTGATGGTTAAGAGCTCCCAATGGTGGAGACGCGGTGGCTCAGTTGGTAGAGGTGCAGGCTGCAAGCCGAGAGGTCCTCGGTTCGAATCCCACCAGCGGCAACCACGTTGTGTCCTTGGGAAGAAAACTTCACCCTCATTGCCCATGTGGGGGCATGGTGATGCTGTGTACTAAGGCGTACAGCACGTCGGTGGTGCACCAGTCTTCAGCCAATGCTAACCCTGCTTGTGTGGAGTTAGTATGTTGGGGAGCTGACAGTTGCTCGCCGTTGCTCGGTGGTTCTCTCCGGGTACTTCGGCTTCCTCCACCCGTAAAACTGTCACGGTCATGGTTAGCCATTGTGCAGAAATATGTGACCTTAAACACCAATAAATAAATAAATAAATAAATAAATAATGGTGGATGGTATTATCCCTTTACCCAACTTAACAGCCAAAACCGGCCAGCGCTATTTGCAAAAATCACCATTCAGTTTTCATTATTTTTTCATTTTCTTTGTCTCAAAAACAGCTTATGGCACCTCATTGGAATGAGCTTGTTGAGCTTGTTCCAATGGGGGTCATAAGCTTTGTTTTTTGAGACAAAAAATGAAAATATTTAGTTATTCAAGAAGTGTCGTCTGCTTTTCGTGTTAGGTAAAGAATAGCTTTTGGTACAGAGTTTCCTTTCATGATGAAAATGACTGTAATAATATGGGGCAGTTGACTTCCCAGCAATCCTCTAGCAAATGGCAAATGCTGGTGAAGATGGAATCATCCATGACACTGAAATTTGTTTGTGTTTCTGATTGCATTAGGACGCGATAATAAGTTGGAATATTTTGTGAACATTTTGAAATTTATTTTTCATTTCTCTTATTTTTTTTTGTATTTTTTAGGAAATAGTGAACTATAATGATGATGAGTTTGTGGTAATTTACAACCGAGTGCCAAAAACTGGAAGTACATCGTTTGCTGGAATCGCTTATGATTTGTGCCAGAAGAATAAATTCAATGTTTTGCATGTTAATGTGACAAAAAATGCTCGCACCTTGTCTCTTTCAGATCAGGTAAGATATATTATCATCCATGTAGTGGTAGCAGGGTATAGGAATGGGTTCCATCCATCCTTCTATTCCCATTTAGAAGAAAACCGACAGTTGATCGCTGCTGCACGGTGGTTATCTCTGGATTCCTCCTTCACCTGTAAACCAGTCTGATATGAAATGACCCTGTCGAAAATGTTGTTAAACCCCAATACTTAATTAAAAGAAAAGTGTTCAAAATATTCATCCCAAATTTAATATATGGGTGATAATATCATGAATGAGATTGCGAACCAGCTCTCTCCAAGAATTTCTTCAAGAGTTACCACCACCCCCTTGTTGTTATGTATGTTACCTCCCTTGTTATATATTAAATTTGGGATAAATATTAATTAATCAATCAATCATTCAATTAATTATTAATTAATTAATTGCTCTTGTACATGTTGTATACTTGTGTCACTCGCTCTCATCCAGTAATCATCAACTCTCCACTCTAAACGGAATACTAGTTTTCAGCAGCAAATTTTTCCCACAGTGCAACTGAAAATGTAAAAAATTATATCTTGTTTGACAGAGCTCATTGAGCTCTGTCAAAAAAAAGATGTAATTTGTTAAATTTTTATGCCCCCCCCCAAAAAAAAAAACAAAACAAACTTTTTCAGGTGCATGCAGTGTTTGTCATTTCTATCTGTCCATCTATCCGTCTGTCCATCAGGAAGATTTCCGTATCTACTCCACAACTCTGAGATGCTTTGTTGGATTTTGGTGAAACTTAGCATATACATGTTGCTTATGGGGAGACGATGTGTCGCGCACAAATTTTTTTGTTTGTTTGATGGAGGTCAAGGTCACAGATTAAGCTCCTAGTTCGGGAACATCCGTGGCTGTGCAGTTATTGTTAGTCTCGTTCATTCTGCATGGCCAATATGGAGTCAATGACAAAACATTTGAAATCCTACCAGAGTGCTAGGAGTTAACCAGATACAAGTGTGGTTCTGTATATGGATGGATTCAGGGGTGGCGCCAGGGATTTCCCGACAGGGGGGGGGGGGGGGGGGGGGGGGGCTGACCTCTCCGACGGGGGCTATAACATTTGACCTCCCAAACGAAGGAAAATGAGTGAAAATTGGTAAATTGGAGAACCAAAATAGAAGCAAATTGAGTATGTTTGTTGATTATTTAACCCTTTACCTACATGTAACCTGAAAAGCAGACGACACTTGCAAAAATAAATTCTTGAATAACTCATTTTTTTCATTTTTGTCTCAAAAACATAGGTTATGACCCCTCGTTGGAACGAGCTCGACGAGCTCGTTCCAACGAGGGGTCATAACTATGTTTTTGAGACAAAAAATGAAAAAAATAATGAAAATTAATTGGCGATTTTTGAGAATAGCGCTGGCCGGTTTTGGCCGTTACCTTAGGTAAAGGGTTAAAGTAAACATATTATAATAAGGTCGGGAAATATTTCATCTATAAAGCCAGTTTGACGAACGACATTAAGGAATTTCGTGAGACTCACTATTCTCTATCAAAGTTCCAGTGCTGCACGGGTTTGAGACAGACAAGACAACATATCTACATTCGACAGTCGGAAATTTATCGTGAAGTCGGGTTTACGAGACTCTCCGACGAACTGACTAAAAATCTCCGATTGGGGGGGGGGGGGGGGGGCTGACCCCCCTTCGGCACCACCACTGGATGATTCCAGTGTAATATTTGGAAACCATGTTGGATGATGAGGCAAAATGTGTGAATACACTGACAGGAATCAAAAAAATCTAGCACTTGAGAATTGTGGTTGACCTTGCTAGTCTGGAGTTATCAGAGTAATTTAATTTAGTTATGTTAGAAGTTCCATTATAACAAAATATTTTACTCAATAATGGATATACTTCCACACAAAGCAGTTAAATTAGCCTGGTTGAAGATAGATGTGTGAGAGTGTGTATTTTATCCTCATGATAGGTTGTAGATAAAAAGAACAGAATGCCACATTTATCAATTTCACTTGACTTCCAAGTTCAATGTGATTTAACAAATCATTCCATTGTTATTGATGCTCTGCTGGCTGAACCCAATCTAGAACCAACCAGACTGATGTTGTGTGCAAAAGAAATTGGCTTTCAGAGATGTCTGAAATAAATCAGATGTCCAAGGTATGTTGTTATATGAAGGAATCCTAAAGATTCAGTTTTTTGAGCAACCCATTTTTTAGGTGTTCCATTTTCACATTTTTGTTGCAAGAGGAAGGTGAAAATAAACCTGGTATGTTCATCATTGTTGGTCAAAGATATCATGAGAAACCCATGTTATATTTTGAAGCTATTTCATTAGTTTTCATTAAACCATTATGCTGTGTTATACACTTGTTGTTGAAAGGACTCCATGAGCTCTTTCCACCAGTGTATTATATAACAGCATAGCCCTGTCAATTTAAAAAATATACGTTTGCAAAACAATGGCTGCGGTAACTTGCCTCTGCAAAAACACATTTTGATTTGGTGGTTTTGAATCTGCTTTTAGATTCAGACATTCATTTTGTGATTGAGTTGCAGATGCTTGTAACAAAGCATCTGTAAAACAGTCACAAAAGGAAAACCTGCAGATCACCAAATGGGGATGAACTGGGGGTCAGCCCACAATAGTCAGTCAGTGCTGGTTGGGTGAACCAACACTTTTTTATTTCTGACCACTACTTCGGATGAAAAGTGCTGTTTTGATCTTTGCAAAAACACATTTTGATTTGGCGGTTCTGAATCTTAGATTCAGTCAGAAAAGGAAAACCTGAAGATCATCACCAAATGGGGATGATCCAGGGGTCAGCCTACAGTAGTCAGTCTGTGCTGGTCGAGTGAACCGACACTTTTTTTTTAATTTCTGACCACTACTTCAGATGGAAAATGCTGTTTTGACCGCCACTAATTCATCACAGTGCCAAATTTAGCATCACAGATGAGGCACACTGGTCTATTATTGATCAGCAATCCAAAAAATTAATAAATTAATGGGTAGGACTATGACTAACACAAGTGAAGTTTATCAATTCATTACAAGGCAAATTGCTCTATGTCTGATAGCGCAACACCATAACAGCACTGAATCTTAGACTGAGGTAATACAGTGGAGCCCACCTAATTTAGATATCTCTTAACTGAATAACTCTGTTAAGTGAATATTATTTCCCAACACAAAACCATTTACCATACCCCCAGTACAAACTAGACTTGCTATTTGAATATAGGTTATTGAGTACACACCTGTTAATTGAATAAAAAATCTTGTAACCTGTCGAAAAATTACACTGACTCGCCCCAGTTTTCCTTTGTTTATACACCTATTTGGCCTCAGTACTTCCAGTACAGGCATTTAATCTATTATATCTTGTTTGACAGAGCTCACAGAGCTCTGTCAAACAAGATATAATAGAACAAATGCTAAGTTTATCTATAGAATATAGGAAAGTGACATGATCCCTGTTAATTGAATACTCCTGTTAATTGAATAATTTCCAATGGCAAAATAAATGGCTATTCAATTTGCAGGGTTCCACCAAATCTGATTGGTGTTCACTTAACAGCTATGTTGATATTTTTTTTTTCATTGGCAGTTTTATTGCCTAGGAAACTTAATTTTGCCTCAGTTTTTGCCTCGGCACTGCTGACGGCCAACGCTAATTGACGGGGTTGACAGCAACTCTGGCAAACAAGATATAATAGAATAAATGCTCAATCTATAAGTAGAAGATAGGAGAATAACCCACTCCCTGTTAATTACATACTCCTGTTAACAGAATATTTTTCTCTGGCAAAGTGACTTATCAATTAACAGGGGTCCATTATACCAGATTTTGCCTCGGCACTGCTGACGGCCAACGCTAATTGACAGGGTTGACAGCAACTCAGGCAAACAAGGTAAATATTCAATCTATAAGTAGAAGATAGGAGAATAATTCACTCCCTGTTAATTACATACTCCTGTTAACTGAATATTTTTCTCTGGTAAAGTGACTTATCAATTAACAGGGGTCCATTATACCAGATTTTGCCTCGGCACTGCTGACGGCCAACGCTAATTGACAGGGTTGACAGCAACTCTGGCAAACAAGGTAAATATTCAATCTATAAGTAGAAGATAGGAGAATAATTCACTCCCTGTTAATTACATACTCCTGTTAACTGAATATTTTTCTTTGGCAAAGAGACTTCTCAATTAACAGGGGTCCATTATACCAGAAAAGCCTTGAAGATTTATGAAATAAAAATGCGAATGAAGCATGTAATCATAACAGTATAGTTTTCTATATGCCAGAGTTCGTGAAGGCGTAGTCGTATCTAGGACCCTCTGTCATTACCCCTCCTCCCACTTCCCTTAAGAGGAAGTGGGAGGAGGGGTAATGACTCGAGGGTCCCAGTTAGGACTGGTGAAGGCAGGCCTTGAAAAGTCTGGAATTTTATAATTGTAGGACCTTGAAAAATGCTGAAATATGTTGTGAAACGGCATTGAAATGCCATGAATTTTATAAGTCCTTGCCTGCAGGAACCCTGCTATATCTTTTAGTGGGGGCGCGTTGGCGTTGCTGTAACTGGTTCGTGTCAGATCATCGAAGTTAAGCAACATCGAGCCCAGTTAGTCCTTGGATGGGTGACCGTCTGAGCGATCGATTCGTACTCTTTGCTTTGTGTCCTTGGGCAAGGCACTTAACCCCAATTGTTTGCATAGGAGCATGATGATGCCATGCACTAAGGCATACCAATTTAACCCTGCCTGTGCTGCAGTGCGGAGTAATGATATTGGGAAGCTGGCAGCTGCTCGTCGTTGCTTGGTGGCTCTCTCTGGGTTCACCAGCTTCCTCCACCCGTAAGACTGTCATCAACACGATATGACCTTAGCTGTTAAAGTGTCGTTAGGCCTTAATAAATAAATAAATAAATAAATATCTTTTAGTGTGTTCTGTAAGTTCAGTCACATCACAACTGTAGGAAATCAGGATGATTAATTCTCATAAGAAATTTTTTTAACACAGGAGAATGATTCTTTAGAAAATATTATGTCAATAAGAGTTTCAGACTAATTTAGAAAATCCATCCACAGTTCAGCACTGATACATTGATTACTTGTCGAATATTTATTATGTTTGCATATACCAGACAAGACATTCAGTTTTCTATTTTCATTTAATATAAACTACATACTCGCATTATTGTTAAATGGAAGGGAATCTGGATCTACTCCTAATAGAACATTTTTGTTGCCATGAAACATTCATTTTTGGTCGAGTTGTGTTAGCAGCCGAGACGTATGGTTCGGCGATGGTCAAGCGTATGTCTGGGTGGGCATCCGGGCATCCTCACACTGTTAGCACAATAACTTAACAAACATTCTCCAATTTGACTATTATGTCCCATACAGGTCTTTTGCGATAAAATCTCAAGCGAGTTCGAAAACTGGCCCGACCCAACAATTTTTTGTTAGAGTTAGGGCCCTAATTAGTCCATTTTTACGAATTTTGAGCTTGTTAGCGCAATAACTTGAACAAACCTTCTTCGATTTGGCTCAAGTTTGCCATATAGGTCTTTTGCAATAATATCTCAAGTGAGTTCGAAAACTGACCTGGCCTGATTTTTCGTTGTAGAGCTATGTGCCTTAATTAGTAAATTTTTATGAATTTTGAGCTCATAAGTGCAATAACTTGAACAAACATTCTCCAATTTGACTAATATTTGCCATAGGGGTCTTTTGCAATAATAACTCAAGTGAGATCGAACACTGGCCCGGTCGGATTGCTTGTTACAGAGTTATGGGTCTTAATTAGTCCCATTTTTATTATACGCCCGCCCGCTAGGCGGGGGTACATAGGATTTCTCGTGTCCGTCAGTCCATCTGTCCGTCAGTCCTTCCATTTCGAAATTGTTTAATGGAGGGTACCGTCATGCTGTAATCAATTCCTCCCCCACTTTTCAATTCACATAGTTGAAACTTCAGAATATGATCATACACACAATGAAGATGTGCAACATGTATAAAGTCTTGCGAAAATTTTGTTTCTCCACTGAAAGGCGGGGGTATTTGTTTGTGTCTCCTTTAGGTGACACCTATTGTTTTCTGAACACCAAGATGTCACATTGTTGACCTTGCTCACCCTCAGGTATTGGTGCGGGGGTAACACACCACGCGGCGATGGATTGCGGGGGTATCGCACCCCCTGGCAATGGATCGACTCTAGTTTAAATTTTTTAGCTTGTTGGCTTAAATTTTTACAAATTTTGAGCTCAGCGCAATGACTTTTCCGATTTTCAATAAAGAGTGCATGAAGAAATTAACCACAACTCGACACCTGCATCTCCAATGTGTACCTCTTGTTAATTATTTAACCCTTTACCCAACAACGCAGACGATATCAATATTTATTATTTTAAATAGCATTTTTTCAAATTTTTCAAAAAATTTCAACAAAACCATATCATGTGACCCCTCGTTGGAACGAGCTCGATGAGCTCGGTCCAACGAGGGGTCACATGATATGGTTTTGTTGAAATGTTTTGAAAAATAATATTTTTTCAACTACTGAATTTGCATATTATGCGGGCGATTCGTTGGGTAAAGGGTTAATGTACACGCAGATTCTTTAGTGACTAATTTAGAAAATGTCATTAGTTTTACTAGTAAAATAGGACCCAGTCACTTGGGGTGCGAGTCCTCTAAAATAGACAACATGAGGTATAAACGATTGACTGAACTTTTCTTCATCTTCATGTTGTGGTCATGATTAGCCTTTGTGCAGAAGTTTGTGACCTTAAACACCAATAAATAAATAATTAAATAAGCAATTTCCAGGGTGGAGGAAGTCTCCTCTAAAATGGGCAACATGCTTCATTTCCTAGGGTCTCCATGGGGAGGATATTTCAATATCAGCGTTAACTGGTTGAGTGCTGGAAGCCCATATTTGGGCTTTATTTTGAAGTGCAGCTACTGACTGCAACCTGAAGACTTCATATTCTGTGGATGTGCGTCATATTATCTTGGAAATGAAAGTATTATGCCCCCGACCTCCGAAGAGGATTCGGGGGTATTTAGTGAAGCCCTCTGTCTGCCCATCCATCCATCTGTCTGTCCTTTCATCTGTCCGTGCAAATGTTTTGCATTGTAATTTCAAAGCCATTGGTCGGATGTGGATCCCCTATGGTATGCTGATAGGCCCGCATGGGGGAACGTATATATACATAATGAATGGGTTCCGTCCAATAGTTTTTCCCAGAGTTATGGCCCTTTTTCACTTTTTGGACTTGGAAAATTTTTCGGTTCTCACTCTTTTGACTGGGGGCGCGGTGGCTCAGTTGGTAGAGATGCAGGCTGCAATCCGAGAGGTCCTCGGTTCGAATCCCACCTGCGGCAACCGCGTTGTGTCCTTGGGCAAGACACTTCACCCCGATTGCCTACATGGGGGCACGATGACGCTGTGTACTGAGGCGTACTGCACGTCGATGGTGCGCATGTCTTCAACCAATCTAACTCTGCCTGTGCTGCGGTGCAGAGTTCAGAGTTACGATGTTGGAGAGCTGACAGCTGCTCGTCGTTGCTCGGTGGTTCTCTCCGGGTACTCCGGCTTCCTCCACCTGTAAAACTGTCACGGTCACGATTAGCCATTGTGCATAAGTATGTGACCTTAAAACACCAATAAATAAATACTCTTTTGACTTAGAAAATTTTTCTGTTCCACAAAATCTTTAACGCTACTTTGAAAATACTTACAGGTCGAGGGCAGTGAGTAGCCCACTCATTGCATAGCCCTTGTTTCACCTATATGGATTTGCCTTTTTACAATTTATGGGAGAATGCCAAAAGGCACTCTCCCATAAATGTAACAAGGCAAAGACATGTGAACAAATTTTGATGACAAAAAATAATTTAGCACTTGACCAGTTATGGCTATGGCTTGAAGTTTGTTGTTTCACACCAATATTTATTTTACCGATAACAATATCCTTTTGTATTATCTTGTTCAGATTTAATCAAGAAAAAAAGGAAAACTGTTTTCATGTTCTGTAAAACTAGGCTTATGCAATACATCTTATCCCTGGATGAAGGGCTATTGTTCAGCTTAATCATGCGTCATTGTGGCGACAAATTATTTTATTTTATAGTGAGCCAAACAATGTTCTATTTTACTACTCTGTCATTAGAGAAAAAATGTTATTCTAATCAATATGTATGTTGATAATTGCATGAGTATTGCATTGTGTTATAGAATAAAAGACAGTACACGAGGCCCAATGTATTCATCCAGAAAATGGTGGAGAGTGAATCCTGAGACCATTATCTGGCAGAATGTCCTTGGTTGAGCGAGTGTTGAAAACCCACTTTTTATCTGATAACCATAGAGTATAACAACCGTTGTATATACTTGAAGTATATACAACGGGTGTTGTATATAATTATAATTTATGCGAACGACCTCTGACCTCTTTCAATTCCATTTTCATTCATTCATTCATGAAACATCGTTATATCACAGGGCAGGTTTTAATTGTACGCTTATTGCACTTTGTCAAAATCCTCTGATGGTGTCATTTCTTATTTATTTTGCTTCAATAAAGCCAACCTAAAATTTTGCTTCAAAACGTAGAAATTACTTGAATGTTAATAGTAATTAGTATGCGGCGACTGCGAACTATTTATAGTCACAGCCTCGATCAAAAGTACTCGCGGAACTGCGCTAATTAAAAGTTTGTCTGCTCTACCTGAAAAAAAAAACACTTCGTAAAAATTGTAAACAAACGCAAAATTATTTGTTATATTGGGACTACAGCATAAAACACGGAAGAAAACTGGAACTATGTCAAAAAAAGAATAACTCTACTGAAACACCGTTTTGTTACTGTTAATAAAATAGTTGAAATTTATTTTGTTCCAGCGCAGTTACATGATGCAAGAAGTGCAATCGCACTTTACAATCGCCGTCGTCGATTTTGTAATGTAAGGGACACAACTCTATGCGTCTTGTCCTATTTCTTTTGTCTCGTAGACTGGTTTTCTTTGGAGGCCCGTGGGAAGCATATATAAGTCGGGAAGACGCACGAGACGGGTGTCTGTTTGTTATCAGATAAAAACAATAAACATATAGTGTGTTTTTATATCTGTGTTATACAACTCGTTGAAATATGGTTTATTTTTTCTCGGCAAAGCCTCGAAAAAATAAACCATATTTCAACGCGTTGTATAACACAGATATAAAAACACACTATATGTTTATTGTCTATATATTAAATGCTTGTTTAACTCCTTGCATGTTTCTGTTGGATATTCCTTCACAGGACAGAATTTCTCTTGCTAATGAAATATGTATAATTTGGACTTATTTAACTCTTTACCTAACGAATCGCCCGCATCCGCCTGCGTAATATGCAAATTGAGTAGTTGAAAAAAGTAAATTTTTCAAAATATTTCAACAAAACCATATCATGTGACCCCTCGTTGGAACGAGCTCATTGAGCTCATTGCAATGAGGGGTCACATGATATGGTTTTGTTGAAATTTTTTTGAAAAATTTAAAAAAATTATATTTAAAATAATAAATTTTGATATCGTCTGCGTTGGGTAAAGGGTTAATCCATTTTCCACCCTGTAAATTGAATAGAGTTTTTCACCAGTGATTTGTTGAGTTAAATTTAGATGAATTATTCATCAAATCTGGTCATGGCTGCTTCACAGCAAATTTCTTCTTTCTTCTTTATTTGGGGTGTAACAACACTTTCGATTGTCGGACAGTTTTAACAGGTGGAGAAAGCCGGGGTACTTTGAGAGAACCATTGGTTGAAGGCAGCCTGCAGATCCTCCTTTTGGTAATCTGGCTGTGTGTGTGTGTACCAACGCAGCTCAAGCAGGGTTAGCATTGATTGAAGGCAGCCTGCAGATCCTCCTTTTGGAAATCTGACTCTGTGTGTGTGTACCAACACAGCACAAGCAGGGTTAGCATTGATTGAAGGCAGCCTGCAGATCCTCCTTTTGGAAATCTGACTCTGTGTGTGTGTACCAATGCAGCTCAAGCAGGGTTAGCATTGATTGAAGGCGGCCTGCAGATCCTCCTTTTGGAAATCTGACTCTGTGTGTGTGTACCAATGTAGCTCAAGCAGGGTTAGCTTTGGTTGAAGGCAGCCTGCAGATCCTCCTTTTGGAAATCTGACTGTGTGTGTGTGTACCAACACAGCTCAAGCAGTGTTAGCATTGATTGAAGGCAGCCTGCAGATCCTCCTTTTGGAAATCTGACTGTGTGTGTGTGTACCAATTCTGCTCAAGCAGGATTAGCATTGGTTGAAGGCAGCCTGCAGAACCTATTTTTGGAAATCTGACTCTGTGTGTGTGTACCAACACAGCTCAAGCAGGGTTAGCATTGACTGAAGACAGCCTGCAGATCCTCCTTTTGGACATCTGACTGTGTGTGTGTGTACCAATGCAGCTCAAGCAGGGTTAGCATTGATTGAAGGCAGCCTGCAGATCCTCCTTTTGGATATCTGACTCTGTGTGTGTGACAAGTATCCAAGTATCAAATCTAGTGTTATAAGAAAGTGTCTGATTATAAATAAGAGCAAATGGATATATAGAATATACGCATAGTAGCTTGGAGTTTCAAATGTTCACCATGAGTTGTGAAGTGGTGTTAACTGCAAGCCTTTGGCAAGCAGTTAACACCACTTCACCACGAGTGGTGAACATTTGGTACTCCAAGCTACTTTGGGTATATTTTATTTGTACCCTGATTGTCAGTCAGATTATTAAGAGTTGCTATTATTTTTCTCGATTTTGCTGAGCAGCAGACATACACGAATCTGTTTTTGTTTACATGAACACCGGAGAGCGGTACTGCCACTGTCAATTTTAGCGCTGAAACGAAATGGTAAAAGAAATTTGCAAATCATGGGTCCTTTTTCATTTTAACCCTTTACCCAACGTAAGGACCAAAACTGGCCAGTGCTATTCTCAAAAATCGCCAATTAATTGTCATTATTTTTTTCATTTTTTGTCTCCAGAACATAGGTTATGACCCCTCATTGGAAAGAGCTCGTCAAGCTTGTTCCAATGAGGGGTCATATTCTATGTTTTGGAGACAAAAAATGAAAAAAATTAGTTCAAGAATTTTTTTTGCAAGTGTCATCTGCTTTTCATGTTAGGTAAAGGTTTGTAAAGGGTTAATAACATACTTTCGAGTTATGGATGCTTTGCTAACATGAGACAACACATGCTTGTTCATTTTTATACGCCCGTTTGAAAAACAGGACGTATTATAGTATGGCGTTGTCCGTCCGTCTGTCCGTCCGTCCGTCCGTCCGTCCGTCTGTCCATTTGGTTTCCGAACAATAACTTTAGTATTTGTTTTCCGATCGGCTCCAAATGTGGTATGTGGTTTAATCACAACAAAATACAGGTCAAGTTCGAATATGGGGTCGGTCCGAACATTTTTCGCCTGAATTATGGCCCCAGTTGGACTTAGAATTCGTCAATTATTTGGTTTCCGGATGATAACTTTAGTATTTGTTTTCCGATCGGCTCCAAATGTGGTATGTGGTTTAATCACAACAAAATACAGGTCAAGTTCGAATATGGGGTCGGTCCGAACATTTTTCGCCTGAATTATGGCCCCAGTTGGACTTAGAATTTGTCAAATATTTGGTTTCCGGATGATAACTTTAGTATTTGTTTTCCGATCAGCTCCAAATTTGGTATGTGGTTTAATCACAACAAAATACAGATCAAGTTCGAATATGGGGTCGGTCCGAACATTTTTCGCCTGAATTATGGCCCCTGTTGGACTTAGAATTCATCAAATATTTGGTTTCCGGATGATAACTTTAGTATTTGTTTTCCGATCGGCTCCAAATTTGGTATGTGGTTTAATCACAACAAAATACAGGTCAAGTTCGAATATGGGGTCGGTCTGAACAATTTTTGCCTGAATTATGGCCCCTGTTGGACTTAGAATTCTTCGTCAAATATTTGGTTTCCGGATGATAACTTTAGTATTTGTTTTCCGATCGGCTCCAAACTTGGTATGTGGTTTAATCACAACAAAATACAGGTCAAGTTCGAATATGGGGTCGGTCTGAACAATTTTTGCCTGAATTATGGCCCCTGTTGGACTTAGAATTCTTCGTCAAATATTTGGTTTCCGGATGATAACTTTAGTATTTGTTTTTCGATTGGCTTCAAACTTGTTAGTCTTTTTCTCAAATGACTGAAAAATTTAGTCATTTCACAAAATCACTGATTTCAAAGTCTGACCGTAACATATATATATATGCCAGTATAAATTTCTCGCACTCTAAAAAAATTGCAAATGTGTTAAAATGGTACAATTTGAACAGTTCACGGGCGTATGATGCAATGCCCAGCGGTGCTCTTGTTGGTATCTTATGAGGTTAACTCATTTAAAAAAACGTAATAAATAATTGCCTCTTTCATTTCGCTCTTCACAAGTAGACGAGCTATAAATTTAGGCCTGTTTGCATTCAGGTTGAGGTCACCAAAGGTCAACTTGGATGTAATTCCTCTGTAGGTGTAATTTAACTTGAAATCCCATTGCTGGTGTGTTCAGCACAGACATGCGTGCTCTCTACGGTTTGTGTGTGAAGCTAAAATTTATGTCATAGGCTTTTTATATATACCCGGTAGTAGATTAGGTAATAATGGTATAAACTTAGACTCCAGTCCTTATGAAAATGTCTGATTGGAAACTTTGGAGGTGGGGGGTTACACGCCTCCACTCCAATCCTTATGAAAAGGTCAGATTGGAAGCTTTGGAGGGGGAGGGGGGGGGGGGGTTACATGCCTCCAAAACCCCCCATTAGCGATGCCCTTGATTCTATTAACCCTTAAGGGCCTAATTTCAACTTTTGATCATGTTTCTCTACAGCTGAACAAGTACAGTCAACAAACAAGTCACTAGATAAATATGAAAGTTACCTTCTAAGTACCTTGGCAGTTGTTTTTAGGCATGTCTACTCAGGCAGCCAAAACTTGCCTAGAAACAACAACTATGTCAAACAAAGGATATGGACTGTTTAGGTAGAGCAAAAATGTATAAAACATCTCAGGCCTTTGAAGGTTATGATTTAACACCCTTTACTCTGATGTCAAAATACCAAAAGGAAGCTGTTTTTTCCCATAATGCATCCAGAAATTTACCCAATTCAATCTCGTTTGACAGAGCTCAATGAGCTCTGTCAAACGAGATTAAATTGGTTAAATTTCTAGTTGCATTATGGGAAATTTTTTCTGTCTAAAATTTAAATATTTTGACATTAGTGTGTTAACCCTTTACCCAACGTAACGGCCAAAACCGGCCAGCGCTATTCTTAAAAATCGCCAATGAATTTTCATTATTTTTTCATTTTTTGTCTCAAAAACATAGGTTATGACCCCTCATTGGAACGAGCTCGTTCCAATGAGGGGTCATAACCTATGTTTTTGAGACAAAAAATGAAAAAAATTAGTTATTCAAGAATTTTTTTTGCAAGTGTCGTCTGCTTTTCATGTTAGGTAAAGGGTTAAATATGAGGATGATTGTGTCAGACTGTAGGAGCATTGAGAATCACCACTTCCATACTGACAAACAGTACTTGAAGCTACAAGTCAATCAACAAGAAGGTTCATTACACTTTGTTGGGGAAGAAAAAGAAAAATCATTTGATGTTAAAAAAACAGGAGTTCTATTGTAATTGAGATGTGTTGAATGTGGGGAAGTACTCTCATTAAGTAACTATTTCTTTAGATTCTCAGTAGGAAGATAGGTTATCATCAGTTTTATTGTACAGAGAAAACAAATGTTTGCCATTGTCTTGTTATTGATACCTTCAAGTACATCAATAAGAAAATGAGGCTAAATGGTGTCTTCCATGCATAGCTTAGTCAAGGATCTATTTAACATCCTGGTGGGGGAAACTTATTGTTTAACTCTTTCTACACGAGAGGCCGCTTTTCCGGTCCGGGAACACGATACATCATAATTTGATTAAGTAGGATGGCTTCTAAGTGAACATGTGTTGTAGAACAATTAATAGTTTCAACATGCATCCTGAAGGCTGCACGTTGAAAATATTAATTGCTCTACCCCCAAATAATGTATATGGACTCTTCCAATTTCTTCCATTTAACTAGCATGGAAGATACCACCAGTGTTGAAAGGATTAATGAGTGGAGACTTCTAATCAAGAGGTCTGGCATTACCAGCTTTGTGTTTGAGTCTTAACGTTTCACAGGATTTGTACGGGTCATGAAAAACCTGGAAAGTCCTAGAATTTTTGTTGTGTCGCCGCCCCACAAAGTGGGGAGCGACATATAGGGATTACTTTTGTCGTCTTGCGTTGTCCGCATCGTCATCCGCGTCACCCTTTCTCTTATCCGCCACTCCTCTTAAACCTATGAATGGATTTTGATGAAACTTTCAGTGATTCTTTATCACATAATGGCATTGTGCACCTCCTATTTTATTTTTTGATCCGCTGTATTTTTTCCAGAGTTATGCCCCTTTTCCACTTAGAATTCTGTCTGAAACGCCAGGCGACACACGTCTTCCATGGAAGACTCACATCTAAGTTTTTAAAATGAAGGCCTGGTAAACCAGGAAAAAAGTGGGGTTATTATTTTACAGATTGATTCATTGAAAATCAAAATTGAAAGTCATAGAGTTTCAGAATATTGATTCTGAAATATGACATTTTCATTTTATTGTGTTCAAGTTGCTGGATGATTAACACTTAACCCTTTACCCAATGCAGACGATATCAAAATTTATTATTTTAAATATCATTTTTTTAAATTTTTCAAAAAATTTCAACAAACCATATCATGTGACCCCTCATTGGAACGAGCTCAGTGAGCTCGTTCCAATGAGGGGTCACATGATATGGTTTTGTAGAAATATTTTGAAAAAGTTAATTTTTTCAACTGCTCAATTTGCATATTATGCGGGCAGATGTGGGTGATTTGTTAGGTAAAGGGTTAAAGACCTAATTCCTATTTGAATCACTTTTTTCCACTACAGACAGGTGCTATATGCAGTCTTTGGCTAAACCTACATGTTACATTCAGAATGCTCAGGCAGTTGTTCTAGCAAAGTCTTGGCTGCCAATATAAGGTGGCTCACTGGTTACCGGCACTTCAAACTGAAAGATCCATGGTTCGATGCCCACCAGGGGCAGCTGTATTGTGTCCTTGGGAAAAACACTTAATCCTGATTACCTATGTAGGGTCATGGTATCACTGTGTACTAAGGAGTACTGTATTTTGATGGTGCACTTGTTTTCATCATTGTGTACTAAGGAGTACTGTATTTTGATAGTGCACTTGTTTTCATCATTGTGTACTTAGGAGTACTGTATCTTGATGGTGCACTTGTTTTCATCATTGTGTACTAAGGAGTTCTGTATTTTGATGGTGCACTTGTTTTCAATCAATGCTAACCCTACTTGTGCAGAGTTAGTGCATTGGGAGCGCGGTGGCTCAGTGGTGGACTGTTGGACTTCTATGCTAGAGGTTCTGGGTTCGATCCCCGTCTGGGATGACCCGCGTTGTGTCCTTGGACAAGGCATTTTATCCCGGTTGCCTACATGGGAGCACGATGATGCGGTGTACTAAGGCGTACTGCACGTCGATGGTGCACATGTCTTCAACTGCTGTAACCCCGCTTGAACAAAGTTAGAATTTTGAGGAGCTGAGAGTTGCTCATTGATGCTTGGTGGTTCTCTCCGGGTACTCCGGCTTCCTCCACCCGTAAAAACTGTCACGGTCACGATTAGCCATTGTGCATAAGTATGTGACCTTAAACACCAATAAATAAATACATAAATAAATGGTTAGTACGTTAGGGAATTTGACAGTTGCTCACCACTGCTTGGTGGTTCTCTCTGAGAACCTTGGCTTCCACCACCCATAAGACTGTCAGATATGATGTTATTACCCTGGTTGCCAAAAGTGTCATTAAACCCCAATAAAAAATAAAAAGTGTAGCAGAATGTACAAAAAAATCTCTAGGCCCTCAAGGGTTAACCCTTTAAACCCCAGCGGCCGTTTTTCCGGCCAGGAACATGACCCGTCATTTACGTCAATAAATAGGATGACTGCTCAGTAAATATGTGGGGGAGACCAATCAGTATTTTCAGCGTGCAGCCTCGAGGCTGCACGTTGAAAATATTGATTGGTCTTCCCCAAATAATGAATATGTACTCTTCTAATTGCTGACATTGAACTGGCATGGAAGATACCACTAGAGTTCAAAGGGTTAAAGTTGTGTGATATAAATCAAAAAGTCATAAAATGTAATGACACTGAAAAATGTAAAAGTCGTGTAGTCTATCAGTTTACTTGCTATTACGCATTCATGTTCTGGCGGTAGTTTTCACGGTATTGAGTTTTCACTAGTTTTAATCAAGTGTTATAAAAAGTCATGGAATTTTATTAAAATGGTCGTTGGAAGTCATAGGGTTTTTTTTATAACAAGGTGTATTAACCCTGATTTCAGTGTTCTCTTGGGTGCTCGATGGCTCAATGGTATACTGTTGGACTTCTATGCTAGAGGTCCTAGGTTTGATCCCATCCGTTGTGACCTTGGGCAAGGCACTTTGTCCTGGTTGCCTACAGGCGGGCACGGCGATGCCATGTACTAAGGTGTACTGCACGTCGATGGTGCAGATATCTTCAGCCGCAGTAACCCTTCTTGAGCAGAGCTTGAACAGAGTTAGAATGTTGAGGAGCTGACATTTGCTCGTCAATGCACGGTGGTTCTCTCCGGGCACTCTTGCTTCCTCCACCCGTAAAATTGTCAAGGTCACAATTAGCCATTCTGCATAAGTATGTGACCTTAACCCTTTGAACCCTGGTGGTATCTTCCATGTCAGTTCAATGGCAACAATTTGGAAGAGTCCATATTCATTATGCGGGGATAGACCAATTAATATTTTCAAAGTGCAGCCTTAGGTCTCCCAAACCATCACTTAGCATCCACCCTTCTTAATGAAATTATGATGTATCATGTTCCTGGACCGAAAAAAATGGGCTCTCTGGTTCAAAGGATTAAACACCGATAAATAAATAAATAAATAAATAAATAAATAAATAAATAAATAAATAAATAAATTAATAGGGTTCTCCCCATTGAGTCTTAATATAGCCATGTCTGAGGCACCTCAGACATTCATCAACACATGTCCTGTATCCCATGCATGACACAGAATGGCATTTACATCCCATGTGCCCCTTGATTGCCAAGGAGATGAGGAGGCCATAAAAGAGGATTTGGGGTTGGGTCTCATTGCTAAGCATATCAAACATACGGTAATTTTACTATGATCACATAGTGCAGTGGCTCAGTGGGTTGGTTACATACGGCTTTGACTTCAAACCGAAAGGTTCACGGTTTGATCCCCGCCAGGATTTACTGTGTTGTGTCATTGGGCAAGGCACTTCATCCCGATTGCCCATGTAGGCAAGCCAGAAAATAAGTAGACTGTCGTCTGCAAAATGAGGTCCCCAGAGGGTGAATTTAGTGATGCTACCCTGCACTGCAGGGTAGCATCACTAAACTTACCCTCTGTGAACCTCAATTTGAATCGGGGTCTCAAAACTAAACAGAAAGAGGTATTCAGAGGATAAATTGGCCCACTGTATGGGATAGCATCATCAAATTCACCCTCTGGCGACCTCATTCTGCAAATGTCAGATTACTTATTTTAAGGCCTGCATGTAGAGTCACAGTTGCGCTGTGCACTGAGGCATGCTGCATGTCAGTGGTGCACTTGTCTTCAATGAATGGTACTTCTGATCAAGAAAAATACCACCTTTGTCATCATAGTGTTTAATCTATCTTAATGATGTTTTGTAGTTGCATTTTCGTAAATTTGATATCATTTCTTGGGAAATTTCAATAATTTTTCCAGACAAAAAGCAAAAATTTTCCATGACTTTTCCATGTTTGCAGCACCTATATGAATCCTGGTGTCACCTCTTGTTTGACAGTTTTACAGGAGGAGGAAGCCGAAGTACCATTCATTACTGCTGTAACCCTGCTTGAGCGGAGCTTAAACAAAACAGAGTTAGAATGTTGAGGAGCTGACAGTTGCTCGTTGGTGCTCGGTGGTTCGCTCCGAGTGTTCCGGCTTCCTCCACCCATTAAACTGTCACGGTCTCAATTAGCCATTGTGCTTAAGTATGTGACCTTAAATACCAATAAATAAATAAATATCTTGAGAAATAACTCAGCGGGTTGAGTTAAATCACATGTCAATAGTCTGTTAAGAGAGTTACTTGTACACAGCCTTCATGTCCTAATGGGCAAAAAGAATGAATTTTAACCAGGAATTTTCTGGTAATCTGTTTACCCATAATTTATTTCCTGCATTGTTGGACAGATGTAATATTATGGTCTGTTGTGCACTGAACCTAATGAGAGCATCAGGCATTTAAATTCTCTCAGATAGTGATGGTAAATGCTATGTCCAGGTAATGTAATTGTGCAGTGTTTGAAAATTTTTATTCCACTGTCAAATGGATTCACCCAATCACTGTTGCCAGTATTACAGGGAAGCCAGAAGGTTGACAGGGCAAGGGATGGAGAAACCAATCTGTGACTGTAATCTGGGAAGAGGGCAAGAGAATGTTGTAATTCAATACATGTAGTTCCGTGGTCCATAGATTGCATTCACATGTCTTATTTCAATGAATCAGAGTCTCTTTAAATTACTCTTCATCGAACAAAAACTAAAAGTATTGTGTATAGAGTTGGTACTTAGAGAGTTGGATTGAAAACACGGACCAGCTGAATCGTCAGGAAATACCATCGTAATTGCTGTGTTGAGCCAAAGAATGTTTGGTGGAGTATTTTAGATGATGAAATGGGCACTATCAGGCCTGAAAATAAGCAGTCTGATATTTGCAGAATGAGGTCTCCAGAGGGTGAATTTGATGATGCTATCCCATACAGTGGGCCATTTTATCCTTTGGGCACCTCTTTCTGTTTAGTTTTGAAGACCATTATTCAGATTGAGGTTCACAGAGGGTAAATTTAGTGATGCTACCCTGCTGTGCAGGGTAGCATCACTAAATTCACCCTCCGGGGACCTCATTTTGCAGATGACAGTCTGCTTATTTTCTGGCTTGGGCATTATCATATCCACATTAAAGAGAAAGTGCCCTCTTCCCTACTCCATGTGCCTACAGAATTGTACATGTATGTGGTAATTCCATTAAGGTACTCGGCATTGTAAGCGTTAAAATTTATAAATGAGAAATGAGACAATCTGCATACTTGGAAATCCACATGTCACACATCCGATTGGTTAGTTATAGAATTCTTTTGTTTAAACTATTTGTGAAGCATGGACGGGGAGAAAGAAATACACCTATGTTTGATTGATTCGGGCTACACCGCCCTTTTTATTATTATTGAGTAAGTGATAGAATGCAGTGTAGCCGATGCTAACAATTAACAAAGCATTAATATAACAGTACATGTAATCTAAAATCTACCAGCTAGAGAAACTAGCTATTACTGGATGTCTATATGAGTTGTCTCTTTTAACATGTAGTCCCTCGTGCGGAAGAAAGCGCCACAGATGAGTGAGACCTGAGGCCTGACCCACCAGATGAGTGAGACCTCAGGGCTGACACATCCTGCCACGGGGAGAACGTGTGAAAGGAGTCAGAGCTGAAAGTGTAGAGAGCCGGTGAGGTATGAGGCCACAACACAAGCCAGGGGAACTGAATGAACAATCTCATTATGTAAACAGACGAAGACACAAAGGTATGGCCTATATCTGGGTGCACAGGCAATCCGGACAGGACAAGCCAAATGTTCAGGGACAGCGACGCTTTCTGCAGAATTGTACATGCATGTGGTAATGCCATTAAGGTACTCGGCATTGTAAGCGTTAAAATTTATAAATGAGAAATGAGACAATCTGCATACTTGGAAATCCACATGTCACACACCCGATTGGTTAGTTATAGAATTCTTTTGTTTAAACTATTTATCTACCAGTATAATTGTTGTGTATCAAGTATTTATTGGGTGTTAAATAACAATGGTGGTGACATGCAAACTAGATTTATTGTTGGTTTAATCTGTTGGTGTGATATTTTATATTGCATAGACTGCATAGTCGGCTATCTGGGAGATATCCCCCCCTTACAGACAGAAACGGCTATCTGAGAGATATCCCTCACTTACAGATTGAAACAGCTATCTGGGAGATATGCCCCCCTCCCCCCTTAAAGACTGAAACAGCTATCTGAGAGATATCCCTCACTTACAGACTGAAACAGCTATCTGGGAGATATCCCCTCTCCCCCGCTTACAGACTGAAACAACTATCTGAGAGATATCCCTCACTTACAGACAGAAATGTGGTCATCAAACTAACCATACCTACCAATAAATAAACTGAAGTACTGAGTTTATGTTCTATGTTCAGCCACAATTTATAGACCTTATGTAGCTAAACTTAAGTTGAAGATTGATCATCCACATCCAGTTCGGGGCTTAAAATTCATGGGTGAATCAGAATTCATCCTCTCAACTGAATCTCACAAGGAAAATATCGAGAATCAACTTTGATTCCAACAAAAAATTGTTCATTTGATTCTTGGCATAGATTATAATTTAACTTTTGCTCCTTCAGTAGTCGTTGAAAATGAGCATGAAACTCTAAAGGTCATTAAAAGTATTTCAAAACATTTGTGGTTGGCCAACTCTAAAGCTTTTTTAACCCTTTACCAAACATGAAAAGCAGACGACACTTGCAAACAAAATTCTTGAATAACTAATTTCTTTCATTTTTTGTCTTAGAAACATAGGTTATAACCCTCTTTAGATTGAGCTCGTCGAGCTCGTTCCAAAGAGGGGTCATAACCTATGTTTTTGAGACAAAAAATAAAAAAAATAATGAAAGTTAATTGGCGATTTTTGTGAATAGCGCTGGCTGGTTTTGGCCGTTACGTTGGTTAGAGGGTTAAGGAACAAATTTTGTTGGATCAACAAAGGACAGATGTGACAGAAATTGTCTCTTGCGTGCAACAAGGCACCATCTGCAATGGTCCTAGTGCCAGGAATTAGCAGTGGCTTTTGGCAATGCCATTGAAAATGCTGCGGTAAATCAGATTGAGATGGCATTTTTCTGCCGTCATGAAAATGAAAAACTGTCAATAAACTCAGAGCACTTAATACCTGAATTATCAATAGAAATGTTTTCTGAGCATCTGAGCAGTCAAAGTCTGGTTTAAGTGCACGAAAAACACTATCTTTCATGTGTTTTGGCCGTCCATCAGCTCGGTGCTGATATGCAGGGATGATTTGTATTGAGGATCAGTCCATAAAGGACATGATTGATCTCTTCCATCAGCTCGATGCTGATATGTGAGAAGTTGTTTTTTGGGGGATCAGTCCATAAAGGAGATGATCTCTTCTTTGAGTGCTTTTGTTTCATAAATTATGTGTGAATATTTTTGATCTTTTTGGCTACACTTTGTCAGAATAGTTTTGCAAATTGAAAACACAAGGAATAAAAGTGTAGCCCTTATCTTCAATCAGAGTTGTTTTGTCTTGCCCAGCCTGCAAGCCAGAAAATAAGCAGACTGACATCTGCAAAATGAGGTTCCCAGAGGGTAGCATCACTAAATTTACCCTCTGTGAACCTCAATCTGAATCAGGGTCTCAAAACTAAGTAGAACGAGGTACCCAGAGGATAAATTGGCCCACTGTATGGGATAGCATGATCAAATTCACCCTCTGGGGACCTCATTCTGCAAATGTCAGGCGCCTTATTTTCAAGCCTGCTGCCCAAGTAGTAGGTAAATCGATATCCATGGAAGTGCTAACCATAGTCACACTGTTGAGTTGTGTTACAACGAAAAATGGGAAGTTGGGCCTGTTGAATTTAGCTTACAAAGTCTCCAAAACTGCTTCAAATTCAGAATTTTAGTATTTAACTGATAAATTACAAATATTATTCCTAATATAGTGTTGTGATTGACTGTAGTATTGGAATTTGACCAATTAAAGTGTATGGTGAAGTCACCTGTCAAATAGAAAGTGACCCATAATTCCCTATTTGGTATTAGGGGCTCCACAATTGGGCATTGACATGAGTTTTGGTACCAACACTGAATATAATTATTTGTCAAGATTTTTTTAGTCCTGCGCGGCAATTTTCGTGCCGTCACAAAAAACAGTAGATTCCGGAGACTGTGGTGCCTTTTTGCACTCAGAGGAAGAACTATTCAAGTGGTTATCCTGCATCTTATTTTTTTTAGATAGTACTGTACATATATCAGTCTTTTGATTTTGAGGTGCGTCATCGCGCTTGCGCACCATCGCGCATGCAATTTTGAAAAGCTCCTCGCCACTAATGCCACACCTTGGCAAAAGGCAGTGCGCTATATGATCGCCTGTTTGAATGTTCGAATTACCTTAACATAAGTGGGTTAATGCTCATCAAACATCGATGGAGTACCCAGAGAGTACAACCAAGCAATGACAAGCAACTGTCATACTTCCCAATATACTAACTCCACACAGGCAGAGTTAGCATTGGTTGAAGACAAGTACATCATTAATGTGCAGTACATATTGCCATCGTGCCCCCATGTGGGCAATCGGGATGAAGTGCCTTGCCCAAAGACACAACCCATTTACCCTTGACAGGAATCAAGCCGTGGACTTTTCGGTTTGAAGTCCAATGCCGTACCACTGAGCCATTGCACTCTCACTCTACAAGTTAACCCTTTACCCAACGTAATGGCCAGAACCCACCAGTGCTATTCTCAAAATTCGCCAATTAATTTTCATTATTTTTTTCTTTTTTTGTCTTAAAAACATAGGTTATGACCCTCGTTGGAACGAGCTCGATGAGCTCGTTCCAATGGAGGGTCATAACCTATGTTTTTGAGACAAAAAATTAGTTAAAGAATTTTTTTGCAAGTGTTGCCTGCTTTTCATGTTAGGTAAAGGGTTAAAGGATCATAGAGAAGAATTTCTGTTTTCTGTAGTCAAAATACTAAAAAATACATAATTATCTATCTGATGACACAGATTTCTGGGATATCTTGGATCCATTAGTTCAGTCTTTGTACTAAATGTGGTTAAGTTATTGCTACAAACAGTATGAGAACCCAAGTAAAACACTGTTTCCTGTGTACACTCAGTATAGTAAAATGACACAATACATTATAGATACATGTGTGTATAAATCTAATACAAATACCCCATTAAGTAAAAAGATTTCTTGAGATAAAAAACTACATTTTCTGAGCCAAGGAAAGTGGCATGTTTTGGAAAGTAATAAATAAAATCAATTCTGATATGACTCCTGGGATTTTAAGTGCTTGAAGGAAAGTTTCAAATGTCAGATTTCTTCACTTTAAAGTCTTTTAACAGTTTAACCCTTTACCCAACGCAGACGATATCAAAATTTATTATTTTAAATATCAGTTTTTCAAATTTTTCAAAAAATTTCAACAAAACCATATCATGTGACCCCTCGTTGGAACGAGCTCGACGAGCTCGTTCCAACGAGGAGTCATGATATGGTTTTGTTGAAATTTTTTGAAAAATAATATTTTTTCAACTGCTGAATTTGAATATTACGCGGGCGGATGAGGGCGATTCGTTGGGTAAAGGGTTAAGCATATCAATTTGTGGCTGAAAGACTTGATATAAAGAATAACTGTGAGCTATTTATTTACCCTCCCACCCCTTGTGAACCACAGGAAGTGGAGCAGTCCTTGTTTACTATGCCAAAACAAGGTCTGTTTTATTGAAAAAATTGGACTTGGTCACCAATGGGGTGGAGGGAAGTCCTCGACAGGGCCTGGGAGAGGAAATTCGGGCTTGAGGGTTAATTTTGTGATGGGCTCCATTTTGAATGTGTTGGGATACTGATGCAAATTCTGAAGTTCTTGAAGTGAAGAATTCTTGAAGTGAAAATACCTGTCTGTGGTACATATGGATATAGATAACAGTCTATTAACCCATCATTAACCAACCTCACGACCAAAATCGGCCAGCTATTCACAAAAATTGCCATTTGATTTTCAGATTTTTGACTCAAAAACATAGCATATGCCCCCTCACTGGAACGAGCTGATTGACACCAAAATTAAAAAAAAAATAGATATTCAATAATTTTGTTTGCAAGTGTCGTCTGCTTTTCGTGTTAAGTAAAGGGTTAACAGATTGAACATCTCCACGGGGCACTCCCATTCCTTCTTTACATGAGTGGCAACTAGTATTCCAATATGACGGGCAGCGTTAGAAAATAAGATGACTGTCATCAACAAAATGAGGTCCCCAGAGGGTGAATTTAGTGATGCAACCCTGCACAGCAGGGTAGCATCACTAAATTTACCCTCTGTGAACCTCAATCTGAATCAGGGTCTCAAAACTAAACAGAAAGAAGTACCCAGAGAATAAATTGGCCCACTGTATTGGATAGCATCATCAAATTGACCCTCTGGGGACCTCATTCTGCAAATGTCAGACTGCTTATTTTCAGGCCTGTCTGCAGCCAGGGTCACCCACCTCATGTCTGACAGTTTTACGAGTGGAGGAAGCCAGAGTACCCAGAGAGAACCACTGAGCACAGCAGTGAACCTCAATCTGAATCAGGGTCTCAAAACTAAACAGAAAGAGGTACCCAGAGGATAAATTGACCCATTATATGGGATAGCACCATCAAATTCATCCTCTGGGGACCTCATTCTGCAATTGTCAGGCTGCTTATTTTCAGGACGACGGGCAACTTACCTTGCTGATGCTCACTCGGGGATCGGGGGCA
Organism: Pictodentalium vernedei; assembly: GCA_031216915.1. Taxonomy (NCBI): domain Eukaryota; kingdom Metazoa; phylum Mollusca; class Scaphopoda; order Dentaliida; family Dentaliidae; genus Pictodentalium; species Pictodentalium vernedei. The sequence goes on along the minus strand of CM062291.1, from coordinate 31,656,830 downwards.
GGGTAAAGGCTTGTCACAGGAGTTGGAACTTAGGGAGTCCCAGGCCTGATCCAAAAATCCTGGGCCAAGCCGTGGCCCCCGAAAGTTCTGTGCTCCAGGGTTACTAACTACCCTGGTCCACTCCCCGGCCATAGTTCTCAAAAGTGGGCAGCACCGGTAAACTTGACTTCACATTTATGTTGCAGTCATTTTGTTACCATAGATTTTGAAAATGGCATATAAAGAAGCAAATAAATAAATAAAATAAAATAAATAGGACACGGCACTGTTACAGTTAGTGTGTGGCCTCTAAATAAAAATCTTTGTGAAGAAATTCTATCAAAATTATTCGATCACGCTATCAGTTAAACTCTCCTACTGTAAGGAATCTCCTACTGTAGGAATCAATATTTTTCATACCCGTATAGAACTGAACATTTCGTATCCACCACCTCGACCACAAATCAGTGGATATAGCATCGTCAATCCTTCCCAACCTTGCATCATCACAAATTACCTAATTTGCCCAAAGTTACCCAAAAGCAATTGCTTTCAGGGTTGAAACACCAAACAGAAGTTCAGGTCAAAAGGCTGACACAACTGTCAAAGCAGAAATGTGATTTACCTTTTGACGGGCAAAAAGGGCAAAATACATTACGTCTGTGAAACAGAATGCGCTTTCTATGTCCGCAACTTAGAACATTAACCCTCTGCAGACTGATGTCGAAATATCTAAAGTTCAGGATGCAAATTTTTCCCATAATGCAACTAGAAATTTAACCAATTCAATCTTCTTTGACAGAGCTCATTGAGCTCTGTCAAACAAGATTGAATTGGTTAAATTCCCAGTTGCATTATGGGAAAAAGGCGACTTGAAATCTGGATATTTTGACATCAGTGTGCAGGGAATTAAGGGATATCAGAAACAAGCATGATAAACCCATCAGTAAGCATTATAATGGACTGGACCCTGATTGCCTACATGGGGGCACAATGACGCTGTGTACTAATGCGTACTGCACGTCGATGGTGCGCATGTCTTCAGCCAATCTAACCCTGCCTGTGCCGCGGTGCAGAGTTCAGAGTTACGATGTTGGAGAGATGACAGCTGCTCGTCGTTGCTCGGTGGTTCTCTCCGGGTACTCCGGCTTTCTCCACCTGTAAAACTGTCACCGACATGATATGACCCTGGGTGTTAATGTGTCGTTAAACCCTAATTAAAAAAAAAAAAAAAAATGGACCGGACCACTCGCCTGACAACATGGATTTCCATATTATTGATGTACTTCCGAATGACCCTGAAAAATTGATGGATAAAGAACTACATTCAGTCTTGATCCTTAAAACCATACAACCTTATAGTTTCAACAAACTTGAATTTTAGTCTCTAGTCTGATTGTAAATCTTATAAATTCTTCCTGTACGTATCTCACTATTTAAGAACTGCCTCCTGATTCTGATACAAGGTTATCCTGGGTGTTGAAAGTGTTGTTAAGCACCAATTAATTAATCAATTTAAGAACTCTCTGGATACTCATAAACATCAGCTTAACCCTTTACCTAACGAATCGCCTGCATCCGCCCGCGTAATTTGCAAATTCTGCAGTTGAAAGAAATAAATTTTTCTAAATATTTAAACAAAACCATATCATGTGAGCTCGTTCCAATGAGGGGTCACATGATATAGTTTTGTTGAAAAAAAAAATTTTAATTTAAAAAATAGTAATTAAAATAATAAATTTTCATAGCGTCTGCGTTGAGTAAAAAGGGTTGTGGAATATCTCATGGAGCTCCCTTCACTTGAGATTAAAAGTAGAAATTTAAGGTGTTTTATGCAAGAAGGACAACATGTTCTCATTAAACACGCAATGACAATAATATTAATTAAAACTAAAATAAATATTCTATTTATTTGGAACATTGTGTGTTCTCGTAAAACAAGAAATATTTGTTGGCATTCTGCATATTTAGATATACACTGTTACAGAAGATCCTATATGCACGTACCCCTGTCAAATCTTAAAGTGCCACATGTCTCAATTTTTTGACTTACATGTGAATTCTTTTTAAAGAAATTGATCAAATCAACCTGGAAAAATAATTGTGTTCGGTTTTGCTCCCTCATAATAAGTTAACACTGTGCCTCAGCAGTGATGTCCAGTGAAGTCTTGGCTGCCTATACAGGCAGCCAAGACTTCTCCAGAAACCACTGCTATGGTACTTGAGTACAGCCAACAAAACCACCAAAATCCTGTATGTTGGAAGAGTGTTATGTATGGACAATATAAGACAAGAGAAACTCACCAAAAGTGGAACTGGGCCCTTAAAAGTTTAAACTCTTGTAAAATATATGAATATAAGATTCTCGTATTCTAAGTTTAAAAATTCTATTTAAAAAATTAAAAACTGATTCCCATGGAAAAATTGCAAGAATCAAAACCGATTCTTTCTTGTGAATCAGGACAGATTTTAAGGCTGGTTGCACTCACAAGGGTAGAAGAATATTCTCATATTCTCAATTTAAAAATTCTACTTAAAAAAAAAAATTAAAACTGATGATTCTTGCGACAAGAAATTACAAGAATCAAAACCAGTTCGTTCTTGTGAATCAGGACAGATTTTAAGGCCTGTGATTCAGTTTTCATTATTTTTGTAATTTTTTTGTCTCGAAAAGATAGCTTATGACCATTCATTGATTGAAACAAGCTCATTCCAATGAGGGGGCATAAGCTATGTTTTCTTGTGAATCGGGACAGATTTTAGGGCTGGTTGCACTCAAAAGGGTAGAAGAAGATTCTCATATTCTCAATTTAAAAATTCTACTTAAAAAAAAAAATTAAAATTGATTCTTGCGACAAGAAATTACGAGAATCAAAACCAATTCGTTCTTGTAAATCAGGATAGATTTTAAGGCCTGTGATTCAGTTTTCATTATTTTTGTAATTTTTTTGTCTCGAAAAGATAGCTTTTGACCATTCATTAGAACAAGTTCATTCCAATGAGGGGGCATAAACTACGTTTTTGATGCTAAAAATGAAAAAAATTAGTTATTCAAGAATTTTGTTTGAAAGTGTCATCTTCTTTCTCGTCTGCATTTCATGTTGGATAAAGGGTTATGTTCAACTAATCCACAGGTGCAAAGTGAGATGTTTGCTCATGGCATGCAATGCATTCGCCAACATCTAAATCCAAACTTCCACCATCAAATATCAAGGAAAAACTGTTGACATAGGGAGATTCTAGCTTGGCAGCTGTATTCAATGTAAAAAGTAACTAACCGAATAAAGTATCTCAATATATACATGTTTATCAATACAGTTAAAAACAAAAAAAAATGTGTTGAAAAGTTACATTCTGGTCACTGCAAAGTTGACCAATTGGTGGGAGGGAGAGGTTGTGAATCAGATTTGGCCTGACTGTGATTACTAAAGACTCCCAACTGATAAAATATTCTGACTCCATCATCAAGGCATGCCTTCAATGAAGGCATGCCTTGATGATGGAGTCGGAATATTTGTCAGTGGGGATTATATAGTTCAAAAACTTGGAGTTCTTGGGATGCATACATGAAGATACTCTTGAAGAAACAAGCAAAACAGTGCACAAAAATCTAAAAGGTTATTTTGTGATAGAGTCGAATGGGGTTGCAAAACCCCAAACTGTCCCTGAAGTTTTGAAATTGGCAGCAAGCTTATAACTCGGCCACATTTAAGGAAAATATGTATGCATAGCAATATATCGGGGATAATAAATTTCTGCAAATTGGCTGAATTCAGTTTTGTTTTTTGTTTTTTTACTTTTTTTTTTATTATTATTAGGGTTCAATGACACATTAACAGCCAGGGTCATATCATGTCGGTGACAGTTTTTACGGGTGGAGGAAGCCGGAGTACCCAGAGAGAACCACCGAGCAACGATGAGCAGCGACGAGCAGCTGCCAGCTCTCCAACATCGTAACTCTGAACTCTGCACCATGGCACAGGCAGGGTTAGATTGGTTGAAGACATGCGCACCTTTGACGTGCAGTACGCCTTAGTACACAGCATCATTGTGCCCCCATGTAGGCAATCAGGGTTAAGTGCCTTGCCCAAGGACACAAGGGGCTGAATTCAGTTAATTCATGTCCAGAATACTGGAATTTCAATTTCTATTAAAAAATATAGCCTGGAAGATAAAGTTTCCATCAAAATTAACTTTTGTTCATCATATTTTGAAGAATCAGAATTTCTAGATATGTTGAGAATGTGGAAAAATGCCCCAGAGTTAACCCTTTACCCTCATTCACCCCTGAAATTTTCAACAGTTGAAAAAACAAAGTTTCAAAGAATTTCAACAAAATGATATCATGTGACCCCCCTCATTTGAATGAGCTTGTTCCAATGTTGAAATTTTTTTGAAGAATTTAAAAAAAAAAAAATTCCAGTATCAAAATTTGATATCCTGTGTATTGATTGGTTGAGAAAAGACACTGTGTGTTTCCATTAGATCATCAAGCAAACACAGATTTTAAAAAGACGGTGTGTATGATATCTTGCCCCCACCCCCTCCACTTTAGGACTGAGTATTATTCTGGACCCGTCATTCTAAGGCGAGCAATGTCCTTCACTTTCTATGATTTTCCTGATTTGAAAATAAGGAGAGCAGCAAATGCCCATGAAGAAAAATCTTGATAAACTAAGGGATTCCAAAAGACATTATTAGCACAATAAATCTGAAGCAAACACAGTCTCACTCTTTTGTTAACCCTTTACCCAACGTAACGGCCAAAACCGGCCAGCGCTATTCTCAAAAATCGCCAATTAATTTTCAAAATATTTTCATTTTTTGTCTCAAAAACATAGGTTATGACCCCTCGTTGGAACGAGCTCGTCGAGCTCGTTCCAACGAGGGGTCATAACCTATGTTTTTGAGACAAAAAATGAAAAAAATTAGTTATTCAAGAATTTTTTTTGCAAGCGTCGTCTGCTTTTCATGTTAGGTAAAGGGTTAACCCTTAACCCTTCACCAAACGTAATGGCCAAAACCAGCCAGCTTTATTCACTAAAATTACCATTTAATTTTCATTATTTTAAAATTTTTTGTCTCAAATCCATAGCTTATGACCCGTCTTTGGAACGATTTCATTTTGCTCGTTCCTATGAGGGGTCATAACCTATATTTTTGAGACAAAAAATTAAAAAAATTAATTATTCAAGAATTTTGTTTTCAAGTGACGTCTGCATTTCGTGTTAGGTAAAGGGTTAAGGAACCAGTTAGGATATTTACCAACAATTTTTTCACACCCCACCTTAACCCTTTACCTAACATGAAAAGCAGACGACACTTGCAAAAAAAATTCTTGAATAACTAATTTTTTTCATTTTTTGTCTCAAAAACATAGGTTATGACCCCTCGTTGGAACGAGCTCGTCGAGCTCGTTCCAACGAGGGGTCATAACCTATGTTTTTGAGACAAAAAATGAAAATATTTTGAAAATTAATTGGCGATTTTTGAGAATAGCGCTGGCCGGTTGTGGCCGTTACGTTGGGTAAAGGGTTAACAACAAGGTTGGGAGCACGGTGGCTCAGTAGGTAGAGGTGCAGGCTGCAAGCCGAGAGGTCGTCGGTTCGAATCCCACTTGCGGCAACCCTGTTGTATCCTTGGGCAAAACACTTCATCTCCATTGCCCGCGTGGTGGCACGATGACGCCGTGTACTAAGGCATACTGCACGTCGATGGTACTCATGTCTTCAACCAATCTAACCCTGCCTGTGCTGCAGTGCAGAGTTACGATGTTGTGGAGCTGGCAGCTGCTCGTTATTGCTCGGTGGTTCTCTCCGGGTACTCCGGCTTCCTCCACCCGTAAAACTGTCACGGTCATAATTAGCCATTGTGCATAAATATGTGACTTTAAACATTAATAAAAAAATAAATAAATAAATAAATAAATAAATAAATAAATAAATATAACAACAGGGTTTTTATGTATCTCAATTTGTCTCACTGTTATCGGCTACACTGTTTCATCTGGGGGCATGTCCCCCCTTTTTCCATGTATCATACATTTTAAAGATTTAGCTTAAAAATAAACAGTGTAGTCCTTTCCACAAAGCAATAGTTATCTTCACTTATTTCCCACTGTCCTTGTAACATTCAAGCCATAAGTAGCTTGATATTTATATACATTTTATTGGGGTCATAAATAAAAAAAAACTTAATATGAAAAGAAAATATAGAGGATATTCACGAAAATTTGATGAATACCGAAAATATCTCGTGAGTGGCTACAAAGAAATATGAGGATCTTCACGAGCGACGCAGTCGCGAGTGAAGATCCTCATATTTCTTGTAGCCACGAACGAGATATTTTCGGTATTCATCAAATTTTCGTGAATTTTCTTTTTATTTAATGCTCTACGACTACAAACTCTCCAATTTGTGGCCTTTATTTGCCATTAAGGCGCAAAATTTATGTGCCGAACCGGCGTCCATACAAAAATTACAACAACCAAACTCCAACCATTGGAATGTGTGAATATCCGCACAAAAAGTAGTCCCGTCTTATTTCTCCCCTAACTTTACGATTTACCAAGGCTGGCGAATTGAAATAATCGCAATGTGTTTCGAAGAAATAGAACAATAACAAAAAACACCACACTTTCTTATTTTCAATAACAAGACACGTCATTTTATTTTTTTTTGAACTCAATGCACTGAAGACGTGTGAAGTTGAACTGAAGAAATTTGACAGTGATTTCGGCTTTTCGCTGGAAGGTGAATGAGAAAGTCAAACTTTGAAACCGCTGATTTAATGAATTGATTTAGTCACTGTCACTATCAATTATTCGAATTCGTTTGTATTTGGGACTCTGGAATTCATTACTGATGTGCTGACTCGTTTAAAGTACATGTGATTCGTCATCCGAACCTACGATGAAATATCGATTTCTAAATATCATTTTGATATTTCGTTTTGCCGACCGACAGGGGAATATGACTTAATTTTTCAGCGTGAATTGATGCCTGAGCATTAAATAAAATGCAATATCTTTTAAACTATGGTTTACAGAAAAACAAAACAGAAATACTTATCAGTTAACCCTTTACCTAACGTGAAAAGCAGACGACACTTGCAAAAAAAATTCTTGAATAACTAATTTTTTTCATTTTTTGTCCCAAAAACATAGGTTATGACCCCTCGTTGGAACGAGCTCGACGAGCTCGTTCCAACGAGGGGTCATAACCTATGTTTTTGAGACAAAAAATGAAAAAAATAGTGAAAATTAATTGGCGATTTTTGAGAATAGCGCTGGCCGGTTTTGGCCGTTACGTTGGGTAAAGGGTTAACCCAAAATAAAGTCCAGTAGAATCCAGTAATTCATTAATGAAGAAACTTTCCAGCTGGTATGTTGTAATATTGAAGAATGTCTCTGCAGAAACAGTATCCAATAAAATGCAAGGAAATGTTCACTCAAAAATACAGTAGTCAATTCCAAAAAAGCACTCAGCAAAATTAAAATGGAATTAATATCCAACAAATATTGGCTCCACAGGTAGTTTGTACATAATCCAGTTGAGTTCTGGTTTTCCACGAGAGTAAATTCTGGTTCACACAAGAAGAATACATTCTCTTTAAATTTTGAAAACACTTTTCCAACACGCTTGCTCAGACCACAAAATAATATTTTGTAGAATGTTTATATGTTATACTCAGCTGCTGTCTAAAATAATGCACTGTCCTATGATAATAAACTCCAAAGTTCATGGAAGGCATAAACAATTGTTACTTTTACAGTGAGTTGAATGAGTGTCAGAAGTCTATTGACAGAGACGTGTATAAAGTACGGCACCGTGGACTGGTCCAAGCCTGAAAATAAGCAATCTGTCATTTGCAGAATGAGGTCCCACAGGGTGAATTTGCTGGTGCTATCTCATACAGTAGGACATTTTATCCTTGGAGTACCTCTTTCTGTTTAGGCTTGCGACCTTGATTCAGCTTGATGTTCACAGAGGGTTAATTTAGTGATGCTACCCTGCTGTGCAGGGTAGCATCACAAAATTCACCCTCTGGGGACCTTATTCTGCAGATGACAGTCTGCTTATTTTCAGCCTTGGACTGGTCACTTTCCACGGGTGGGCAATATTTCCATGGACGCAATAATATTAGGTTCCAAACACTAATTATAGGAATAATGATCAAAAATGTAATTAATGAAGCACTGGGTACAACCCGGGCATCGCTTTACATGTGTGAATTAAAATTCAGTCCATGGCGACTGGACTGTAGTTTTCACACAGAAAGTCTAGAATGAGAAATTTCTCTAATGTTCTGTTCCACATTAATTATGATGAATGAAGTCACCTCATGAAGTTTCTTGATGATTCTGTCTAAATTTCAAGTAAAAAAGTGAGCTAAAATAGTGAGCTAAAAATAGATCTTGTGTAAGAGTATTTGTAAACATGTTGATAGGTACATTCAAAGGTCATTTAGTGCAAACAGGTTATTGATCACACAAGCCAGAGTCTGCTTATTCTAATTAAAAAATAATTTACAAAGTATGAATTGTTTATAATTTTATTAACCAAAGACATACCAATTGTGATATCATAATAGGATCCAAAAACAACCACTCAATGAGACCTTGTGAGCGTACTGGTTAGCAGTGATTTATAGCCTTTAGAGGCACCAAGACTTCCATGGTAATTTGACTAATGTCCACATGACCTCTTCTCGACGATTTTCTGAGGCCATCATAGATTTGTCAAAATTGGATAATAACTTTATTGGTTAACAGGTCTCAGTGGATGGATGGTATTAAAGAAAAGTCTATGGTACAAAGTTTCCCATTATAGGGAAATCATTGTTATCCGATGGTGGCAGCCCTCTCCTGAGTCGTTTTTTAGGAGGATTTTAGTCACTCTTCTTTGATGTTCAAAGTAACAGGCCTGTTACTCTGCCATTTCCATTAATTAACCCCTTTACCAAATGAATCAGCCTTATCGGCCAACACAATTTACAAATTGGGCAGTCGAAAAAAAATTATTTTTCAAAATATTTCATTTCAACAAAACCATATCATGTGAGCCCTTATTGGGACGAGCTCATGGAGCTCATTCCAATAAGGGACTACATGATATGGTTTTGTTGAGAGATATTTTTTTTAATTTTCCAAAAAAATGATTTAAATATCAAATTTTAATATCATGTAAATTGGTTAAATGGTTAAAAAATTTGAAAAAAAATTACCTGAAAAGCAGGGTACGCAGTGACTCAGTGGTTTCGAGCCCCACCAGGGTTGGCTGTGCTGTGTCCTTGGGCAAGGCACTTAATCTCAATTGCCCACATGACACGATTGTGCTATGTACTAAGGCGTACTGCACATCGATGGTGCACTTGTTTTCAACCAATGCTAACCCTGCTTGTGTGGAGTTAGTATGTTATGATCAAGTCTGACAGTTATTCGCCACTGCTCGGTTGTTCTCTCTGGGTTCCCAGGCTTCCTCCACCCATAAAACTGTCTGACTCAAGATGACCCTGACTGTTAGAAGTGTCGTTAAACCCCAAATAAAAACAAAACAAAGCCTTTATAAAAGGGGCTTCCTGAAACTTTTAACCCTTTACCCAACGAATCGCCCGCATCCGCCCGCGTAGTATACAAATTCAGCAGTTGAAAAAATATTAATTTTCAAAAAATTTCAACAAAACCATATCATGTGACCCCTCGTTGGAACGAGCTCGTTCCAATGAGGGGTCACATGATATGGTTTTGTTGAAATTTTTTGAAAAAAATTAAAAAATGATATTTAAAATAATAAATTTTGATATCGTCTGCGTTGGGTAAAGGGTTAAGGTTCCAGTTCTCAGGTCATTAAATTTCTAATTTTCCAGTCTTGTTCTTTTTACAACATTGATTACACTTATTCTACCCCAGATTATTTTTATTTTCACAAAATAACAGACAGGCTGGTCATCAGATCAGATCTTTATTCAGACAGAATATTGTTTCAGTCAAGATTTTGAAAAAAAATTGGTTGTACACATTGTCTGTTTTTTGTGTAATTGTTAGGGGAAAGAATGGTGACTGTAAAAGTCTCAACTTGCCGTCTGATATAAAAAAATTAATTACAAAGAGCATGAGATAAACGTTCTTTGAACCATTGTTGCTAGGTCGTCATCTGTTGAGCTATTTTCCAGATAAATTGATTTCCGAACTTGTTTGTATTGGATTTTAGTAGGATTAAAGGCTTAGTCGAGTCTAATAACAAAGCTATTTATAAATTGTTACCTATTCCAGGTTGTCTTCAAATAATAAAGTTCATGACTTCTTATCGATAATTTTATGCGTTAGTAAAGCTCTTTTGAAAAGAACAATAAAAATCATTATAAGTTTCAATACTGCATGTACGACAGTGTACGACATAGTTTTCAAATTGACATTATATCGAGAAATCAGGGAGGATTTTTTTTTGTCTTATTTCCTTATCAGTTTACAGCTTTTGTCTGTAGGAATTTTCTTTATATTTTTAACCCTTATTGTGCCACGCCCACTTTACTGTATTGTACTGTAATCACGAAAGCAGACAGAAAATTTTAATTGGATCACGACCTCAGTCACGATCTAGTCAACATTGTCTTACCACTTTTTCTTCCTACTTTAACCCCTAGCACTCTGGTAGTGTGAAAGAATTATCTCCAGTCACTTTGTTTTTGTCTTGTTAACTATGAATTTAACCCATTATATCTTGTTTGACAGAGCTCAAAGAGCTCTGTCAAACAAGATATATATGGTTAAATATCAAACTGCATTATGGGAAATATTTGCTGCTGAAAACTTTGCCATTTTGACATTAGAGCACAGAGGGTTAATGTAAAATTTCACCTTAGAGAAATGTGAGAAGACAAATCTGTGATGCTGTTTTTAGTATTGTTTAAAATTATGCATCATTTTATAAATGAAACCTTCCCCCTCGAACCCCCCCCCCCCCACCACCACCCTCCCCACCCCCACCCAACCCCTCCCACCCCGACTTAGGTGCAAATGAATTGTGACCTGATTGCCATCTCATCAAAATAAATACCAATTGGAAGGGTCTTATTTAGGATTCTTTTGAGACACCTCAGATTTTAATGCTGTGGGTAACAGAAAGTTTATTTTAAAAATCTTCCAAATGCATCCACATTTGGTGTATGACATCATTGAAAAGATGATTTCCAAGTTTGTTCAAACCTCAACCCTGAGGGCATTTTTATACGTGGTCACAGTCATGATTTTCGAGGTATGAGGTTTAGCACAGTTTCGTGGTTGTATAATTAACATTTGTTGGCAGCTTGGGTGTTTTTGTTTATATGGTCATTAACATTAGGTTAATTAATTTACTAATTTGTTTACTGATCACCACCAAAAATATTCTTTTCACTCCCCGCCGATAACATAAAATTCTGTTACTCCCACCAAAAACATAGTATTCGGTTTACTCCCCACTGATGGGGCACGGTGGCTCAGTAGGTAGAGGTGCAGGCTGCTAGCCGAGAGGTCCTCGGTTCGAATCCCACCTGCGGCAACTGCGTTGTGTCCTTGGGCAAGACACTTCACCCCATTCCCCACGTGGGGGCATCGTGGCATTGTGTACTAATGCGTACTGCATGTCAATGGTGCACTTGTCTTCAACCAATGCTAACCCTGCTTGTGTGGAGTTAGTATGTCGGGGAGCTGACATTTGCTCCGTGGTTCTCTCCGAGGCTTCCTCCACCCGTAAAACTGTTGTGGTCATGATTAGCCATTGTGCAGGGAGCGTGGTGGCTCAGTGGTAGACTGTTGGCTTTACACACCAACCATGGTGAACATGCCAGCAATGGGATTTCAATAGTTAAAATTTACACCTACAGTAGAACTACATCCAAGTTGACTTTTGGTGACCTCGTCTTGAATACAGACTTGTCTAAATTTATTGCACGTCGCCTCGCGAAAAGTGAAATGAATGTGGCAATTATTTATTACGTTTTTAAATGGTCGAGTGCTAAATTATTTTTAGTCCCTAAAATTCCTTTGTGCATCTTTGCCTTGTTACAATTTATGGGAGAGTGCCAGTAGGCACTCTCCCTTAAATTGTAACAAGGCAAATCCTAACAAATAAAATCATATCACTTCAAAGTTAATATGAAGTACATCCACAGAATATTAAGCCTTTAAATTGTGTAACCGGCACTTCAGAATAAAGCCCAAATATGGGCTTCCAAGACTCTACCAGTTAAAAGAGTTTACCTCATAAGATGCCAAAAATTAACAAACATGCATTGTCTCATGTTAATAAAGCATCCGTGACTTGAAATAGTATGTTATTATGCTATTAAAATGAAAAAGGCTCCGTTTCTTTTTCCATTTCATTTCGGTGATAAAATTGACAGCAGAAGTACTGCACATCGATGCTCATGTAAACAAAAACAGATTCGCACGTATGTATGTCTGCTGTTCAGTAAAATCGAGAGAAAATAAAACCGATTCTTAATAATCTGACGATAATGGTATCAATCAGATATACCCAAAATAGTTTGGTGTACCAAATGTTCACCACTCGTGGTGAAGTGGTGTTAACTGCACGGCAAAGGGGGCGTGGTGGCTCAGTAGGTGGAGGTGCTGCCTGCAACCCGAGAGGTCCTCGGTTCGAATCCCACCTGTGGCAACCACGTAGTGTCCTTGGGCAAGACACTTCACCCCCATGCCCACGTGGGGGCACAGTGGCGCTGTGTACTAAGGCATACTGCACGTCGATAGTGCACTTGTCTTCAACCAATGCTTACCCTGCTTGTGTGGAGTTAATATGTTGGGAAGCTGACAGTTGCTCGCCGTTGCTCGGTGGTTCTCTCCGGGTACTCCGGCTTCCTCCACCCATAAAACTGTCATGGTCATGATTAGCCATTGAGCAGAAATATGTGACCTTAAACACCAATAAATAAATAAATACTGCACGGCAAAGGCTCGTGGTTAACACCACTTCACCACTCAGGGTGAACATTTAGTACACAAAGCTACTATGGGTATATTCTATATACACACAATGCTTTAACCCTTTACCTAACGAATCGCCCGCATCCTCCCGCATCCGCCCGCGTAATATGCAAATTGAGCAGCTGAAAAAGTTAAATATTTCAAAATATTTCAACAAAACCATATCATGTGACCTCTCATTGGAACGAGCTCATTGAGCTCGTTCCAATGAGAGGTCACATGATATGGTTTTGTTGAAATATTTTGAAAAATTGAATCGCCCGCATCCGCCCGCGTAATATGCAAATTGAGCAGCTGAAAAAATTAAATATTTCAAAATATTTTAACAAAACCATATTATGTGACCTCTCATTGGAACAAGCTCATTGAGCTCGTTCCAATGAGGGGGTCACATGATATGGTTTTGTTGAAATATTTTGAAAAATTGAAAAAATTGAATCGCCCGCGTCCGCCCGCGTAATATGCAAATTGAGCAGCTGAAAAAATTAAATATTTCAAAATATTTCAACAAAACCATATCATGTGCCCTCTCATTGGAACGAGCTCATTGAGCTCGTTCCAGTGAGGTTTCACATGATATGGTTTTGTTGAAACTTTTTGAAAAATTGAAAAAATTGATATTTAAAATAATAAATTTTGATATCGTCTGCGTTGGGTAAAGGGTTAAATGCAAAAAGTGTATTAAAAATTTATGTATTGATGGGAAAAGAAATTGGAATTTTGACATATTCTTGTAGAAGTTCTGGCCCATTTTGTTGTTTTGTAAGTTATAAAGGGAGGCTTAATTGATCTGAATCTTTCAATTTTTGACAGAAAGAATGAGTAAGCACTGAAAATGAAAGCAGTATTGATGACTTCTGTTACATGTGTGGGAATAATCATAAAAAATTACCTCAAAACACACACATATGCCAATTATTGTCACTTATGTTCAGACACATTTTTCTTGAGTTTTCTGGTAATGGAGAGAAATAATGGAGAGAAATAATGTAAAAAGCCATTGTCACAGTTGGAAAAGTTGAGTGTGGTGAAAAAATAATATTATCCGAGCAAAATCAATAGGAAATTTATTGTCAATTTATTACCTTATAGAAAATGACTTTTTGAGATTAAGAGTTTACGACTTAACAACTACGAAATAAATTCAGGGAAGACTTATTTTCCTGTGAGAATAATTACATTTGACGGTGTTTGATATTGAAGGTCAGGCTCTCAAACAGCACACATTCTGGAGGTTTTCACACAGCACATATCCTGGGGTTTTTAGCTGCGACTAGCAGCTCTATAAGTGGCAATGTCGGTCTGTCTGTCTGTCAGTTGGTCGGTCGGTCTGTCTGTGACCAACGAGTTTGTCTGTGACCAACAAGTTTAAAAACTCAATAACTTTTGAAATACTTGATGGAATGACTTTATATTTGGCATGTAAGTGTATCTTATTGATGTCTAGCCACTGTTCAATGCATGTGTTGTTCCAAATATTTTTCTTGAAGTTATGGCCCTTGATGAACTTAGAATGCCGGTCGGTCTGTCTGTGACCAACGAGTTTCAAAACTCAATAACTTTTGAAATACTTGATGGAATCACTTTATATTTGGCATGTAAGTGTATCTTATTGATTTCTAGCCACTGTTCAGTGCATGTGTTGTTCCAAATATTTTTCTTGGAGTTATGGCCCTTGATGAACATAGAATTTTGTGAAAGTGCACCACCCGTCACAGCTACGGCGTGGATGTCGCGATTTTTTTAAGAAAGAAAGGAAGCAATAAGGTTGGAATATATTAATCTTGGGAAGAAATTGCTTTAGAAGGGTTTTAGAGAAAACTGTCAACCCTCTAATTTGATATGAATAACAGATGACAATTGCAAAAAAGATTTAATTGAAAAACAAAAAAAAATAAATTTTGGGTCTGAAAAACATAGCTTATGACACACTCATTGGAATGAGAGCTCAGTGGTCATAGCTTATGACCCCTCATTGGAATGAGCTCGGTGAGCTCATTCCAATGAGGGATCATAAGCTATGTTTTTGAGACAAAAATAATGCAGTTTGTATGGCGACTTTAGTGGGTAACAGATCCATCTATCAGAATCCATTTATATTTGTTTGTTAAAATTAAGTTCTTACTAATCATGCCTTCAGTCATTTTAACCCTTTTCACTTAACCCTTTACCTAACGTAACGGCCAAAACCAACCAGCACTATTCTAAAAAATCCCCAATTAATTTTCATTATTTTTTCATTTTTTGTCTCTAAAACAGAGGTTATGACACCTCATTGGAATGAGCTCATTCCAAGGAGGGGTCATAACCTATGTTTTTGAGACAAAAAATGAATATAATAGTTATTCAAGAATTTTTTTTGCAAGTGTCGTCTGCTTTTCATGTTAGGTAAAGGGTTAATGACTCTGTGGACATGTTTAAATTTTCTGTTTCTTTGAAATATTTGTAATAATTCAATTTCCTTGTATTCTGAGATGTTTGGCAATGTTTCGTTATCTCAAACCACTGCCCCAGTTAGTGTTGAAAAAGAAAAAAAATTAAATAATAAGTGACAAATTATTGTTAAATATTCCTAAAATCACTTGTGAAGAATCAATGGACCCTTGATAGATGAGTGCTTCAAGTCCCTTTTATTTGCTGTAGTAAATAAGTTCTTTCTTCTTGGTTAAGTAGGACCTGGTAACCAATGCTTGGGATGGAAGACTGCTAAACAGTGTGGTATCTTTAATTGGTTGGGGGCGCGGTGGCTCAGTAGGTAGAGGTGCAGGCTGCAAGCCGAGAGGTCCTCGGTTCGAATCCCACCTGCGGCAACCGCGTTGTGTCCTTGGGCAAGACACTTCACCCCCATTGCCCATGTGGGGGCACGATGACGCCGTGTACTAAGGCGTACTGCACGTCGATGGTACGCATGTCTTCAACCAATCTAACCCTGCCTGTGCTGCAGTGCGGAGTTCCGATGTTGGGGAGCTGGCAGCTGCTCGTCGTTGCTCGGTGGTTCTCTCCGGGTACTCCGGCTTCCTCCACCCGTAAAACTGTCGCGGTCATGATTAGCCATTGTGCATAAATATGTGACCTTAAACATCAATAAATAAATAAATAAATCTTTAATTGGTTAAAATTGACTTTATTCTTTATATTTTTGGTTATAATATAGCTATAGAGGGTTATTCTACTAAGCTTGTAAGTTTGATAACTAGCTTTTTTTTTACGTGTCTCCAGGTATTTTTGACGCAAATAACTTTTATAATAATCCTTACTTTCACTGTATTGTTTCTAAGTTTACTGATTTTCTTTAGTGTTTGTACACATATATCGATGAAAATAACTTTTTTATGATAATCTGACACCACATTCCAGAAATGTTTGCTTTGTTGAAATAACACCTTACATGCTGCTGGTGGACTTTTCTGCCAATGACAGGATTTCTCATGCCACTGAATATAATAAGTATAATTTGGGCACCTTTATCCCTTTACCCAACGCAGACGATATCAAAATTTATTATTTTAAATATCATTTTTTCAAATTTTTCCAACAATTTCAACAAAACCATATCATGTGACCCCTCGTTGGAACGAGCTCGACGAGCTTGTTCCAACAAGGTGTCACATTATATGGTTTTGTTGAAATATTTGGAAAAATAATATTTTTTCAACTGCTGAATTTGCATATTACTCGGGCGGATGCAGCCGATTCGTTAGGTAAAGTGTTAATTCAATTTTCCCTCACCAATGATTTCTTCTGTTAAATTTAGATGAATTTTTCATCAAATTTATTCATGGCTGCTTCACAGCAGTCATGACTAGATTTGATGAAAAATATCTTGAAAATACTCAGTGGGGTAAGAGTTAACTCTCATTCTGCTGTGTTTTTTCAGTATATTTTATAATATCAAGTCATGGCTGGTGTAAAGCAGCCTTGACCTGATTTGATAAAAAATTCAAAAGACTCTGACAACCAAGAAATCAATGATAAGAACACACAAGAACCAGAATTAACCACTGCTATAGCTAGACCAGTTGGGAAAAACCACCTGCAGCAGGCAAAGAAGATAATGGAAGAGAACAAAACCTTGCATCTAGTTGAGAGGAGAAATAACATCCCCATGTCAGTATTACTAATAGTGTGAGTAAAACTATGCCCCGTCTCATGCTTACACATCTTACATGTACAAAAATGCATCCTAATGTTGATATTTTACGAGCACAAGAAAAGTGTAACTCATTTACAAATTAGGTGTATCATAGGTGTGCAAATGCAATAGTACACCTCAAAAACAATTTGGGTGCATCGTAAGTGTTCAAATGCAATAGCACACTTCAGAAAGGAAACAATTTGGGTGTATCATAGGTGTACAAATGCAATAGCACACCTCAGAAAGGAAACAATTTGGGTGCATCATAGGTGTACAAATGCAATAGCACACTTCAGAAAGGAAACAATTTGGGTGCATCATAGGTGTACAAATGCAATAGCACACTTCAGAAAGGAAACAATTTGGGTGCATCATAGGTGTACAAATGCAATAGCACACTTCAGAAAGGAAACAATTTGGGTGCATCATAGGTGTACAAATGCAATAGTACACCTCAACTAAATCAGGTGTTTCATAGGTTTGCAAATAAAAAAGTACACCTCTGAATTGAAACACTGTTTCATTGGAAAATCAGGCTTGGCAATTTCAGGAGAGCGATTTTTTAGCTCTCCTTACTGCCCTCCTGAAAGAATTAAGGAGAGCGAAAAATTGCCCTCCTAAATATTTTGGTCTGGGATGATTGAGATTACATGTATTATGCTCACATTAAATTTTTGTTGTAAAGCAAAAATGTAATTTAACTTCGAAGTCACATAACATCACGTAATTTCATTTTGAAAGTGGTTTAGTGGTAAAAGGTAATGGCTGCAACCATACCCAAACACAGTTGCAATCATTTGAAGCAAAACGGGTCACAGCAATATTTTTTTTTCTGTCAGTTTCAAGTTCAACAACTGAGATCACAGTTTGAGGGGTAATTATTCAAGGAATATTGACACTATAATATACTACCATTACTACTATCCTGTCACTTGAAGCACTTGCACCAGGATGTGACTGTAGATTCAAGCAGACCTGTTGTCCAAGAAAGTCATACGCCTACCACTACCACCTTCAACCCCCCCTTGGGGGGTTGAAGGTGGTAGTGGTAGGCGTATGACTTTCTTGGACAACAGGTCTGGGTACACACATAGGTCTTGTCAAGTGTGTGTTCGGTTGTTGAGTGAGACATCTAGATGTCTAGGAGATTTTGCTTTACCTTAGTAAAGTTAATAAAATCACTGATGTAGTCTGTTGGTTTCAGTTTCAATGAGTTTGTTCAACTGGATACTTAAAATGCTGTGTAAAGCTAATTGCTCTCCTAAGCTGATTGAGGAGAGCGATTTTTTGCCCTCCTGCATTTTTCAGAATGCCAGGCCTGGAAAATACTCTCCCATAAATTGTACTAAGGCAAAGAAGACATGTGAACAACTTTTGACTACCAAATTTACTTCAGCACTCTACCAGTTGAATACAGAAGTTATGTCCTCAACTGTACCCAGATCTGGTTACAAAAAAAGAAAGTTTAGTTGTTTTTGTTTAACACTAGATAACTATTTATTACTGTGTATGTAGATAAATTTGAGATCTAGATGACAGTCAGCTGACCCATTATTCTGTCAAGTCATTTTGATTACCTTACAGGTTGAACAATACAGTATTATTTACCAAAATTTAACACTCCTCATTTGTATGCATTTCATTTTATATGATAATAACAGGATAGGTTATATTTTACCCAGGTTTTACTAGGATGGGGCCAAGAAGGAGAAGTTGAGAAAATTTGCTTTCTTTTCAAAACAACAAGAGGCTTCTTGCTTGAACTTTTCACCCTGAGGACCTTTTCCGAATGAAAATCATTTGTTGTGTTTGTTATCTGTATCTGGCATAAAGAATTAATATTTTTAATTTCCCCCAAACTAGCAATGAGATTACTTCCAAATTTAGTGGTGGTTTTCTCTCCTGGTACTCCATCTTCCTCCATCCATAAAACTGTCTGACAGGAGGAGGTGACCCTGACTTTCAAAAGTGTTTTTAAACCATACCAACTAAATAAATAAATCGATAAGTGGCATTTGCCAAATGCAAAGCCAAAAAAAATTTGTGAAAAATTGTCCTGACCCTTGACATTCAAATCCCCCCAAGTGCTTCTTCATAATGCCTCAACTTAAATTTCATTCTCTAGTTTTGAAAAATCTCCTGTGGGCTTGAGCAATCTGATCTTTATTAGCTCCGCTGACAAAGTCAGCAGAGCTTTTCTTATACTGATTCGTCCGTTGTCTGTCGTCCGTCATCTGTCTGTCTGTCCGTCCGTCTGTCGTCAACATTTTATTTGTCTGAGCCATAATTTCTAAACCGCTGAATATTTTTCCACCAAACTTCATAACAATATGTATTATCAATAGACGGTGTTGTCATCAATTATTCTGCGGTCTGTAAATCCACAGGGTCAAGGTCACAGGTCACAGGATCAAGAAAATCTTAAGATATTTTTGATATTTGTTTGTCCAAGCCATAATTTCTGAACCGCTGAATATTTTTTGGCTAAAGTTTGTAACAATATTAGTATTAGAAAACATGCCCATGCGATCAGTGGCCCTCAGCGGAGCTCTCTAGGCGTGACAGGCCTCTTGTTATACCTATCCCATCATGTTGTCAGGCTATCCCATCATGTCAGGCAAAGAAATTGTGTTGTCAAGTTTAATGCTTTGCCAGGGATTTTCCCTCGGGAGTACAAAACTAACAAAAATACTCGGTTGCCATAGAGAGGTCTAATGATAGTTTTGCACTCACAATATACCTTGACAAACACAGTGGTCTAAGCTCTCTTGTGGGAACAACAGGAAGTGAAGCAGTGCTTGTTTACTGGTAAACAAGTTCTGCTTTACAGATAAAATAAAATAGGTCAAGAAAAAAATGCCTTGTGTGGAAGTACTCTGAAGTGGGTGGGCATCATTGGTATAAAGAACTGGCTGAATTTGACTTCATGCCTATGTTTGATCATGGTATAGCCATAGATGCTGAAAGTTGTCTTAAATAAATTAATTAATTAATTAATTAATTAATTAATTAATTAATTAATTAATTAATTAATTAATTAATAATTCACCAATGATATCTCAATGCCAGACTCTGTTGAATTTTCATCAAATCATATGTTATGGCTGCTTTACACTGAATGTTTTTTTTTAATTTTTCACAAAATCAAGTGATGGCTGCTTTACAGCAGCCATCACTTGATTTTGTTAAAAAACTAAAAAACACATTCAGCAAGTTAAGAGTTAATTAAAAAACACATTCAGCAGGTTAAGAGTTGATCACAGATCACAAATTGCACATCTGTTACAAATAAACTGAAGAGCTGGAAACATGAGGCATGTTTTTCCTCATTATTGAGTTTTAAAGATTACAAGACAGAAGAGTAAATGCCACATAAAAGTTTACAATGATTATGGTAGATAGTATATTTTATCAGTGATCAGTAGGGGAGGTGCATCCTTCTTCCAGGTAATCTCATGTACTCAGCAAGGATGTTAGTTTATTTTGGTACAGAAAATCGGCAGTACAAGCAATAATCTGTAAGCGCATCTGTAAATAATGGTTATCTATTGTTACTCGGTACCTGGTTTGAAATTATCAATAAGAACTTTGTGGTTCTTTCCAAAATGCCTTGACATTCCTTGTGTGAGATAATTTCCCCAAGTTGAGTTTTCAGTTTACCTAAGCATTATTGCTAGTGTTGCAAGATGACAAGCAGATGAAATTTGTTGAAAAGTTTCTTGAATAACTAAAACCCTCCGATAACCCTTTACCCAACACAATGGCCAAAAACGGCCAGCGCTATTCACAAAAATCGCCAATTAAGTTTCATTATTTTTAGCTCAACTTTGACGAAGTCAAATTTGAGCTATTGTCATGGCCCGTCGTCCTTCTGTCCGTCCGTCCGTCCATCTGTCCGTCTGTCCATACGTCAACAATTGGCTATGTCTCGGGCTAGAGGTCGTATTTATGAACCGATCTTTACGAAACTTCTTGTGTACCTTTGTTATGACCCTGGGACGGGAACGAGTGTTTTTAGGTGTGGTCCGAAATTCAAGATGGCTGCCAGCGGCCATTTTGCACCGATGATGCAAAAATCAGTTTTTTGTACAGAACTTCTGTATGAAAGTTCTGATTTGTATAAAGTTTTGTATAAATGTTTAGTACCATGGGATACATCACATATAATACGGGTTTTTTTCTCGTGCGTAAATTATGCAAATTAGACTGACTTTGATTTATTTAGTGTTACTTTCTGAGCTGTAAGTGCCAAGCTGCTATGGCTCGGGCTAGAGGCCGTATTTATGAACCAATCTTTACGAAACTTCTTGGGTACCTTTGTTATGACCGTGGGATGAGAACGAGTGTTTTTGGGTGCAGTCCGAAATTCAAGATGGCTGCCAGCAGCCATTTTGTACAGACGATGCAGAAATTTTTTTTTTGTACAGAACTTCCATATGAAAGCTCTAATTTGAGTAATTTTTCGTATGAATGTTTAGTACCATGAGATACATTACATATCATATGGGTTTTTTTCACGTGCTTATATTATGCAAATTAGACTAACTTTGATTTATTTAGTGTTACTTTCAGCACTGTAAGTGCAAATCCCTATACGGCTCGGGCTAGAGGCTGTATTTATGAACCGATCTTTACGAAACATCATGGGTACCTTTGTTATCACTGTGAGACGAGAACGATTGTTTTGGGGTCTGGTCGGAAATTCAAGATTGCCGCTGGCAGCCATTTTGTACGAAATTAGGGGCAATCAGATTTTTGCACAGAACTTCCATATGAAAGCTCTGATTTGAATAATTTTTTGTATGAATGTTTAGTACCATGGGATACATTACGTATAATATGGGTTTTTTTCTTGTGCGTAAATTATGCAAATTAGGCTAACTTTGATTTATTTAGTGTTACTTTCAGCACTGTGAGTGCAAATCCCAATACGGCTCGGGCTAGAGGCCGTATTTATGAATTGATCTTCATGAAACTGCTTGGGTACCTTTGTTATCACTGTGGGATCAGAAGGAGTGTTTTGGGGTCCAGTCTGAAATTCAAGATGGTCGCTAGCAGCCATTTTGTTCAAAATTAGGTGCAATGAGATGTTTGCGCACAACTTCCAAATGAAAGATCTGATTTGAATAAATTTTTGTATGAATTTTTAGTACCATGGGATACATTACATATAATACTGGGTTTTTTCTCGTGCATAAATTATGCAAATTAGGTGTCCGGGTGGGACTTAGAAAATTTTGGACCAAAATCCGGAAATTAGTTTTTTGTTTTTTTTTGTGTTTTGGTCAATTTTAAGACCAAAAAAAAAAAAAAAATTTTATACTGAAAATTTGGGGTTCGGGTGGAAATTTTTTTTACGAAAATCCAGAAATTAGTTTTTTGTTTTTTGATGCTTTTTGGTAAATTTTAAGAAGAAGAAGAAAAAATTTTAGTCTGAAAATATTTTGTTTGGGACTGAAAATTTCCACACAAAAATAATAATCTTCAATGATTGGTCTTAATCTGTAGTCCATTACAGTCACCTTGTAATTCTTTTATTATTGTTGACTGAGCCACAGCAAATACTAATTCCTGTCATATCCATTATTCATTTTACATCTTACGAACATTTACTGATGATACTTTAACACCTTGGTAGAGAGAGCTACTAACACACAGTAAGTACACATGTCAATATGGCTCGGGCTGGAGGCTGTATTTATCAAGCGATCTTCACAAAACTTCTTGGGTACCTCTGTTATTACCTTGGGGCGAGAACGAGTGTTTCCGAGTGTGGTCCAAAATTCAAGATGGCTGCCAGTGGCCATTTTGTACCGCAATTAGGTTTAATCAGTTTTTTGTACACAACTTCTATACGGCTCAGGCTAGAGGCTGTATTTATGAACCAATCTTTACGAAACTTCTTGGGTACCTTTGTTATCACCGTGGGATGAGAACGAGTGTTTTGGAGTGTGGTCCGAAATTCAAGATGGCCACCAGCAGCCATTTTGTACCAAAATTAGTGAAATCAGTCTTTTGTACAGAACTTCTGTATGAAAGTTCTGATTTCAATAAATTTTTGTATGAATGTTTAGTAAAATGGAATACATCACATACAGTATGGGTTTTTTTCTCGTGCAAAAATTATGCAAATTAGATGAATTTTGATTTATTTAGTGCTACTAATACACTGTAAGTGCACATGTCAATACGGCTCGGGCTAGAGGCTGTATTTATCAACCGATCTTCACAAAACTTCTTGGGACCTTTGTTATCACCTTGGGACGAGAACGAGTGTTTCTGAGTGCGGTCCAAAATTCAAGATGGCTGCCAGTGGCCATTTTATACCGAAATTAGGTCCAATCAGTTTTTTGTCACAACTTCTATACAGCTCGTATTTATGAACTGATCTTCATGAAACTTCTTGGGTACCTTTGTTTTCACCTTGTGACAGGAATGAGTGTGTTTTGGGGTGCCTTTGTTATCACTGTGCTTTGAGAACAAATATTTGGGGGTTCAGTCAAACCCACTCTGGGACTTAAAGATTTCTTTTCTAGTTTAGCATCTGGCTGTCACCCACCTTTACAATACTTTATACATTTGTTGCAGGCTACGGTCAGTATTTATGTACAGACTGTTACAATACTTTATATGTACCTTTGTTATCAGGTCATTACCTAGATGTTTGTCATTGCTGTGTCACATACTATACATGTACATGTCTTGACAAGTTGAGCTACAGTGTCATTGACACTTTCATTTTCATTTTTGGTCTCAAAAACATAGGGTATGATCCCTCTTTGGAACAAATTTGTCGAGCTCGTTCCAATGAGGGGGTCATAACCTATGTTTTTGAGACAAAAAATGAAAAATATTAGTTATTCAAGAATTTTGTTTGCAAGTGTTGTCTGCTTTTCATGTTAGGTAAAGGGTTAACAGCAGTGCTTGTTTTCTTTGGTAAACAGGCTCTTACTGTTAAAATACAGTACAAGTCAAAATAAGTTGTAGCATAACCACAATAAACTAAGTATACTGCTGCTCCTGCACTGATAAGATCAGAATTTGACATCGTTTTCTGGAAAGCTCTCACTGTCAGCTTCTGTTCTTATCCGTGTAGGAAGAAAAAGATACATAGTTTATAGTGGTTATCCTGCAACTTATTTTGACTTGTACTGTAGGACCAAGTCATCAATGCTTGGGGTCACGATTAGCCATTGTGCAGAAATATGTGACCTTAAATTACCCAATGCAGACGATATCAAAATTTATTATTTTAAATATAATTTTTTCAAATTTTTCAAAAAATTTCAACAAAACCATATCATGTGACCCCTCGTTGGAATGAGCTCGACGAGCTCGTTCCGACGAGGGGTCACATGATATGGTTTTGTTGAAATTTTTTGAAAATCATTTTTTTAAATTTTTCAAAAAATTTCAACAAAACCATATCATGTGACCCCCATTGGAACGAGCTCAACAAGCTCATTCCAAAGAGGGGTCACATCACTCACATGATATGGTTTTGTTAAAATATTTTGAAAAATAATATTTGTTCAGATACTAAATTTGCATATTATGTGGGCGGATGTGGCCGATTCGTTGGGTAAAGGTTAACCCTTTACCCAATGCACAGGCTATCAAAATTTATTATTTTAATGAGCTCTGTGAAACAAGATTGAATTGGTTTAATTAATTTTTTTTTGCATTATGGGAAACATCTGCAGCCTGAATGTCGATATTTTGAGATGAGTGTTCATGGGTTAATTTCAGAGCACTGAACCAGCTGGAGCAACCATTGGGTCCATTGGGTTTGATGTCTGCAAATTCATCAAGTTTTTAATGTACTGAAAGTCCTTCAAGTATACTAAAGAGCCTTGAAATTTCCCATGTGTAGGTCCAAAAATCATTTTCAGTGGGTCTGAAATTAATCGAACTGAAGTCAGTTTTGGGGTGCCAAAGTCATCAAATTGGGCCAACATACAGTACAAGTCAAAATAAGTGTAGCATAACCACAATAACTAAGTATACTGCTGCTTCTGCACCGATAAAATCAGAATCTGATATCATTTTCTGGAAAGCTCTCGGAGCTTTCCAGAAAATGATGTCAGATTCTGGTCTGATCAGTGTATGGAGAAAAAGATACATAGTGTTATCCTACAACTTATTTTGACTTGTAATGTAACTTGAATACAAAGTTGCAGAGATTTGATGTTTCCAGATCCCAATGAGATATTATCTTTTTTTATTGAACATCAAATTCTACGAGAATGAGAACTTTAGGTTAATTCCCATTTGCATTGGACAACAAGAAATTATGTCTTCCAGATGTTGTGTATTACAAATTTTCTTGATTTTTGTTGAGTATTTCCTTGATATGACTCTCATAATTTAGGGACAGAGCCCTCTAATGACCCTAGTCTGAGTGATATAATATTCTAGCTACATCATCAAGGCATGCCTTCTACGTGTGGATTCCTTCATTATGTCGTTGGAATATTATATGAGAGAAAAAATGTGGTAATTTCTGGAGCTGAAACAGTTGCCTCATTTTTGTAACCGACTAACCGAGAGCTATAACCAGATAATATCCAGTTATCCGTGGCCATTATTTCACCGAATATGGGATCAAAACTATAGGAATTGAAAAGCAGTATTCTCAAACTATTCCGTTGTGTGTATACAAACGAACGCTGTCGAGTACTCAACAACGTTCGTTTCTATACACACTATGGAATAGTTTCTGCAATTACTCATTACTCGCGGAAACTGCCGATCATTAGCAAAGTCTTGAACGCCAAAGTCGATTATTTCTCAATATATACAACGTGGCTTCAATGTGTAATCTATCACAAAGGAGAAGCGGTAGATTTACTATGTTTTAAACGTGGAATGACAATCACTATCGATATTTCGGATAACTGGTTGACTGTTTTTCTAATCGGTTAGGTAGCTAACTGGTTTCAAACCGATATTCTGGTTAACCATTTCAGTACTAGTAATTTCATTGGCTAAAACACTCATCAGAAGTGCTGATATATTCCAGTATTGCTGATTGGTTAGTCCTTGGATGGGTGACCATCTGAGCGATCGATTCTTGTCCTTGGGCAAGGTACTTAACCCTGAGTGTCCACATGGGGACATGAAGATGCCGTGTACTAAAGCATACTGCACATCAATAGTGTGCATGTCTTCAAACAATCTAACCCTGCCTGTGCTGCAGTGCGGAATTGAGATGTTGGGGAGCTGGCAGCTGCTCGCCGTTGCTTGGTGGTTCTCTTCGGGTGCTCCGGCTGCCTCCATCACTGACACGACATGACCTTGGCTGTTAAAGTGTTGTTAAACCTTAATAAATAAATAATAAATATCAAAATCGAGTTGATTTTCACCGCTTGGTCATTGTTGTCTATAAATAGCACGGGTACGTTGATATAATGATTCCAAATACCTGCTTGCGATAAAAATAGAAATGGTATTGCTCCTTCCATCAATTCCTTGTTCCAATGTTTACAAACTATTCAAATACAGTAGAATCCTCTTAATTGAATATCCATTTTGCCAGTGAAATTTATTCAATTAACAGGAGTATACAATTAACAGGATTTGGTCAGTTTCCTGTGTACTGGAGGTAAACTGAGCATTTATTCTATTATATCTTGTTTGACAGAGCTCTCATAGAGCTCTGTCAAACAAGATATAATAGAATAAATGCCTGTATTGGATGTAGTGAAGCCAAAAAGGTTGATAAATAAGGGGAATTTGGTGCGTGTCACAGTAATTTTTTCGACATATTACAAAAATTTATATACAATTAACAGGAGTTTACTCTACGATATCCATATGCCATTAACAGATCAAATTTGTACTGAAGGTATGGTAAATGGTTTTGTGTTTGAAAATTATATTCAATTAACAGGGATATACAATTAAGAGATATCCAATTAAGTGGGCTCCACTGTATAACAACTATAACATGAACAAATAAGTTAATGCACATTGCTTCTTATATATATGTTAAAATTAAATTTATTTCGTTGCATATGAATATACTGTTTTTCTTTGAAAAATATGTAATAAAGCAAAGAATTTGCAAACGATTTTTTCTGTCATAATAATAAAACACTAATTGACTTTCCTTGAGGGTGATACATGGATTTATCAACCTTGAAAAGTAATATTCACCTCGGCCTACGACCTCAGTGAATATTGCTTTTCTTGGGTTCATAAATAGAGGATATGAAATGAGTGTTTTTCTCATATAATATTTATGAAAAGAGTATAAGAATTTTCCGTTTTGGCGAGCCCAAACAGAAAATTCGGACGAGTTTCATAAATATTATATGAGAAAAACACTCATTTCATATTCTATTTATCATATGACACACACATGCACAAATTAGCCACTTAGTATGACTTTTTAACCCATAACCTAACTTGAGTTGCAGACAGCACTTGGAAAAAACATCCTTGTATAACTAAAAATGTTCATTTTTTGCTTCCAAAACAAAGGTTAAGACCCCTCATTGGAACGAGGTCATTGAGCTCGTTCCGATGAGGTGTCATAACCTGTGTTTTGGAAACAAAAAGTGAAAATATAAAAAAAAATGAATGGCGTTTTTCTTGTAGGTAAAAGATTAATACAATATAACCCACCCTAAATAGGACAGATAACGTAAATTCTCCCTACTCAAATTATGCAAATGTGACCCAGTTGTATTTTGTTTAGCCAATCAAATTGTCCAGTTTTGAAATTGACCAATGAAATTGACGGAAGGCTTTATTTATCACTGATTAATATGAAAACAAAATATCAAATGTTTTAAAGTGAACAAAACGGACGAGTCATATGATAATTCCTTTTATCTACTTTATATGTAAAAACAGTAACGTTTTATCTTTTATCGTTATCGAAAACTCGCCGTCAATAAAAAATCTTTTATCGTTACTGCAGTAAGAATAAAAGTCACGTGATATCGCAAGAATACAACGTTCACGCCCATCTCATTTGCATGACGTACTATTTCATTCAACACTTTGAATAACTAATTATCGCTGCCGCGGATCGAAACAAATAAAACGGGGCGTATTTATCGAAGAAATGTATTGAATAAAAAAGAAGGCCATTAATTAAACTTACTGAATTGTAAAAATAAAATTTGACGGAAAAGAGTAAAAATTAGTAACTTACACTTTTTCAAATGAGATTATTTCACCCTTCGAGACTTTAATTATCCTGACATTCAAACGTCAGTGGGAATTCAGTTTCTTCAACATTTTTCAAAATGTGACGTCAAACGTCGGAAAGTACAAATAACCAGATATTTTTCACATTAGTGATTATCTGGTTGAAGGCTAGATTATTTTTAGTGGTCTGCATTTGTTAATCAAAACTTGTTTTATTACGGGAGTGGGGGAGGTGGGGGTGTAGATAAAAGGGTTATATACACATGGTGTTTGTAAAAAATCGTTTATCGCGACTCGTGCGTTTTCGGGGGCTACATAGCTACTCGTCGCTGCGCGACTCGTAGCTATATATGCCCCCGAAAACGCTCTCGTCGCGATAAAAGATTTTTTACAAACACCATGTGTTTATAACCCATATTTATTACATACCTATCGATGATACGCCATGTTTTTCACCCATGGAATCCTGACCACCAGATCACACTGAGCAGTTTTCCTATTGCATATCGATTGGTCTCAGAACAATGATTGCACTGGAGTTCTTCATTTGAGTATGCCCAGGTTACTAACCGTTTCTATGTATGCTTCATTTGTGTAAATAAACAACACTATCAAATAACTTGAATTCGTTGACGAGGTCAGATCGCTGAACCACACTCGCCCCCTCTGGCGGCATGTGCCATCCAGTGATCTGACCTTGTCAACTCGACGGAATACGACAAACCAGATCACTTTACTGTCATATGTATCAACCTCAAGGAAACCTCAATCTCTATGTATCAACCTCAAGGAAAGTCAATAATTGTATATTACAGTGGAGCCCACTTAATTGGATATCTCTTAAATGGAATAACCCTGTTAATTGAATATAATTTCCCAACACAAAACCATTTACCATACCTCCAGTACAGATTTAACCTGTTAAATGATTATAGGTTATAGATTAAACTCCTGTTAATTGAATAAAAAATTTTGTAACCTGTCGAAAAATTGTCCTGACTCTCCTCAGTTTTCCTTTCTTTATAGACGTATTGGGCCTCAGTACATCCAATACAGGCATATAATGTATTATATCTTGTTTGACAGAGCTGATGGAGCTCTGTCAAACAAGATATAATAGAATAAGTGCTAAGTTTATCTCTAGTTTACAGGAAAGTAACACAGTCCCAGTTAATTGAATACTCCTGTTAATTGAATAATTTTCATTGGCAAAATGGCTATTCAATTAACAGGGTTCACTGTATTACTCAGGATTTTAGTTGAAAAACTAAAGATTTCTTGGAAATTCATTTGTGGATAAATAAAATACACATATAGCAGTTGTGATGCAACTTAATTAATAAACATGTATCGCACTGGTCCTCCTAATTAGTCATGCTGGGCTCCCAACAGCCCAAATCAGGTACTACGGACCTCCAATATGTATGATAGGCCCAAACCAGGTACTACAGACCTCCAATATGTATGATAGGCCCAAAGCAGGTACTACAGACATCCAATATGTATGATAGGCCCAAACCAGGTACTACAGACCTCCAATATGTATGATAGGCCCAAACCAGGTACTACAGACCCCCAATATGTATGATAGGCCCAAACCAGGTACTACAGACCTCCAATATGTATGATAGGCCCAAACCAGGTACTACAGACCTCCAATATGTATGATAGGCCCAAACCAGGTACTACAGACCTCCAATATGTATGATAGGCCCAAACCAGGTACTACAGACCTCCAATATGTATGATAGGCACAAACCAGGTACTACAGACCTCCAATATGTATGATAGGCCCAAACCAGGTTCTACAGACCTCAAATATGTATGATAGGCCCAAACCAGGTACTACAGACCTCAAATATGTATGATAGGCCCAAACCAGGTACCAAAGACATCCAATATGTATGATAAGCTGTGTGTGTTACATTAGTCTTGTCCGCTAAGTGTGTCAATAGGAGAATCAATATCTTAAGATTTCAAATCATATGAAAATATCATGACCGGAAAATTATTTGGGAGTGTCATTCCCCCTCCCCCTCCAACCCAATTAGCAGCAACACCCTTGATTTTAGGTACATCATTATAGGCCTGGCAGTCTAGAAAATCAAGGAGAACAAAACTATTGCCCTCCTCAGATTGCTTGGGAGTGCAATTTGCACCTGGTATTTTCAATATGTATACTTGTATGCTGTTTTGGTTAGTACATGGAGGGTGGACTGTCACCCAGTCACCCATGGAGTGGAGGTATCACCCAAGGTACTACTCTCAAATTTCGTACAGAAAACACAAGAAGTACAAGCCAAGTTTCAACCAATGGACCTCCGGGTTTAACCCGGAGGTCCATTGACTGAAACTTTGCTTATGCTTATGCTAATTACACTTTGCATCAAATGAGTATTTATTGCTTGAGAGAAATCATCACTCCACAGGTGATTTATTGACAATACACTCTCTATGTACTGTATATTCACTTCAAGGTATTACTTTTGTGACTGAGACATTGTACTACATTCAGCTACATAGTGGAAAAACTGGCATACACATACTCTCATTATTCAAAATTTTGTATTCAATTCTTATGTGACTGTCTTCTGCACTCAAAATGTATTGAAATGTGACAGAATGGGCCATGAATTATTGTGAATCAATGCAACATTGACAAATGATAATAGATTTTAAAGACAGTCCCAAACAGGTCTGACATTCCAGAAAATCAAGGGGTGCAAAATATTGCCCTCCTCAATTTTTTCTAGACGTGCTGTTGGCATGCAGCACTCCTTCACTTCTAAAGAATGGCAGACCTGTCATTAGAACACAGAGAATTTGGACTATTGTAAAGACCAGCTGCCACTTCTCTTTGTACAACCTTGATATCTCTGTGTGGTCTTGATATACTCCAGACTGCCAGAAGACACATGATAACTAGCAGACTGGAAAAATCTGCCATGCTGAAACAAATGGATGCTTGACTTTAGTGAATGTTTCTTCTATTGTTGCCAATGCAGATATTGATAAAGACATCCTTCATACCCCCAACCATTTTTATTTAGAAAATAGAAAAGATTTCTTGTGTAACTATTATAGCTCTACCTGTCTTCATGACCAGCTGTATAGGTTTTTCAGTTGATATATAGAAGTGAAAGTTGTATGTAAACCAGGTGGCTGTTGTATAATTTTGTTTACATAGATTTTCTATCTTCAGTATTATCATTTGTATATCCCATGTAAACATCAGCCATACACATGGTTACCTTTTGAACCATCCACCGCCACAATTTTACACCAGTAAAATCTACCGATTCATTTAACGCTTTACCTAACATGAAAAGCAGACGACACTTGCCAAAAAAATTATTGAATAACTAATGTTTTTCATTTTTTGTCTCAAAAACATAGGTTATGACCCCTCTTTGGAACGAGCTCGATGAGCTCGTTCCAAAGAGGGGTCATAACCTATGTTTTTGAGACAAAAAATGAAAAAATAATGAAAATTAATTCGCGATTTTTGTGAATAGCGCTGGCCGGTTTTTGCCGTTATGTTGGGTAAAGGGTTAAGAATTAAATTATGGCTATTCGAAATTCACAAGGTGATGAAACAAATTGATCATGTGCAAATTTGCAGTTCATGGTACATTTGCACGTGATCAATTTGTTTCATCACCTCGTGAATTTCGAACAGTCATCATTCAATTCTTACGTTTATTCCCTTCATAAAACATGGGGAGCGCGGTGGCTCAGTGGGTAGAGGTGCAGCCTGCAAGCTGAGAGGTCCTCGGTTCGAATCCCACCTGCGGCAACTGCGTTGTGTCCTTGGGCAAGACACTTCATCTCCATTGCCCGCATGGGGGCACGATGATGCCGTGTACTAAGGCGTACTGCACGTCGATGGTACGCATGTCTTCAACCAATCTAACCCCCTGCCTGTGCTGCAGTGCGGAGTTACGATGTTGGGGAGCTGGCAGCTGTTCGTCGTTGCTCGGTGGTTCTCTCCGGGTACTCCGGCTTCCTCCACCTGTAAAACTGTCACGTTCACGATTAGCCATTGTGCATAAATATGTGAACTTAAACATCAATAAATAAATAAATATATTCATAAAACATAATTATTTTATATCAGGCAGGGTAGGGTATAGAGGTTAGCTCATCTGCAAGGCACTGCCTTGACTAACCATAATTTGGTTAACCCTTTACCCAATGAATCGGCCACATCCGCCCACGTGATATGCAAATTCAGCAGCTGAAAAAAATATTATTTTTCAAAAAGATTTCAACAAAACCATATCATGTGACCCCTCTTTGGAACGTGCTCTTCGAGCTCGTTCCATTCAAATGAGGGGTCACATGATATGGTTTTGCTGAAATGTTTCGAAAAATGTTAAGAAATGATATTTAAATTAATAAATTTTGATATTGTCTGCGTTGGGTAAAGGGTTAAGCTCTATTCCTAAAAAAGAAACAAAACAATCTAGCCTCTGATACTACTAAATAGTTCCCATAATACAACTCAAAACTCAAGTTTGCGAAACCTTCTATTTATAGAATATAAACAGAAATTACAGAATGTAAATTTCGACTCTGGAAAATCGAATGTAGTGCGTAATATCAATGCGTGATGTTCAAATGTCACATGATCAACTGATATTCATGGGATAAATCACATGATCAACTGGTATTCATGGGATAAATCACATGATCAACTGGTGGTATTCATGGGATAAATCACATGATCAACTGGTATTCATGGGATAAATCACATGATCAACTGGTGGTATTCATGGGATATATCACATGATCAACTGGGATAAATCACCTGATCAGCTGGTGGTATTCATGGGATAAATCACAAGATCAACTGGTATTCATGGGATAAATCACATGATCAACTGGTATTCATGGGAAAATAACATCATCTGGGAATCCACTGACAATACAGTGTTCATTGAAGAAAATTTCAGTTGTGGTGTAAACATTCACAACTGAACTTGAAAATGAACTCTTGGAGGCTTTTTTCAGACCATACAAAACTGGCATCTTTTGTAATCTGGGCACAATACCCTTACTTAATCTGTCGGTAAAATACTGCAGAATCAAGACCAAATCAAGAAAAATGAAACAAAAATATTGTCTGAAATTCAGTGTTCTCACATTTCATTTTCGATAGGTGAGATTGTACTGTGGAAAACAAGTTCTGTATGACTGGTAAAATCAAACCTGTTAACCATTAACTGGGTAGAAGTCCTCTTAGAGTGGGCAACATGGGTATATAATAAATGATTGGCTGGACTTGACTTTATATCCATGTTGTGGTCAAGATTAGCCATTGTGACCTTAACCCTTTACCTAACGAATCGCCCGCATCTGCCCGCTTAATTTGCAAATTCAGCAGTTGAAAGAAAGAAATTTTTCAAAAAATTTTAAAACCATATCATGTGACCCCTCATTGGAATGAGCTCATTGGGCTCGTTCCAATGAAGGGTCACATGATATGGTTTTGTTGATTTTTTTTTTAAATTTTAAAAAATAGTAATTAAAATAATAAATTTTGATATCATCTTCGTTGGGTAAAGGGTTAAAGGCCTAGAAATTTGCTGTAGGCCCAAGACTTGCCTAAAATAAAATAAACTACCAAGGTGCTCAGAATATAACTTGTGAGTTAACCCAAAGACTGCATGTAGGGGCACCTGTTCTGTTGCAAAAAATGTGATCAAAGTCAGAATTAGGCCCTTAAGGGTTAACCACCAATAAATAGTGTTGTGGGGAGAAAAGTCGATAGAGACTTTTGACCCAGCCACTATCCAATCGTAATTCAACTTACGCTTTTGTGATCTCAGCAAATATTTCTAATACAAGTACAGTGGAGCTGACTTAATTGAATTTCCCTTTTCATTGAATATAACTTCCAAACACAAAACCATTTATCATACCGTCAATACAAATTTGACCTGTTTTACATACAGGTGAAAGAGTAAACTCCTGTTAATTGAATAAAAAATTCTGTAATATGTTGAGAAATTATACAGTACAAGTCAAAATAAGTTGTAGCTTAACTGCAGTAAACTAAGTATACTGCTGCTCCGGCACTGATAAGATCAGAATCTGACATCATTTTCTGAAAAGCTCTCAGTGAGAGCTTTCCAGAAAATGATAGCATCAATCTGGTCTTATCAGTGTAGGAAAAGAAAGATACATAGTTTATAGTGGTTTTCCAACAACATATTTTGACTTTACTGTACCCTTCTAATCACCAAATTCCCCTTATCAATAGACCTTTTCAATACAGGCATTTAATCTATTATATCTTGTTTGATACAGCTCTATGAGCTGTGTCAAACAAGATATAATGGAATAAATGCTTGTTTTATCTCTAGAATACAGCAAAGTGGCTAACTCTCTGTTAATTGAATTACTCTGGGAGTGCAGTAGGTAGAGAAGCAAGCTGCAAGCCGAAGCGGTTCTGCACGTCGATGGTGCACTTGTCTTCAACCAGCTTTAGTAAGGCCTTGAAAAAACAAGAAATATGTTGAAAAATGACCTTAAATTGCCTTGAATTTAGCCAGTTTTTGCCTGCAGGAACCCTGCGTTAGAAAGAATGTATTTTTAGACATTTCATGTTTTAAAATGTAAACATTCTCTGATGAAGCTTCTTTTTTTTTTACCTCATTGGGAGTATAATAGTATAGTTAATGTTTACAGATGGATTGGATCAGGATGAAATGTACGTTTTATCAGCTACTTTGATGAATTTCCGGCAAATGGTTATTAAACAATTGTTTTACCATTGGAAATGTCTGTTTTACCATTTTTACTAATGCATCACCAGCCAAAATCAAATCACAGTACTAAAACCATTTTTGTGTCATCGAACACAAACAAGATAGTTATCCCCTATGAATTGTAATTTTATCCCTCTGAATTGTAATGGACAAGTATTGTTAGTAAACTGATTGTGCTCTGTTAATAGACTGTGGCCTACATATAATAAATGACATCTAGGATGAATGGCAAAAATGGACAGGGGTTAATTGAGGAATATTTATAGAAGGGTGTATACTGTGGGATTATGATTGATGCGAGTTTGTCAGGTTATTTTATCAGGACTTACTGGTACTAAAATAGTTCAATAGATACCACACTGATAATTATGTACATTGCTGTCTAACACTGATTAACCCTTTACCCAACGAAGACGATATCAAAATTTATTATTTTAAATATCAATTTTTTTAATTTTTCAAAAAATTTCAACAAAACCATATCATGTGACCCCTCATTGGAACGAGGTCAATGAGCTCGTTCCAATGAGGGGTCACATGATATGGTTTTGTTGAAATATTTTGAAAAATTTAATTTTTTCAACTGCTCAATTTGCATATTACGCCAGCGGATGTGGGCGATTCGTTAGGTAAAGGGTTAACTGTATACCTGATGCATAGATTCCTGGGAGTACGGTTGCTCAGTGGTTTCTGCATTCGATTTTAACCCTTTACCTAACACGAAAAGCGGGCGACACTGCAAATAAAATTCTTGAAGCACTAATTTTTTTTATTTTTTTGCATCAAAAACATGCCTTATGACCCCTCATTGGAATGAGCTGAGCTCATTCCAATGAGGGGTCATAAGCTATGTTTTTGTGACAAAAAATGAAAAAGTAATAAAAATTGAATGGTGAATTTTGTGAATAGCGCTGCCCGGTTTTGGCTGTTACGTTGGGTAAAGGGTTAAACCAAAAGTTACACGCTTCAATCCCTCCCGGGGGTAACTATGTTCTGTCCTTGGGCAAGACACTTAATCCCAATTGCCAGTTCCACTTTACTAGTAAAATAGGACCCAGTCACCAATGCTTGGGGTGAAAGTCCTCTAAAATGGGCAACATGTTGATCAACGATTGACTAAACTTGACTTCATCTCCATGTTGTGTCACGATTAGCCATGGTGCATAAATGTGTGACGTTAACCACCAACAAATAAACAAACAAACAATCCCAATTGCCCACATGAGGGGGGGGGGGGGGGGGCACAGTGGCCCTGTGTACTAAAGCATAATGCATGTCAATGGTGCACTTGTCTTCAACCAATGCTAATCCTGCTGATGTGGAGTTAGTACGTTGGGGAGTCTGGTAGTTGCTTGGTGGTTCTTTAAAGGTACTCTGGCTTCCTCCAAAACGAAGTACCATTACAGTTTGGTTTCTTGGAGTACCCACAATGTTTTTGGTTTCTTGGAGTACCATAATTTTGGTACCCCACACGGGTCAAGTTGAGTACCACATTTGGTATCACAGAGTACCTGGTGTTTTTAGAGTGTATGAAGAGATAGTAAATAACACTTCAGGTTCCTTAACCCTTTACCCAACAAATCGCCTGCATCCGCCCACGTAATATGCAAATTCAGCAGTTGAAAAAATATTATTTTTCCAAAAATTTCAACAAAACCATATCATGTGACCCCTCGTTCCAACGAGGGGTCACATGATATGGTTTTGTTGAAATTTTTCGAAAGATTTCAAAAAATGATATTTAAAATAATAAATTTTGATATCATATGCGTTGGGTAAAGGGTTAACTTGGAAAAATACGCAATAGTTTGTACGACACCACAAAAGCCCCGTCTGTATTGGGTTCAGTCTAACGTCCCTCTGGATTCTAGGGGATTAGTTGCCAAGCCTTTTCAGTAAGAAAAACCATAACTCAGGGTAACAAATGAACAAGGTTCATCTCAACTATGTTGTGCTCGCGGGGCGCGGTGGCTCAGTAGGTACAGGCGCAAGCTGCAAGCCTAGAGGTCCTCGGTTCGAATCCCACCTGCGGCAACCGTGTTGTGTCCTTAGGCAAGACACGTCACCCCCATTGCCCCCATGGGGGCATGGTGGCGTTGTGTACTAAGGTGTACTGTGCGACGATGGTGCACTTGTTATACCCCCCGCAAACCAAGTTTGGGGGGGGGGGGGGGGGGAATATAGGAATCACCCTGTCTGTCCATCCATCTGTCCATCCTTATAAGCGCAACTCCTCCTAAACCGTTTGAAGAATTTTCACGAAACTTTACTCAATGGAAGAACTCCATATGAAGATGTGCATGAAGCAATATAATTCCATTCTGACATTTCTAAGGGGAGATAATCTAACTTATACATTTCAATTGCTACATCATATGGTTGTGTCCTCGTAAGCGCAACAACTGAGGCACGGGGGTTATCACTTTGTGAGCTTGCTTACAGTACCTCCTGTAGTCTTCAACCAATGCTAACTCTGTTTTTCTATAGTTAGTATGTTGGGGAGCCTGACATTTGCTTGCCGTTGCTCGGTGATTATCTCTGGGTATTCTGGTTTCCTCCACCCGTAAAACAGTCCGACAGGAAGTGATCCTGGTTGTTGAAAGTGTCATTAAACCCCAATAACTAGATAAATAAATAAATTGAATAATTTTCACTGGCAAAGTAGCTATTTGCTTAACCCTTTACCTAACATGAAAAGCAGACGACACTTGCCAAAAAAATTCTTGAATAACTAATTTTTTTCATTTTTTGTCTCAAAAACATAGGTTATGACCCCTCGTTCCAACGAGGGGTCATAACCTATGTTTTTGAGACAAAAAATGAAAAAAGAATGAAAATTAATTGGCAATTTTTGAGAATAGCGCTGGCCGGTTTTGGTAGTTACGTTGGGTAAAGGGTTAACACATTATCACTATATATACCTGTGTGAGCCCCCAACTCACTTTGTGTCTATTTATCCCAACCAATGATTTCATTTGATTCAGTGAACTTCTTCTTTCAATAAAATGCGAAACTTATTTCTTTGTAACATGTTGGGTTTGTTCTGAATATATCCAGTTAGTAGCAGGGTCATAGTACAGACGACTAATTTTATCATCTTTCAATTTTTTGTTATTGTGAGGTAGTTCTTTTCACCTCTTCATGTTTCATACAAAGAAATAGTGTCGATGTCTGTTGGACAGCTCAAACGAGAATAAACATATCGGAAATGGCAAAGAGACATGGGATGTTTTTACACATAACAAGTGAATGTATGAACAGTCTGGGTGTGTTGGTTGGATCATGTTGTTGAGCATTTGAAAATTGTATCATTTCTTTTAAATGTTTTTGACCCTTCTTCTGACAAAGTGGTTTAAGATTGCTTAAAAAAGGAAACATTATTTATTTTTTGATTTTTATTCTGTTTCCTTCCTTTTTGGGGTGAGGGTGGGGTAGGGGGGAGTTCAAGGATGTGTTGTGGCTTATTTTTAACTGTGTTAGAGTTCTGATTGCATTGTTTCTTCAAGCCAAACGTTTAACACTTAACCTGCTGTGTACTTGTAAGATATTTTTCATCAAATCTAGTCATGGCTGCAACTAAGCAGCCATAACTGGATTTGATGAAAAATTCATCTAAATTTAAGGAATCATTTATGCAAAAACCATTCAATTTATATGGGAAAAATTTGATTAAATATGCCCAAATTGTTCTTATTTAGGAGGCAAGAGAAATCCTGTCCTAGGTAGGAATATCGGCCAACAACATGTGAAGGGTTAACCTTGCTGTTATAGTGAGAGCTCAGCATAGTAGCACAAAGTGTGCCTTCGGCTAATACAATTTTGATTGACTCTTTTATCTAAATAACATAATGGCCATATCTCCCCCATGGGAACCCTTTACCCAAATAACATAACTGCCATATCTACCCCATGTGAACCCTTTACCTAAATAACATAATGGCCATATTTCCCGTGTGAGAACCCTGGGAACTTAAGAAGTACTTGTTTACTGTGGTAAACAGACTCTATTTTACTGCAAAATTAGGACAGTCCCCATTACTTGGGATGGAAATTAATCCTCTAAAATGGGAAACGGGTAAAAATGATTAGCGAAACTTACCTTTACCTAAATGTTGCGGTCACAATTTGCCATTGTTGTGAAATATGTGACCTTAAATGCTATTAAATTAATAATGAATAAATAAATAAATAAATAAATAAACAACAGTTATTGTAATTTTATTATTTAATATTGAAATGATTGTCTGTTTGGCTGTCGGACCATTACAAATATGCATTTCTGCTTAACTCCTCCTACATTTCTTGTCAGATTTTTATTTGGGCTATATATATCAGTATGAAATGTTGATGTGCATGAGGAAAGGAGTTTTTGCCGTTATTATTGCTTTACATGTGATGAGATAAGATAAATTTTATTGGGGGCACGGTAGTGCTCTGTACTAAGGTGTACTGCACGTTGATGGTGCACTTGTCTTAACCAGTGCTAACCTTGCTTGTGTGGAGTTAGTACATTGGGGAGTCTAATGGTTTGCTTGCCACTGGTTGGTGGTTCTCTCCAGGTACTCTGGCTTTCTCGACCCATAAAACTGTCTGACATGAGGTGATACTAGTTGTCGAATGTGTTGTTAAATCCCAATTAAAAAAAAAAACAAAAACAACATTTTATTATTGCATTACAACAACAAATTCTCCCCGCGGGAACCCCGGGAAGTGAATCAGTGCCTAAATAACAACAAATCGGCATAGCACAAGATCCAAGTAACTTGGATGCACATTTCTACAATATAATATTCGTGAACGTTTGATGATTACAAATACAGCTTAATTAATGCAAGTCATGTAACACATTGGTATAACCAAAATCCAAAACATTTTATATCTTATGCATCTGTTTACCATTCTTAAATTGCACATTGGAAACTGATTTTCTGACCTGGACTAACTGCCAGTAGTATGTAAGAAATTAAATGTCCAGAAATGTTTGTGTCCTGGTGATTATAGTAAATTACCATGGCAGCCAAGACATGATTTAGAAATCACGGCTAGGTCACTAGCTTCACAGGTCCTGAGGTTTAGAAAGCCTGGGCATTTGTGTAGACTTTTATGGTAAGATGTGATTTTTATTTAATGCTCAGGCATCAATTCACGCTGAAAAATTAAGTCATATTCCCCTGTCGGTCGGCAAAACGAAATATCAAAATGATATTTAGAAATCAATATTTCATCGTAGGTTCGGATGACGAATCACATGTACTTTAAACGAGTCAGCACATCAGTAATGAATTCCAGAGTCCCAAATACAAACGAATTCGAATAATTGATAGTGACAGTGACTAAATCAATTCATTAAATCAGCGGTTTCAAAGTTTGACT
The DNA here is from genome assembly GCA_031216915.1 of Pictodentalium vernedei. Taxonomy (NCBI): domain Eukaryota; kingdom Metazoa; phylum Mollusca; class Scaphopoda; order Dentaliida; family Dentaliidae; genus Pictodentalium; species Pictodentalium vernedei. Next base: position 31,616,424 of record CM062291.1, on the reverse strand, counting down.
TTCTCATTCACCTTCCAGCGAAAAGCCGAAATCACTTTCAAATTTCTTCAGTTCAACTTCACACGTCTTCAGTGCATTGAGTTCAAAAAAAATAAAATGACGTGTCTTGTTATTGAAAATAAGAAAGTGGTGTTTTTTGTTATTGTTCTATTTCTTCAAAACACATTGCGATTATTTCAATTCGCCAGCCTTGGTAAATCGTAAAGTTAGGGGAGAAATAAGACGGGACTACTTTTTGTGCGGATATTCACACATTCCAATGGTTGGAGTTTGGTTGTTGTAATTTTTGTATGGACGCCGGTTCGGCACATAAATTTTGCGCCTTAATGGCAAATAAAGGCCACAAATTGGAGAGTTTGTAGTCGTAGAGCATTAAATAAAAAGAAAATTCACGAAAATTTGTCGCTCGTGAAGATCCTCATATTTCTTTGTAGCCACTCACGAGATATTTTCGGTATTCATCAAATTTTCGTGAATATCCTCTATATATTTCCAGGAGATTTGATGGGTGAATATAGATTTTATTGTCTCTTTGTTTGTACAAGATTTTCAATGTGGACAATTTATTGCTCTCCTTATTTTCAATCAGGCAGGCCATACAGAGTGAGAGATGACCTGCCACAAAAAACAGTGCACAGTGTAAAGAATATTTTTTTAATTAATGAGCTATTAGGCCTAAAAAAGTTGAAAATCTGTTTCTCATTTTGGCTGCTGCATGTTCTTTTTTTATAACTAATGGAAACTTAAAAAAATAATAATTAAATGGTTTATGTCTGATAATTTACCCAAGTTAACCCTTTACCCAACGAATCGCCCACGTAATATGCAAATTCAGCAGCTGAAAAAATATAATTTTTCAAAAAATTTCAACAAAATCATATCATGTGACCCCTCTTTGGAACGAGTTCGTTCCAAAGAGGGGTCGTCACATGATATGGTTTTGTAGAAATTTTTTGAAAAAATTTAAAAAATGATATTTAAAATAATAAATTTTGAAATCGTCTGCGTTGGTTAAAGGGTTAATAAAATTGATAAATTTATCCCTTGAGTGCAACAAGGCTTTGCAATGCTTTAGCATTGCAAAGCCTTGTTGCACTCAAGGGATGAAATACACCTTCACCCATGCTATTCTGTAGATTATGAGGCCTAATACATAAAACAAACCAAGACCATGAACTTTTTTGATGGCAAATAAATAATTACAAAAATTTAACATAAAATAAAAAACTGCCCGCCCACATGCAATTTTACAAAAAAAGGCCTGAGAAACAGAAGATCTACTTTGTGGGGCCTTAGTTGATAATTCTTTTCAGATAATTCTGTTTTTTAGATTTTTTCACTAAAATTTTATTCTCGTTTTTATCATTACAGATGCGGTTTGTATATAATGTGACAACATGGTCAGATAAGAAACCTGCATTGTACCATGGTCATGTCGCTTATTTAGATTTTGCCAAGTAAGTGACTTTTTGTGTAGCTGTTCTTGTATCTACAAAAATTTCCAAATTATCTGTTTGTATTTAACCCTTTACCTAATGATTCGTTTGCATCCACTCACATAATTAACAAAATAAACCATTAGAAAACAATTATTTTTCAAAACCTTTCAACAAAACTGTAAAACCATATCATGTGACCCTTCATTGGGACCAGGTGTTACTTGATATGGTTTTGTTGAAATTTTTTGAAAATTAGAAATAATATTTAAAATAATAAATTTTTATAGCGTGTGCATGGTAAAGAGTTAACATGAAATGAATGTCATTAAGTCTACAGTGTTTTATTTGATCTGGCCAATTTGATCGCATCAACGCCAGGAAATATGACATCCCAGACTGTATATGTGTATGTATGTGTGCTCCCTTCTCTGTCCCTTTCGCGGTAAGGGTTTATTTATTTACCCCATTACCACTTTTGAAAGCGCCCTTTGCAAGGAGAGCAGCAACTCGGGTGAATGCTACAAGTGGTTCTTATTCGAGAACACATGCTACATATTGATCCTACCAGTATGAATGTCTATAAACCAAATCATGTGCTCACCTTCAGTATGCTGTGTTAAATAAAATATAATATATAATGGAGGTTAGCCTAAGTTCAAAGGTTATTGTGTTGCAAAAGTTGAGCTTTGCTGATCCAAACTAGTTTAAAACTTTTGCGTTCTTCTTCAGTGGCATGAAAGCCAGAGGTCACCATTGCCCGCTTCTTTTTATACCCCCATGAGATGGTGTCAAAAGGTCAAATTGGCATATGCTGTGGGGGGGGGGGGGGGGGGAGGGGGGGGAGGTTGTTGTTGAACTCATGAACCTTGACATCTGTGTTGGAGGTCATGGGAGGTGTGGTCCTGACTTGGGCGTTAACCTGGACTTGTGACTGCGACTGATTTGGTCAGGGGTCAGGCGTATTGTGTGTGTGTGTGTGGGGGAGGTGGATGTAGAAAGGAAGGACACATGAATCAGGCATGATAGGAACTACATTGGATCTTTATCTTGCAAACTGGGGGCGCGGTGGCTCAGTAGGTAGAGGTGCAGACTTCAACCCGAGAGGTCATAAGTTCGAATCCCACCTGCGGCAACTGCATAGTGTCCTTGGGCAAGACACTAGTTACGATGTTGTGGAGCTGGCAGCTGCTCGTCGTTGCTCAGTGATTCTCTCTGGGTACTCCGGCTTCCTCCACCCATAAAACTGTCACGGTCATGATTAGCCATTTTGCATAAGTATGTGACCCTAAACACCAATAAATAAATAACCCTTTACCTAACAAATCGTTTGCATCCATCTCATAATTTACCAATTATGTAGATGAAAAAAAAAATTCAACACATTTCAACTAAACCACATGATGTGGCCCACTCATTGGAATGAGCTAATCAAGCTCATTCCAGTGAGGGATCACATGATATGGTTTTGTTGAAATTTTTTGAAAAATTTGAAGAAAAAAATTAAATTAATACATTTTGATATCATGAAAAAATGAAAAGTTTTAATTATTATAGAAATATTATTGCAAGTGTCATCTTAATTCTTCAGACTTTTAAAATTCATTTATTTTGGGCACACCATTTTGCCCTAATTTGGGCACATTAAAATCAGAAATAACAGCAATGTCCGGTTATGTTTTATTGCCATGCCTTTCTTTGTGTTTCTATGATCATGTTATGATGGAAGTTATTCCCAAATGTAGAAGAGGTACAGAGAATTTAAAGCTTTTTCTTGATGTCTTCACACCTTCTCTAATTTGGGCACACATGTAAATGGTTTGAAATTGATGTAATCAAAAGGCCTGTATTCTTGTTGTCCAAAGGATTAACCCTTTACCCAATGCAGATGATATCAAAATTTATTATTTTAAATATCATTTTTTAAACTTTTTCAAAAAATTTCAACAAAACCATATCATGTGACCCCCCTCATTGGAACGAGCTTGGGGAGCTCGTTCCAAAGAGGGGTCACATGATATGGTTTTATTGAAATTTTTGGAAAAATAGTATTTTTTCAGCTGCTGAATTTGCATATTACGCAGGCGGATGTGACTGATTCGTTGGGTAAAGGGTTAATGTGTGGTTGAAAATTCATAGGTTTGTAAATTTTCTGGGAAAGACTTATGATCAGACAATGGTTATGATCTTCATTAACCCTTTACCTAACAAATCGCCCGCATCCACCCGCGTAATATGCAAATTCAGCAGCGGAAAATTTTTTATTTTTCGTAAAATTTCAACGAAACCATGTCATGTTACCCCTCTTTGGAACGAGCTCGTCGAGCTCGTTCCAAAGAGGGGTCACATGATATGGTTTTGTTGAAATTTTTTGAAAAATTTCAAAAAATGATATTTAAAATAATGAACTTTGATATCGTCTGTGTTAGGTAAAGGGTTAAGACACAGTAGTACTTAAAGCTTCTGAAATATGAGTAAAACAGCTGAGTGTTACAGATTAAGTTACTCACAAGAGACTAAGCCTTACTGGTAAATTCAATTACGTTATTAGAATTGACAGTCCACAGGGAATGTTGAAGATAGATCATTCTTTTTAGAGACACACAGACCTAATTCTGTGTAGATAACATCTTTGGTCACTCAGTTTTTGTTGATCATCTTTGATTGTACGGTGAACATCTGATTAGTTTTTGATGATCCAATGTAAGTACAGACTCATTGGGTACAACATCTGATTGGCTGTTGTTAATGATTCACTGAAACTATGACTAATTGGATGGAACATCTGATTGGTTGTTTAATGATTCACTGTGATTGCAGACTGATTGGATGAAACATCTGATCGGCTGTTGGCTGTTGTTAATGATTCACTGAAACTATAACTAATTGGATGGAACATCTGATTGGTTGTTTAATGATTCACTGTGATTGCAGACTGATTGGATGAAACATCTGATCGGCTGTTGGCTGTTGTTAGCTCCGCTGACAAAGTCAGCAGAGCTTTTCTTATACTGATTCGTCTGTCGTCTGTTGTCTGTCGTCCATCTGTCCGTCCGTCCATCCGTCCGTCGTCAACATTTTATTTGTCCGAGCCATAATTTCTAAACCGCTGAATATTTTTCCACCAAACTTCATAACAATATGTATTATCAATAGACGGTGTGTCATCAATTATTCTGCGGTCTGTAAATCCACAGGGTCAAGGTCACAGGTCACAGGATCAAGAAAATCTTAAGATCTTTTTGATATTTGTTTGTCCAAGCCATAATTTCTGAACCGCTGAATATTTTTACACCAAACTTCATAACAATATGTATTATCAATAGACGGTGTGTCATCAATTATTCTACGGTCTGTAAACCCACAGGGTGAAGGTCACAGGCCACATGAGCAAGAAAAAAATATTTTGTTTGTCCGAGCCATAATTTCTAAACTACTGAATATTTTTGGACCAAACTTTATAACGTCATGTAATGTCAGTAGGTGGTGTGTAATCGATCCAAGCCATAATTTTCATGACAACTGAAAATTTTTCGGCTAAAGTTTGTAACAATATTAGTATTAGAAAACATGCCCATGCGATCAGTGGCCCTCAGCGGAGCTCTCTAGGCATGACAGGCCTCTTGTTAATGATTCACTGAAACTATGACTAATTGGATGGAACATCTGATTGGTTGTTTAATGATTCACTGTGATTGCAGACTGATTGGATGAAACATCTGATCGGCTGTTCACGATTTAATAGTCTCATTGGATGAAACATCTGATTTGCTGTTCACAATTTACTATACTCGTTGGATGAAACATCCGATTGGCTGTTCACGATTTACTATAGTCATTGAATGGAACATCTGATTGGCTATTAATGATTAACTATAAGGGCCTAAAAATGTTAAACATCTGTTTCTCAGACCCCTCCCATATGGTCCTTTTGGGTGCTGCATGCTCTCTTTTTATAACAATGCAAACTTAAACAAATAATAATTGAATGGTTTAGGCCTAAAAAAATAAAAATCTGTTTCTCAGGCCCTCCCGCATGGTCCTTTCGGGTGCCGCATGCTCACTTTTTATAACCAATTTAAACTTGAAAAAATAAAAATTAAATGGTTTATGTCTGATATTTTACCCAAGTTAAACAAATTTATAAATTTGTCCCTTAAGTGCAAGAAGGCTTTGCAATCCTTTAGCATTGCAAAGCCTTCTTGCACTCAAGGGACGAAGTACATCACCACCCATGCTATTCTGTATATTATGAGGCCTAAAACTTGAACCAAGAACATGAACTTTTGATTGCAAAGAAGAAATTACTGAAATACAAAATAAAATAAAAAAACGCTCGCACGCATGCAATTTCACAAATAATGGCCTGAGAAACAGAAGATCTACTTTGCGTGGCCTTATGTCTGATATTTTACCCAAGTTAATAGAATTGATAAATTTGACCCTTGAGTGCAAGAAGTCTTTGCAATGCTTTGGCATTGCAAAGCCTTCTTGCACATAAGGTCGAAATACACAACCACACATGCTATTCTGTAGATTATGAGGCCTAAAACATAAAACAAACCAAGAACATGTACTTTTAATGACAAAGAAATAATTAAAAAAATAAAATTAAAAAATGCCCGTCCAAATGAAATTTTACAAAAACGTGGCCTGAGAAACAGAAGATCTACTTTGTGGGACCTTAAAATAACAAATTTTTATATCATGTGCATTGGGTAAAGGGATATCTTGTAATATCCCCACCAATAACATCGCATATTGTTTTCTTTGCGGAATGTGAATTATGGGTATTGAGAGCTTTTCTAAATGACAATTTACATTTTTGTTCGAAAAATCAATTTCAGATTACAGCAGTCTTGGTTTTGAATGATGCACATTTATCAAACTAGAGAGGGCCAGTTGTAAATTTTACTCCAGGATTATGAAAAAAATACTGTGCACAAAGAAAATTACTTTGAAAAACTACTAAAATCTTTCACACTTTCATTGATTCAGCTTTCAAATGAAAATGTCAGGAAATAGGGTTGATTCACTCCAGTAGAAACTTGTTACAGATCACAGTTTTTTGCAGAATGGACATTTTGCCATTGAAAGATAACATGAAAAGATTTTGTGCTCCTCAATTGGATGGAAAGTTGAAATAAATGAACCAGTTATAGTTGAAATGAGTGTTTCTGACAATAAATTGGCCTTTTCTATTGGTTTGGAAGAAACCCATTTGAAGTAACGGCTCACATTGCCTGTAAAATTCTATGCTTAAAAATAACATTGGTTTAACCCTTAACCCAACAAATAGCCCGCATCCACCCATGTAATATGCAGATTCAGCAGCTGAAAAAATATTATTTTTCGAAAAATTTCAACAAAACCATATCATGTGACCCCTCTTTGGAATGAGCTCGTTGAGCTCGTTCCAATGAGGAGTCACATGATATGGTTTTGTTGAAATTTTTTGAAAAAAATTAAAAAACGATATTTAAATTAATAAATTTTGATATCGTCTGCATTGGGTAAAGGTTTAACAACCCAACGAGTTTTTAGCTTGCATGACTTTCAGTCAGGGGAGCTTTCTTGATCACTCCGCGTCCGTCGTCCATGAACATGGTGTTTGCATCTTCTCCTCCCAAACTGCTGAACCAATTTAATTGATATTTGAGATAATAGTTTGTTATGACATCGCATTTTGATTTTGTTCAATCAAGTTGCCTCGCCCCTCGGTAAGGCCATGCCCAAAAAGTGTGCTTAAATCTTAAAAAATCTTCTTCTCATGAACCAGCAGTAGCAGAGACTTGATATTTGGTGTGCAGCTTCCTTTTGAGGTGTAGACTCAGATTTGTTCAAGAGAAGTTCAAGGAGCTATATTTGCCTTCGTTACGGGAGGGGCAAGAATTTTTGCCTCGCCCAAAATTTCTATTTTCCAACCTGAGAGGCAAGATTTGAACCAAATTTGACATGAGGGCTTATTGGGTCGTATGTACTTAGTTATGCCAAAAAAGATTTTCCCATTGCCCCATGGGAACCACAGGAGCTAAAAATAGAAAAAATTAAAACGCCCATATCTCCAAAACTACACGCCACTGAGAATTCTTATTTGGTGTGAAGCTTCCTTAGGACCAACAGAATGGAATGATTAAAAAAAATTGCTATCGGTTTTATCATGGGGTACTTTTTGGGGACTTTGAAAAAGTGCTGAGTCAGCATTTTTTAACACTGTGGGTAATGGGAAAAACATTTAAGACTACTTTTCTCCCAAACCACTGCTCCAAAAGCTTTCAAATTTCACATATAACATCTTTGGAAGATTGTTTCACAGGTTAATTGAAACCAAATTCCTGGGTCCATATTTGGGCTCTCTATGGGAGCCAAAATGTTTAAATTAGTGCAGTATTAGCAATATTCTTTAAAAATCTTCTTCGTCAGATCTACCAATCAGAATCTTTTGATATTTGGTATTGAGCATGCTCAGGGGGGTGAGATTGTTCAAGCCAAGTCCCTGGGGTCATATTTGGGCTCACTGTGGGAGCCCGAATTAGAACTTAGTTCAAAATGAGGAATTTTCTTTAAAAATCTTCTTCAGATCCAGCAATCGGAATGTTTTGATATTTGGTATGCAGCATCCTTAAGGGGGTGAGATTCAAGTTTGTTCAAGCCAAGTCCCTGGGTTGATATTTGGGCTCCCTGTGGGAGACCGAATTATAACTTAGTGCAATATGAGGGATTTCTCTTTAAAAATCTTCTTCAGATTCAGCAGTCAGAATGTTTTGATATTCGGCATGCAGCATCCTTATGAGGGTGAGATTCAAGTTTGTTCAAGCCAAGTCTCTGGGTTCATATTTGGACTCACTGTAGTGATCGTCATCCCACGGTTGAAAAGCAGTAAAATCTGCCGCTTCTCCTTTGGGATACATTACACCACGAAGCCGTGTTGTTTTGGGTTTTTTTTTACAAATAAATGACTTTTGCGTTCAAGACTTCGTTAATGATCGGTAATTTCCGTGAGCACTGAGCAATCACAGAAACTATTCCATAATATGTATACAAATGAACGTTGTCGAGTACTCAACAACGTTCGTTTGTATACACACTAAGGAATAGTTTCTGCGAAGTCTGCTTTCCAATCCCTATAGTTTTGATCCCATATTCGGTGAAATAATGGCAATGGATAACCGGATATTATCCGGTTATAGCTCTAGGTTAGTCGGTTGTGGAAATGAGCCAACCGTTTCAGCCTACTATACACGCAGCCTCTATATCCTCTGGCTTTGCAGTTGTTTCTAGGCATGTCTTGGCAGCTAAGACTTGCCTAGAAACAACTGCAAAGGTACTGCTAAGTTTACACCGAGACTGAATGTTGGGACACCTGCTTGGTTGCAGTAAAAAGTAATCAAAGTTGGAATTATGCCCTATCGGGTTAACCCTTTACCCAACGTAACGGCCAAAACCGGCCAGCACTATTCTCAAAAATCGCCAATTAATTTTCAAAATATTTTCATTTTTTGTCTCAAAAACATAGGTTATGACCCCTCGTTGGAACGAGCTCGTCGAGCTCGTTCCAACGAGGGGGTCATAACCTATGTTTTTGAGACAAAAAATGAAAAAAATTAGTTATTCAAGAATTTTTTTTGCAAGTGTCGTCTGCTTTTCATGTTAGGTAAAGGGTTAATAGATATTGTGAAGAAAAAAGTTTCTTCAATGGATCTAAACACCAACTGACTTTACAATTCTGTGATGTCCCCAAATTAGTCTAAGCTAAAGGCCTGCAATTCCTGTTAATTATACCCCCATTCTTGAGAAGATATAGGGGGGTGGGGAATATACTGGATTACATGCATCTGTCCATCCATCCATCCATCCATCTGTCCATTCATTCATCCATCAATCATCCATCCATCTGCCCATCGATCCATCTGTACATCCCTCCATCCATCTGGATCCTCCATATCTCAGCAGTGTGGGGATGGATTTCAGCAGAATTTTGTTTGTGGTATTTTTGGAATGACCCACTTCCACCACATGTTGAACAGAATTGCGCGCACATTTTTCACCTGAGTTATGGCCCTTACTTTGTCTCATTTTCAGTGATTGTTTTTAATTCAATTATGCTTCGTCGGTCCAGCACCAGGCCTGAAAATAAGCAGACTGACATTTGCAAAATGAGGTCCCCAGAGGGTGAATTTGATGATGCTATCCCATACAGTGGGCCAGTTTATCCTCTGGGAACCTCTTTCTGTTTATTTCCGAGGCCCTGTTCAGATTGAGGTTCTCAGAGGGTACACTTAGTGATGCTACCCTACTGTGCAGGGTAACATCACTAAATTCACCCTCTGGGGACCTCATTTTGCAGATGACAGTCTGCTTATTTTCTGGCTTGTCCAGCACTGTAGTGGGGGGGGGGGGGTAAGAATTGCCTTCAGCAATAGCTCTTATTGTATACTCCTGTTAATTGAATATTTTTCTCTGGTAAGCTGGCTATTCAATTAACAGGGTTTCACTATATATTATGATTTAGCCAAATTCTTCAACCCAACTGCTGCAGCACTACCAATAAATTACAAGGAAAAGTTTCACTCTTAAGTTATTGAAGTATTACAAACATCAACAATGCAAGATACTGCCGCTATTATTATAAAATTAATCTCCCTGCGGAAACCCTGGGAAATGAAGCAGTGCCTGTTCACTGTGGTAAACAGGCTCTGTTTTACTGGTAAAATAGGACCCAGTCACCATTGCTTGGAAGGTGCAAACCCTCTCTAAAATGGGCAACATGGCTTATTAATGCTCACCCCTGGTCTTGAGTTGATACTCATGTTGTGGTCAAGCCTGAATATGAGCAGACTGTCATCTACAAAATGAGGTCCCCAGAGGGTGAATTTGGTGATGCTACCCTGCACAGCAGGGTAGCATCCCAAAATTTACCCTTTGTGAACCTCAGTCTGAATCAAGGTCTCAAGCTAAAACAGAAATCTGTACCCAGAGGATAAATTGGCCCACTGTATGGGATAGCATCAGCAAATTCACCCTCTGGGAACCTCATTTTGCAAATGACAGGATGCTTATATTCAGGCTTGGTTGTAGTCATGATTAGCCATTGTGCAAAGATTTGTGACCTTAAACACCAATAAATAAGTAATAATAATAAAATTAATCTGCCACTGAGCCTATTGAATATATTGTTGGTCAATTTGTTGGACAAAGGGTTGAGCTCTTAAAGCTAATGGTTAAGAATCAAGCCGTATTTCATCCCTGTTTATTTTATCAGTGAAGTAGAAGAAAGTCAGGCTGACTGTGTGAGCTGTGAGGTCTGTTGTTGTTTGATTTCTGTATTACAGAAGGGTCATTGATAACCACTTGAATTACTGGTCAGGTGGTAGTGTTCTTTTATCAATAAAGTTAATCATTATGACTTGAGGATATCATAAAATAGAAAGAGCAATGAAAGTCATATTAGTACTGCTTTACTGCTCTTCACTGTGATTTCACTCAGCATATCCCTCTCTAGTATAATTTAATGACTATTGAGAATGGAGGGATGGTGCCAGTCTTCTATTTTTTATCTATTTTTTCTGGAACTAATTGGAAGGCTGTGAAAGTGCTTCAATTTGAAAACTCAACTTTCAAATTATTCAAAGTTGTTAATTCTTTGTGCACAACTGAACAAAGTTTCAAAATTTCAAGAAGTAATTTTTTCCCATAATGCAACTTTGAATATAACCAGTTCAATGTTATTTGTCAGAGATCACTTCTTTAACCCTTTACCTAACACAGTGGCCAAAAATGGCTGAAAATTAACCAGAATAAGCCCATCATAGCCAAAAATATCTCGGAAGTTTCTCAACAAAACCATACAAATATGGATATCATTAGATCCAGCTCGTTGAGCTGGTTCTAATGATATCCATATTTGTATGATTTTGTTGACGAATTGTGAAATTTGTTTTCATAAAATGTGAAATTTGAATTTATTTGTTAAAAAATAATGTCTTCGTAGGTAAAGGATTAAAAATCTTCGGATCCAGTCACAGTCTTTTGATATTTGGTATGCTGCATCCTTATGTGTGTTATGGGGTTTATATTTGGGTCCCCTATGGGAGCCCGAAGTTCAACTTGGTGCAATATGAGGAATAATCTTTAAAACTCTTCTCCAGAACCACCAACCAGAATCTTTTGATATTTGGTATACTACATCCTTAAGGCAGTTAGATTCCAGTTTTTTTCAAATCAAGTACCTGGGTTTTTTTGTATTTGGGCTTCATGTGGGAGCCCCAGCTTTAATTTAGTGGAATATAAGGAAAATTCTTTAAAAACCTTCAGATCTACCTGTCAAACTATTGTGATATTTGGTGGACAACATCCTTGGGGGTCAGTTTCAGGTTTATTCAAATCAAGTCCCTAGGTTGATATTTGAGAGCCCAAATTAACTTGGTGTAATGTGATGAATAATCTTTAAAAATCTTCTTTTCCGGAACCTCCACTCAGAATATTTTGACATGTAATATACAGAGTTAATATATGGGTGCCTGAATTTTGACTTCACACACAACATGAAGAATATTTTTTAACAATCTTCTTCAATTCAACCATCAATCAGAATCTTTTGATATGTGGTATACAACAATCAGAGTGTGTGGGGGGGGGGGGGGATTGTTGTTTATTCAAATGAAATCCCTGGGTTCATACTTGGGCTGTCAAAAGGAACATGAATTTTAACATAGTATGAAGCATATTCTTTTAAAATCTTCTTCTCCAGAACCACTGATCAGAATGTTTTGACATTTGGTATACTGCATCCCTGGGAGGGAGGGGGGTGGTGGGCGGCTGATTTCAGTTAGTTTCAAGTTCTCAGTGGCAGCCCAAATTTTGACTTAGTGAAAGATGACAAAAATTCTTCAAGATCCTTTTTCAGCCCACTAGGCCGAATTTTTTTATATTTGGTATATAGCATTATTATGACTCCTAAACTCAAGTTTGTTCAAGGCATTCATTCTGCTTGACTGATTTTTGGGGGGTACAAGAGGGGTTTGAAATTTAACTTACAACCCAATGGGGAATTTACTTTTCGTTTATTTCAGTTCTAGCCAAAAATGACAGGGTGAGATGATTGGGGTCAAATTTAGTCAGATGGATTTGTAGATAGATAAAATTGTTTTTTTTCAAAAGGGGCCCATCAGATTCCTTGGGGTGGGCAGGGTGATTAGGTGGATTTTTTTTCATGCTTCAAAATGAGTGCTGTAGGATTTTAAGTGATTTTATAATACCCCCCCCCCCCCCCCTCCTCGATCGGTCATTGGATCCCCCCCCCCCCCCCCCAAGCAAATTGAAAGGGGAATATAGGTATTTTTTTTTAAGAAGTGGGTTTTCTTTGCCTTACAACAATTTTTTACACATTTTGAGAGGTTTATGAAAAAACAAATATTTCTCACCCTAATAACCCGCATGGGGTGGGATTCAAAGGGTAAGTTTTGTAATTTTTGGCTTTAAAATTAGTTTTGAAGGATTTCAAGTGATTTAATTATTGAATAGGGGGCGCTGTTTCATTGCGGTAACCGGTTCTCATCAGATCACCGAAGCTAAGCAACGTCTAGCCTGGTTATAATCCTTGGATGGGTGATCATCTGAATGATCGGTTTGGACTCCTGCATTGTGTCCTTGGGGAAGGCAAGGCACTTAACCCTGATTGCCCACATGGGGGCACGATGAATCCTGTACTGTGGCGTACTGCATGTCGATGGTGCACATGTCTTCAACCAATCTAACCCTGCCTGTGCTACAGTGCAGAGTTATGATGCTGAGGAGCTGGCAGCTGCTCGTCGTTGCTCGGTGGTTCTCCCCAGGTACTACACCCATAAAACTGTCACTGACACAGTATGACCTTGGTTGTTAAAGTGTCATTAAACCTTAATTAAATAAATAAATAAATAAATAAATAATGATTTAATTCTCCCTCTCCCATCCCAAAAAGTCTGCTTTTGAATTACTGGAAACCTAGGCATTTAACATGGAAAACAGAGTTATAAAAAATTGCTTCATTCCTTTTTTAGTATTAATTAGCCATAGATGCTGAATGTGACTATAAATCCTTCTTTAAACAAGCTTTATCAGGTGAGCGATTCAGGCCTCTTTTAACCCATTACCCAACATAACAGCCAAAACCAGCCAGCGCTATTCTAACAAATCGCCTATTAATTTTCATTTTTTGTCTCAAAAACATAGATTATGACCCCTCATTGGAACGAGCTCGTCGAGCTCGTTCCAATGAGGGGTCATAACCTATGTTTTTGTGATAAAAAATTTGTTATTCAGGAATTTTTTTGGCAAGTATCGGCTGCTTTTCATGTTAGGTGAAGGGTTAAAAAACTTTCGGTCAACTGCTCAGTTTCTGATTTACATAGGTTGATGTGGCCAATTCGTTAGGTAAACAGTTAATGCATGCCTCAATCAGAATTTTCTGCAAGTACTTCACAGCCAATCAGTCATTGTGTTTTAAATGTGCCCATTATATTTCACAATTCAGCTATCTGTTTTCATACCTCAATATTCGATTAAATCTTCAATTTAGAAATCGCTACTGATGTAGAAAACACAGGGTATGAATATCTTGGTGCAGAATCTTTTAAATATCCATAAATATTCCGATTAAACTGATCTAAATTAGAAGTAAATTCATCATGTCATATATTGGCAGTCAGCCTTGCAGATATCTAATGTCAGTGTTTTGTTTTTTATTGTCCCCACTTGTGCAGTAAATCAAAAACTATTGCCGAAAATTCAATAATCAAAATAATTTATAGGACTGTCTTTATCCCTGGCATGACGACATTCCATCTAAACTTGTTTTTTTTTCCAGAATATTTCTTGAGAAGAAAGAGTCTAAATGGCAACAATACAAGCTGCAGATAAAAATTATCATAAATTTAAAACACAGTTGAAAAGTCATTTATTTTGTTAGTCATAATTTTGTTGGCAATCACAGATGGTGAATGATATAAGGCAGTTGTTGTTAACTCCTAGAAGACTCAAGTCGAGTCAGTTTACTTGTATAGTTGGACCCGGTATCCAATAATGCATATGATGAAGTCGAGTCAATTTACTTGTATAGTAAAACCTGGTAACCAATGCCTATAATGAAGTCGAGTCAATTTACTTGTATAGTATGACCCGGTAACCAGTGCCTATGATGAAAGTTCTCTAAATTGGTAGCATAAGTATGAACAATTTACTGGTATAGTAGGACCTGGCAACATGATGAAAGTTCTCTACAGTGGGTAGCTTAAGTATGAATAATTTTCTGGTATAGTAGACCTGGTAATCAATGCCTATGATGAAGTCAAGTCAATTTACTTGTATATTATGATGACCCGGTAACCAATGCCTATGATGAAAGTTCTCTAAAGAGTGTATCATAAGTACGAACAATTTACTGGTATAGTAGGACCTGGTAACCAATGCCTATGATGAAAGTTCTCTAAATTGGTAACATAAGTATGAACAATTTACTTGTATAGTAGGACCTGGCAACATGATGAAAGTTTTCTAAAGTGTGTATCATAAGTATGAATTATTTACTTGAAAAGTAGGACCTGGTAAGATAATGAAAGTTCTCTAAACCGGGTATCATAAGTATGAATTATTTACTTGTATAGTAGGACCTGGTAACCAATGCCTATGATGAAAGTTCTCTAAATTGGTAGCATAAGTATGAACAATTTACTTGTATAGTAGGACCTGGCAACATGATGAAAGTTCTCTAAAGTGTGTATCATAAGTATGAATTATTTACTTGAAAAGTAGGACCTGGTAAGATAATGAAAGTTCTCTAAACCAGGTATCATAAGTATGAATTATTTACCTGTATAGTAGGAACTGGTAACAGGATGAAAGTTCTCTAAACCGGGTATCATAAGTATGAAGTATTTACTTGTATACTAGGACCTGGTAACAGGATGAAAGTTCTCTTAAGCGAGTATCATAAGTATGAACAATTTACTTGTATAGTAGGACCTGGCAACATGATGAAAGTTTTCTAAAGCGGGTATCATAAGTATGAATTATTTACTTATGACCCCTCAATCCAATAAGCTTTTAAATAAATAAATGAATCTAATTACAATAATTAACCCTTTGCTAACACAAAGGAAGATGAACAACACTTGCAAACAAAGTTTTTGAACAACTATTTTTTTCATTTTGTGCATCAAAAACATAACTTATGCCCACTCATTGGAATGAGCTCATTCCAATGAGGGGGTCATAAACTGAGTTTCTGAGGCACAAAATGTTTCGGATAATGAAAATTGAATGGTGATCTTTGCAAATAGTGCTGCCTGATTTTGGTTAAAAAATAATTAAATATTAAAAAATATCTAAATAAAATTGATTTAGTCTACATAGTAGACTTGAGGAACTAATATAATAAGTAATGATATAATTTGTCGTACTACAAAGAAAATTGTCATATTGTGGTTAATTACCTTGCCAAGGTACTAACAGCTGTGTTTGGAATTTTGCCAGGGTTCACAAAAAATGCATGCAATGTTCAGCTGAGTCAAGTGAGAAAAATCCCACTTGAAAATTGAATGTAGAAGACAACTCTTAACCTGCTGAGTATCTTGAAAATATTTTTCATCAAATCTAGTCATGGCTGCTGTTTAGCAGCCATGACTAGATTTGATGAAAAATTCATCCATGCTTAAATAAAGAAATTGTTGGTCAATAAGTCCATTCAATTTACAGGGGAGAAATCTGGTTAAATGTGCCCAAATATACGGATTTCAGTAGCAAGATATTTGTATAAGCTACACAGCTTGTTGCTGAATCCGTTTCCATCACCCAAACTCATCTCTATCAATTGCATCTATGTTTTCATTACTTGCTGTTGGAAATAAATACTGTTTAAACTAATGGGGCCTGGTGACCAATGTCTATGATGAAATTCTCTAAAGCAGTTAGCATACATATAAACTTTACTGGTATAATAGGACTCGGCAACCAATCGGCAATGTCAGTGATAAAAGTTCTCTAAAGCAGATAGCATTCATATAAACTTTACTGTTTATATACTCTCCCAAAAAAGAAAGTCTGCATGCTAAAAAATAACACTAAAAAAGATATATATCATTTTCATTCATGGAAATTTTATTCAATCACAGATGAATCAATTTGTGATCAACACGAGAAATTTCATTACGATACGACGAATACTCTTGGTGCCATGGAGAGTCACAGACACTAAGGGTCAAACACAAAAGTCACACACTCACTCAATATCTGGTATGACCTCCGTCTGCATCGACTACTGCTGTGCATCTACGCCTCATGGAAGCGAACAAGTTAGCATGGAAGTGTTGTGGGATGTTGTTCCATATTCTGATAAGCTGTCTTTGGAGTTCCACAAACGTTGACGGTGCATGGGGAAGCCGGCATAGCTGACGTTTCATTTCGTCCCATACGTGCTCAATGGGTGAGATATCGGGCGAATTTGCGGGCCAGGGAAAAACATCCACTTGTTGTTGCTGCAGATACTGTTGAACAACACGAGCTGCGTGGGGTCGGGCGTTGTCCTGCTGTAGAATGACGCCGGGGCCGTGACGTTGCAGTAATGGGACAACAGGAGTAAGCACTTCATCACGATATCTGGCTGCATTGCGATTGCCATCAATAATGACCAGCTCAGTTCTGTTACGGGCAGTGATGCCACCCCACACCATGAGAGACCCTCCCCCATAATGGTTTCGCTCCACGACACATGGATCTGCGCAGCGTTCGTTTCGACATCTGTACACTCTCTGGCAGCCATCTGATGATGAAAGATGGAAACGACATTCATCTGTGAATAAAACACGTCGCCACCAGTGTAAGGGATCCCTGAGATGTTGTCAACACAACTGCAGTCGAGCACGACGATGACGTAACGTCAAAATAGGACGAATTGCAGGTCTTCGAGGACGTAAGCCGTATTCTCTCCGCCGGTTGATAACTGTTCGAGGATATATCCGTCTCAGGTTAGGGATTTCCTGGCTGTCGTCGTTGCTGTTTGTTGCCGGTTCCGGAGATGGACGACACGGATATACCGATCTTGTGCAGGGGTGGTAACTCGGGGTCTCCCGGAGTGGGGTCGGTCTCGAACGTCATCATGTTGTGCATGTCGATGGACTAGCCTGTCTACAGTGTTACGGTGGCAGTTCAAATGCTGGGCAACCTCTCTGGGTGTTCTGCAGCTCTAATCATACCCAGGGCAAGGCGACGTTGATTCATTGTCAATCTTGGCATCCTAATGTGGAGTCATTTTAACAGCAGCGCAAGTTTGAATGTGAACGATAGGAAGGCCTTACTTTTGTGTTTAAATACCCAAGGATTCACACTGCTGTATGAATTTTCAGACTCTCCACGTGCAAAACATGCCATTTCACAAACGTGCAGCACGTCATTTAACGTTAAGGCAATTTTAACGGGGAAACAGGTTAACACTCTTTACACCTACAAAATTATTTTTTTGGAGTTTGATCAATTTCTGCAATGCACACTTTCTTATCAACCTACCTCAATTGTTTACAACAGGCTTGCACTACAGTGGAAGAACCTAACTCGGATAAAATACTCTCTATTTTAATCTTTCCCAAGATTTGGGAAAGAAAAGTGGTGTAAAAAACACCACGAAAAAATAAGCCAAAACTGGGCCGAGCGCCATCGGCGCACACCCAGTATGGGACGCTCTTCCATAGTACAAATCCATGACTTCCGTCACTGCGCGCAATGCATTAATTCGTCATTCTTTTTCTATCCGAGGCACGAGCAGGATGTGTTTCCGCCATATGCATTATGAAACAGTGATAATTCAACTCGTGGATAATGGTTTTCCTGTGACTGAAATTATGGATCTGAAGATCGTATAATAACAGGACTGTGTTTTATATATTCTCGTTTATATTTTCAACCACATTCTCATTGTTTATTAATTACTATTCCGTTTTTCGCGAATGTTTTGCGACATCGTGTCATCGCGATTCGACAATGAATTTTTTCGGTTGATAAAAAAATTTATTGGAGTCGGTGTCGACCTTCTGGGTTCTGCCACCTTCTCTCATAGTTGAGGGTGTTCTTCTACTTTCTGTTTCTGTTGAGTTCACCTTTTTCTTCTACTGCTCTCACCTCTGTTCTTTCCAGTTCGGTTCCTTTAGGGCAATTCCTTTTGCCCTCGCCATTGGTGCATTCTCGTGTCCGTTTCGTCCGCACACGCGGGTGGTGTGGAATGCAGTCGTTTCGGGAGCCTCCTGACTCGACCACGTCTGATGTGAGTTTACTCCCCCTCCGTGGGGGATGTGCAGCTCCTCCCGCACCCACAGGGGGGGGGCACTGTCGTTTCGGGGCCCCCCCGACTCGACCACGTCTGGTGTGAGTTTAACCCCCTCCGTGGGGGATGTGCAGCTCCTCCCGCTCCCGCGGGGGGTGGTGAACGCTTTCATTTCGGGTCGCCCGATTCGACCACGTCTGATGAGAATTGCTCCTCCTCCGTGGGGAATGTGCAGCTCCTCCCGCACCAGCGGGGGGGGGGGGGGGACCGCTTTCGATTCGGGGCTTCCCGATTCGACCATGTCTGGTGAGTGTTATTCCCCTTCCGTGGGGAATGTGCAGTTTTTTTACCGTGGTGGATACTGCGGGAGCTGTTGGTTTTCTGGTGTAGAGATGCCTGGTTCCGGGACTATGCGCCCTCTCCAGTCGACATCTGAGGCTGTCACTAAGGTTGTGACTCCTCCTTTGGAGGCCGAGCTTGGTGGCTCTCTCCCCTTTTCCGCCAGTTCCAACAGCTCCCGTCGTATCTGCTGCTACTGCTGTTCCGTCTACAACGTCATTGGGCACCGTTTTTAGCCGGCCTCGGCTTCTCCCTGCCAGGGTCTGCAGGGATGTCTGTAGTATGGTTGTGGGGTTTCGGCCTCAGCCTTCCAAGACTTCCACAAAGTCAGTTGGGGCTGCCGACTGAACCCCATACTGTGTCCTCTGAGCACAGTAGTTTTATACCTGCAGTGGTCTGCTGCGGTGTCTGGTTGTGTAGACATGGGGGTATCGGCCTCAGCCTTCCCTGACTTCAACTCGGCGAAGTTGGAAGTGGCTGCCGGCCGGACCCTCTCCTGTGGTCTCTGCGCCGTCGAGCACCACAGCTGTCTTTGGACTCGGTTGTTCTTAGTGGGACACTATGAACTCCGTGGCGTTTCCGTCCCTCATTCTGGCCACACGACCAGTTTTGGGGGTCCAACGTCTTTTGTGCAGCCTGGACCTTCTGCCCTGCAGAGGTCAGCGGTGACTCTCATGAGTTCCTGCTATGTTGATCCTCGGGGTGTGTCACACCCCTATACACGTCTGGCTTCAGACGTTTTCGGCTGCCGTCTGTCGTCCCATGTCGGGTCTTTTGGAGGATCGTGACCCTTCGCTGGTTCAGAGGGTCAGTGGTGAAGCCACTTTGCCGGTTCGTTCCCCTGTCGAACCGGCCAGTACGGGCAGTGAGCTTAGGGAGGCCCTCTCCTTACTCAGGTTCTGTCAACGAGCCTTCCTGTTGCTTCCAGCGAGGCAGCGAGTGGTTTCCAGGCGCCTCCTATGGCGCCGCCTCCCAGGATTGGAAACAGGCAGCTTTCTGATCCCCTGGTGTTCCAACACCATGGGAGGCGTCGGCTGGTTTGCCCACGCTGGGCTATGTGTCTTCCGACTCAGGGGAAGAGTCAGACATGCTTGATGTCGAGAGCCAGCAGTCTTCGGACTTGGGGGCAGCTCTTGATTTCGTGTTTGGGTTCTTTCCGGATCTCAAACCATCTAACCAGTCGACAGTGTCAGCCAGGCCGCGATCATCGGTCGCGCGCCAACAGTCTATGGAGCAACCTGCTTCTGGGCGTCTTCGACCGTGCCCTTCGGTACAGTTGGTTGAAGCATTTTCAGCCTTGGACTCCAAGCTAAGTTCCAAGGCTATGAAGGCTCTGTTCTTCACCAGGGTTGACACCTTTTTGCCTCCGGCGAGTTATCGTTCCTACGATTCCGCCAATCCGTCGGTCTACCGTACTTTGACGGTTTTGGATCAGGACTCCAATTCCCTCGGGCTTTCCAAGTCCAAGTCTGCCGTCATTCCGATGACGACTCTGGAGTCCACATTGGGCTTATCGAGGGAGATGCATGGTATGCTTTCTCTCTCCGATCACGTCGTCTCAGCTTTTGCTGCTTATCTGCCTTCAGATAAGATTGACGAGGTACAGGCTTCTTTGCGTGTGCTGTCCAAGGCGCTCATGCATCTTACTCACACGCATGCCTGTAACACGGCTAATCTGGAATTAGTTCGAAGGGACTCTGTGCGGGACACAAGCCGATCCCTTCCTGAGGAGCAGTACGCAGTTCTTCGATCTGCTTTTTTGACAGGTCCGCAACTTTTCCATGATTCTGTGTTGACGGTCCGGGATGACGTCCTACGTCATTCCAACGATCAGCTGCTGTTTCTTCAGCTTGATCAGCCTTCTAGGGTAGGCACGGGCCGTTCCAAGCCTAACAGGTACCCTCTGCTTCCTCTGCGAAGCAAAAAGGGTCTGATCCTTCTGCCACCGCTTCTGCTTCTTACTCAAGGGGTAAGGGTAAGCATCGGCAGTCTTGAGGGAACTCCCAGGATTCTTCATTCAGTGGAGGTGTTTTCAGCTTTCGCGAGCCTCGTCGGGGTTCGCAATGCAGGTCCTCACCTCGACTCGTCCCAGGTTGGAGGAAGGATAGCCGAGTTCGCAGACTCTGGGCCACCATCACATCCGATCCTTGGATGTTAGATGTTGTTTGGTCCGGGCTGCGAATATCCTTCCGACGGCACTCCACTCTGTCCGGGGTGCCTTTTCCAACCACAGTTCCTTCAGACATTTTACGTCGGGAACTTTCCTTCAGACATTTTACGTCGGGAACTTTTGTCCACGGAGATAGACAATCTCCTGACAAAGGGGGCGATTGAGGTCATCAAGAACATTAGGTCAGTGGGTTTCTATTCCCGCCTGTTCTTGGTGCCGAAGAAGGACGGCCGACTCCGACCGGTTCTCGGTCTGAGTTTCCTGAACCAGTCTATCATTGCTCCCAAGTTCAGCATGGAGACTTTCAGGTCGGTCCTCCGTTCAATTCACCAGGGAGTTTTCGCTTCCAGCATCGACCTGCGAGACGCTTACTTTCACGTTCCGATTCATTGGGCGTTACGGAAGTATCTCAGATTCATTTTTCTGGGGCGAGTTTACCAGTTCAAGGCCATGCCTTTCGGCCTCAACCTGGTTCCTTGGTCTTTCACCAGACTGATGTCGCATGTGATAGCTTTCCATCGCACGCAGTCCAGGGTGACTACTTCGGCATATCTGGATGATATCCTCCAGGGGCATTCCAATGCTGCCTTCCTAGAGTCGGATGTCGCCGCTCTGTTGAGCTTGCTCACGTCGCTATGTTTCAGAGTCAACGAGAAGAAGTCGGACCTGGTCCCTTCTCAGTCGTTTTATCATCTGGGGATGGCTTTCCGCACACAATTCAATTTGGTGGCGGTTCCCCAGGCCAAGGCTGTGATTCTCTCAGCTTTTGCTCCGACTCTGTCCCAGTCCACATCCACGACAGCTCAGAGTTTTCTCCGGCTAATCGGTCTCTGCTGTTCGGTGACGGATCTCATTCCTCTAGGTCGGCTGCGTGTCAGACCTCTCCAACACTTTCTGCTCAGTCGTTGGAGGCCGAATGTAGATTTTCTGGATCTGGTGCTTCAGTTCCCAGACTATCTTTATCCTCACCTTCTCCTCTGGGCGGATGTCCAGTGGCTTTCGCAGGGTGTTCCGTTGGACTTACCCACGTCCGATCGCGTTTTGACGGCAGATGCCAGCGATCTCGGATGGGGTGCGACGTTGGATCCTCTAGGTCTTTCCATTCACGGGATGGTGGACCAGGATCTTGCAGCTCCACACATCAACCAGAAGGAGCTTCTTGCTCTTCTTCTGCGTTTCAGGCAGTGGATCCCTCACCTGTCGAATCGCCAGGTCCTTCTGTTGTCCGACCATTCGACGGTGGTTGCTTACATTCGGAACCAGGGCGGCACGCACTCTGTTCCAATGTACGCATTGGCTTGGGATCTTATACTGCTCGCTCAGGATGTCCACGCCGGGGTGGCTGTTCATCACATTCCCGGTCGCCTGAACGTCCTAGCCGACTCCCTGTCCCGTCGGGGCAGGGTCATTTCCACCAGGTGGATGCTCCACATGGCGGGTTCCATCGATCTCTTGTGACTCGTTGGAACCATCAGGTGGACACTTTCGTGTCCCTGTGTCCAGATGCTCTGGCTTTCGCCGTGGACGCTGTGGCCCTCCTTTGGGATGGTCTTGTCGGCTACACCTTCCTACCGGTTCCGATTCTGCCTCAGGTTCTCACCCAGATATGAACCTGCGGTCGTCGAATCCTTTCGATCACACCCGTCGCTTCGGTGGGTGTGGATCATTCTGCTCCGCTCTCTGTTAGCGGCGGTTCCGGAATGTCTCCCTCTACCTCGCGACTTTCTTTGCCAAAGTCGCCCGGGAGGTTTTCAAGTTGACCCGACTTCATTGTGCCTTCGCACATGTCTTTTATCGGGTCCTGTCTCCTCCGTAGTGGTTTTTCGAGACACGCAGTGGAGTTGCTTTTCTTCAAGGAGGCACTCACTCCACTGGTTTAGCCTCTGTGGCTAAGTGGAAGGTTCTTCTGTCGATGGTGTGTGATCACTCTGTTGATTCTGTCACTCCTTCGATCACACTGCTTGCGGAGTTTTCTGGTATATGTTTGTTTCTGGGGGTCTCCAGCTATGTGTACTTGTCCATGCTTCGGAGACATTTTTTTCCTATGTGATACCGCATTGTTTCAACACTCATCCTTGCCACTCCCAGCTTGTTCAGCTCTTTTCCTTGAAAAGGCCTAGGACTTTGCAGTTTACTCCAAGATGGTCACTTTCTTGGGCGCTGCTCTGCTTGGGGGTGGGGGGCGTTCACGCCTTTATCCTGGATGAATATGCATTTTCCCACATGCCAGATCTCTCCTGCATCCATTTCTTGATGGCCTTGTCTTGCTATTCGTGCAGCTTCCGCTCGTCTAGCTACTGGTGATTGTATTACCTATTGTTTTTTCTGCCAGGAGGTGCGTGCATTGTCTTCCTCTTTTAATAACTCGGTCATGTTGTCGGATGACTGATGTTATATTGGCAGCCTTCTGGAGAAATGCTACATTCTCCTTTTCTCTGCGACAGTTGCAGGAGCCGACAGAGACCCTTGGGGCCCTCTTTTTTTGGCTCAGGATGTTGTCTATCCAAGCTTTTCAGTTTTTTTCAAGGTCGGTTCCAGCTTTGTGCTGTTACTGCCCTTTTCTGTCTGTGCGTCGCACTTCACCATACGCCTCATCTTTCATTGGCTTTTCTAATGTTTGTGATGCTATGGTTTGATAGGCCTAGGGATCTCTTCCTCTGTCCATGGTCCCAGTGCTATTGAGTTATGTGTGGGTTGGTTATGTGATTCCCTCCAGCCTTTTGTCTATTCAGCCTGTTGTAAACAATTGAGGTAGGTTGATAAGAAGTATAAATTTTATAGTAAATTTCCTTTCTTATTATACCTACCAAAATTGTTTACATAGAGGCCCTCCCGTCTTCTTATTCGGGTAAGAATCCTTCCTCCCCGCTGATCATAACTCCTGTGTTGTTCGGAATCAAAAGAATGACGAATTAATGCATTGCGCGCTGTGACGGAAGTCATGGATTTGTACTATGGAAGAGCATCCCATACTGGGTGTGCGCCGATGGCGCTCGGCCCAGTTTTGGCTCATTTTTTCGTGGTGTTTTTTACACCACTTTTCTTTCCCAAATCTTGGGAAAGATTAAAATAGAGAGTATTTTATCCGAGTTAGGTTCTTCCACTGTAGTGCAAGCCTGTTGTAAACAATTTCGGTAGGTATAATAAGAAAGGAAATTTACTATAAAATTTATACTTCTTTTTTGGGCGAGTATAATTGTTCTTAGTAACCAAAGTCTCTGATAAAAGTTCTCTAAAGCAGGTAGCATACGTATAAACTTTAATGTTTATAATTGTTCTTAGTAACCAAAGTCTCTGAAAAAATGTTCTCTAAAGCAGGTAGCATACATATAAATTTTTGCTGGTATATTGGGACCTGGCAACTTATATGTCCAGAATAAAAGTTCCCTAAAGCGGGTAGCATACATATAAACATTACTGGTATAATGGGACCCAGTAACCAATGTCTGTGATAAAAGTTCTCTAAAGCGGGTAGCATACATATAAACATTACTGGTATAATGGGACCCAGTTACCAATGTCTGTGATAAAAGTTCCCTAAAGCGGGTAGCATACATATAAACATTACTGGTATAATGGGACCCAGTTACCAATGTCTGTGATAAAAGTTCCCTAAAGCGGGTAGCATACATATAAACATTACTGGTATAATGGGACCCGGTAACCAATGTCTGTGATAAAAGTTCTCTAAAGCGGGTAGCATACATATAAACATTACTGGTATAATGGGACCCAGTTACCAATGTCTGTGATAAAAGTTCTCTAAAGTGGGTAGCATACATATAAACATTACTGGTATAATGGGACCCAGTTACCAATGTCTGTGATAAAAGTTCCCTAAAGCGGGTAGCATACATATAAACATTACTGGTATAATGGGACCCAGTTACCAATGTCTGTGATAAAAGTTCCCTAAAGCGGGTAGCATACATATAAACATTACTGGTATAATGGGACCCGGTAACCAATGTCTGTGATAAAAGTTCTCTAAAGCGGGTAGCATACATATAAACATTACTGGTATAATGGGACCCGGTAACCAATGTCTGTGATAAAAGTTCCCTAAAGCGGGTAGCATACATATAAACATTACTGGTATAATGGGACCCAGTTACCAATGTCTGTGATAAAAGTTCCCTAAAGCGGGTAGCATACATATAAACATTACTGGTATAATGGGACCCGGTAACCAATGTCTGTGATAAAAGTTCTCTAAAGCGGGTAGCATACATATAAACATTACTGGTATAATGGGACCCAGTTACCAATGTCTGTGATAAAAGTTCTCTAAAGTGGGTAGCATACATATAAACATTACTGGTATAATGGGACCCAGTTACCAATGTCTGTGATAAAAGTTCCCTAAAGCGGGTAGCATACATATAAACATTACTGGTATAATGGGACCCAGTAACCAATGTCTGTGATAAAAGTTCTCTAAAGCAGGTAGCATACATATAAACATTACTGGTATAATGGGACCCGGTAACCAATGTCTGTGATGAAAAGTTGCCTTCCATAAGTGTGAATAAATGGTTAACTCGTTTCCAAAAATGGCTTGAAGATGAGATTTGTGAAAAAAAAAATCTTGAATAAGGCCCAACAAATTAGATATTCTGTTTCTCAGGCCATTTTTTATAAAATTGCATGCAGGTGGGTATTTTTTTATTTTATCTTTATAATTATTTCTTTTCCATCAAAAGTTCATATTCTTGGTTTGTTTTATGTTTTAGGACTCATAATCAACACAATAGCATGGGTGGCTGAAGCATTGCAAAGCCTTCTTGCACTTTAGGGACAAATGTATCAATTTTATTAACTTGGGTAAAATATTTTTACTTCATCATGTTTGCGTTGGTTATATATAAAAAGAGAGCATGCAGCAGCTAAAATGACCATGCGGGAGGGCCTCAGAAACAGATTTGTAATTTTTAGCTCATCTTGACAAAGTCAAGCTGAGCTAATCTCATCGCTTGCCGTCCGTCGTCCGTCAACACCATGTTTTGGTCTTCTCCTCCAAAGCCACTGGGCCAATTCAAGTGAAAGTTTGTGTGAGTGATGGTCCCAAAGGGGCATTTCATTTTTGTTCAACTCAGCATGCCCAGCCCCATAGGGAGGGAGTGGGGGAAAATGCTCCAAAATATTTAAAAAATCTTCTTCTCAAGAACCAGTGTGTACAATGACTTGATATTTGCTATGGAGCTTCCATATGAGGTGTAGAATCAAGTTTGTTCAAACGAAGTTCGTGAAGTAATATTTGGCTTTGTAATAGGAGGGGTAAGATTTTTGGCCCCGCCCAAAATTTCTATTTTCTGAACCGATGGTCCGGTATGAACCAAATTTGGTTTGTGGTAGTATTGGGTCATAAGTACTTGACCCATGCAAAAAAAAAAAATTCCCACATCCCCATGGGAACCCTGGGAGCTAAAAATAGAAATTTTTTCAAACGCCCATATTTCCCAAACCCCACGGAACAGAGAGCTTTTATTTGTTATGAAGTATCCTTATGACCAGTAGAATTGAATGGTAAAAAAAAATTGCCATCGGTTATGTTAGGGTGTTCTGTAATGGGCATCGAAAAAATGCTGAGTCAGCATATTTGCAAAAATTTTTTAAAATCTTTTCTCCAGAACCAATCATCAGAATCTTTTGATATTTGGTATACAGCATTCATAGGGGGGTCAGATAAAAGTTTGTTGAAATAAAGCTCATTGGTTCATATTTGGGCTCTCTACAGGAGCCCGAAGTTTTAACATAGGGTAATATGGGGAATATTCTTTAAAAATCTTCTTCTTCAGAACCACCAGTCAGAATCTTTTAATATTTGGTATACATCATTGTTATGAGGGTCAGATTCTAGATTGTTCAAACCAAGTCCCTAGGTTAATATTTGGGCTTCCTATGAAAGCCCACATTTTATCTTTGTTCAATATGGAGGGTAATTTAAAAAAATCTTCTTCTTCAGATCCATCAGTCAGAATGCTTTGATATTTGGTATGCAACATCTCTATGGGGGTCAGATTCAAGTTTGTTCAAATCAGATCCCTAGGTATATATTTGGGCTCACTGTGGTAGCCCAAATTTTTACTTAGTGCAATATGAGAAAATTTCTTTAAAAATCTTCTTCTTCAGATCCACCAGTCAGAATGCTTTTATATTTGGTATACAACATCTCTAGGGGGGGTCAGATTCCAGGTTGTTCAATTCGAGTGCCTAGGTTAATATTTGGGCTACATATGGGAACATGAAATTTAACTTAGTACAATATGAGGGAATTTCTTCAAAAATCATCTTCTTCAGATTCACTTGTCAGAATGCTTTCACATTTGGTGTACAACATCTCTAGGGGGGGTCAGATTCAAGTTTGTTCAAATCGGATCCATAGGTCAATATTTGGGCTCGCTATGGTAGCCCAAATTTGAACTTAGTGCAATTCGAAGAAATGTCTTTACAATTTCTCTTCTTCAGATCCAACGGTCAGAATGCTTTCATATTCTGTACACAACATCTCTAGGGAAGTCAGATTTAACTGTGTTCAAATCAAGGGCCTGGGTTAATATTTGGGCTCTCTATGGGAGCCGGAATTGGCCATTTTGCTGAAGAATTAAAAATTTTGTAATCAGTACCCTCTAGAGGTACTAAGATTAATCCACATAGGTTGTATCAAGGGGCTTCATAGGGGAGCTCTACATTTTACTTATGATCAACTAAAGAAAAGGCATGATGCCTAAATTATTTTTGTCACTCCTGAGGGACTCAAGGATTGACAGTGTAGCCTGTGGAGATGGCTTGCTTAATGTAGACTCATTCTTGGACTCTGTTTAAATTGTGTTCTGTATAAGATGAGCGCTTCAGGCCCCGTGGGGCCTCTTGTTTAAGGCCTAATTGAGAGTATTTATTTTTTTATTGGAACAAGCTAGATGAAGTAATTGAATTGTGTTAATGCTATAGAAATGCTACCTATCTAAAGTGAATGGTGGTTAGCATGGGAAAAAGATTTAAAACATTTTCACCACCTGAGTCCTAATAAATTAATTGTTTTTTTCACAGAAAAGATGGTTTATTAAGGTCTCTCTCTAGTGACCAAAATGTGATAAGTGTTTTCAAAGAATGAAACTATTGTGAAAATCCTTGCATACATTGTAGCCCAGTATCTCTGTCATAAATTAACTAACCCTTTACCTAACGTGGACAATATCAAAATTTATTATTTTATTATATTATTTTTTTCTAATTTTTTATAAAATTTCGACAAAACCATATCATGTGACACCTTATGGAAATGAGCTTGATGAACTCGTTCCAATTAAAGGTCACATGATATGGTTTTGCTGAAATTTTTTGAAAAATAATTTTTTTCAGCTGCTCAATTTGTAAATTACTTGAACAGATGCAGCCAATTCGTGAGGGGTAAAAAGTTAATGAGAACAAAAAAAGAAATGTGTCGCATCTCTAAAATTATCAGGCATCTTGATTTTGCAAACATTTCATTCAGATCATGTGTCTTGTGATTAAAAGATGGTGAATTCCACAGTATCTGCTCTTCCATGATCATGATATATAGAGATTATTACCATTATGTGGATGTACAAAATATGTACATCTGTATCATGGGGTCGGATACACGACAGTTGCGGAGTTAATACAGACAAAATACATGTTGATTGTGAGATAAATCATCAGTATATTGATCCTGTATGTATGTATATCAGGAGAATTTTCTTATGGTAACATGCAGCTGCCTTTTGATAAAAATAACAAGATCATTCTGCTTGGTGCATACTGGCATATGTTAGTCAATCAGTGATTTGAAACAAATTTTTACTACATTATGATATCAGCAGAGAACTAGGGTTCTAGAACTAACACTTTCATTGACAGTACCTTTAGCTTAACCCTTCATCTAATGTATGAAACATATCCATCCAGAACTATTGACAAAAATCTCATTCACATGTTATGATATTTTCTCCATTTTTGCTTCCAAAACAAAGCTTATTTATGACCCCTCATTCGAATAAGCTTTTAAATAAATAAATGAATCTAATTACAATAATTAACCCTTTGCTAACACAAAGGAAGACGAACAACACTTGCAAACAAAATTTTTTAACAACTATTTTTTTCATTTTGTGCATCAAAAACATAACTTATGCCCACTCATTGGAATCAGCTCTGTATTTCTGAGGCACAAAATTTTTTGGATAATGAAAATTGGATGGTGATTTTTGCAAATACTGCCTGATTTTGGTTGTTATGTTTGGTAAAGGGTTAAAAAATAATTAAATATTAAAAAATATCTAAATAAAATTGATTTAGTCTACATAGTAGACTTGAGGTACTAATAGAATAAGTAAGGATATAATTTGTCCTGCTACAAAGAAAATTGTCATATTGTGGTTAATTACCTTGCCAAGGTACTAACAGCTGTGTTTGGAATTTTGCCAGGGTTCACAAAAAATGCATGTAATGTTCAGCGGAGTCAAGTGAGAAAAATCCCACTTGAAAATTGAACGTAGAAGACAGTTAACTCTTAACCCGTTGAGTATCTTGAAAATATTTTTCTTCAAATCTAGTCATGGCTGCTGTTTAGCAGCCATGACTAGATTTGATGAAAAATTCATCCATGCTTAAATAAAGAAATTGTTGGTCAATAAGTCTATCCAATTTACAGGGGAGAAATTTGGTTGAATGTGCCCAAATATACTTATTTCAGTAGCAAGATATTTTGTGACTAGGCAGGAATATCTTCCAGCAGCATGCAAGGAGTTAAGCCCCAAAATAAATTTATGTGCACTTTAAAATGAACAAGAAACGAGTAAACAAGAAAAGTTGTGCCAATGATACAGATCAAAATTAGTTCTAGATAACACCAAAAAATAATAATAAAAACCTGGTAGCTTAAAACCTTTCATGAATATGTGAGTAACAAAAACACCGAAACAATCTTCAAAAGATATTTGGATATAATCGGCCTGTAGAACTTTTGGTTTGAAGGCTCGACCCACTGACCCACCACACTCCCAATTCGGAACATAAAATTCTCAGAGTGTACATGGAGCAGGGGCGTTGGAAGCAATAATTATTTATTGATAAGGCAAAATTTCCTAGCATGATATGCCAAAGGAATATCAGGGAGGCCATAAGCGTGAGGTGGAGGAGGGTTCGGAATGGTGTCCCCCCTCCCTCTGGTGGGTAGGGGTCTGGCCCTCCCCCAGAACAATTTGGAAAATGTAATGCACTGCATTTATATTAATGAATCATTATGTAAAAAAAAGTCAATTTTTGGAAAATTATTGCAGCCGGAACTGCTGGGACACTTCTGACGCCCCTTCGTAGTTGTGTAGCCTGCCCTAGACTTGTACCAGTAATATTGTATACAGTGTGGAGCTGTCTTCTCTTCAAGTCTATTCAATGACATTATCTTTTTTAATAGATTAGTTCACCTTACATGTGCATGAAATTAGAGAGAAGACATTTGTTAAAGTAACTAATACTCTCATTATTTAGTGTGCGCTCATTATTCTCTTTGACATTAATTTGCAATCTGGTGTGTTCTGGTTTTCTCAAGTATCAAGTAAGATTGATAATATCTTCCAAGGACAAAACCTAATCTTATATATTGTAAGGGAGCTGGCTGACTGTTTGATCTCATGATGAATGGTGGCATGCTTTGTTCTTTATGTAACCCCCTCAACTCTATCAACATGCGGGGCATACTTTCTGACTTGTTAAATTACGTAAGGGCCCATGACGTATGCCCTGCATGTGGTAGAACAAGCAAAGCAACGAAAAGAAATGGAAAAATGTAGACAGATTTGTTGACTTCAGCATAACGGTAACACCCCAAATGCAGAATTTTATCTCTTTAAATTAACATGAAAATACCCTTCACTCTGATGTCAAAATATCCAAATTTCAAGTAGCCATTTTTAGCTTAACTTGACATAGTCAAGATAAGCTATTGCCATCACGCCTGCGGAAGTCTGTTAGTCTGTTAGTCTGTGAGTCTGTTAGTCTGTAAGTCTGTGAGTCTGTGACGTCTGTTCACATTTTCCTTTAGCACGGGCTACACCCCGCAGTTCTTGTCTGATCGTCACGAAATTTCATATGCAGGTTTGGGGGTCATGTCTAGATGAGAACGTCCCTTTTTGGTCGCAATCGGGCAACCGGTATGGCTGCCCGAGCCCAAAACCCGAACACCATTAGCACAGTCTACAGGTCGTATTTATGAAGGGATTTCATTGTAACTTGGTAGGATGCCTCTGTATAATGCCTAGATGAGAACGTCCCCTTTTGGGCTTGATCTATCAACCGTGATGGCTGCCCAAGCCCGAAACCCAAAAACTTTTAGCACAGACTGCAGGTCATGTTTAATGTGGAGGGATTTCATTGTAACTTGGTAGGATGACTCCTTATGATGTCTAGAAGAGAATTTCCCCATTTGGGCATGATCTGCCAACCGTGACGACTGCCCGAGCCCAAAACCAGAAAATCTTTAGCACAGTCTACAGGTCATATTTATTGATGAATTTCATTGTAACTTGATGAGTTGACTTCATACAATGTCTAGCTGAGAAAGTCCCCTTTTGGACTTGATTGGGCAACTGTGACAGCTACTGGGGCCCGAAGCCCGAAAACCTTTAGACCAGTCTAGAGGTCATATTTATGAAGGGATTTCATTGTAACTTGGTAGGATGACTCCAAATAATGTCTAGATGAGAACGTCCCATTTTGATCGCGATCATGCAGCCTTAATGGGTGCCCGAGCCCAAAAACCTTTAGCATAGGCAAAAGGTCATATTTATGGAAGGATTTCATTGTAACCTGTTAGGTTGACTCCATATAATGCCTAGATGAGGACATCCCCTTTTGGTCGTGATTGGTCAGTTGTGATGGCTACAAGTGCCCGAAGCCCGAAAACCTTGAGCACAGTCCACAGGTCATATTTATGAAGGGATTTCATTATAACTTCTTAGGATCACTCCAGATGGTGCCCAGATGAGATTGTCCCCTATGGTTGCGATCATTCAACCATGATGGCTGCCTGAGCCCAAAGCCCGAAAACCTTTAGCACAGTCTATAGGTCATATTTATGAAGGGATTTCATTGTAACTTCTTAGGATCACTCCAGATGATGCCCAGATGAGATTGTCCTCTATGGTTGCGATCATTCAACCATGATGGCTGCCCGAGCCCGAAGCCCAAAAACCTTTAGCACAGTCTACAGGTCATATTTATTAAGGGATTTCATTGTAACTTGGTAGGTTAACTTCATATAATGTCTAGATGAGAACGTCCCCTTTTGGACATGATTGGGCAACTGAGGCGGCTAAAGGTGCCCGAAGCCCGAAAACCTTTAGCACAGTCTACAGGTCATATTTATGAGGGGATTTCAATATAACTTGTTAGGATGACTCCAAATAATGTCTAGATGAAAACGTCCCATTTTGATCGCGATCATTCAGCCTGTATGGGTGCCCGAGCCCAAAAACCTTTAGCATAGGTAAAAGGTCATATTTATTGAAGGATTTCATTGTAACCTATTAGGTTGACTCCATATAATGCCTAGATGATGACATCCCCTTTTTGTCGTGATTGGTCAGCTGTGATGGCTACAGGTGCCCGAAGCCCGAAAACCTTGAGCACAGTCCACAGGTCATATTTATGAAGGGATTTCATTGTAACTTCTCAGGATCACTCCAGATGATGCCCAGATGAGATTGTCCCCTTTGGTTGCGATCATTCAACCATGATGGCTGCCCAAACCCGAAGCCCGAAAACCTTTAGCACTGTCTACAGGTCATATTTATGAAGGGATTTCATTGTAACTTGGTAGATTGACTTCATATAATGTCTGTATGAGAATGTCCCATTTTGATCGCGATCATTCAGCCTTGATGGGTGCCCGAGCCCAAAAACCTTTAGCATAGGTAAAAGGTCATATTTATAGAAGGATTTCATTGTAACCTATTAGATTGACTCCATATAACGCCTAGACGATGACATCCCCTTTTGGTCGTGATTGGTCAGCTGTGATGGCTACAAGTGCCCGAAGCCTGAAAACCGTGAGCACAGTCTACAGGTCATATTTATGAAGGGATTTCATTGTAACTTTGTAGGATCACTCCAGATGATGCCCAGATGAGATTGTCCCCTTTGGTTGCGATCATTCAACCATTATGGCTGCCCGAGCCCAAAGTCCGAAAACCTTAAGCACAGTCTACAGGTCATATTTATGAAGGGATTTCATTGTAACTTGGTAGGTTGACTGCATATAATGTCTAGATGAGAACGTCCCCTTTTGGACACGATTGGGCAACTGTTACGGCTTCAGGTGCCCAAAGGCCGAAAACCTTTAGCACAGTCTACAGGTCATATTTATTAAGGGATTTCGTTGTAACTTGGTAGGATGACTCCAAATAATGTCTAGATGAGAACGTCCCCTTTTGGTCACGATCATTCAGCCTTGATGGCTGCCCAAACCCAAAACCCCAAAACCTTTAGCATAGTCTATTGGTCATATTTATGGAAGGACTTCATTGTTACCCGTAAGTTTGACTCCATATAATGCCTAGATGATGACATCCCCTTTTGGTCGTGATATTTATGAAGGGATTTCATTGTAACTTTGTAGGATCACCCCAGATGATGCCCAGATGAGAATGTCCCCTTTTGGTTGCGATCATTCAACCATGATGGCTGCCAGAGCCCAAAGCCCAAAAACCTTTAGCACAGTCTACAGGTCATATTTATTAAGGGATTTCATTGTAACTTGGTAGGTTGACTTCATATAATGTCTAGATGAGAACGTCCCATTTTGATATATATATATATATTTATGAAGGGATTCAATGTAACTTGATAGGATGACTCGTTTTGGAATAATTTCAGTGTAACTTGGTAACTTTTGTTGATATATGTTAACTGTGAGGGCCGCATTAACCCACCCCTCATCTCTTTAGTACAGTGTACACCTCATATTATTTTTATCATAAACATAGCATACAGGGAACAGAAATGAACATATTCCCAATTATCACAATTCTTGTCTTATTTCATAATCCTTTCATAAACATTGAACATTATCCTTTTCATCAAACACAACACACAAGTTAAGCTATAGTGTCATTGACACTTTCATTCCCATAATGCAACTGGGAATTTAAACAATTAAATCTTGTTTGACAGAGCTCAATGAGCTCTGTCCACAAGATTGAATTGGTTAAATTTCTAGTTGCATTATGGGAAAAATTTGCACCCTGAACTTTAGATATTTTGACATCAGTGTGCAGGGGGTTAAAAAGCAGTTTCATGTGAATTTACAGATATAAGTAGCTGCCGGGCAATAAATTCGCTCTGTTCTCACCTTCTTTTAATGCGTGAAGATTAGCACATTCCAGAGAATTTAGTTACAAGTCTTTCTCAAACCTGACTTGGATCGCAGCTATACACTGTCAGGGAGCGACAAAAATACCGTAGCTAAGTTTTAACACGGAACATTTTGTTGTAAACGTGGTAAGGAAGTCTCCAACTGCGAGTGTGATCTGCTCTCTTGAAATTATCTGTGGGATGATTTCGGTTTTGGGTAGTGTTGGAGTGTAATAAAACTTCTTACCACTGCAGGCCTTTCACTCTCAGGCGAACACTTTTATCGCCCGCTTACAGAACGCCTTATAAAAATTGAGGTGAGTGAAAAATCACTCTCCTATCCCACGAGATATCGCCCGCCGAACTCCATGAACAGACAACTAATTTAGAACGCTGCCATATCATTGTTGAGACATCTGAGCATGACGGTCTCACTCCACCAATGGATTGACGACTGTATTCAGATGGCTTATCTGTGATAGAAGGTGATAAATTGTGTGTTGCGCTTAACATCGAGTGCATCTTATTTATGGAGAACTGCCCTGGTCTAGGTTCCCAAAATCCCAAAATAGTGTGGTGTGAAATGTACGAATGAAAAAAATTAAAACCCCGGCACTGGTCTTCGTGGCCAGGTACTGGTCAAGCTGAAGGGGTCTCACAGAGACAAGGTTGGACCACTGTTTACAAAATATTGTCTTGCTGAGTTGGGCACAAAAAAGCCCTCATAGACCTTTTAAGGCGGGCAATTTTTCGCTCTCAAAGATTTTTTAGAATGCCAGGTCTGCCACTGGATAGCTGTATTGACATTCTTTTGGTATCTATGCCAGCAGTTTGTCATTTCTCATATATCCTTTGAGTGTAACAAATTGCTATCTGCAATGTTAAAACATGGCAGATCACACCTTGTTACATTTAGCTAGTTGAGGGCTAGATTATTTTTGGTGGTCTAAATTTATTATTCAGAACTTCTTTTATTAAAAATTGTTGGAGATTGCTCACAGGCACTCTCCAATAATTTGTAATAGAACAAACTTATATAAGCAAAATATTATTTACATTTGACTGAATAGGAAACATGAGCAAGGAGAATGCTGGGTATTGCTCTGGTACCCTCATTTTTAGCTTAACTTGACAAAGTCAAGATTTATTTATTTATTGGGGTTTGAGGTCACATACTTATGCACGATGTCTAATTGTGACCATGA
Source organism: Pictodentalium vernedei (assembly GCA_031216915.1). Lineage (NCBI taxonomy): Eukaryota > Metazoa > Mollusca > Scaphopoda > Dentaliida > Dentaliidae > Pictodentalium > Pictodentalium vernedei. The sequence continues at coordinate 31,580,613 of CM062291.1, read as the reverse complement.
CAGTTTTACGGGTGGAGGAAGCCGAGTACCCAGAGAGAACCACCGAGCAACTGTCAGCTCCTCAACATTCTAACTCTGTTCAAGCTCCGCTCAAGCAGGGTTACAGTGGTTGAAGACATGTGCACCATTGACGTGCAGTACGCCTTAGTACATGGCATCATCGTGCCCCCATGTTGGCACCCGGAATAAAGTGCCTTTCCCAAGGACACAATGCGGGTCGTCCTGGACGGGGGATCGAACTCGGGACCTCTAGCATAGAAGTCCAACAGTCTACCACTGAGCCACCACGCTCCCTGACAAAGTCAAGATAAGCTATTCCCGCCACGAGTGTGGAAGTCTGTTGTGAGTCTTGAGTCTGTGAGTCTGTTCACATTTTCCTTTAGCACAGGCTACACCTCGTAGTTCTTGTCTGATTGTCACGAAATTTCATATGCAGGTTTGAGGTCATGTCTAGAAGGGAACGTCCCCTTTTGGCCATGATCGGCCAACCGTTATGGCTGCCCGAGCCTAAAACCCGAAAACCTTTAGCACAGTCTACAGGTCGTATTTATGAAAGAATTTCATTGTAACTTGGTTGGATGACTCCATATAATATCTAGAGGAGAACTTCCCCATTTGGTCGCGATCTGTCAACTGTGACGGCTGCCCGAGCCCAAAACCCGAAAACCTTTAGTACAGTCTACATACAGGTCATATTTCACTGTAACTTAGTAGGATGACCCCATATAATAGCTAGATGAGAATGTCCTCTTTTGGTCGTGATCGGTCAACTGTGACAGCCACAGGGACCCAAACCCAAAACCTTTAAACGCAGTCTTGAGGTCATATTTGTAAAGGGTTTTCATTATACCTTGGTAGGATGACTCCAGATAATGTCTAGATGAGAACATCCACTTTTGGTCATGATTGTTCAACCGTGACGGCTGCCCCAACCCAAAACCCGAAAACCTTTAGCACAGACTACAGATCATATTTATGATGGGATTCCATTGTAACTTGGTTGGATGACTGAGTATAATGTCAAGATGAGGACGTCCCCTTTTGGTTGTGATTGGTGCACCGTGATGGCTACACAGGCTGAAGCCCGAAAACCTTTAGCACAGTCTACAGGCCATATTTATGAAGGAATTTCTTTGTAACTTGATAGTATGACTCAAGGCAAGGGACTATATTGTAAAACACTTGTGCGCATTCGCGCACTCATGTTTGTACAACGTCCCTCACCTTTCATGTAACTAGTCCAGTCAAGTGATTACTCTCTAAGTTAATTAATTTTCTTCTGCTGAGTGAACAACAAGGTGAGGCATTCAGAGTAAAGGCACTAAAATGGATTTCAGCACTTTTCTGTAGAGCCATTATAGTGGCGTCTAGCGCTGGGTCAGTTAATGCTGAAAACACAATCTAATGTATACAGTGTAATGCCACCAAAGTGACTTCCACCACTTTTCACAGGGACGGCGGAGCCGGGTTGTGCAGGGGGCATGTGCACCCCCCCTTTTTTCCCCAATTATAGGTACCTGAATGGCATTTTCCGACATAACATACACAACCCCTATGGTCACTACATGTCACCTATACATATTTGACCACATTGATTTTCAAGATTTTATTGAATAAAAATAGAAAGCTTCATATGAACGTAATATTTTGAAGGACGGTTTCAAAGTTATGATTAGCCCTTTGAACCCGAGAGGCTGCTTTTCTGGCCCACAAACATGATACTTTATAAATTTATTTAGCACTAGCAGGTGATACCCGGCATTGCACGGGGAAGATGGTTATATCAGACGTTTTCGAAATAGAAGGTCAATGCCAATTTCAAGGTCAAAGTCACTCGCATGTGCAGCCCGATTAAGTCAGAATGATCGATGGGTCAGTATACCCGCACATATGAAATTTTAGCCCGATCAGCCGAGCCGTTTTCGAAATAAAAGATCAAGGTCACCAATTTCAGGGTCAAGGTCATTCCGCACGGGCACCCCAATAAAGTCAAAATGATCGATGAGTCAGTATACACGCACATATGAAATTTTAGCCCAATTGGCTCTGTCGTTTTCGAAATAAAAGGTCAAGGTCATCAATTTCAAGGTCAAGGTCACCCTGCACAGGCACGGCACCCATCCCATGTTACTCGCAGGGACGAATTACCCCCGTGTACAAAATTTTAGATCGATCGGTCGAGAAACGGAGGAGTTCACCCAAAACAAAGATAGAGAGATAGAGAGAGATATGGATACAGACATTCGCATTTATATATTAGATGATAGCTGGTAAATGAATGTGTGGGGAAGACCGATCAATATTTTCAACCTGCAGCCCTGAGGCTGCACGTTGAAAATATTAATTGGTCTGCCCACAGATAATAAATATAGCCTCTTTCAATTGCTGCCATTGAATTGATATGGAAGATACCACCAGGGTTCTAAAGGTTAACCCTTTACCTAACCTGAAAAGCAGACGACACATGCAAAAATAATTCTTGAATAACTCATTTTTTTCATTTTTTGTCTCAAAAACATAGGTTATGACCCCTCGTTGGAACGAGCTCGACGAGCTCGTTCCAACGAGGGGTCATAACCTATGTTTTTGAGACAAATAATGAAAAAAATAATGAAAATTAATTGGCGATTTTTTAGAATAGTGCTGGCCGGTTTTGGCCGTTACGTTGGGTAAAGGGTTAAGTAAAAACAAAACAAAATAAATTTGCCGATGTTAGTGTCTTAAATAGAGTGGGTTCAAGGCTGAGTGGTAGCGTATATATTTTGCATGTATAGACCACACCACCACTATTGACTTCCCCCCCCCCCCCCCCCAAGAAAAATTAGTTTCCATCCTACACCCTTGTGGTACCCAGAAAGGTGTGACCCCCCATTTTTTTGGAGCTTCCGCCACCTCTGACTTTTCAGAACAACCATAAAAGTAGCTTCTAGCTCTTAAGCAGTTAATAAAAGAAGAATTATTTTTGCTTCACAGAAACAAAACATTTTCATGGGAATTTTTTGTTCAACATTCCTCTCACAACATTGATGGGTTTTTGTTTTACCGAGCCTGCTGAATCAATTCTTGAGGAAATTAAAAGCAGTAAATATCTTATCTGGTAAGCGGAAAAATAATAGTGTCAGTAAATACTGGTAGATTTTCATCAGATTTGTCATTTGAAAAGTGTCGTAAAGTTGGTGATTTGTTTGTCAGACACATTGGGTTATTGGTTTTCATGAATTCAACACAGAATACATGGTTAAAGATTTAGAAATCCATCAGAGGTGAATAATGGGTATTAATGGTCTGTATAACAACCCTGATAGCTTCATTTCTTTGTCTTTAAAATGTTAACAAGTTCGGTGCCATAGTTGATCTTATTGCCGACCACTTTTCCGTATCTTTGTCTGCTGTTGACTTGGAGGTTTTTTAGTAGCAATTACCCTCAAAATATGGCAAAATCAGGTTTTAACCAAAATAGGCACTCGAACTGGCACTCGATAAATGTAATGTAAATGTATTCAATAGCAGGTGGTAGTTAGTTGTTCATTTGTTCTGAGCCCACTATATATACGAGAGTGTGAGAGTTTATTAGATTGTATGGCAACGACCTTTGAACTTAGTTTAGTCAGGCATCAATATATTCCTTTGGCCCAACCTACAGGATACATTTATGATCAGATTGGTTTGAAACTTGGCATGCTTGTTTAGGATTACCTCTAGATGGGAGCTATCAATTATCTTCCATTTTCATCAAAAATTGTTGCCTCCAGCAATGACCTTTGATGAACTAAGTGCACTCTTGCATCAATATTTCCCTTTTGCACACACTGCATTGCACATTTATAATCGGATCAATTTGAAACTTGGTATGCTTGTTTGGGGTAACCTCTAGATGGGGTCAAAAAATGTTGCCGCAGGCAACGGCCTTTGAACTTAGTTTAGTCAGACCTCAATATTTCCCTTTAGCACACCCTACAGGGCACGTTTATAATCAGATTTCTATGAAACCTGGTGTGCTTATTTGGGGTGACCTCCAGATGGGAGCTATTGATTTTCTTCCATTTCCGCAAAAAATGTTGCCGTTAGCAATGAGCTGTGAACTTAGATTAGTCAGGCATCAATATATTCCTCTGGCAAACCCTACAGGACACATTTATGATCAGATCAGTTTGAAACTTGGTATGCTTGCTTAGTTTCTGCTTCAGTTATATCAAAATAAAGGTAAGTTCGAAGTGGGGCTTGGTTCAATGATTTTTAACTTAACTTGACAACAAAGTCAAGATAAGCTATTGCCATCACTCATACGGAAGTCTGTCAGTCTGTTCACATTTTCTTTGGCTCAGGCTACACCCCATAGTTCTTGTCCGATCATCACGAAATTTCATATGCAGGTTTGAGGTCATATCTAGATGAGAACATCCCCTTTTGGTCACAATCGGTCAACCATTATGGCTGCCCGAGCCCAAAACCCCCAAACCTTTAGCACAGTCTACAGGTCATATTTATGAAGGGATTTCATTGTAACTTGGTAGGATGACTCCGTATAATATCTAGATGAGAATGACCCTTTTGTCTGCAATTGGTCAACCATGTTGGCTGCAAGAGCCCAAAACCCCAAAACCTTTAGCAAAGTCTACAGGTCGTATTTTTGAAGGGATTTCATGATAACTTGGTAAGATGACTCTGTATAATGTCTAGATGGGAACATCCCTTTTTGGTTGCAATTGGTCAACCGTGATGGCTATGTGGGCCCCAAGCCCGAAAATCCTTAGCACAGTCTACAGGTAATATTTATGAAGGGATTTTATTGTAACTTGGTAGGATGACTCTGTGTAATGTCGAGATGAGAGTGTCCTATTTTGGCTGTGATCTGTCAGCCTTGACAGCCACACAGACACGTGACCTAGATTTGTTCAGCACAGTCTACAGTTCATATTTATGAAGCAATTTCATTGTAACTTGGAAGGATAACATGGTATGGTATCTAGATGAGACTGTCATATTTAGGTCACGATTGGTCAGCCGTTACTGCCACCGGGTCACTTGACCTAGATTCCTTTAGCACTGCTCAGATGAGACTCTCCTATTTTGGTCATGATCGGTCAACCGTGACTGCCTAACCGTCATGCGACCTAGATTGCTTTAGCAAAGTCTATGAGTTATATTTGTCACATAGTTATGACGTCACGCCTTTGTTAAAAGTGTGTGATATATTTCGAAGAGTTGGTTAGAGCATGTGTGATATTCAACATATATCGCCACACTTTTACCAATCAAGGAACAATAGACAGTGATTGTGTAACCTGTCAGTTCTAATACAAACACAGCCGAGAGGAAAGATTAAGGGCACCTGTGCTAAAATGTTTTGAACAGAGAAACGAGAATTTACCTGACTTTTGATTTTATTGAAAGAGTTAAAGAAAGAAATCCACACCCGGGTGTAAATGATAAATGGAACATTTAACCTTTTGAGTGCAATGACGAAACGGAAAAAATGAAGTAATATCACTTGCTTTCCATCAATCTTCATGTGTCTTGCAAGTTTGGCTTAAGAAATTAACTAATTAAACGGGAATGGACACGTGTCAGACAAGGGTTCAGTGGAGTGTTTGATTGTTCGTGTTTTGATTGTTTGTGCAAACATCAATGTGACAAGTCAGTTACAGCACAAAAACTCGTGACATTGAACATACAATCGCTCGAGCTAGTTACTCGGACAAGTCCTCGTTAACTAACTCTCGCGATTGTATATTCAATATCACTCGTTTCTATGCTGTAACCTATACTTATGAAAGGGATTTCATTGTAACTTGGTAAGATGACTCGTTTTGGAATGGTTTTACTGTAACTTGTTAATTTTGGTTGACAAACATTAACTGCTAGGGCCACATCAACCCAAGTCTTAATTCTTTAGTACAGTCTACACTCAAATTATTCTTATTGAAAACATAGCATACAGGGAACAGAAATTAACATTCTCAGTTATCACTATTCTTGTCTTATATTTCATAATCCTTTCATAAACATTGAACGTTATCCTTTTCATCAAACACTACAGACAGTCAAGTTAAGCTACAGTGTCATTGACACTTTCACTGCAAGAGTTATGGGCCTTTTTGACTTTTGCGTATTTCTGTCAACATTCTGGTTCCTGGTTGATAACTTTAGTTCTGTTTATTTGACCTCAACCAAATTTGGCATCTGCAGAATGAGGTCCCCATAGGGTGAATTTAGTGATGCTACCCTGCACAGCACGGTAGCATTACTAACTTTTACCCTGTGTGAACCTCAGTCTATCTTAAGGTCTCTGGTCTAAAGAGAAAGAGGAACCCAAAGGATAAATTGGTGGATTCTAGTGCACTGTATGGAATAACATCAGAAAAGTCACCTTCTGGTGCCCTCATTCTGCAAATGACAGATTGCTTATTTTCAGGTCTGGAGGGATGAACCTTTTCCCACTTGGAGGATTTTCAGCTTAGAGTATTTCTCGAGTAAAACAATGTCTGTTCATCCATCTGTCCGTTTGTCAGTAAACTTTTTTTTCCGGATGATAACATTGTTTTTTGCTGTGGAGGACTGCACATTGAAATGGAGGTCTTGAGAATGAAAGCAGTGGTTTTGTACAATTCGAAAAAGCTTACCAGGCTTATTATGCAATGGCAGGCATAGCTCTTGTTTACACTGACTTTCTCTCAATAGGTTATGGGAAATTATGGAAACTATATGAATTTACATTTGCAAGGTCATGAAATTTGAGTTAACCCTTTACCCAACGTAACGACCAAAACCGGCCAGCACTTTTCACAAACTTCTCCATTCAATTTTTATTACCTGTTTATTTTTTTGTCACAAAAACATAGCTTATGACCCGTCATTGGAACGAGCTCAATGAGCTCGTTCCAATGAGGGATCATAAGCTATGTTTTTGACGCTAAAAATCAAAAAAATTAGTGCTTAAAAACAACTTTATTTGCAAGTGTTATCTGCTTTTCCTTTTCGTGTTAGGTAAAGGGTTAAATGAGTCATAAAATGTCATAGAAATTCGTGGAATTCAGTTTTTCAAAAGCTGCTGGAACAGTGCCAAAGCTTACTCCTACCTATGTCTAGAATTTCAGCAAATGAACTCTTCATTAATTTGTTTCTTACTGTAGACAGAAATCATCTGCTTATTACTGTTTTAATAATTTTTTATCCTTCTTGTCTTCAGAGCAAAACTAGAGAAAGTTGAGAATCTCTCAATTTGGATAGTTTCCTTGAGTAGGCTCTTTTTGAAGTAAAAAGAATAAAATTGAGAATAAAACTGTATAATTTGGTGGATAATATATAACTTGGAAACTATTATCTTTCGATTGTCTGTTGGTAATAAGGTGATGGTAGACATAACGACTAGCTCTAGGGACATCTGTAAATGTCAACTGTATTGGATTTCTGCAATGTTTTTGTCCCTCAGTCCAATTATAGATTAACTCCCTGCACACTGATGTCAAAATATCTAAATTTCAAGCAGAAAAATTTCCCATAATGCAACTAGAAATTTAACCAATTCAATCTCTTTTGACAGAGCTCATTGAGCTCTGTCAAACGAGATTGAATTGGTTAAATTTCTAGATGCATTATGGGAAAAAACAGCTTCCTGAAATTTTAGTATTTTGACATCAGAGTGAAGGGGGTTAACAGTCTCGCTGCTGGGAAACTACTTCATCAGGACTGGCTGAAGAAGTTCTTTAGTCATTTGTAACTTCAAGCATGTTTTAAAAATTTTTTTTTAGTTCTTTACCCAATAAAATGGCACATCTGTCCGCGTAATATGCAAATTCAGCAGCTGAAAAAATATTATTTTTCAAAAAATTTCAACAAAATCATATCATGTGACCCCTCTTTGGAACGAGCTGGTGGATTCTAGTGCACTATGGAATAACATCAGAAAAGTCACCTTCTGGTGCCCTCTTTCTGCAAATGACAGATTGCTTATTTTCAGGTCTGGAGGGATGGACCTTTTCCCACTTGGAGGATTTTCAGCTTAGAGTATTTCTCGAGTAAAACAATGTCTGTTCATCCATCTGTCCGTTTGTCAGTAAACTTTTTTTTCCGGATGATAACATTGTTTTTTGCTCTGGAGGACTGCACATTGAAATGGAGGTCTTGAGAATGAAAGCAGTGGTTTTGTACAATTCGAAAAAGCTTACCAGGCTTATTATGCAATGGCAGGCATAGCTCTTGTTTACACTGACTTTCTCTCAACAGGTTATGGGAAATTATGGAAACTATATGAATTTACATTTGCAAGGTCATGAAATTTGAGTTAACCCTTTACCCAACGTAACGACCAAAACCGGCCAGCACTTTTCACAAACTTCTCCATTCAATTTTTATTACCTGTTTATTTTTTTGTCACAAAAACATAGCTTATGACCCGTCATTGGAACGAGCTCAATGAGCTCGTTCCAATGAGGGATCATAAGCTATGTTTTTGACGCTAAAAATCAAAAAAATTAGTGCTTAAAAACAACTTTATTTGCAAGTGTTATCTGCTTTTCCTTTTCGTGTTAGGTAAAGGGTTAAATGAGTCATAAAATGTCATAGAAATTTGTGGAATTCAGTTTTTCAAAAGCTGCTGGAACAGTGCCAATGCTTACTCCTACCTGTGTCTAGAATTTCAGCAAATGAACTCTTCATTAATTTGTTTCTTACTGTAGACAGAAATCATCTGCTTATTACTGTTTTAATAATTTTTTATCCTTCTTGTCTTTAGAGCAAAACTAGAGAAAGTTGAGAATCTCTCAATTTGGATAGTTTCCTTGAGTAGGCTCTTTTTGAAGTAAAAAGAATAAAATTGAGAATAAAACTGTATAATTTGGTGGATAATATATAACTTGGAAACTATTATCTTTTGATTGTCTGTTGGTAATAAGGTGATGGTAGACATAACGACTAGCTCTAGGGACATCTGTAAATGTCAACTGTATTGGATTTCTGCAATGTTTTTGTCCCTCAGTCCAATTATAGATTAACTCCCTGCACACTGATGTCAAAATATCTAAATTTCAAGCAGAAAAATTTCCCATAATGCAACTAGAAATTTAACCAATTCAATCTCTTTTGACAGAGCTCATTGAGCTCTGTTAAACGAGATTGAATTGGTTAAATTTCTAGATGCATTATGGGAAAAAACAGCTTCCTGAAATTTTAGTATTTTGACATCAGAGTGAAGGGGGTTAACAGTCTCGCTGCTGGGAAACTACTTCATCAGGACTGGCTGAAAAAGTTCTTTAGTCATTTGTAACTTCAAGCATGTTTTAAAAAATTTTTTTTAGTTCTTTACCCAATAAAATGGCACATCTGTCCGCATAATATGCAAATTCAGCAGCTGAAAAAATATTATTTTTTAAAAAATTTCAACAAAATCATATCATGTGACCCCTCTTTGGAACGAGCTTGCTGAGCTCCTTCCAGTGAGGGGGTCACATGATATGGTTTTGTTGAAATTTTTTGAAAAATTAAAAAAAACGATATTTAAAATAATAAATTTTGATATCGTCTGCATTGGGTAAAGGGTTAACTTCTTGCATGCTGCTGGTGGATATTCCTGCCAAGGGGACGCAAAATCTCTTACCACTGAAATTAGTATAATTGGACACAATTAACCATATTTCCTCCCTGTAAATTGCATGAACCTGTTTGACCGATGATTTCTCGAGATAAATTGAGATGAACTTTTCATTAAATCTAGTCCTGGCTGCTTCAGAGCAGCCATGACAAGATTTGATGAAAAATAGTTTGAAAATACTCAGTGTGTTAAGAGTTAACCCTTTAGGTTACTCAATCTTAACAGCTGATGTCACTTGCAATAAAATGTCTTGAATAATTAAATATTCTATTTTTTTGTCTCAAAAAAAGTTTATGCAGGCCTTTCTATTCACCTAATTTGGGCACATCAGATTCAAGTGAAAAATGTGCCCAAAATATTAGAAACTGTATTATTAGTCAATATATACATAGAAATAGAATATAATACAGGGCTTTCTAAGACCTATTTTGCATGGTGTAAAAGTATTTCTTAACCCTTTGCACACTGGTAGTATCTTCCATGTCAGTTCAATGTTAGCAATTGGAAGAGTTCATATTCATTATTTGGGGGTAGAGCAATTAACTCTTTACCCAACGCAGATGATATCAAAATTTATTATTTTAAATATCATTTTTTAAATTATTTCAAAACATTTCAACAAAACCATATCATGTGACCCCTCTTTGGAACGAGCTCGACGAGCTCGTTCCAAAGAGGGGTTACACGATATGGTTTTGTTGAAATTTTTCGCAAAAATACTATTTTTCCAGCTGCTGAATTTGCATATTACGCGGGCGGATGCGGGCGATTCGTTGGGTAAAGGGTTAATATTTTCAACGCCGAGGCAAACATTCGACATTTTGCGTTACTATGAATGACTTAGTAACCCTTTGAACACTGGTGGTATCTTCCATGTCAGTTCAATGTTAGCAATTGGAAGAGTCCATATTCATTATTTGGGGGTAGAGCAATTAATATTTTCAATGTGCAGACGGGTCTATTGATTGGTCTACCCAACTCTTTAGCTTAGGAGCCATCCTACTTGATGAAAGTATGACTTATAATTTTCACTGGCCGGAAAACCGTCCTTCAGGCTTCAAAGGGTTAACCCTTTACCCAATGCAGATGATATCAAAATTTATTATTTTAAATACCATTTTTTCAAATTTTTCAAAAAGTTTCAACAAAACCATATCATGTGACCCCTCGTTGGAACAAGCTCAACAAGGTTTTGTTGATATTTTTTTTATAAAGAATATTTTTTCAACAGCTGAATTTGCATATTACGCGGGCGGATGCGGCCGATTCGTTCGGTGAAGGGTTAAAAAATATAATTATTTTATAATGTTACAACAAGCTGTTGGTATCCAACTCCTAATTTGGGCACAGCCTTTGCCGCCCTGAATTTGGGTAATATAAAGGCCTGAGCTTAAGCCCCTAATGCCTCCTAATTTTTCTTCCATTTCTCAAATTTTCTTACCAGCGAAAAAGCATTCGAATTTTCTTAACAAACTGCAAATATTTGCCTCCCCCACCAGTAACCATTCTACTGATCACATTATCACTTACCATGGACTATCCATGTTCAGATTAACCCTTTACCCAACGTAACAGCCAAAACCGGCCAGCGCTATTCTAAAAAATCGTCAGTTAATTTTGATTATTTTTTCATTTTTTGTCACAAAAACATGGGTTATGACCCCTCATTGGAACGAGCTTGTCGAGCTCGTTCCAATGTGGGGTCATAACCTATGTTTTTGAGACAAAAAATGAAAAAAAAAGTAGTTGTTCAAGAATTTTTTTTGCAAGTGTCGTCTGCTTTTCATGTTAGGTAAAGGGTTAAGAGAGAATTGCAGGAACGAAGGCTCACATCCATGACTTCTAGTGCACAAAGAAACTGAAACTACAGAATCTGAAACAACCAGGCTGGTTGGTAAATGGCCATGATACCTTGACCATAACACTACTCTCCCATTCTTTTAAGATTCACCAACTGCTGAGGGTTGGGTGAGCAACGAATGTAACATATTGAGAGAGAAGTGTGGGATCCAGGTAGGAGCCCACGGCATCTGGCACTCAAAGCGGACTGCTTTTTTCACAAGACTAAGAGATCCAGACCAACCAGGCTGGTTGATAAATCGCAAAAAAACCTGTCGCTACAGGTTACCACCACTCTGTCTTGTACAGACTGCCACCAACAATTGACCCTTTAACCCTCTGCACACTGATGTCAAAATATCTAAATTTCAGGCAGAAAAAACTTCCCATAATGCAACTAGAAATTTAACCAATTCAATCTCGTTTGACAGAGCTCATTGAGCTCTGTCAAACGAGATTGAACTGGTTTAATTTCTAGATGCATTATGGGAAAAAATAGCTTCCTGAAATTTTGGTATTTTGACATCAGAGTGAAGGGGTTTAAGCCGATATAAAGATGTGTTATTTGAAATATTTTTAAAAACATTTTTCACTAAAATTAAAAAAAATATATCTTGACCTCCCACTGGGACGAACTCGATGAGTCACATATGTTTTTGCAGACATTTTGTGAAAAATTGCTTCTTTTTAGTTGAGTTTTCAAAAAAAACTTGACTATTGGTATGGCGAGCATCGGTCGCTGGGCAGGCGTGCGAGTCGGTGGGCAACCTTTCCCTTTATGCTCATATAACTTAGTTAACTTGAACAAACGTCAACTGATCCAATTCATTTTTGTTCTGTGGGTTTCCATGAATATTTTCTTGATCGAGTTTGAAAATGGGCTCGGTCCACTTTTTTAGTTCATAGCCACCTTTGCGTTAGCCACTCGACCCTGCATCAGTGATGCAACCTCTTGTTTCATCTGTGAAATTTGTAAATTAAGTGTACAGATGCGATCGATTTTGTTAGGTAGAGGGTTAATTTGGCACTGTACCATCTTCAGTGATTACAATAAGTTCTTGAGTTCATTGGTTTTGTCTACACTCAGACTACACAACAATGCTTGCAGCACATTGGGAGTTACAGAGTGCTGGGAGGAAATTATCAATTACTGATGAAAAATCACATCACTATCATAGCAGTCATTATTTGTGTTTATGTCAAACCTAGAGCATTATTGGTGAAGAAACAAGTCTTGTCAGAGAAAATTGAATGTGTACTGATCTTCATGATGTCAGCTTCCCACAGTTGTTCATATGAAATGACTTGGGGCTCTTTTGATGTACTCATCAGGTTTCATGAAGTTTGTTATCTTGAAGATTTTCAAGAAGGTGTAAATTGAATGGAATTGAAAAAATATCCTTCCAGTCACTTTGGTTTTGGATCTGGAATTTTCTTTGCATTATGTTTTTCATTGCCGATTATTCTCATAGTGCTAGGAGGTTTGTGTGTGTGTGAAAGTTGGGGAAAATACCCCTGTCCAAAAATACTCTTATGCAGGACTTATATTTCGATGAGCATCCAAGTATCATTCATGCCAAGGCAGAAAATAAGCAGACTGACATCTGCCGAATGAGGTCCCCAGAAGGTGAATTTAGTGATGCTACCCTTCACAGCAGGGTAGCATCACTAAATTTACCCTCTGTGAACCTCAATCTGAATCAGGGTCTCAAAACTAAACAAAAAAGAGGTACCCAGAGGATAAATTGGCCCACTGTATGGGATAGCATCATCAAATTCACCCTCTAGGGACCTCATTTTGCAAATGTCAGACAGCTTATTTTCAGGCCTGCTGATGTTCATGATGTCAGCTTCCCACAGTTGTTCATATGAAATGACTTGTGGCTCTTTTGATGTACTCATCAGGTTTCATGAAGTTTGTTATCTTGAAGATTTTCAAGAAGGTGTAAATTGAATGGAATTGAAAAAATATCCTTCCAGTCACTTTGGTTTTGGATCTGGAATTTTCTTTGCATTATGTTTTTCATTGCCAATTATTCTCATAGTGCTAGGAGGTTTGTGTGTGTGTGAAAGTTGGGGAAAATACCCCTGTCCAAAAATACCCTTATGCAGGATAGTACTCAAACGATTAGTCGACTAGTCGATGTCGACTCTGGGCAAACCAGTAGTCGACTCTCAAATGTGCAGTCGACTAGTCAGAGGAGTTCAAGCTTTTAGGTAAATAGTATCCCTTCTGTGCCACTGTCAGACAGTTTGAACAGCAAAATTGGGCAAGCAATGTATACATCTGTTGCCGTCTAATAGTAGTGACAGTAGTTTGTTTTAACTGGTACTAGTAGAGTGCTGAATTATTTTGGGCTATCAGGATATGTTATTAATTTGCCTTGTTGCAATTTATCGGAGAGTGCCTGTAGGCACTCTCCCATAAATCGCAACAAGGCAAATTAAATAAGACTATATAATTTAACTCTTAGCATAATTAGAAGCACATTAACAGAATAATGTTCCAGTAAGTTGCTGTATATGAATGCCCAAGTGAAGCCAAATTTGGACCTTCAGCACTCTACCGGAACACCAACACTGTTATAAGGAGACAGGTTATCACCAATGACTAGTTGAAGTCGACTTGACTTCTGGGTATTGACTAGTCGACTTTGGAATTCACTAGTTGTTTGAGCACTAATGCAGGACTTATATTTCAATGAACATCCAAGTATGGATTCATGCAAAGATTCACGCAACAAAACCAGCGAGGAGAATCCATGTAGATTCTCACTGTGCCTCTGCTAGGATTCACCTGAAAAAAATGTCAGTATAACCCTTTACCTAACATAATGGCAGCAAATTGACCAATACAGCTAGTGGAGCCCACTTAATTGGATATCTCTTAATTGTATATCCCTGTTAATTGAATATAATTTGCCAACACAGAACCATTTACCATACCTCCAGTACAAATTTGACCTTTTAATTGAATATAGGTTATAGAGTAAACTCTTGTTAATTGGATAAAAAATTTTGTAACCCGTTGAGAAATTACCGTGACTCTCCCCAATTTTTGTTTGTTTATAGACCTATTTGGCCTAACTACACTTAATACAGGCATTTAATCTATTATAGCTTGTTTGACAGAGCTCATGGAGCTCTGTCAAACAAGATATAATAGAATAAATGCAAAGTTTATCTCTAGAATACAGGAAAGTGACAATCCCTGTTAATTGAATACTTCTGTTAATTGAATAATTTTCATTGGCAAAGCGGCTATTCAATTAACAGGGTTCCACTGTACAAGGCTAACATGACCTGAAAACTCCTGCCACTTTGTCAATAACATTGTACAAATATGGCTGTCAATGGAACCGGCTCCAGTGACAGCCACATTTGTAAGGTTTTATTGTTGGTAAATATTGTTTTACTGTGTTGGATAAATGGTTGAACATGTGTTATCAGTATACAACAGTGGTTCAACCATAGTGACCTCATGGGATTCTGGGACACTCATAGCAGGTATGGATTCTTGCAACCATTTTGGTGAGAATCCAAATGGATGCTTCCAACTTTAGATGAAATATAAGCCTTGCTTATGGAAAAGAAAGAGAAAACCTGTTGGGTTTTTGCAGACGGTTAAAAAGAACAACTCATTATATTTTTGTGAAGTTACGAAGAATCAGTTGAAAACAGCAAGATAATTTGGTTTATCTCTACTAATCTGCAAAACGTTTGTGTCTGTTTGTTACCTTTCTCCTGAGCCAACCACCACCAAACTTAGCGTGTTGGTAGTTGGTGGTTCCATGAAGGCCAAAGGTGTGAAATTGGGTCAAAATGTGTAAACATTAATTCCATTCATGCATGTTCTTTAACCAACGAATCAGCCACATTCGCCCCTGTAATATGCAAATTCAGCAGCTGAAAAAATATTTTTCAAAAGATTTCAACGAAACCCTATCATGTGACCCCTCATTGGAACGAGCTCATTGAGCTCATTCCAATGAGGGGGTCACATGATAGGGTTTTGTTGAAATTTTTTGAAAAAGTTTTAAAAATGATATTTAAAATAATAAATGTTGATATCGTCTGCGTTAGGTAAAAGGTTAATTATCTGGTGGGGGCACGGTGGCGTTGCGGTAACCGGTTCTTGTCAGATCACCGAGGTTAAGCAGCAACGTCGAGCCTGGTTAGTCCTCGGATGGGTGACCATCTGAGCGTTCGATTCGGTCTCCCACATTCTGTCCTTGGACAAGTCACTTAACCCGATTGTCCACATGGGGGCACGATGATGCCGTGTACTAAGGCATACTGCATGTAGATGGTGCGCATGCCTTCAACCAATCTAACCCTGCCTGTGCTGCAGTGCAGAGTTACGATGTTGGAGAGCTGGCAGCTGCTCGTCATTGCTCGGTGGTTCTCTCCGGGTGCTTTGGCTTCCTCGACCCGTGAAACTGTCACGGTCATGATTAGCCATTCTGCATATGTATGTGACCTTAAACACCAATAAATAATAATTATAATTAATTACCTGATGCCTTTGAGTTGTTGTTTCTAGTTACGATACTTTTTTCTAACCACTTAACACATCAAAGTATGAAACCAAATCACCTATCCGACCAGATCTGACCCTGACTATTGAAAGCATTGTTATTTATTAATTTATGTATTGGGGTTTAATAACACCTTTGACAGCCAGGGTCACCTCAGGGTCACCTCATGTCTGATGGTTTTACAGGTGGAGGAAGCCGGAGTACCCAGAGAGAAGCACCAAGCAATGGCGAGTAACTGTTACTCTTCCCAGTGTACTATCTCTGTGCAAGCAGGTTTAGCATTGGTTGAAGACCTGCACACCATCGACATGCAGTACGTCTTTTTAGTACATGGTGTCATCGTGCCCCCACGCCTTAGTACATGGCTTGATTGTCCACATGGGGGCACGATGAAGCCATGTACTAAGGGGTACTGCTCATCGATGGTGCGCACATCTTCAACTAATCTAATCCTGCCTGTGCTGCAGTGCGGAGTTACGATGTTGGGGAGCTTGCACAGCTGCTCATCGTTGCTTGGTGGTTCTCTCCGGGTACTCCGGCTTCCTCCACCCATAAAACTGTCACCGACACGATATGACCTTGGCTGTTAAAGTGTGGTTAAGCCTTAATTAATAAATAGTACATGATTCCACGGTGCCCCCACGTGGGCAATCAGGATGAAGGGCCTTACCTATGGACTCAATGCAGTTACCCCTGGCCAGGATCGAAACTAAAGCATTGTCCTAGTAATTCATCCTTGTTTCCTCAGCAAAAAAAATTGTTGTGCAAAACTGGTGCTTCTACGGCAATTGCTGTGAAGCCTATTCAATTGTGTAAAAATCATCAGGGGGCAGGGCATAATCTCAATTGCCATGTATATGTAGTGTGCAGTGAAGTGAAAACTTTCAAGTAACTTTAACATGTGAAAGTAGTTCGAGATATATGTGTATATAATCACAATCAGTGTGCAGAATCTTTTACTCAATTAGATCATGCCAATATCATGAACAGCGTGAATGCTGAGAAAAAATCTTGGAAGTAAGCTGGCGACTTGCTCAATATGTATAGTATGAGTGAAAATATGATGTAGCATACCGGTAACCACAAACTAAGTATCTCATTGCTTCTGTGTTGATAACACCAGAATCTGACATCAGTTTCTGGAAAGCTGTGTAGGAGCTTTCCAGAAACTGATGTCAGATTCTGGTGTTATCAACACAGAAAAAGCAGAACACATAGTTTCTAGTGGTTATGCTGCAACTTGTACTGTAAATGGTAAGATTAGCAATACAGCATAGTGCAACCCACATGGTTTGATTCCTTGTGTAACCTGGAAGTTGTGCAATTTCTGCAGCCACAAGCCTTTCTGAAGAAGCCATCCTCAGCAGTATTTTTGCTGTGGATATTTTTCGTTTCCTCTGCATTTTGCTCGGCACTGCTGATTGCTGAGGGTGAATTACCAGGGCTGAACCCAAATACTCTAACATGCTGAAATCCTTGTGGAAACCCTATATGAAGTGACTCAGCACTTCTCCGCTGTGATAAGCCAAAATTTAGCACTATACTGGTTCCTATTGCCTTGACATGTTCAAAAAAAGTTCTGGTGTGTGTCATTGACTTAGATTTTGTTATGGTTACCTTACAATTTATTAGTCCCTTACGGGAACCGTAAGGAAACTATAGGATTGCACTCCGTCCATCTGTCCATCCATCTGTCTGTCCGTTTGTCTGTCTGTTTTTTATGTTACCACCTCTCCCTCCAACATGCTTTAAGCTACACCTTTCATATTTGGTACATGGAAAAATGGTTCCGAGGGGATGATGCACGCTCAAAATTTTTTTTTCAAAATCCAAGATGGTGGAATGGCGGCCATTTTTGTTGTGTTTTTTTAAGCTTTTTTTCTATATTTTCATGTTACCACCCCTTCCACCAACATGGTTCAAGCTACACTTTGCATATTTGGCACATGAATAGAGGGTGGGGAGGGGATGATGCAAGTTCAATATTTTTTCTTCAAAATCCAAGATGGCGGCATGGCGGCCATTTTTGTTGTGGTTTGTTTTAGTTTTTTTCTCTATTTTATGTTACCACCCCTCACTCCAACATGGTTCAACCTACACTTTTTATATCTGGCACATGGATAGAGGGTTGTAATGGGATGTTGCACGTTCAATATTTTTTTCTTCAAAATTCAAGATGGTGCCATGGCAACCATTTCTGTTGTGTTTTTAAAGCTTTTTTCTCTTTTTTATGTTACCACTGCTCCCTCCAACATGGTTCAAGCTACACTTTTCGTATATGGTACATGGATAAAGGGGTTGTGAGGGGATTATGCATGCTGAATATTTTTTTTTCAAAATCTAACATCTGTCTGTCTGTCCGCCTGTCTGTCTGTCTGTCTGTTTTTATGTTACCACCTCTCCCTCCAACATGCTTCAAGCTACACCTTTCATATTTGGTACATGGATAAATGGTTCTGAGGGGATGATGCACAGTCAATATTTATTTTTCAAAATCCAAGATGGCAGAATGGCGGCCATTTTTGTTGTGTTTTTTAAGCTTTTTTCTCTATTTTATGTCGCTACCCCTCCCTCCAACATGGTTCAAGCTATGCCTTTCATATACAGTACATGGATAATCCACGATGCTTATATACTCTAGTGTCCTCTGTGACAAAAACATCTTTTGTCACAAAAGCGCCGTTGGGGACTAATACCACCTCGGTGGTCAAACACTTGTTTTGCATGGTCCTGTATCATTACTGTGGAGTTCATTAGTTCATCCTTAGCATTATTAGAGTTTGTCAACAAGAGTTGTAACATCATTACCAGTACTGTACCTTTCCAACAGTCAGCTTTAATGAGCTTGATTGATTTGACAGTGTTTTTCTATGGTTAATTGAACTGCAAATGTAATCACTAGATCAAGGTATTATTCAGGACAGATCATGCCTTCAGGTACTTCTCCATGCATTACACCTTCTGACCTTGGTTGTGGTATATCATTTATCTAATTGTCTATGTATGATTACCAATTAACCAAGCTAATTTACTGGAGATAGGCCCTTACAGATTGTATCAGTCTAAATCAATATATGAAGCAGAGACAGTCTAGATGAATTATTCAGATGTCCAATAAAGT
This sequence comes from Pictodentalium vernedei, assembly GCA_031216915.1. NCBI lineage: Eukaryota > Metazoa > Mollusca > Scaphopoda > Dentaliida > Dentaliidae > Pictodentalium > Pictodentalium vernedei. The sequence goes on along the minus strand of CM062291.1, from coordinate 31,561,526 downwards.
ATTGACTTCTGTGAAGAAGAATGATAGTGTCTCTCACCCGATCTATTTCAAATTTCATATGTAGTCAGGCCTGGCATCCTTAAAAATACAGGAGGGCTAAAAATCGCCCTCCTTGCGTGGTCCAGGGGAGCAATTAGCTTCCCTCAAGCTTACAAAAGCTAAAAGTGGCAAAATGAAGTTTTACTATTAACGCCTTACCTAACCTGAAAAGCAGATGACACTTGCAAAAATAATTCTTGAATAACTAATTTTTTTCATTTTTTGTCTCAAAAACATAGGTTATGACCCCTCGTTGAAACGAGCTCGTTGAGCTCGTTCCAACGAGGGGTCATAACCTATGTTTTTGAGACAAAAAATGAAAAAAATAATGAAAATTAATTGGCGATTTTTGAGAATAGTGCTGGCCGGTTTTGTCCGTTACATTGGGTAAAGGGTTAATGAATTAAGCCTAGTGGGTTTTATACATTTTATTGGTGCAGCTAACAAGGTAGTCTCTGTGGGATGGCTACACTGCCCCTCCTGCACCTTCAGGCCTTGGCAAGCCCTGGAGGTGTGGGAGGGCCAGTGTGGTCATCTTACAGAGATCACTAACATATCAGTGATCTGGAAAAATGTGGGTTTTAGGAATAGGCTGTTATGGTAATCATTATTTTCTAAAGCCAGGAGGGCTACTTTTCGCCCTCCTTAATTTTTTTAAGGCAAGCAGTAGGCGAGCGAATAAATCGCTCTCCTGAAAATGCCAGGCCTGTGTAGTAGCTTTGGTTTATATCTAGATGGGAGCTATTAAATTTTTCTGAATTTCATTGAAAAACATGGCTGCCAGTGTCCATCTTGGTTTTGGTATATAAATTGTCAACAATTCCATTAGCACACCCAACAGGCCGCACCTCTCACCCAATCTTTTTCAGATTTTATATGCAGCTTTGCTGTGATGTCTAGATTGGAGTTATCAAATTTTTCTGAATTTTGTTGAAAAACATGGCCACCAGTGGCCATTTTGGATTTGGCATATAAATTGTCAACACTTCCATTAACACACTCTACAGGCCGCATCCCTCACCTGATCTTTTTCTAATTTCATATGTAGCTTTGGTGTGATGTCTTTTCTGTAGAAACTTGATTGAATGACTTGACATTACTGGGACTTTCTATTCAGTTCATTCAGTCCCTCCTTGGTCAAGTTTAGCTGCCGTGTCATTGACACTTTTGTTATAATGACACTGAATTGCGATAGTTTTAATGATTTCTATTTCATTCACTGACTTTCAGGAGATAGTGAACAGTGGCTTCGGAAAACAACTCAGACTCTTAATTTCTGTATTATTTGGCTTGGGGACAAGTTTGGGTAACAAAACTTAGGATGTATGTTATACAGACTGGCAAACTCTAACTGAGTCATACTGACCTATATTCTAAAAATAGGCTTTATAGCCTGGTAGATGAGACCCAGGTATTTCAGTTGTGACCCTTTACCCGAAACGTACAAATGTTTTATAATCAAGCCAGAAAATAAGCAGATTGTCATCTGCAAAATGAGGGCCCCAGAGGGTGAATTTAGTGATGCTACCCTGCACAGCAGGGTAGCATCACTAAATTTACCCTCTGTGGACCTCAATCTGAATCAGGGTCTCAAAACTAAACAGAAAGAGGTGCCCAGAGGATAAATTGACCCACTGAATGGGATAGCATCATCAAATTCACCCTCTGGGGACCTCATTCTGCAAATGTCAGACAGCTTATTTTCAGGCCTGTTTATAATTTTTTTTTTTTTTACCCTTTACCTAACACAGTGGCCAAAAACAGCCAGGAAATTGACCAATATAAGCCTACCACAGCCTAAAATATCTCACAAATGTATCAATAAAATCATACAAGTATGAATATCATTAGAACCAGCTCGTTGAGCTGGTTCTAATGATATTCATGTTTGTATGGTATTATTAAAAATTGTGAGAATTCTTTTTGGAAAATGTGAAATTTAATTTATTTTTCAAAAAAGCTGTGTTAGGTAAAGGGTTAAATATTTTAAAAAACAAAATTCCACAAAACCATATCATGTGACTGCTCATTGGAATGAAGTAGTCAGGCTCATTCCAATGAGTGGTCACATGATATGGTTTTGTTGAATTTTTTTTTTATTTATTTATTTTTTCAACTGCACAATTTTGTAAAAATTATGGTGACAAATGAGGCTGATTCATTAGGTAAAAGATTAATCTCTAGTTTTGCCTTTTGTTCTTTTTCTTTTGTTTCTACTTTCTGTTATGATATATTTGTTACACCACTACTGTCAAAGTAAAGTGTGTGTGTGGGCGGGGGGGTGGGCTGGGGATATACAGGATTACATGTGTCCATTCCAGACATGTTAACTCTCCCGGAATGCCCGGGAAAATCCCGCAATTTCAGTGTAGTCCCCACCCTCCCGGATGGGAATCAGTTTGGGACCAAAAATCACGGAAAACAACAGTCGAATATTTCTTTCCCATTGTAACTTTTGTAAAACGTTCGGGGTCAAAAATCACATGCATTTCAAACTCTTGATAAAAACTCATGAGGCAATAAAATATGGTTTAAGTTAAATTTATTTAAGAAAAGGGTATTTTATGATATATATTTCAACTGTGTTCATGTTTATTTGTGTTTTTTCTTTGAAATGGGAGATTCGTGATCAATGTGTGAGTGTCAAAGTGAAAATAGGTGACTTACTTTCAAAAAATTGAAAACTCCACTTCATTTAAATGCAGTTTTTTGGTAAATAATATATATTTTTTTATTAATAGAATACCTTTAATTCTCATCCTTTTTCCAAATCAAAACCAAGGACCCTGTTCAGGGTCCTTGGCAAAATGTAAACAGCACCTTGACCTCAACTATTTAACACAGTTTAAAAATAGATTAAAGTTGCTTAGGATGCCAAAAAATTATGACTGCATATTTATATACAATGGACTTATTTTTTAACACTACATTTATTCCGTTGTGCTGACTACAGAACTGTTAGCCGTCTGTACCCAGAAAATTTTGAATGGAATTAAAAAAAAAAATAAAATAAAAAATGCTTCAATGGTGAAAAGAAAAGTTTTGTGCAGGGCACAAATGTCCACACATGCATGAAGGATTTTGATGAAGATACTTTCCAAATGCTAATCTTCTTGAAGTAACTGAACATTAGAACAGCTTTTCCTGTTAACATTTCCAGACTTGGGAGATTATTAGCTCAGTAGACTTTGATAAAAGCAAACCACAGGTGGTGGTGCTCTGTGGGTGGGGGGGGGGGGGGGGGGGAGGGGTCATGAAGAAAAGGATGGCAGGGGTGGGGGAGGGGGGGTGTTATGGCTTGGGGTCGGAGTCAAATCAACAAATATTTTATGATTTTTTAATAATAATAAGAATAATTATTCTGGTGGTTAACATGTCTGGTCCATTCGTATCAGCAAATCAGGTTTATGTGCCTAGTTGTTGGTACACAGCATTGTTATGTGTCTAGTCTGATTTATGTGACTAACCACATAAATTTAAACTAACAAATGCTGTTTATGTGTCTCAAGAAGTGGGTTATGTGGCTAAAATGTTTTTCTGTGTGGCTGAAATGGTTTATGTGGCTACTAAGTGACAGAATGTGAGTATTGTATTTTCAGGGATTTTATATTAGGGTAAGGGTTAGGCTTAGGGTCAGTAAGCTGGAAGGGTTAGGGTTTACCACCACCCAGAAATTAGACTTAAAAAAGAGTTTCTAGTGATTGTCCACGCATTTTAAATTCCTCAAATATTTTAGCCACATAAACCCTTATTTTAGGGGCATCCATCTGTCCATCCATGTGTCTGTCCAGGCTTAGCAGAGGTACATTGTGGGGTTTACAATTTAGGGTCAGTGGTAGTTGCGGGGTTGGGTTAGCACAGTGGCCACTTGTGGGATTATTTTTTGCACTGTGGGGTTAATTTTTTGACCTTGTGGGGTTAGGGTTTAACATGGGAAAAAACCCACAAGTAAGAACGTGTAAGAACATCATGCATCCATCTTCCATGCATCCATCTGTCCGCAGCAATATCTTACCAGGGAGTGGATGGATTTCAGTGAAATTTGGTATGAGGGATCCTAATGACAAGCCACTCCAGCACATGTTATAAAAATGTTGCCCACATTTTTCAACAGAATTATGGTCCTTGCTTTGTTTTTAATTCATTTATGCTTCATTGGTCCAGTACAGAGGAGCCCACTTAACCCTTTACCCAATCAGCAACATCTGCCCGCTTAATATGCAAATTCAGCAGCTGAAAAAATACTATTTTTTAAGCAATTTCAACAAAACCATATCATGTGACCCCTCTTTGGAACGAGCTTGTCAAGTCCGTTCCAGTGAGGGGTCACATGATATGGTTTTGTAGAAATTTTTTGAAAATTTAAAAAAATGATATTTAAAAAAAATAAATTTTGATATTGTCTGAGTTGGGTAAAGGGTTAATTGGATATCTCTTAACTGAATAACCCTGTTAATTGAATATAATTTCCCAGCACAAAAACATTTACCATACCACCAATACAAATTTGACCTGTTCATTGAATATAGGTTATACAGTAAACTCCTGTTAATTGAAAAAAAAAATCTTCTACCCTGTCAAGAAATTACCGTGACTCTCCCCAATTTTTGTTTGTTTATAGACCTATTTGGCCTCTGTACTTTCAATTCAGGCATTTAATCTGTTATACCTTGTTTGACAGAGCTTACGGAGCTCTGTCAAATAAGATATAATAGAATAAATGCTAAGTTTATCGCTTGAATACAGGAAAGTGACACAATCCCTAATTAAATACTCCTGTTAATTGAATGATTTTCATTGGCAAAGTGGCTATTCAAGTAACAGGGTTCCATTGTACTGCAGTGGGGGTATAATTGCCTTCAGCAGGGACCGATCAGGACTATTTAAAATACGCTCTAGCCTCGGAGCCTATTTTTTCAATTCATGTGCCAGATTTCAATTTACAGAGTCACACTGGTGTTTGTAACACACACTGCAAGTATGTAATAGCTGTCATTATTTTCATTTAGTACACCTATAGCAAACATTAATCTTCACTGTGGTTTCTGATCAAGTCTTGGCTGCCAATTTAGGCAGCCAAGACTTGATCAGAAACCACAGTGAAGATTAATGCTTGGTAATTAAGACTTGAAGTATTAACTTAAGCACTCTACAACAATGATAAATGATAATCATATATATAATACATGTAAGAGTGTCTCTCTCGATTATCCATCGAAAGAATATCAAAATATGATCTGAGAAGTTACGCGCCAACTGAGAAGCCTATTTCTGAGATTTAAGAGCCAGGTCCTGATGTTTCAGAACCAAATACACACTGGCGCATGCCCAGGTCGGTCCCTGCTTCAGTAATAGCTCTTGTTCTTTTTATTTCCAGGTTTGGTGTTGCCAAAAAACCAATTTATATAAATGTTATTAGAGATCCCTTAGATAGACTGGTATCCTATTATTATTTTGTCAGATATGGTGATGACTTTCGTCCAAATTTGAAAAGACGGAAAGCTGGGAACAAAGAGGTAAGGGCCGCTGTTATTTTAACAGCATTTGTTTATAGCTAAATAATAAATCTAAAAATTGTATAAGACAATAGTGTAGTGTTATTTTTATATGAGATATGCTGGTGGTACAATAATATTATTGTTTTATTGTGGGCTTGCAGGCTGTAAATTTTTTGTCGGATTATGAGAATCCAAAGTTCTGTCTCTTACGCAATGTCCATATCTGACCAAGAACAGGGTATTTTTTTGTTTTTAAATTTGATTAGCAGTTTTTATCACTGTCCTGGAAAATCGATTAGCAATTTCAACATTTCAGCCACTGCTAATCTGATTTGAATGATATTTGGTGATGTAATAGAGCATTATAGGGGAACGATACCTGTGTAGTGTGAGTTTCTTCCACACATTTTTTCCAAACATATGACCCTTTTTCACTTTGAAAAATTTTTGCGTCAGCAGCATTAGTAGCGCTTTGCGATGCAGGCCACTTGTTCAAATTGTACTATTTTTTTACTTCTTAAATACAAGCCTGGAAATTTGCAGAATGAGGTCCCCAGAGGGTAACTTTTGTGATTCTACCTTACACAGCAGGGTAGCATCACTGAATTCACCCTCTGTGAACTTCAGTCTGAATCAAAGTCTCAGGCCTAAACTGAAAGAGGAACCCAGAGGATAAATTGGGGAATTCCAGCCCACTGTATGGGATAGGATCATCAAATTCACTCTCTGGGAACCTCTATCTGCAAATGACAGATTGCTTATTTCCAGGCTTGCTTAAATATAGCTTATGCTTTTGGAATGAGCTTGTTCTAGTGATGTGCCATGAGCTTTCATTTTTAATTTTTCAAGAAAAAGGATATTGTATTTGTATTGACAATAGTCACCAGCATTTTGCTTACCATAATTAACCTTTAAGTCACAATTTAGCCACAAACTGTCACTTTTATATCACTTTGAAAAGGTATACTTCATGGTGAAGTAAAAATCCTTGGACAAGCATGGAATTTTATGTTCAGTCATTTCCATGGCAGTTTTCTGAATTTCCATGGACAGAAACATTGGAATTCGTCCATATTCTCTGTGGTGAAAATCCAAGGACAAACCTAGAAACTTATATTCAATCTTTTCCACGGAATTGACTGAACTTCATTGTAGGCTTTTCATGGATAGAAGCAATTGAATTCGACTGGATACCTGACCTCGACAATTCAGGCGAACGATTGTTCAGTTCCCCTAGAGGTTATGCAAACAAAAATTGAGGCGAACGGTCTATCTGTTAACCAAAAGGATCCATTGGTTAACCAACTTTTTTACAATCGCCATATTAGATGTCTGAACAGAAAGTAGTACACATACAGATATTACATTTGTGCTTATTATTCAGCTGTAAGCATAGTCCAAACATGGTCTGTAATATAATTTTTTGATTTGGTACGTCCTTGAACAGACTTATTACAGACTTTCAGGCCATGTTTGGACTACTGTAAGCATAATTAGAAAATGTTATTATAGTTTAATGAAATTGAAATGCACTGCAGCCTGATGTATGATGGGGCTACAGCCAAATCAATTCTGGACCTATTCACCGCTATATGCAATGCTGCATAACTCTTGTATGCAATGCTGCCAACAGAAGAGGCACAACTCTATATTTCTAGTGATTGCATATTTCTGTTTCATTGATATTTTTATCGTCGGAAGTCATCACATGTTGCCACCAGAAGGGCCATAACTCTACATTTCCTTCCCAAACCCTCTCACCAGTGCCTGTGGCATATCGCGTTTGGATTTTTGGTAAACAGGTTAATGAAACAAATTTACTTAACCTTCAGAATAGGTTAATGAACAATTAAATGGGTAACCTGTTGATGGGTTAATCAAAATATGGAATTGTCAAGGCCTGGGATACTCCATTTTCACTATTTGTGGTCAAAATCCACAGTCAAGCCTAGAATCTTATATTCAGCCTTTCCCATGGAATTGACTGAACTTCCATGGAGACTTTTCATGGACATTGACTATAGAATTCATCCAAATTATTATTATTATTATTTATTTGTGTTTAGGGTCACATATTTCTACACAATGGCTAATCATGACCGCGACAGTTTTATGGGTGGAGGAAGCCGGAATACCCAGAGAGAACCACCAAGCAACGGCGAGCAACTGTCAGCTCCCCAACATACTAACTCCACACAAGCAGGGTTAGCATTGGTTGAAGACAATTGCACCATTGACGTTAGTACGCCTTAGTACACAATGCCACCGTGCCCCCACGTGGGCAATGGGGGTGAAGTGTCTTTCCCAAGGACACCATGCGGTTGCCGCAGGTAGGATTCAAACCAAGGACTTCTTGGCTTGCAGCCTGCACCTCTACCTACTGAGCCAATGCGCCCCCCCAATTCATCCAAATACTCCATGGTGAAAATCCATGGACAACCATGGAATATAATGCACAAACTTTTTCATGGAAATTATCTTAAGTTTCCATGGTTTTTTCATTTTGCCTTGGTCAAAGAGGACCATGGAAATTGTCCAAATACTCTGTGGTATTAATTTCCAGGGAATTCCATGCAATTTTCCATGCAGTCCACGGATATTTTAAATGCAAGGCTATCTCCAAGGGTGAATTCACCACTCAGCCCTGAGAACTTGGTTGGTAGGCTGCTTTTATCTGTACAATGTTTTCACACCATTGTTGGCTGCCTGTACTTGATGCAGAAACACTATTAAGTCATCTACAGCTGTGTATATATACATAAGGCAGTAATTATCGTAAAAATTAATCAAGGCATTAACCCTTTACACAATATCAAAATTTATTATTTAAATTATTTTTTCAGTTTTGAACCAAAATTTCAAAAAAACTATATCATGTGACCCCTCATTGGAACAAGCTTGCCAAGCTCGTTCCATTGAGGGAGTCACATGATAGGATTTTGTTGAAATTTTTTCGAAGATTTTTTTTTTCAACTGCTAAGTTTGTATATTACGCTGATGGATGTGGCCGATTCATTAGGTAAAGAGTTAAGCATTTTAACCCTTTACCCAACGCAGACGATATCAAAATTTATTATTTTAAATATAATTTTTTTAAATTTTTCAAAAAATTTCAACAAAACCCATATCATGTGATCCCTCGTTGGAACGAGCTCGCCGTGCTCGTTCCAACGAGGGGTCACATGATATGGTTTTGTTGAAATTTTTAGAAAATGATATTTTTTCAACTGCTGAATTCGCATATTACGTGGGCGGATGCGGGTGATTCGTTGGGTAAAGGGTTAAATGTCAGAGAAAAATGACTTGGAATCAGTTTGAGTCTATGTAATGGATGCTGAAATATTAATGACTATTTTTGGTGTATTGAATATATTCCAAAATGATGGAGTATAATTTTATCCCAGAAGTGTGTTCAAGTGATATTGGTGTATAAATCTAGTCATTTTGTGATGAAATTAATTGATATTACTGTTAATAATGTCATGTATCTTTTAGGACTGCTCACGGGGGAGTTGTTGTCAATTGGTCAGTGTCTAGACTTTACTTGTTAAACACAGGAAATTATTCTCTCATCTATAAAACACGGTATAGCATACATATCTGTCCACAATTTGTAGAGTGTTATCTTATTTTAATAATGATTACAAATTAGTTCCTCGATGTGCGATCAGAACTCTACAGTTTAGAAATTAACTCGTTCATGACCGGAAATGGAATAAGACAGAACACAATAAGTACAGTATGCAGAAGGCTAAAATCTTCTCTCGAACCGTATTTCATTTCATTACTAAAAACTTTCTTTCTGCTTCCGCATTTTTAGTCTCTGAATATTTTGTACTTCAGATTCTCAATTGATACTGCCTTCAGCTATATCCATTTTCACTGAACTTTTACAATAGACTTTTATCAGATTTTTGCACTGAGTATTACCCAAGCAAGTCATAAAATAAGCAGACTGTCATCTGCAAAATGAGGTCCCCAGAGGATGAATTTAGTGATGCTACCCTGCACATCAGGGTAGCATCACCACATTTACCCTCTGTGAACCTCAATCTGAATCTGAATCAGGGTCTCAAAACTAAACAGAAAGAGGTACCCAGAGGATAAATTGGCCCACTGTATGAGATAGCATCAAATTCACCCTCTTTGGACCTCATTCTGTAAATGTCAGACAGCTTATTTTCAGGCCTGTACCCAAGCAGATTTTTTAATAAACTCAAAAGATGAATCTAATCCTATCTCATCTCATCAACTTTGCTTTTAGACACAAAATAGTTCCAGTTCTAGACTACAAAATAGTTCCAGTTCTGGACTACCTCTATTAGGCGTGCAACGATGCTTCATAGTTTCAGTGCATCACGATTCTTTCACTCTGCGATGCATCGCATCATGACAGGAGATGCATCATGATATGCAGGTGATAGGGATTATTAATGGAAGAACCTTGAAAAGGTTGAAAATGAATTATTAAAACACAATGTATCATTTTGATGGAGTATAATTTGTATTCATATTTGACTAAAAGTAAAATTAACATAAATTCTGTCTTATTTTGAGCAAACCTGAGGTGAAAAATAATATATGGAGGGCAAGTACCATTCTACTAAGCAGTCTTACAAGATCAGAGCTTTTCTATGTTGTACACGCATCATGATGTGCATCGCATCATGAGCAAATAATCACGATGCACATCACATCGTGAACATCCAGATCATTGCAGCCCTAACATCTGTTGCTACCTTTTCCGCTTGATTTGCATAAATTGTGTGTGTTAACCCTTTACCTAACATGAAAAGCAGACGACACTTGCAAAAAAAATTCTTGAATAACTAATTTTTTTCATTTTTTGTCTCAAAAACATAGGTTATGACCCCTCGTTGGAACAAGCTCAACGAAAATATATTGAAAATTAATTGGCGATTTTTTAGAATAGCGCTGGCCGGTTTTAGCCATTACATTCGGTAAAGGGTTAAGGATCACTGACAGATGCATCTCACCTGACGTTTTTACACGAAGGCCAAATTCCATGCTTGGAGTATATAGCACATTTCTCAATGTTTGTATTATATCAGGTACACACAGAACTCATGGTACAGTGGAACCCTGTTAATTGAATAGACACTTTGCCAATGAAAATTATTCAATTAACAGGACCATTCAGTTAACAGGGATTGTCACTTTCCTGTATTCTAGAGATAAACTTAGCATTTATTCTATTATATCTTGTTTGACAGAGCTCCATGAGCTCTGTCAAACAAGATATAATAGATTAAATGCCTGTATTGGATGTACTGAGGCCAAATAGGTCTATAAACAAAGGATAACTGGGGAGAGTCAGGGTAATTTCTCAACAGGTTACAAGAGTTTTTATTGTGTCGCCGGCCCACGAAGTGGGGAGCGACATATGGGGATTACTTTTGTCATCTTGCGTCGTCCGCGTAGTCGTCCACGTCACACTTTCTCTTATCCGCCACTCCTCTTTAACCTATGAATGGATTTTGATGAAACTTTCAGTGATTCTTTATCACATAATGGCATTGTGCACCTCCTATTTTATTTTTTGATCCGCTGTATTTTTTCCAGAGTTATGCCCCGTCGTCTGCATCATCGTCCGCGTCGTCTGCGTCACACTTTCTCTTATCCGCCACTCCTCTTTAACCTATGAATGGATTTTGATGAAACTTTCAGTGATTCTTTATCACATAATGGCATTGTGCACCTCCTATTTTGTTTTTTGATCCGCTGTATTTTTTCCAGAGTTATGCCCCTTTTCCACTTAGAATTCTGTCTGAAACGCCAGGCGACACACGTCTTCCATGGAAGACTCACATCTAAGTTCAATTAACAGGAGTTTACTCGATAACCTATATTCAATTTACAGGTCAAATTTGTACTGGAGGTATGGCAAATGCTTTTGTGTTGGAAAAATTGTATTCATTTAACAGGGATATACAATATACAATTAAGAGATATCCAATTAAGTGGACCGCACTGTATAATCATATGTTTATCATACCTCTACCTCTGTACAGACTGGGAACAGGCTTTTATGCTTTCCAAGATGCCCAATAACAGCCATCGTTTCATTTGCAACCAGTAATTTTCTAGAACTTCTATTTGACAGATAGTAGAATAATTTTCAGTGGTCAATTTGTTTTTTGTCTTTTTAGCTTAACTTGACAAAGTCAAGATAAGCTATTGCCATCACACGTGCAGAAGTCTGTGAGTCTGTAAGTCTGTTCACATTTTCTTTAGCCCAAGCTACACCCGTAGTTTTTGTCTTAAATTTCATGTGCAGGTTCAAGGTCGTGTCTAGATGAGAATGACCCATTTTGGTTGTGAACGGTCAGTCGTGATGGCTGCACGGGTTTAAAAACTTTTAGCACAGTCTTGAGGTCATATTTATGAATGAATTTCATTGTAACTTGGTAGGATGACTCAGTACAATATCTTGATGAGAATGTCCCATTTTGATCATGACTGGTCAAACATGATGGCTGTGCAGATTCAAAACCCAAAAATCTCCACGTCGTATTTCTGAAGGGATTTCATTGTAACTTGGTAGGATGACTCTGTATAATGTCTAGATGAGAATGTCATATTTTAGTCGCAATTGGTCAACTTAGATGTCCACAGGGGCATGTGACCCAGATTCCTTTAACATAGTCTTCATGTTGCATTTATGAAGGGATTTCATTGTAACTTGGTAGGATGACTGCTTTTGGAATGATTTTACTGTAATTTGGTAACTTTGGTTGACATACGTTAACTGTGAGGGTCACATCAATCCAGGCCTCAGTTCTTTAGTACAGTCAAATTATTCTTGTTGAAAATATAACATGTGTGGTACAGAATTTAACCTTTTCTCAGTTATCACAATTCTTGTCTTGTCTTATTTCATAATCCTTTCATAAACATTGAACATTATCCTTTTCATCAAACACTACACACAGTCAAGTTAACCCTTTACCTAATGTAACGGCCAAAACCGGCCAGCACTATTCTCAAAAATCGCCAGTTAATTTTCATTTTCTCTTCATTTTTTTCTCTAAAACATAGGTTATGACCCCCCCCCCCCCTCCCTCCCCCCCATTGGAACGAGCTCATCGAGCTCGTTCCAATGTGGGATCATAACCTATGTTTTTGAAACAAAAAATGAAAATAATAGAATATTCAAGAATTTTTTTTGCAAGTATCATCTGCTTTTCATGTTAGGTAAAGGGTTAAGCTACAGTGTCATTGGGTGCAATCTTTACAAAGTACTTGTAATACAAAGGATTACAGTGGATTCTGACAATGAATATGAATCTCGTTGCTGCTCATCAGAAGATGAAAGTTTTGATACATTATCCAATGATCATTCTGGTACATCAAGAAATACAGTTTCAATGATGGTACTCCTGTTATGTCCACCAATAAAACTATCTGTCAATAGGAATTGCAAATGAATTAAGACAGCCGGAAAAGGGATCACATTAAATCTTTTCAGGCAGCACTTTTTCAGGCAGTCATTTTTGGAAAATTAGACAGCCAAGTAATAATACAGTGGAACTCTGTTAATTGAATAGCCACTTTGTCACTGAAAAATTTTCCGTAAATGGGCATATTCAGTTAACAGGTATTTGGTTACTTCCTTCTATTTTAGAGATAAACTGAGCATTTATTCTATTATAGTGAAGTGGTCATATTGAATTCTGTACTCATAAGGACCATTCAAGTCATACTAACTGATTTCTTGATAGTGATGGTCGGTGATGTAGAAAGAGATGGACTTGAGTTTAATATTGATTTTTGAATGAAATCAAGGAGATAATAATATATTATAGTACAACCACCATGGACTAACCAGGCTCGACGTTGCTTAACTTCAGTGATCTGACAAGAACTGGTTACTGCAATGCTACCACGTGCCCTTTTACTGAAACAGAACAGGTGACCCAACATGATGTCTCTAGGGAAACTCGCATTTTACACTCTCACAAGTGCCTTGGCAGTCATTTCTAGCAAAGTCTTGGCTGCCCACATAGACAGCCAAGACTTGCCTAGAAACAACTACAAATCATTTTGATGTAGACGGCCTTTAGTTATGCTCTTCAGACTTCAGGTACATACAATAATCAAAAAATGTAAAAAGTCTGTGTGTCTCCCGATTTTGTAGTAATCTTGGAAAACACTGCAAGGCAATAAAATTTTCAATGAGCGGGCTCAATTTCATCAAGGATTGCCTGAAAATCAAAACAATTTTTTTTTTTTTTTTGGGAGGGGGGGGGGGGGGGAGGGGTTGGGGGGAGGGCACCAACAGTACAGCTGCCATAGACTGGTCACTTTCCACGGGTGGGCAATATTCCAACGGATGCAGTAAAATTAGATTCTAAACACTAATTATAGGAATATAATTCTCTCCGGGTACTCCGGCTTCCTCCACCCGTAAAACTGTCACGGTCATGGTTAGCCATTGTGCAGAAATATGTGACCTTAAACACCAATAAATAAATAAATAATAGGAATAATCATCAAAAATTTAATTAATGAAGCACCGGGTACAACCCGGTGCTTCATTAATTAAAATTTTGCTGATGATAATTTTTGTTACCTGGTAAATGCATGCGTGGACATCACTGCCCATACATGGATTATGACCAGTCCATGGTGACTGTACTGTAGACGCTTATATGAGTGCTTAACAGTGTAGATAGTGCCCAAGAAAAGATAATAATAATAATCATAATAATAATAATAATAATAATAATATAATGCAATGTTAATGTCTAGACTAGATTCCGCCGCAGTACTCTCTGACTTACATTATTACCCTGTATCGTAGCTGTACAACCCTTTGTTCAGTCTTTGTCATTCTCAGCTCAACTCAACAGAGCATACTGCCGGTGCTCCACAGACGGGCATTTAAGGCAAGTGCCTCAACAGGTCCCTATTTTACACATAGATATCGTGGGGATTGCGTTGAACTGGTGAACATTCCCAACGTTCACAGCTGGCTCATGATTCAAAGTTGCACAGTCACACACTCAAACTTTGCTGATCACACACCAGCCACTGCTACGGGAAGCACCCGAATCAATCAGTGAGTGGTCACCCATCCAAGGAAGGATTAACCGGGCTTCAAATTGCTTAACTTTGGTGATCTAACGAGAACCGGTCTCACTTCATCAGATATATGCAGGCTTGGCATTTGAGGAAATTGCCCTTCTCAAATTGCCTAAGAGTGCAATTGCCCTCCTAATACTCAGTGCCTAATAAGAAGATACTTTGAGGTGTGCATGGTGTGGGGGAGGGAAGATGTGAATATTTCATTGCAATAATTAAACAAGACAGACCAGATTAGTAACATTTGATATCATGCATTTAAATTTAATGTGATGTCATGGAATTCAGCTATGCCTTCCCCAAAGACAGTGATGTAAGCTGTCTGAGAATGTCAGTCTAGACAGTTTTTATCTGTCGTGCATGTTTCAAGTAAAATACACTTGTCATGATCAGATATAATGAACTCTTTGTTTTTCATTTTGTTTTTGATTCAAATGATGGACGTGACTGTTTCATTTTGTTATCAAGTGCTGATCATGAGCATTGCCAACAATTATGCTCAGCTCGATTTGCATGCTAAAAATTGTTCTTCTAGAAACATTTTATGCAGGCATTGGGCATACATATTTTGCCGTTATAAATTAAATAGTCAAATAATTAAATGAAACAACTTGAGAAAATTAAATTAAGAGCAAATACCATCCCCTGAGTTCCAATGTGTTCTATGTGCCTGTAGGCACATAGAACACACTGGAACTCAGGGGCGATATGTCAACAAAATACTGTTTACACATTTCCTTAATGACCCAAGGAATGTAACTCTATCTGTTGTCTTCTGCATTTGTAAAAAACAAAACAATTATTCAAAAAATTTGGTCCAACTGACTGCGGAGCGTGAGAAATGCGTCCACAAATTTATTTCCACTATGTTTGTATCGTGTTTCAAACAGGACAAAAACATCATCTCCACCAACATGTATGGTATATGGAGATTTAATACCTGGATGTCTCATTTAAACACCTCGCCTGTGGTTCGGTGTTTAAAATCTCAATATATGCCATACATGTTGGTGGAGATAACTTATAATCCAGTCACCAGTACTTGGGGTGGAAGTCCTCTAAAATGGGCAACATGGGTATAAACGATTGACTACACTTCTGACTTTATCTCCATGTTGCAATCATGATTGGCCATTGTGCAGAATTATGTGACCTTAAACACCAATAAATAAATGAATTAATTCCCCCTTCAAGCAAGTGTATTCAGAGTATTAATCAATGAAGGTAAGGCCCCCACAAAGAAGATCTTCTGTTTCTCAGGCAATTATTTGTAAAATTGCAAGCAGGTGAGTGTTTTTTTTATTTTTATTTTTATTTCTGTAATTATTTCTTTGCCATCAAAAGTTCATGTTCTTGGCTTATGTTTTAGGCCTCATAATCTACAGAATAGCATGGGTGGTGATGTATTTTGTCTCTTGAGAGTGAAAGGCTTTGCAATGCTTTAGCACTCAAGGAACAAATTTATCAATTCTTTTAACTTGTGTAAATTATCAGACAAAAACTATTTAAATTTTTTTTTTTTTAAGTTTACATTGGTTATAAAAAGAGAGCATGCGGCAGCCAAAAGGACCATGGAGGGGGGGGGGGGGGGGGGGGGGGGGGGTAGTGAGGCCTGAGAAACAGATTATTTTTTTTGCCTAATGTGTATAACTTGTTTCTTCAAAAGATACCAAAGACCTGAAACAGTGAGAAGGAAAACAAATTTCAAAAATAAACTGTGGATGTACAGGCTTATACATGTGTCTGTCTTCATGATATCTCGGTAATCACAAAACCAAAAGTGGCTTCTCTTGGTCCAAAATGTAGATCTGAAAATTTCTTATCAAATTTGCATTTATAGATTCGAAGCTTAGGTCTAAGGCCACATGGTCAAAAAAGTAGATTTTTTGCACTTATTGTAATTTTTTCAAAGAATTCAGCGAGCAAATTATTAATTCCAGATCATCTTTAACCTCTAAATAAACATCATAATGGACATATCCTTATAGCACAATTCACCAAAATAACCATTCATCTTTTTTTGGATTTAATTTTTGCCTCTGAAACATAGTTTATGTCATAGCTCAGAAAACTGTGTAGAGCTCATCTACTAGTAACACAAGTTTTCTGGTGTGTTGCATTGCATTGAGTTCCTCGCTTCAACCAAGCAGTATCCCATGAGTCAGCAAAGCCATCTCATGCGATACTGTTTGTTGAATGTCGTCACCGAGATGCGATAGAACACACCAGAAAATTTCACTGTACTGATAAACTTTTTATTATATACCTGCCCTTAGGTAATAATTAAATAGTATGTTCACTGTCGATCTCTCTCATTATCTCAGTGTATCTGGCACAAATCTAACGTAGGTTTAACATTTGTTGTAAAATGAATTGATGTAATGATGAAGATGTAAACAACCTTCATCAATTTATTTATTTATTTATTGGTGTTTAAGGTCACATACTTATTTATGTATAATGGCTAATCATGACCGATCACAGTTTTATGGGTGGAGGAAGCCGGAGTACCCGGAGACAACCACCGAGCAACGACAAGCAGCTGCCAGCTCCCCAACATCGTAACTCTGCACTGCAGCAAGGCAGGGTTAGATTGGTTGAAAACATGCGCATCATCGACGTGCAGTACACTTTAGTAGACGGCGTCATCGTGCCCCTATGTGGACAACCGGGGTTAGGTGCCTTGCCCAAGGACACAACATGGGAGTCCGAATCAGTCGCTTAGACAGTCACCCATCCGAGGACTAACAAGGCTCGACATTGCTTAACTTAGGTGATCTGATGAGAAACGGTTACTGCAACGCAACTGCGCCCCCATCTTCATTAATTGACTCTGTATATTGGCCAGTGCATGTTGGATTTAAATGATCTTTGGTATGCTGGTGGACCATCATGGGGGAAAGGATATTCACAGGTAACGGGTTTTGTTCAATCATTTTATCAAGAGTTATGGACCTTTTTTGACTTAGAAAATTTCAGTTTTTATGGTTTTTGGGATGATAACTTTAGTATAGAACTACAGATAAAAGCCAAAACCCCTACTTTGTCCCCTTTTTAGTAAACCACTCCTCGGTGGGAGATACCTGTGGCATTATCACACTGTGTGTATTTTTCCAGTATTAGCATTATTACTCTCCATCTGATACAGCTGGAGAGATTTGATGATCAAAACAGTGTCCGTATAATAATAGAATAAAATATTTTTCCACGTGGTAATGTCGGTCTGTCTGTTGGTCTGTCTGTCGGTCAGTCTGTCACCAACGAGTTTAAAAAAAAAACATAACTCCTAAAATACTTGATGGAATGACACCATACTTGGTATGCAAGTGTATCTTCATGATGTCTACACCCTCTCAATAGTGCATGTCATTCGGATAATTTCTGTCACATTTATGGACTTGTCACCAACGAGTTTTTGTGTCACAAATTGCACATTTTTGGCGTTGCACAAATCGTCGCAGCTTCGGCACTGTGACATTGTGTCTAGTTTAACTCTTAAGGGCCTGGAGATTTTTATACATTTTCAGTATTTGAAAGTCTTCCTCCTGTGGCGTTATTATACCCCCCGCAAACAAAGTTTGGGGGTGTATATAGGAATCACCCTGTCCATCCGTCCATCCGTCTCTCCGTCCGTGTGTCCTTCTGTCCATCCTTATAAGTGCAACTCCTCCTAAACCGTGTGAAGAATTTTCATGAAACTTTACACAGTGGAAGAACTCCATATGAAGATGTGCATGAAGCAATATAATTCTGTTCTGACATTTCCAAGGGGAGATAATCTAACTTATACATTTCAATTGCTACATCATATGGTTGTGTCCTCGTAAGCGCAACAACTGAGGTGCGGGGGGTATCACTTTGTGAGCTTGCTCACAGTACCTCTAGTTGCAGTTGTTTCTAGTCAAGTCTTGGCTGCCTACAGAGGCAGCCAAGACTTCCCTAGAAACAACTGACAAAGTACTTAGAAAACAAGTTTTCAGTTTACCCAAACAATGCATGTTGGGGCACCTGTTTCTTTGCATTAAAAAGTTATCAAAGTCAGAATTAGTCCCTTAAGGGTTAAAGAAAGCTTGTGTACACAAATATACACATTACACAGTGTCCAACTTTTGTATGTTATGATTTTTGTGAAACAGAGAAAACTGTAATGAATTGGTCCAGGCCCTCTGCTGTGAAATGATTCAGTTTCACATCTCTTTGATTGGCGAACAGTTGCTTCATAAAATTCCTAGATTAGGCCCTGTATCTCCAGATCTTTTCTTGGCATTCATTGTTATTTTTTTTTATCTGAGAGTTAGTTTGAGTGGGTTTATACCTTGTTTAATGTCTGTGCCAATAATGGGCTTATAAAAACTATCTGTCAATAGGAATTGCAAATGAATTAAGACAGCCTGAAAAGGGATTACATTAAATCTTTTCAGGCAGCACTTTTTCAGGCAGTCATTTTTGGAAAATTAGACAGCCAAGTAATAATACAGTGGAACTCTGTTAATTGAATAGCCACTTTGTCACTGAAAATTTTTCCGTAAATGGGCATATTCAGTTAACAGGTACTTGGTTACTTCCTTCTATTTTAGAGATAAACTGAGCATTTATTCTATTATAGTGAAGTGGTCATATTGAATCCATTCTGTACTTGTAAGGACCATTCAAGTCATACTAACTGATTTCTTGACAGTGGTGTTCGGTGATGTAGAAAGAGATGGACTTGAGATTAATATTGATTTTTGAATGAAACGAAGGAGATAATATGTTATAGTACAACCACCATGGACTAACCAGGCTCGAAGTTGCTTAACTTGGTTGATCTGACAAGAACCGGTTACTGCAGTGCTACCACGTGCCCTTTTACTGAAACAGAACAGGTGACCCAACATGATGTCTCTAGGGAAACTCGCATTTTACACTCTTACAAGTGCCTTGGCAGTCATTTCTAGCAAGGTCTTGGCTGCCCACATAGACAGCCAAGACTTGCCTAGAAACAACTACAAATCGATTTGATGTAGACGGTCTTCAGTTATGCTCTTCAGATTTCAGGTACATAAAATAATCAAAAAATGTAAAAAGTCTGTGAGTCTCCCGATTTTGTAGTAATCTTGGAAAACACTGCAAGGCAATAAAATGTTCAATGAGCGGGTTCAATTTCATCAAGGATTGCCTGAGAATCAAAACAATTTTTTTTTGGGGGGGGGGAGGGGGTGGGGGGGAGGGCACCTACAGTACAGCTGCCATAGACTGGTCACTTTCCACGGGTGGGCAATATTCCAACGGATGCAATAAAATTAGATTCTAAACACTAATTATAGGAATAATCATCAAAAATTTAATTAATGAAGCACCGGGTACAACCCGGTGCTTCATTAATTAAAATTTTGCTGATGATAATTTTTGTTACCTGGTAAATGCATGCGTGGACATCACTGCCCATACATGGATTATGACCAGTCCATGGTGACTGTACTGTAGACGCTTATATGAGTGCTTAACAGTGTAGATAGTGCCCAAGAAAAGATAATAATAATAATAATTATAATAATAATAATAATAATAATATAATGCAATGTTAATGTCTAGACTAGATTCCGCCGCAGTACTCTCTGACTTACATTATTACCCTGTATCGTAGCTGTACAACCCTTTGTTCAGTCTTTGACATTCTCAGCTCAACTCAACAGAGCATACTGCTGATGCTCCACAGATGGGCATGCAAGGCAAGTACCTCAACAGGTCCCTATTTTCAGGGTTTCTGCTAGACCGACTGCGGGTCCGTCAACTGGACCCATTCCCCCCGCCGATCATACTATGATCAGTCAGAAAAGCTGGTGGTTGAATGTCGAGTACAATGCTGTATTGTAACGACACTCAGGATCCTTTTTTTTCCACGTAATATAGGCATAATTATGTTGTATACTATGCCTACTATTACTGGCAACAACCTGTTAGTTTATAACCCCCAGACAAGAGGGGGAAACAAAGTTCAAATCCTAAACATCACCTATAAAATTTTGGACTCAAATTGTCGTGTTTGGTCCGAAATCACTGGCTTTTATTTCGAGCGATAAATGATGTAATTGCACGTGCATGACGTCACTCGTCCGCATCATGGTTCTTTTTTAATATTTCGTTCTCTCTGCATTTCCAATTATTTACGTTGGCACGTATCGGGTTGTATAAAAAATATTGAGGTCAAGCGTCGCAGTCACTGTCAGGATTCGTGGATTTTGTGTTGTTTTGGGTTTGTATTTTTATGAAACCTCCGACCAGATGTAGTATTGTGTGTCCCGTGGGAATTTAGAGAATTGTAGGAGGAAAAAATACATATTTTCCACTTCAATTATTCAGCATTTTAGCGACCAGAATGCCCCCAGAGGCCACCTGAGAGCACCTAAAAATCAAAATTTTCCTGGGGGGAGAACCACCCCAGACCCCCCTCTATACACACGTGCGGCAGACGCCTTCGGCACATGTGGCAGACATCTTCGGCGTCTGAGTTTCACTTTCTTTAAACTACCCGACCCACAAATTTTCCCCTAGCGGAAACACTGCTATTTTACACCTAGATATCGTGGGGGTTGTGTTGAACTGGTGAACATTTCCAACGTCCACAGCTGGCATGTGATTCAACGTCACACAATCACACACTCAAACTTCGCTGATCGCACACCAGCCACTACTACGGGAAGCACCCGAATCAATCAGTGAGTGGTCACCCATCCAAGGAAGGATTAACCGGGCTTCACATTGCTTAACTTTGGTGATCTAACGAGAACCGGTCTCACTTCATCAGATATATGCAGGCTTGGCATTTGAGGAAATTGCCCTTCTCAAATTGCCTAAGAGTGCAATTGCCCTCCTAATACTCAGTGCCTAATAAGAAGATACTTTGAGGTGTGCATGGTGTGGGGGAGGGAAGATGTGAATATTTCATTGCAATAATTAAACAAGACAGACCAGATTAGTAACATTTGATATCATGCATTTAAATTTAATGTGATGTCATGGAATTCAGCTATGCCTTCCCCAAAGACAGTGATAAGCTGTCTAAGAATGTCAGTCTAGACAGTTTTATCTGTCGTGCATGTTTCAAGTAAAATACACTTGTCATGATCAGATATAATGACCTCTTTGTTTTTCATTTTGTGTTTGATTCAAATGATGGATGTGACTGTTTCATTTTGTTGTCAAGTGCTGATCATGAACATTGCCAACAATTATGCTCAGCTCGATTTGCATGCTAAAAATTGTTCTTCTAGAAACATTTTATGCAGGCATTGGGCATACATATTTTGCCTTATAAATTAAATAGTCAAATAATTCAATGAAACAACTTGAGAAAATTAAATTAAGAGCAAATACCATCCCCTGAGTTCCAATGTGTTCTATGTGCCCGTAGGCACATAGAACACACTGGAACTCAGGGGCGATATGTCAACAAAATACTGTTTACACATTTCCTTAATGACCCAAGGAATGTAACTCTATCTGTTGTCTTCTGCATTTGTAAAAACAAATCAATTATTCAAAAAATTTGGTCCAACTGACTGCGGAGCATGAGAAATGCGTCCACAAATTTATTTCCACTATGTTTGTATCATGTTTCAAACAGGACAAAAACATTATCTCCACCGACATGTATGGTATATGGAGATTTAATACCTGGATGTTTCATTTAAACACCTCGCCTGTGGTTCGGTGTTTAAAATCTCCATATATGCCATACATGTTGGTGGAGATAACTTATAATCCAGTCACCAGTACTGTGACGGTGGAAGTCCTCTAAAATGGGCAACGTGGGTATAAACGATTGACTACACTTCTGACTTTATCTCCATGTTGCAATCATGATTGGCCATTGTGCAGAATTATGTGACCTTAAACACCAATAAATAAATGAATTAATTCCCCCTTCAATCAAGTGTATTCAGAGTATTAATCGATGAAGGTAAGGCCCCCACAAAGTAGATCTTCTGTTTCTCAGGCAATTATTTGTAAAATTGCAAGCAAGTGAGTGGTTTTTTTCATTTTTATTTTTAGCTCAACTTTGACGAAGTCAAATTTGAGCTATTGTCATGGCCCATCGTCCGTCGTCCGTCTGTCCGTCCGTCCGTCTGTCCGTCTGTCCGTACGTCAACAATTGGCTATGGCTCGGGCTAGAGGTCGTATTTATGAACCGATCTTTACGAAACTTCTTGTGTACCTTTGTTATGACCCTGGGACGGGAACGAGTGTTTTTAGGTGTGGTCCGAAATTCAAGATGGCTGCCAGTGGCCATTTTGTACCGATGATGCAAAAATCAGTTTTTTGTACAGAACTTCTGTATGAAAGTTCTGATTTGAATAAAGTTTTGTATAAATGTTTAGTACCATGGGATACATCACATATAATACGGGTTTTTTTCTCGTGCGTAAATTATGCAAATTAGACTGACTTTGATTTATTTAGTGTTACTTTCAGAGCTGTAAGTGCCAAGCTGCTATGGCTCGGGCTAGAGGCCGTATTTATGAACCGATCTTTACGAAACTTCTTGGGTACCTTTGTTATGACCGTGGGACGAGAACGAGTGTTTTTGGGTGCGGTCAGAAATTCAAGATGGCTGCCAGCCACCATTTTGTACCGACGATGCAGAAATCTGTTTTTTGTACAGAACTTCCATATGAAAGCTCTGATTTGAATAATTTTTTGTATGAATGTTTAGTACCATGGGATACATCACATATAATACGGGTTTTTTTCTCGTATGTAAATTGTGCAAATTAGACTAATTTTGATGTTTTTTGGGGTTACTTTCAGCACTGTAAGTGCAAATGCCAATACGGCTCGGGCTAGAGGCCGTATTTATGAACCGATCTTTACGAAACTTCTTGGGTACCTTTGGTATCACCGTGGGACGAGAACGAGTGTTTTTGGGTCCGGTCCGAAATTCAAGATGGCCGATGGCAGCCATTTTGTACAAAATTAGGTGCAATCAGATTTTTGCACATAACTTCCATATGAAAGCCCTGATTTGAATAATTATTTTGTGTGAATGTTTAGTACCATGGGATGCATCACATATAATACGGGTTTTTTTCTCGTGCAGAAATTATGCAAATTAGATGAACTTTGATTTTTTCAGTAACATGGAATACATCACATATTCTAAGGGGGGTTTTTTTCGTGCAGAAATTATGCAAATTAGATGAACTTTGATTTATTCAGTGCTATTTACACAATGTAAGCACACATGTCAATACGGCTCAGGGTAGAGGCTGTATTTATGAACCGATCTTCACAAAACTTCTTGGGTACCTTTGTTATCTCCTTGGGATGAGAATGAGTGTTTCTGGGTACGGTCCAAAATTCAAGATGGCTGCCAGTGGCCATTTTGTACCGAAATTAGGTCCATTCAGTTTTTTGTCACAAGTTCTATACAGCTCGTATTTATGAACTGATCTTCACAAAACTTCTTGAGTACTTTTGTTTTCACCTTGGGACAGGAACGAGTGTGTTTTGGGGTGCCTTTGTTATCACTGTGCTATGAGAACAAATATTTTGGGGTTCAGTCAGACCCACTCTGGGACTCAAATATTTTTTCTAGTTCAGCATCTGACTGTCACCCACCTTTACAATACTTTACCTATACATTTGTTACAGGCAACGGTCAGTATTCATGTACAGACCGTTACAATACTTTATATGTACCTTTGTTATCAGGTCATTACCTAGATGTTTGTCATTGCTGTGTCACATACTATACATGTACATGTCTTTGTCTTGACAAGTTGAGCTACAGTGTCATTGACACTTTCATTATTTCTGTAATTATTTCTTTGCCATCAAAAGTTCATGTTCTTGGCTTATGTTTTAGGCCTCATAATCTACAGAATAGCATGGGTGGTGATGTATTTCGTCCCTTGAGAGTAAAAGGTTTTGCAATGCTTTAGCACTCAAGGAACAAATTTATCAATTCTTTTAACTTGTGTAAAATATCAGACAAAAACTATTTCATTTTTTTTTTTTAAGTTTACATTGGTTATAAAAAGAGAGCATGCGGCAGCCAAAAGGACCATGAAGGGGGAGGGGGGCAGTGAGGCCTGAGAAACAGATTTTTTTTTTTGCCTAATGTGTATAACTTGTTTCTTCAAAAAATACCAAAGACCTGAAACAGTGAGAAGGAAAACAAATTTCAAAAATAAACTGTGGATGTACAGGCTTATACATGTGTCTGTCTTCGTGATATCTTGGTA
The DNA here is from genome assembly GCA_031216915.1 of Pictodentalium vernedei. NCBI lineage: Eukaryota > Metazoa > Mollusca > Scaphopoda > Dentaliida > Dentaliidae > Pictodentalium > Pictodentalium vernedei. Next base: position 31,536,658 of record CM062291.1, on the reverse strand, counting down.
ATCACAAAACCAAAGGTGGCTTCTCTTGGTCCAATATGTAGACCTGAAAATTTCTTATCAAATTTGCATTTATAGATTCGAAGCTTAGGTCTAAGGCCACATGGTCAAAAAAGTAGATTTTTTGCACTTATTGTAATTTTTTCAAAGAATTCAGCGAGCAAATTATTGATTCCAGATCATCTTTAACCTCTAAATAAACATAATGGACATATCCTTATAGCACAATTCACCAAAATAACCATTCATCTTTTTTTGGATTTAATTTTTGCCTCTGAAACATAGTTTATGTCATAGCTCAGAAAACAACTGTGTAGAGCTCATCTACTGGTAACACAAGTTTTCTGGTGTATTGCATTGCATTGAGTTCTGACCTTCAACCAAGCAGTATCCCATGAGTCAGCAAAGCCATCTCATGCGATACTGTTTGTTGAATGTCGTCACCGAGATGCGATAGAACACACCAGAAAATTTCACTGTACTGATAAACTTTTTATTATATACCTGCCCTTAGGTAATAAATAAATAGTATGTTCACTGTCGATCTCTCTCATTATCTCAGTGTATCTGGCACAAATCTAACGTAGGTTTAACATTTGTTGTAAAATGAATTGATGTAATGATGAAGATGTAAACAACCTTCATTAATTTATTTATTGGTGTTTAAGGTCACATACTTATTTATGTATAATGGCTAATCATGACCGTGACAGTTTTATGGGTAGAGGAAGCCGGAGTACCCGGAGAGAACCACCGAGCAATGACAAGCAGCTGCCAGCTCCCCAACATCGTAACTCTGCACTGCAGCAAGGCAGGGTTAGATTGGTTGAAAACATGCGCATCATCGACATAGACGGCGTCATCGTGCCCCTATGTGGACAACCGGGGTTAGGTGCCTTGCCCAAGGACACAACATGGGAGTCCGAATCGGTCGCTTAGACAGTCACCCATCCAAGGACTAACAAGGCTCGACATTGCTTAACTTAGATGATCTGACGAGAAACGGTTACCGCAACGCAACTGCGCCCCCACCTTCATTAATTGACTCTGTATATTGGCCAGTGCATGTTGGATTTAAATGATCTTTGGTATGCTGGTGGACCATCATGGGGGAAAGGATCAGGGACCAGCCGTGAGGGCGACTAGGGCGATTATGTCGCCCTTCTAAGCTCAAAGTCGCCTAGAAAAATAGTCGGGGCGATTACAAGTCGCCCTCTAAAAACTGGCCAAAATGAGGAAAGGCTGAACTGAGTGATGTGAGCTTTGCATGAAAACGATTATTTTCAAAAATCGAATGTGCTCGAGTGTGATAAATGGGCATTTTAATTCGTCAAATAAACGTCCATTTAATGAAATCACACGACAATCAATTGTCCATTGTCTCTTTTGGCAGATTTTTTTATTTCTATTTTGTTGCGTTTCCGTCGGAGCTTCAAATGTCGAAACGAAAATAGGTGACTTACGCGACTCAACAAAATAACTCAGTTTGAAAGTAGGTTACGTCGCTTGGGATGCCGAAAATGTATACACAACGGATGTATTTTATAACACAGTATTTTTATTTCGTTTTGCTGACGACTGTTAACTGTTGGGCCGTCTATTCCCACAAAAACACGAATGGAATTGAAACACATGAAAAAAGCTTTAGTGATGACAAGAAAAGCTTTGTACAGGACACAAGAGTGCATGTGGACGATCTTGAAAAAGGGTCCTCCTAAACAACGAAATGACGCGGAATGACACCAGAATGCCATAAAAATGATGCGGAATGACATTTCTTTTACAAAATACTCGACCCCAGAATGTATTTTGTTTCTTTACTAACAAAGTACCTCCCAAGCAACCTTCTTACATCTGGTCCTGTTCACGCTTTCAGACTTAGGAAATTATTTGCTTAGTAGACTTTGGTGAAAGGCAACCACAGGAGGGTGCTGGGGGATTGGCATGAAGAAGAGGGGAGGGGGTCATGAAGGAGAGGGTAGCAGTGGGGGATTTTCAGTCAATAATTACTTTGTGATTTTTTAACCTGGCACAGATGCCTCATAGACAACTGAACCTGGATTATTGGGATATTAATGGAGGACCACAAATTGAAAATATGAAGGGGCGGCGGGGGTGGTACATGAATATTCTTAATTTTCCCCACTTGCCTATGAAGTCTCCCTACATGACTCTGCAGTCTCCCTATTTTTTCTGGAGGGAGACATGGAGTCTCCCTAAAATTTCCTCCTAGGCTGGTCCCTGGAAAGGATATTCACAGGTAACGGGTTTTGTTCAATCCTTTTATCGAGAGTTATGGACCTTTTTTGATTTAGAAAATTTCAGTTTTTATGGTTTTGGGATGATAACTTTAGTATAGAACTACAGATAAAAGCCAAAACCCCTACTTTGTCCCCTTTTTAGTAAACCACTCCTCGGTGGGAGATACCTGTGGCATTATCACACTGTGGGTATTTTTCCAGTATTAGCATTATTACTCTCCATCTGATACAGCTGGAGAGATTTGATTATCAAAACAGTGTCCGTATAATAATAGAATAAAATATTTTTCCACATGGTAATGTCGGTCTGTCTGTTGGTCTGTCTGTCGGTCGGTCTGTCACCAACGAGTTTAAAAAAAAACATAACTCCTAAAATACTTGATGGAATGACACCATACTTGGTATGCAAGTGTATCTTCATGAGAACTACACCCTCTCAATAGTGCACGTCATTCGGATAATTTCTGTCACATTTATGCACTTGTCACCAACGAGTTTTTTTTGTCACCAACGAGTTTTTGTGTCACAAATTGCACATTTTTGGCGTTGCACGAATCGTCGCAGCTTCGGCACTGTGACAGTGTGTCAAGTTTAACTCTTAAGGGCCTGGAGATTTTTATACATTTTCAGTATTTGAAAGTCTTCCTCCTGTGGCGTTATTATACCCCCACAAACAAAGTTTGGGGGTGTATATAGGAATCACCCTGTCCGTCCGTCCATCTGTCCGTCCGTCCGTCCATCCGTCTGTCCTTCTGTCCATCCTTATAAGCGCAACTCCTCCTAAACCGTTTGAAGAATTTTCGTGAAACTTTACACAGTGGAAGAACTCCATATGAAGATGTGCATGAAGCAATATAATTCTGTTCTGACATTTCCAAGGGGAGATAATCTAACTTATACATTTCAATTGCTACATCATATGGTTGTGTCCTCGTAAGTGCAACAACTGAGGTGCGGGGGGGGGGGGGGGGGGGGGGGTATCACTTTGTGAGCTTGCTCACAGTACCTCTAGTTGCAGTTGTTTCTAGTCAAGTCTTGGCTGCCTACAGAGGCAGCCAAGACTTCCCTAGAAACAACTGACAAAGTACTTAGAAAACAAGTTTTCAGTTTACCCAAACAATTCATGTTGGGGCACCTGTTTCTTTGCATTAAAAAGTTATCAAAGTCAGAATTAGTCCCTTAAGGGTTAAAGAAAGCTTGTGTACACAAATATACACATTACACAGTGTCCAACTTTTGTATGTTAGGATTTTTGTGAAACAGAGAAAACTGTAATGAATTGATCCAGGCCCTCTGCTGTGAAATGATTCAGTTTCACATCTCTTTGATTGGCGAACAGTTGCTTCATAAAATTCCTAGATTAGGCCCTGTATCTCCAGATCTTTTCTTGGCATTCATTGTTATTTTTTTTTTATTTGAGAGTTAGTTTGAGTGGGTTTATACCTTGTTTAATGTCTGTGCCAATAATGGGCTTTGTTGGTGATATATCATGAAACGTAATTGTTGTAATAGCAACATTTATCATGAAAACAACTGTTGCAGACTAAAACTGTGGTCTGATGTTGCATTTCGCGAATTTATTGCTGAGAGATAATAGAATCTGATAACATCACATCCTGTCGTTTTTCTATCATAAACCAGGATAATAGTCATGCTGCAGATATTTTATACAGTACCAACGGAAATATATTACAGAATAATTGCTAAATTGTTTCTTGTTATTTTTGTTTTGCACCACCCAGCTTTCAGATTGGTTTGTCTAATTTGGTGACATCACAAGACTTGCCACGTCCGTTGCTGTTAAGTCAACTTAAAGGACATTTGTGTAATACATACTGTCTGGCATGCCTTCTTTTTAAGGGCTTATTGTTCTTTCTGAATTTTTATTACAGTGGAGCCCACTTAATTGGATATCTCTTAATTGTATATCCCTGTTAAATGAATATAATTTCCCAACAAAAAAACATTTGCCATACCTCCAGTACAAGTTTGACCTATTAATGGAATATAGGATATAGAGTAAACTCCTGTTAATTGAATAAAAAATCTTGTAATCTGACGAGAAATTACTCTGACTCACCCCAATTTTCCTTTGCTTATAGACCTATTTGGCCTCAGTACATCCAATACAGGCATTTAATCTATTATATTTTGTTTGACAGAGCTCATGGAGCTCTGTCAAACAAGATATAATAGAATAAATGCTAAGTTTATCTCTATAATACAGGAAAGTGACACAATCCCTGTTAATTGAATACTCCTGTTAATTGAATAATTTTCACTGGCAAAGTGGCTGTTCAATTAACAGGGTTCCACTGTACTCCTTTACTCTTTGAACACTGAAGGTTGCCTTTCCTATCCAGGAACATGATACATGATAATTTCACCAAATTGGATAACTGCTCAGTTAATGTGTGGAGTAACCAATTAATATTTTCAAAGGCTTCACGGTGAAAATATTGAATGGTCTCCCCGGGTAATGAATATGGACTCTTCCATTTGCTGTCATTGGTCTCTGAGTTCTTTATTTATTTATTGGTGTTTATGGTCACGTACTTATGCACAATGGCTAATCGTGACCCTGACAGTTTTACGGGTGGAGGAAGCCGGATAACCTGGAGAGAACCACCAAACATCGATGAGCAACTGTCAGCTCCTCAACATTCTAACTTTGTTCAAGCTCCGCTCAAGCAGGGTTACAGCAATTGAAAACATGTGCACCATCGACGTACAGTACACCTCAGTACACAACGTCATCATGCCCCCATGTAGGCAACCAGGATAAAGTGCCTTGCCCAAGGATACAACACGGGTTGTCCCAGACGGGGATCGAACTCGGGACCTCTAGCATAGAAGTCCAACAGTCTACCACTGAGCCAATGCACTCCCTTGGTATCTGGGTAAACTTGAAGTTACATTATAGCGGTGAGAATGGCTCTATGATTGTGGCTGATTCATTAGATAAAGGGTTAATTGATGAGATTTGCAAAGTTGTAAATGAATTTATTCTGAATATTTCAAAGTTCAAATTTTTGATTTTGAAATGAATAATTATTCTAATACTTTACGGCTGTTAGAGATTTTAGTTAAGGGCAGCTTATAATTACTCACTTGATTTTCCCAAAAGAAATGTCATTAGCTTTGATATATACACACCTGTCGTTTGAGTGCTTTAATGCTTTCCACATTTCTGTTTTTCTGTTCACCATTATAACTGTTTTAGTGCCTAGTTTTACAGAGGACCACCCGAACTGTAAATATCTTCACAGATTTGGAGTGTGATTCATGTTTGCCCAATCACGACTTGCATGAGTCTGGCATGAACTTTACATTTTAGACTTCTCCTCAAAAACTACCTGGCCAAATTCAACCAAATGTATATGCATGTCCCAAATTATATGTCAAATAAACAAGATGCCTTTATTCAAATAAAGTTACCACACTCATGTGGAGTTCCACAGGGGGCATAAATCTTTCAGTACCCTCAAAAAATTTAAATTGTCATCTTCTCCAGAACCACCAATCAGAATCTTTTGATATTTTGGTGTACAGCATCCTTGGGAGGGTCAGATACAAAATTGTTCAAATCAAGACCCTGGATTCATATTTGGGCTCCTTATGACAATCCAAAGTTTAACTTATTGCAATATGGGAGAAATTCTTTGAAAATCTTCTTCAGATGCAGATTCTTTCGATACTTGTTGTATACAACATCCTTGGAGGGTAGGAGGGTGGGGGGAGGCGGGCATCAAATGCAAGTAGGGCTGCAACAATACGTTTTCTCATGATACAATGCATATCATGATTTGATCCCCACGATTTGATACATATCACGATACACTCATCAAAAAGTGAGTACACAAAAAGCAAATCTGCAGTTATGGACCACCGGATCACCCAGTGGTCCATAACTGCAGATTTGCTTCTTGAGTCCTCACATTTCTACTGGGCTGGTGAGCAGCAGGAAAAATCTAATATCCATCCACACAGTGGCCAAATAACAAATCATCATATAGTTTTGGGTCAAGCAGCTTTGTTTCAATAAAATTAGATTTCTCAAGCTTCTTGACAACAAAGCATTGTGACACACTCTTCTGTTTTTGTTTCAATATTGTCATTGAGTCCTTGGACAAGGCCTTGAAAAAGCCTTGAATTTAGACTGCTGTATGAACCCTGTGTTAGGTAAAGGGTTAAACTCATGAGCGATTGCAGACCCTTGGGGCCTCTTGTTTTTGTATGTATTGCCTAATTCTGAAAAAACATTCTACATTTTAATCTCAAATTAATGCAAAGTAATTGCTTCAAACGAGAAATGCGACAAACATTTCAGTTTGAAAGCCATCAGCAGAAAATCAGCGAACCACTTTAAACGCTGAAATTAATTGTCCATGAAATACTTACCTCAGCTTTTCTCTGAAAGCTATACAAAAGCTTTAATGGATATTAATTGAATACCACAAAATAACAATAACAACTTTTCACCATGAAATGGTAAACATCTCTCACTTTCATAACATTTTAACAAATTTACTTTGGGTTTCTTGATACTATTTTCACTGTCATTCGCCAGTTGTACAGACACTGAAAAATATCATTTTTAGCTCACCAACTTTAGTTGTGTGAGCTAATGGCATGGCTCGATCAGTCAGCATCAGCGTACGTGTCCAATAATGTTAAAGCTTCTGTTTAGGTCACTTACACTATTTCCATATCATGGCCTTTATAATGCTGCTATTTGATGATTATTATCATTCTACCATGATTTAATCCCTCATACCCTGCATTTTAAACATTTTTCTTGACATTTTTATTTGCGTTTAGTTTCCTGTTTAGCTCAGAATTTCATGTTTAACTTAGTGTTTAAGTCAGTTTCAATGTTTTACTTTTAAGAGGTTGTGTTTAGGTCAGCTTTGTCGCATGTTATGAGCTTCTTGTGTTTGCCAAAGTTACTATCAAAGTGGAATGTTGGTGAGCTATAGGGCGTTGGCGTCCTTCTTGTTAAATAATGTAATCGTATATGTTGTGTCAGTCAGTCAGGACCAAAAAAAACACAGTTGCACTAGCTCTATTTTCATATATTTTTAGGGGAGGGGGTGGGGGGGGGGGGGGGGGGCAGTGTGAGGGAATTCACATCAATTGTAAAATATGCAATCGACCATCAGATTACAACAAAATAATACAACATAACTTTATTAAATTACTAATCTCACCTGTTTTGCCAGAAAGACATGACAGTCGTTGAGAACTATCTCGACACAAAGGTTGAGCGTTACATCTACATTATGAATAGAATGGTATGCGTTTTCCATCTTTAAAAAAAGTCCCACCTAACATTGAACATTTATTGTTGATATTTATTTGGGTGAAAATCCTGTTAACCCTTTACCCAACGCAGACGATATCAAAATTTATTATTTTAAATATAATTTTTTCAAATTTTTAAAAAAATTTCAACAAAACCATATCATGTGACCCCTCGTTGGAACGAGCTCGACGAGCTCGTTCCAACGAGGGGTCACATGATATGGTTTTGTTGAAATTGTTTGAAAAATAGCATTTTTTAACTACTGAATTTGCATATTACGCGGGCGGATGCAGGCGGTTCATTGGGTAAAGGGTTAAAATGTAAGACATCATGACTGGCATTGTAAAGACAGAGAACCATCACACCACTGTTTTTCTTATGGGTTACCACCATGATATATAGCATAACCTATCAACAGATTATGATATAAGCCCCATATTTCCAGGCCTGTAAATCTATAGTTTATTTTCAAAATTTGTTTTCCTTCTCACTGTTTTCAGGTCTTTGGTATCTTTTGAAGAAACAAATTATACACATTAGGCCTAAAAAAGTTAAAAATCTGTTTTTCAGGCCCTCCCACATGGTCCTTTCGGCATTTCAAAGCCTTCTTGCACTCAAGGGAAATAATACACCACCAGTATGCTATTCTGTAGATTATGAGGCCTAAAACTTATTTATTTATTTATTGGTGTTTAAGGTCACATATTTCTACACAATGGCTAATCATGAAAATGACAGTTTTACGGGTGGAGGAAGCCGGAGTACCCGGAGAGAACCACCGAGCAACAGCGAGCAACTGTCAGCTCCCCAACATAACAACTCCACACAAGCAGGGTTAGCATTGGTTGAAGACAGATGCACCATTGACGTGCAGTATGCCTTAGTACACAATGCCACCGTGCCCCCACGTGGGCAATGGGGGTGAAGTGACTTGCCCAAGGACAAAACGCGATTGCCGCAGGTGGGATTCGAACCGAGGACCTATCGGCTTGCAGCCTGCACCTCTTCCTACTGGCCTAAAACTTAAAACAAACGAAAAAAATGAACTTTTGATGGCAAAGAAATAATTACAAAAATAAAAAATCAAATAAAAAAAACACCTGCCCACATGCAGTGTTTTGAAACATGGCCTGAGAAACAGAAGATCTACTTTGTGGGGCCTTACTGAATGTGTGTGTTATTTGTGCATTGCATTGGATGATGCATTGAATTAAACTTTTTCCTGCAACTGAAAAAATTTAATTGCTTGTTTGTAAACAACGTAGAGAATAGTTGATTGAATCATGTCTTTTATATCAGTGACATCAGTTGAGAGCTGATTCTTGTCCTTACAAACAGACATTTTTGCGATCTCATTTGTGCAGTACAAACCACTTGTAAAACTTTGTGACATGACCTCAACATGAAGTGGGCTTATAATTAAGCCAGGGCAGAGAGAGCAGCCATATAATTATTCTATGGGAGAGAGCAAGTGACCTCATCATTAGTCAGCACCTGCTCAACTTTCCTGAACAATGCTATCAGTGGAATCTTGAGACAGTTCTTACGCACAGTTCACAGTGTTGTGAAGAAAATGCTCAAACAAGTATTGAATTAACAGTTTTGCTGCTGGGACCAAATTATTTGCATCTGTTCAAGTGTTCTGTTTACAAATGAAGTGGAGTCAACTTAACTCCTAGCATGCTGCTGGCAGATGTTCCGGCCTACGATATGATTTCTTTTTTCTTGTCTCTGAAATAAATATCATCTTGGCACATTTAATCAAATTTTACATCTGCAAATCGAATTGATTTTTAGCTGCAACGGGCAGCTCTATATGTGGCCTGTCTGTCTGTCGGTCTGTCACCAAGTCCTAAAATACTTGATGGAATGACACCATACTTGGTATACAAGTGTATCTTCATGATGTCTACATCCTCTCAATAGTGCATGTCATTTGGATAATTTCTTTTCAACCTACTCACAATTGTTTACAATTGGCTGTAACATAAGTGCAAGCCCTACTTCGGAACTAACTCAAGCTTTTAGAATCTTTTCCAAACGAGTTGGAAAAGTACTAGAGTGCAAAAGCATGAAAAAGATCGAAAAAAAGGGTCGAGCGAGACCAGCGCTCGAAATTACAGGTACTCTCTCTGCACACCTCTTGCGTTTACCGAGCGCATGCGCAACAACCGTGACGTCAATTCCTTTATTTTCCGCCATTGTTCATGGTCGGAAATTTTTGTGACTGTGCTGTTTATGATATTAATTCTTCGTGAACAACTTATTAATCGTCTTTAGTGTGCTACTGGATTGTATCCTTTTTCAAGCTACCAAATTATTACTCTCATTTAATGTTAATTTGTATTATTATTGCTGTGCTTTTCACACTTTATCTTGCCTTTCCCCCACGTGTGAACACGACCTTCGTTCTGTTTTCCGTCGGCGGGAAGCTTGATTGTTGTATTTATATCATGCCTAAGACTATTCCTTGTACCTCTTGTTTGCAGGTGAAACATGTGGACGATTCCCATACCACATGTGTCACTTGCAACAATTGCACTCAGGCCCAATCATGTGGTATCTGTGGGGTTTGGTCCTCTAAATTTTGGGCTTCTGTTAACAAGGTGGTTCTTTCCAGAGCTAGAACCCCTCGTTCTCGGGGTAAGGGTAGCCGTGCCGTTGCAGACATTTCTGCTGGTGCACGTGGTGACTCTGTCACACAGGATTCGGATCTGACTTCTGTGGCGAGCTCCTCTGCAACTGTTGACGGTGTTTGTTCTGTGATACCTGATGAGGAGACCGCGGTCTCTTTGTCTTCGGATGTCACTATTGAGGCGTCTGTTTTCGTTGAGAGCTTTTCCGAGGTCTACTCGGTAACCCTCTCCGATCTGCCTCCAACACCGTCAACCGTTGTTGAGGGGGTTGCTACTCCAGATCCTATTCTGTCTGATGGTGGCTCTTCCATCTCTTCTGGGGATGGTCTACAGTCTCGGGGGACCGAGGCTGTATCTGCTGGTGTGTCTGTGTGTTCTCAGCCTCCCCCAGCCTCGCGGCGAGGCTGTGCGGGTTTGCTGTCTGCTCCGTCTCATCTGGCTAGGTTTGCTCCTAGTCGGTTGAGCCGGCCGGTCGCTTCGGCAGCGATTCCTCGTCCCTCGAGTGAATCGTTTATTGTTCCACCTTCGCCTGCTAGTGTGCCGGCTAGCGGGATGGTGTTGGGACGTTGGCATCCAGGGCCTGCTGTTCGGCAGCGGTCAGTGACAGCCCCGGTTAGCTGTCACTCTCGGAACCTTCCTCCGGTGATTCCTCACTGTGTTCCGAGTCTGGGTGTCGATCGATGCTTGCCATCGGTCTCAGAGGATAGGCAGTTGGGGCCGTCTGCTGCGCAGAGGTCAATGACAGGTTCCTGTCATTCTTGGGACAATCCTCCGGTGTCTTCTCACCGTGTCCTAGGTCCAGCTACCGATCGACGTGCGCCGTCGGTCCCTTTCGAGGATTTGCAGGCAGGGCCTTCTGTTTCCCAGAGGCCAGTGATGGCTCCTGGGCGTCACAATCGGGACTATCCTCCGGTGTCTTCTCACCGTGCTCCTATTCTGTCTGCCGATCGACGTTCGCCGTCGGTCTCTTCTGAGGATTTGGGTTCTTCTACCAGAAGGGTCCATTGGGAGGACACTCCGTCGGGCGATTCTGCTGCGACGGATTCTCAGGGTGACCTGCGCCAGGCCGTTTTGGCGCTCACCCGGTTGCTTTCTGGCAACCCTCAAGTTGGCCTCCCTGTGCCTCCTGAGGCACAACCTCCTTTGGTCGGTCGCCGAGATGTCTCGCCTGGCCCCTTGGATACTGCACAGTATTCACAGGAGGTTTCTGCTGGTCAGCCCGAGTTGGGCTACGTCTCCTCTGCTACGGAGGATGACGAGTATCTTGAAGGTGATGGTCCCCCCATCGTCAGTCTTGGGGCAGGCTTTGGATTTCGTCTTTGGCTTATTGCCGGACGTTCTACCTTCCGACCAGCCTTCTGTGACCGTCCGGCCGCGGTCCATTGTGGAGCGCCGTAACCCTGTTGAGCCTTCTAGCTCCGGGGCTTTGCGTCCTCTGCAATCGGCTCAGGTGGTTGAGTCCTTCCAGGGCTTAGACGCCAAAATGCGTTCTAAGGCCCTCAAGGGTTCCTTCTTTTCTAGAGCTGATGCCTTCCTGCCTCCATCGCGGTTTCGTGTTTACGATTCCGTCTCTCCACCAGTCTTCCAAGGGATGACTACTGTGGATGAGGATTCTTCTTCCCTCGGGTTGACTAAGCCTAAGTCGGCAGTTCTCCCGATGTCGGTAGTTGAGTCTATGGTGGGCCTGTCCCGAGAGATGCTGGGTATGTTATCTCTCGCGGACCATGTCGTCGCTGCTCTGGCTGAATATTTTCCACCAGGGGAGTTTGATGACGCTCAGGCGCCTTTTCGCGTTTTGTCACAGGCTCTTATGAACTTGACTCACGCTCACGCCTGTAACACGGCCAATTTGGAGCTGGCACGCCGGGATGCGGTTTTGGATTCTTTACCATCCCTTCCTTCTGAGCAACGTGCTGTTCTGAGGTCTGCCTCTTTGGTAGGACCTCAGTTGTTCCATGGTTCCGTGGAAGCTGTTCGTGGCGAAGTTCTTCGTCATTCGAAGGACCAGCTTTTGCTGAGACAGCTTGACCCACCTGCTGCTGCGGGTGGGGGTCGTTCCAGGCCCGCCAAGCGTGCTGCTGCGTCTGCCTCGTCGGCGACGTCGGCTACGCCTTCGGCTCCGTCTGCTCCTTCTGCTCATAAGAAGCGCCGACGTGGCCAGGCCCGCTGGCAGCCTCAGGCTGGAAAGTCTCAGGACTCTGTCACTTCCCGAGGTGGTTTCTCCTCTCGGGGGCCTCGTCGAGGCCGCAAGTGAAGGTTCTCACCTCGATTCGCCTCCAGTCGGAGGAAGGCTGTCGCTCTTTTACGACCGTTGGACAGAGATAACGTCGGACTCTTGGGTCCTCGACGTCATTCATTCCGGTCTGCGACTGTCCTTCCATCGGCACCCCAGTTTATCTCGGGTGCCCCTTCCGACTCAGGTCCCTTCAGATTCTCTGCGTCGGGACCTTCTGGTGCAGGAGATCGACAATCTCCTCACCAAAGGGGCGATCGAGGTGGTCAGGAACACCCTTTCACCGGGGTTTTACTCGAGACTTTTCTTGGTGCCGAAGAAAAACGGCCAATTTCGTCCTGTCATCGATCTGAGTACCCTGAACGAGTACATAATTGCTCCTCGTTTCAGTATGGAGACTTTCCGGTCGGTTCGACGTTCAGTTCATCAGGGCGATTTTGCGGCCAGTATCGACCTGAAGGATGCCTACTTCCATGTACCCATTCATCTGGCGTCACGGAAATACCTTCGGTTCTCGTTTCGGGATCGAGTTTTTCAATTCAGAGCTCTCCCGTTCGGTTTGAACCTGGCTCCTTGGGCCTTCACCCGACTGATGTCACATGTGCTTGCTTTCCATCGCACTCAGTCGGCGGTGACTTCGTCCGCCTACCTAGACGACATCCTCCAACGGCACCACGATGCTGCTGTTCTGGAGTTCGATGTCCGGCAGTTTCTTTGCCTGCTAGCGTCGCTGGGTTTCAGAGTCAATCGCGAGAAGTCGGATCTTCTTCCTTCTCAGCGATTCCGTCATTTGGGGATGGATTTCGACACTCTTCACAATGTAGTGTCGGTTCCCCAGGCTCGGGCGACGATTCTTTCCGCCTTGACTCGGGACCTGCTTCAATCTTCCTCGGTCTCGGCCAGGACTTTCCTTCGGATGCTGGGCCTTTGCGGTTCGGTGACCGATCTCATTCCGCTCGGTCGCTTGTTTGTCCGACCTCTCCAACACTTCCTGTTGGATCATTGGCGTCCGAATGTAGATCCGCTGGACCTGGAACTCACTATTCCTCGGTCTCTGCTTTGTCACCTCCGCCCTTGGGCAGATATTCCCTGGCTGACACAGGGTGTTCCGTTGGATCTTCCTTTGGCCGATCGCATCCTTACTGCGGATGCCAGCGATCGGGGCTGGGGTGCGACGTTGGACCCTCTCGGTCTGTCTACTCACGGAGAGTGGGACAGCGAGCAGGTGGGCCTTCATATCAACCAGAAGGAGCTCCTTGCTCTTCTGTTGAGTTTTCGGCTTTGGATCCCTCATCTGTCGGACCATGTTGTCCTACTTCTTTCGGACAATTCGACAGTAGTGGCCTACATACGGAATCAGGGAGGCACTCATTCGATTCCTATGTATCGGCTGTCTCGGGATCTTCTTCTGTTGGCGCGGGATGTGAACGCTCGGGTGTCCATTCGACACATTCCCGGGCGTCTCAACGTCCTAGCAGACTCCCTGTCCCGACGCGACAGTGTCCTTCCAACCGAATGGATGCTACATCGGTCGGTGTTTCAGGCGATTTGCGAGCAGTGGGGTCGTCCTCAGGTCGACCTTTTCGCTACTCGCTGGAATCATCAGGTAGAGACTTTTGTCTCCCCTTGTCCAGATCCTCTGGCATTTGCAGTAGACGCTCTGTCTCTGGACTGGACAGGCTGGGTCGGCTATGCCTTTCCTCCTGCACCGATTCTTCCTCAAGTTTTAGCGAAGATTCGTGCTTGCAGTTGCAGGATCATTCTGATCACACCCCTGTCTCCACAGAGGGTGTGGATCAATCTGCTGCGGCCTCTATTGGCCGATCGACCGATTCGTCTACCTCTACGTCGCGATCTTCTTTCACAGGGTCGTCCCAGGAAGTATCACAACAACCTGGCGAGCCTGTCCCTTCACGCCTGTCTTTTATCAGGTCCAGTCTCCGACGTAGAGGTTTTTCGAGACGATCAGTGGAGTGCATTTCTGCATCGCGGCGACCTTCCACTGGAATGACTTATGCCGCCAAGTGGAAGGTTTTCTGCCGCTGGTGTTCAGATCACAATGTGAATTACCGTGATCCGTCTATCGCTCAAATTGCGGATTTTCTGGTTTTTCTTTTTGACTCCAAGAGCCTCCAGCCTATTACGATTAAGGGCTATCGGTCTATGCTGTCTGATACTTTCTCTTATGTGGGAAAGCGGTGTATCGGTCGTAATCTTTTCCTCTCCAAACTTATTCGGCACTTTTCTTTGAAGAGGCCTCGAGTTTTGCGTCTTACACCCAAGTGGAACTTGGCATGGGTGTTGCACTGTTTGGAGGGGGCGCCTTTCGAGCCTTTATCTGAGACCGACATGCGTTTTCTCACCTATAAGACGGCTTTTCTTCTAGCGTTTGCTTCTGCTCGTCGAGTCAGTGAGCTTCATGCGCTATCTGTTGATTCTGCCTTCTTCCGAAATGAGGCTAACAGTGTCACATTCACTACTGATTGCTCTTTTCTGGCTAAGAATCAACTCCCCGATTCGGTACCTCCTCCCATCTGCATTCGGGCTCTCCCTGCTGTAGATGGACGGAGGCCTCTTCTTTGTCCTGTTCGTGCGGTCAAGACTTACATTACTCGCACTCAGTTCATTAGGAGGGATCGGAAGAGATTTTTTCTGTCTCTCATTCCTAAGCGGCTGTCTATCTCTTCCCATTCTATTTCCAGGTGGATCTGTCTTGCAATCAAGCTGGCTTATTCTCGCTTGTCTGCATCGGATCTTGTTTCGAACCGGCTTAATGCTCACGAGGTTCGTGCCATTTCTACATCCTGGGCGTTCTCCAATTCTGTTTCGCTCCGTGATGTTATGAATGCGGCTTACTGGAGGAATGCTTCTACCTTCTCCTCCTTTTATCTCCGCCACCTTCAGCAGCAATCTGAGGACCTTTATTCTTTAGGCCCTCTCGTGGCTGCTCAGGCTGTGGTGCACCCTCGTTAAATTGTTTTTGTCGAGGTTGCGCTTCTCTCAGCCTTGTTTTTTTCAGGTGCCTTCTCTCTTTCTTCATTACAGGTTTTAGTTTTTGTTCTCTGCCATCCTTGCTTTCGTTCTGCTACTCTTGTTGGTATTGGTTATGTGATTCACCTCCTCCTATTGTTTATTCAGCCAATTGTAAACAATTGTGAGTAGGTTGAAAAGAAATTAAAATTTTTTAGTAAATTTTGTTTCTTAACATACCTACCACAATTGTTTACCGGAGGCCCACCCTCCTTGGGGATATCTTTGATATCGATGCCTCCCCGCTAAATCACAAACTTCTCGTTGGCGGAAATACGGAATTGACGTCACGGTTGTTGCGCATGCGCTCGGTAAACGCAAGAGGTGTGCAGAGAGAGTACCTGTAATTTCGAGCGCTGGTCTCGCTCGACCCTTTTTTTCGATCTTTTTCGTGCTTTTGCACTCTAGTACTTTTCCAACTCGTTTGGAAAAGATTCTAAAAGCTTGAGTTAGTTCCGAAGTAGGGCTTGCACTTATGTTACAGCCAATTGTAAACAATTGTGGTAGGTATGTTAAGAAACAAAATTTACTAAAATTTTTTCTGTCACATTTATGGATTTGTCACCAACGATGTTTTTTGTCACCAACGAGTTTTGAAACATCATTGGAGTTGCACGAATCGTCGCAGCTTCGGCACTGTGACAGTGCGCTCTAGTTTCATCAATGATTTCTTGAGTTAAACTTGGATGAATTTTTCACCAAATCTAGTCATGGCTGCTTCATAGCAGCCATGACTAGATTTGATGTAAAATATCTTTAAAATACTCATCCAGTTAAGAGTTAATTGTATATTTTTTAATTGAATAACCTTGTTAATTGTATATAATCTACAGACACCAAACCATTTACTACACCATCAATACAAATTTGACCACATATTTATAGACATTTTTGGCCTCAGTGCATTCAATATAGACATTTAATCTATTATAAGTTGTTCGGTAGTGCTTACTGATCTCCTTCAGACAAGATATAATAGAATAAATCCACAGTTTATTATAGGAATAAGCAAATGAACCAATATCTGTTAATTATATACACCTGTTAATTGAATATTTTTCTCTGACAAAGTGGCTCTTCGATTAACCAAGTTCAAATGTTGAATTCTCTTTCATCCACTTTTTATCTGGTATGTGTAAAGCATTTTTATCCCCCGCAATGTAGTGGGGGAAGAAAATAATATTGGGTTCCTTCCACCCATCTGTCTTTCAATCTGTTTTTTTCATCCTTCTATCTTTCCTTTTTTGCATTCATCCTTCCCCATTTCTTGTCATCACCAAATCTTAAAATTTTTTGGGTGATAATATTGTGAGGGCTATTGTGCACCAGCTTTGTCCAAGTATTTCTTCAAGAATTATTGCCCTTGGTGGTCTTAGACTTTCTTGTCATCAAATGAACATTTCTTATTGTCACATTTCAAAGAAATCAGTTAAAGATTTTTTTTCCAAATATAATATATAGCTTTTTGGTGATACAGTGGAACCCTGTTAATTGAATGGCCACTTTGCCAATGAAAATTATTCAATTAACAGGAGTATTCAATTAACAGGGATTGTGTCACTTTCCTGTATTCTAGAGATAAACTCAGCATTTATTCTATTATATCTTGTTTGACAGAGTTCCATGAGCTCTAACAAACTAGATACAATAGATTAAATGCCTGTATTGGATTACTGAGGCCAAGTAGGTCTATAAACAAAGTAAAACTGGGGAGAGTCGGGGGAATTTCTCGACAGGTTACAAGATTTTTTATTCAATTAACAGGAGTTTATTCTATAACATATATTCAATTAACAGGTGAAATTTGTACTGGAGGTATGGTAAATGGTTTTGTGTTGGGAAATTATATTCAATTAACAGGGTTATTCAGTTAATAGATATCCATTTAAGTGGGCTCCACTGTAATATCATGAATGGAATTGCAAACTAGCCAAATTTAATTATTTCTTCAAGAGTTATTGCTCTTGTTGAACTTAAAATTTATTATCATTACATTACCATTTCTTGTCACATTTCAAAGAAAACTGTTCAAGTTGTTTTTTTTCTAAATTTAGCTTTTGGGTGATGATATCATGAAAGAGATTGTGAAATAGCCCTGTCAAAGTATTTCTTTGTGAGTTATTGCCCTTGTTGGACTTAGGTGGCGGTGGGGATTCATTCAAAACAAAAAATCTGCTGTTACATATTGGGGGTATAATCCTTATTCTCATCCACAAAATAATATCCAAATTGCAATTTTTTCCCATAATACAACTTGTAATCAAAATATAATGCAAAAGGCATTGTATGCGTGTAGGTGAGTTATTTAACTGCAACTCTTCCAAGACGGTTTGTGCTGCGGTGCTGAAATTGTCAGGAGTTGCAGAGGATATCTTGGAAGAATTTTGTGAGTAATACATGAATACACGGAGCTGGTATAGTTAAAAAATCTTATATAGCTGTTTGTGTACAAACAATATTTTTTGCACGCACTGCAACCATTCCCGAATAATATTATACTGCTGAGCTTCCATCTTCTATCTTCTATCTTCCTTCTGTATCTATTTACTTTTTGCTTTTGTCTTGTTTTTTCTCTTTCTTTTTTCTTCTTTTCCCTTATGTTACATTTCTTCTTCTTTCTTATTCGGGGGAAACAGGTAGACAGCCAATCTGGCTATGTTTCCTCCTTACGACATCCATATATTCAGTCCTTATCTCATGATTTTGTACAATATATTTCTGTATTAATACCATTTTATACTCATATTTGTACAACTTTGTATTATGTATAATGTCGTTAAATAAATCAATCAATCAATATATTTTTTCATTAACCCTTTACCCAATGCAGACAATATCAAAATTTATTATTTTAGTTACTATTTTTTAAAACTTTAAAAAAAATTCAACAAAACCATATCATGTGACCCCCTCATTGGAACGAGCTCGATGAGCTCGTTCCAATGAGGGTTCACATGATATAGTTTTGTTGAAATATTTTGAAACATTTATTTCTTTCAACTGCTGAATTTGCAAATTATACGGGCGGATACAGACGATTCGTTAGGTAATGGGTTAAAAGAAGAAATGTTGGTATGCTAATGCATTCTAATTTTTAAGCACTGAGAAGAGAAGATTCACCATGGTGAAAGTATGTTCGACTGGACAAACTCAAATCTTGATGCGAAATCTTGATGCGAAAATAGAAACTGATCTCTCCCAAAACAAAAAATAGTCCCTTATGTCTCGAAGCTTGTGGTGCGGGCAATCCTGCTAGTTTAATCAATTCAGTCTTGAGCTCTGTCATATAGATTAAATTGGTTACCGGTAATTTCCCAGTTGCATTATGGGAAAATTCACAGATTGAAATTTTGGCAACAGTGTGCAGAGGTTTGATAAGGAAATAAATTCATTATCAGAGGATAATCCGAGGAGTTTGGAATTTACAGGTGTTGAAAACTGCTACACCCTTCAGGCATACCATACACCTTGGAATGTACACCTACTAACTAAAGATTATAAAGTGCCACATGGATTTATCTGTTTTGTATGATACATGGTCAGGGATGTGGCTAGAGGGTTTCAGCTGGGGGGTGCCACCGGTGTAAATTCCAACTGTGAGCGGTTTCGATAGGTGGTTGCACAACGAATCGCCGTATCCGCCCACGTAGTATGCAAATACAGCTGCTGAAAAAATATTATTTTTCAAAAAATTTCAACAAAACCATATCATGTGACCCCTCTTTGGAACGAGCTCATCGAGGGGTCACACAATATGGTTTGTTGAAATTTTTTTTAAAAATTAAAAAAAATGATATTTAAAATAATGAATTTTGAAATCGTCTGCGTTGGGTAAAGGGTTATGAACTCTTCTGAAAATTTTCACTAGTCCTGAAACAGAAAAAGCATCATTTATAATGTGTCTGGGTCAGAAAATTTACCGGATTGATGTCAGAGTCGAAATTTTGAGGCCATGTCAATTTTAGAGTAAGAAATTTGAAACTCAAATTTCCAGTTGGAAATAAAAGATCAAAATTTCTCATCATAAGTTGGAATCTTAATATTTTTCATGAACAATGTTAATTTATTGAATTTCCAACTATTTGATTTTTGACCTCGGAATTTCCAACTACTGAACAGAAATACTCCTAGCTGGGGGAGGGGGGAGACACACCCCCCTCTCCCACACACCCCGGTTGCCACATCCCTGTACATGGATTTATCTGTTTTGTATGATACATGGTTAATGAATCATTTGGTCTATTGGATCAGATATAATGAATCTACTCGTTATAGCAAAACAGTATAATGGTATTGGGCTTAAATGAAGGTGTGGGATATTTTTATGTACTGGAGAGAATAATTTATAGCATTGAGGAAATTACAATCTCTAATCTTTGTCACTCACCATTTAACCAAGTAATTACTCTTTTTATAGAGATCTATTTATAATAATCTGGGATTTTTTTCAGCACGCTAGCAGTCGATATTCAGAATATTTTTTTTTTTATGTAATAGAATGAATGGATAGGGATAGTCATGAGAAATATTTTAAGGAAGAGTGTGTTCTTTTTGTTTGCTTGTTTGTGATAAATTTACAAATAAAATTAGAAGCAAAGTCATACAACGTTGATGGGAATAAGCTATAGGATAACATGAAAAAAATAATAATTTTCTTTCAAAAGGCCACACAAAGTAGATCTGTTTTTCAGGCCTTTATTTGTAAAATTGCATGTGGGCGAGCTGTTTTTTTTTATTTTATTTTTCTTTTCTGTAACTATTTCACAGGTCTGTCTCATCTGTCATCCTTCACTAATAAATGTTTAATTTCTGTAATGCTATCCATGGTATTGCAGGCGGGGTACATGCCACCCTCGACTTTGCTCTAGTTTATTTCTGTAATTATTTCTTTGCCATCAAAAGTTCATGCTCTTTGTTTATGTTTTAGGCCTCATAATCTACGGAATAGGATGGGTGGTGATGTATTTCATCCCTTGAGAGCAAGAAGGCTTTGCAATGCTAAAGCATTGCAAAAAGCCTTTTTGTACTCAAGGGACAAATTTAATTAACTTGGGTAAAATATCAGACATACACCATTTATTTATTATTTTTTTTAAGTTTACATTGGTTATAGAAAGGGAGCATGTGGCAGCCAAAAGGACTGTGTGGGAGGGCCTGAGAAACAGATTTTTAATTTTTTAGGCCTAATTTTCATTTTTATGTTATAATATTTGCTTTTGATAACATTAAATCCTTATGATAGCTTTCAAATGTGCTTTTCATGGTCACTGGATTAACCCTCTGAACTTCTAATGTAAAAAATATTGAAATTTCAACGGTTCTCATCAGATCACCGAAGTTAAGCAACATCGAGCCTGGTTAGTCCTCGGATGGGTGACTGTCTGACCGATCCATTTGGACTCCTGCGTGTGTCTTTGTGCAAGGCACTTAACCCCGGTTGTCTAAATGGGGGCACGATGACGCCGTGTACTAAGGCGTACTGCACATCGATGGTGCACATGTCTTCAACCAATCTAACCCTGCCTTCCTGTAGTGCGGAGTTACGATGTTGGGGAGCTGATAGCTGCTTGTCGTTGCTCAGTGGTTCTCTCCAGATACTCTGACTTCCTCCACCCGTAAAACTGTCACGGTCATGATTAGCCATTGTGCATAAGTATGTGACCTCAAACACCATTAATAATATATAAATATTAAATTGAAATTTCAAGCAACAAATTTTTCCTTCAATTGAAATTGCAATTTAACCAATTCAGACTTGTTCCATTGAGGGGTCATAAGCTATGTTTTCGACGCAAAAAATGAAATTAATTGGTTACATAATAATTTTGTTTGCAAGTGTCGTCTGCTTTTCATATCAGGTCAGTGGTTAAAAATGTTGAGTCGTGTTGATTTACCTTTTAGCTCTCCTAACTGGTTCTGTTTACCAGCCAGATGTCCGTTTTCACTATTATTTGGTCAGTCAATACAACTAGAATGGAGCCGTCAACCAAATCATTGTTCCTGGCGGATGTTTTCCTTCTCGAGAAATCGCTTGCAGAAGAAAAGTCACAAACATGATCAAATATTGATGCAGCTTCTTCTGACCACTTTGTGTCAATATTGGAAATAAATGAAAGCAGTGATCAGTTTTCAAGAAATCTTGGTCCAAAAGATCCCTGTTGTGGATTTCACACATGTCCTGAGGATTAGTGTTAATCCATGATCGATTGAGATATCCATACATTTTCTTTGATTGATTTCTTGACCACTTGATAGAAATTAATCAGGATTAGAAGTATTACGTTTCTAACTTTCCATGAATTACTGATAGTTGAGAAGTATCAAGTTCGCCCAACCCAATCTACCCCCACCTGCTTGTAGGAACCCTTGAAAAGTGGATCAGTTCTTGTTTAACCCCCTTCACACTGATGTCGAAATATCTAAAGTTCAGGGGGCAAATATTTCCCATAATGCAACTAGAAATTTAACCAATTCAATCTTGTTTGACAGAGCTCAATGAGCTCTGTCAAACAAGATTGAATTGGTTAAATTCCCAGTTGCATTATGGGAAAAATGGCTACTTCAAATCTGGATATTTTGACATCATTTACTGGCAACAGGCCTTAAAATTTGTTGTGATTTCTAAGATTTGTTTGTTATTCTTGTGAATTCCTGCTTCAAGGGAGCGTGGTGGCTCAGTGGTCACGATATTGAGTTTCAAACTGACAGTTCGACCCCCTCCAGGGGTGACTGCATTGTGTCCTTGGGCAAGGCACTTCATCTCAATTGCCCATTGGGGGGGGGGGGCATGGTGGTGCTGTGTACTAAGGCGTACTGCACGTTGATGATGCACTTGTCTTCAACCAATGCTACTCCTGCTTGTGTGGAGTTAGTACGTTGGGGAGTCTGCAGGGTTCGTACAGGTCCTTAAGGTGCTTGAATTAAAAAATCGAAATTCCAGGGCCTGGAAAGTGCTTGAAAATCATATCTTCAATAGTCAAGTCCTGGAAAGTGCTTGAAAAATGTATAATGTCGATAATCTAGCATGTTATGAAAACAAAATGCTGTAATAACTTGCATAATTGCATAGATTGACAGTGCATAAAGTCAGTGTTTTTTTATATAAAAAAAACAGCTTGCCTCCTTAACCCTTTAACTAATGTGAAAAGCAGACGACATTTGCAAACAAAATTCTTGAATGACTATTTTTTTTCATTTTTTGTCTCAAAAACATAGGTTATGACCCCTCTTTGGAACGAGCTTGTTGCAAAGAGGGGTCATAACCTATGTTTTTGAGACAAAAAATGAAGACAAAGAAAATTAATTGGCGATTTTTGTGAATATCGCTGACCGGTTTTGGCCATCACTTTGGGTGAAGGGTTAATCATGCATCAGGTATTATTATGTTATAAACAGGTATGCAAGTATGAAATATGGTCGGCATTATTTTATCAGAAGGTCCTGGAAAGGTCCTGGAATATGCTTGGAAAAAGTCCTGGAATTTTTATTTCTGAAGGATGTACGAACCTTGAGTATGACAGTTGCTCGCTGTTGCCCAGTGGTCCTCTCCAGGTACTCTGGCTTCCTCTACCTATGAAACTATATGTTGAAAGTGCCATTAAACCCCAATAAATAAATAAATAAATAAATCCTGCTGCTGCTGCTGCTGCAAGTATCAGTTTTATTTTCAGTTCTTACTTAACTTAGAATTTGTGAGTACTGTTATTTATATCCTTGTAAATGCAACCAGTACATATTCCATAGTAAACTACAGCATGTGAAGGGTGGATTATCACCAAATCACCCATGGAGTGGAGGTATCACCGAAGGTACTACTTTCAAATTTTGTACATAAACACGAGAAGTACACACAAAGTTTCAACCATTTGACCTCCGGGTTAAATTTCACTTTGCAACAAATTAGCATTTATTGCTGGAGAGAACTCATCACTCCACGTCTGTTACTGATATATCAGGTAAACGATGGTTTGTGAAAGAAAAGGCAGAATATTATATTAAAGATTTTGATTGTGTAACTGTGTACCGAGTTTTTATCCATCATGTGAATACAGATGCTCTTCACTGCCCGAACTGTACTGCATTCTGCAAAATATTGCAATATTTCTTTCAACCACGCTCATCGTCTCATTAAATATATAATGGCATTCTTTTTTCCCTTGTTGGACAGATAATTCCTCCATATTAGTAATCCGTGTTAACTGTGAGAGGTTTGGGTGCAATAAGTTTAATATTGGGCCATTCGGGGTGGGATTTATCAACACGAAGCCACTGAATTTTTCTCATGTTGAAATGTGTGAGGCACATGATAAAAATAGATAATGCAGTGCAACGTCATGACTCGTGTGACACAATCCCATATATGGGTTCACCGAAAAGAAACTCCCATTTTAAAACATGTGGTTCTAACGATGGCTTTTGATAACTTCTCGACTCGACTGAGTACTTCAACAGTTCGAGGCGAGTGCCGAGGAGCTCTCCTTAAAAAATGTTTAGGCGAGAATGAGGCATGTGTGAGCAAACGCTCACCTCATGTGGAGAGGCCTGTTTTCAATGCCAAAAGTTTGGTATATTGAGATTCCCTGGATGCAGTAAATCGGTATTTGCTCGATATAGATTCCAAACAGTATTTACGGTATACCTCCCATCTTCAGCTGAATTTTACTTTATACTTATGTTCTGGTCATCAAATACCATATATGCTGAAAGTTACCTTAAACACCAATGAATAATAATAAAGTATTTTTCAAAACATGCTTCTTACCAACAGGCCAGTTATCCGTGGATAGTTCATGGTGTATGGAAATTTACACTGGTTTGAAAACTGATACACCCTGAGGCACAGCCAAAGGGTTTATCAGTTTTGAACACTTTTGGCACGACAGGCAGCTAAAGTCGACAGCATGCCAACCCGCAGTAGGCAACTATAGTCGGCATTTTAGACAACTGTGTGTGTCCATCCCCAAGTGCTATCAATCAAACATCAGCACATTCCTAAGTTTCATGCACAATTTTTATTCTATCCAAGAACAGTTATATTGACACTGGAAAGCATAAAGGTGCCAACTGCAATGCATCTGCATTGCAGTTGGCACCTTTACGCTTTGAAATGACTGTATCACATTGTCTCTAATAATGTAGATCCTACTGTGTTATTCTGACTGTAGAAATACAGAAATCAGTAGAGAATGGCCCCACAAAATCCTACTAAAATGTACGGCAATATATACATAAAATATATATAAAACAAATCATGATCCAGTTCTGAAAAAAACACTCCATGAGATCCCTGGAACGCTTTTAAGAACTATGACTCTTTAATCTAATAAACCGTATTTTAGTAAAATGCCTGATAATTATTATGCGCTGAGAATTCTGTTTCTCAGGATAATCCGCACCAAAAGAGTTAACCCTTTACCTAATAAATCGCCCGCATCCGCCCGCGTAATATGCAAATTCAGCAGTTGAAAAAATATTATTTTTCAAAAAATTTCAACAAAACCATATCATGTGACCCCTCATTGGAACGAGCTCGTTCCAACGAGGCGTCACATGATATGGTTTTGTTAAAATTTTTTGAAAAATTTAAAAAAATTATATTTAAAATAATAAATTTTGATATCGTCTGTGTTGGGTAAAGGGTTAAACTAGTGTAAATTTTTAAAAAACTTAATACTTCAACTGAATAGTTTAAACCTTTACCCAATGTACACGATATCAAAATTTTGTTGTTTTAATTATTTTTATCCACATTTTAAAAAAAATTGCATCAAAATCATATCATGTGACCCTTCATTGAAATGAGCTCAGGAGTCTCATGGTATGCTTTTGTTTAAATTTTTTTAAATTTTTTTTTCCAACTGCTCAATCTGTAAATTACGCAAGCCTGGTATGGCCGAATCATTAGGTAAAGGGTTAAATTTTAAAAGTTATGTTCAATGAATAGGATTATTTTATTAAACAGTATGTTATTAAACTGAATCCATTCTACTGCTTCAAGATATTAGCTTTTTATATACAACCTTAATAACACATTTCTATACGGACATATTCATTGGTACAGGAATGACATAAAGGACATTGAGAGACCTACATAGAGCTTCAATAGTAGTTCAAAGAGATGTTGTCGATATCTGTAGACATGGCAGTAATATCACTTACACTTTAATAATTTAATTGTTGGCAGTAATCTTCTTCAATTTACGTAATATCGAAAATGGAGTCAACATTTTTGCATTTAAAGTCAATGGCTTTTGTTGAGTCTTCAATGATAATGATTTTATCAAATATTGATAATAAAAGCCTGGACAAACTTCCCAGTAGAAGTTAAACTCAGCAATAATTTTCAGTCAATAGAAAAATATTTGGCAGCATGAATATCTGTCATTGGGGGAATGATTGAGTAAACAGTGGGAAGTTTGTTCAAACAATATACCATGGTTTACTTTATTTATGTAAACAATGTTGAGAAGACAATCAGACTGATAGAGTGTAATGTATTTTCCTGTCATTGATATCTCTTGGTTTTTTTCTACACACACCTTTTATCGGATATAGAGGTGATGAAATATTATACTTTTGATATTGTAGTACAGTAAAACCTGTCTTGAGAGACCACTGTCTTGAGAGACCACCTGTCTTGAGAGACCACATCAGCCAGGCACCGACAGGTTTTACTCTATAATGGACCTGCTATGGGAGACCACCTGTCTTGAGAGACCACCTGTCTTGAGAGACCACTGTGACCTGGTACCAACTTGTATTTTTATGCCATAATGGACCTGTCTTGAGAGACCGCCCCTTCGAAGACTGAAACCATGACAAAAACTTTTTACCTATTCTGGAATTGGAAAATCCATTGTGGTTATACTAGCATAATTAAAAGTATTAAAAGCTCTTAATTGGGTTTAAATTGCTAATTCATTACAGATTGAGATGTTTTTATAAGACCCCTGTGAAAAGATTAGGATCAGGATTATTGCAGAATAAACAATTTCATACATACCTGAAATGTGACAGATAGGAATAAAAATACATTTGTGTTGAAAATCTTTTTGTAACAAATTGAAATGGACTGTTATAAAAATTATAAAAATAAATTAGTGTTGAAAATCTTCATTGAAGATTTTCAACGCTAATTTATTTTTATAATTTTTATTACAGTCCATTTCTATTTGTTACAAAAACTTCATAAAAAAGAACAACAACAAAGTAATTGCAAAAATTTATTCTTCTCCATTTCCAAATTTTGTGGTTGGTTATTCACTGACTTGAGAAAACCTGAAACCTGTTATGAGAGACCACCTGTCTTGAGAGACCACTTTTGTGTGGCCCAAAGGGCGGTCTCTCAAGACAGATTCTACTGTAACCCCTTATCAAAAACGTTATAATAATAAATATTTGGCCATCATCTTGTTTGCTGTGTCCGTGAAAAGGCTCGTTTGCTTGCTTTACCCTCACCCAAAAAATTGGCTACAGCTCAACCAGTCCTGACACCCAACCTAAGCACTTTCAGAAGAGGACAGAGAAGGCCAATGAGGAGGTCAACTACCTTTCAGGTTGAAACAATGCCCTGTCTTGGGATCACATTGGTTTGGAAGACCAGCTGAGAAGCCACCGGTCCACTACAAGTGGTTCGAGTGCGAGCAACAATAGACCAACATTCATCCACTTATGGGATGCAGGTCGCATCCCCAAGTGCAGATTCTTTTGGAGGTTTTGCTGCTGTTCTCGTATAAGAAGGCCTTGATTATCCCTGGTCTACCAAATGTATTTCCCTCCCCCACCCCTTCTCTCCTTCCAACACCCAGAAATGAACTGTTTAATGCAACCCTGTACTTCTTTCTTCCCAATTTCACTTATCTGCTTACTTACCAACCCTCTCCTCTCCTTTGTATCACCCAATAATAGGGTCCTGCAAATCTTGAATTGAATCACATTTGTTATTCGAAATAGAATTGAACCTCGAATCGAATAAGTGGCGTCTTGAAGATGACCGATGGGGTTTGGTGGTGCTGTAAAACTGATTTGTTCCGATGGTGGTCGCTGAAGTCCCCTACTGATGAAATAATCCAAATACATCATCAAGGCATGCCTTCGTCGAAGGCATGCCTTGATGATGTAGTAAGGAATATTATTACCCTGTAAGGATTATTGTTCATTGTCAACATTGCTTGAAAACTTATATTTGCATCTATCAGTGGTAGGGACATGTCATCGAGCTCATTCTTCTGGGTGGAGGTCACATGATATGTTTTTGTTGAATTTTTTAAATTTGTTGAATTTCAACTGCTCATTTTTAGCTCACCTGACTGCAAGTCAGTGTGAGCTATTGCCAGCACTTGGCATCCGACGTCAGTTAATTTTTGCAAACTTGGCTTCATCTTCACAGCCATTCAGCCAAATTCAAACATATATTATTGCACAAACCATCCCTGGAGTATACCCTTTCTATTTTGTTCAAATGAAGCGGCTGCTTCTTCGGGCTCTGGGCAATGATGCCAAAGCCTAAAAACCTTTAAAAATCTTCTTCTCTTGAACCACCAGAGAGATTGCCTTGATATATGGTATGGAACACTCTTTGGTGTTGAAGATTAAAGATTGTTCAAGGGAAGTTGGTAGATCAATATTTGGGTTCTCTGTGGGCACATACCCATTTTGGGCTCTGCCCAAAATTTCTATTTCAAGAACTGATGGGCCGGTTTGAACCAAATATGGCATGTAGTATAAGTGGATCCAAAGTCCTTGATTGGCGCCCAATTTTTTATTTTTTTTCGTAGCCCTTTGGGCACCCCAGGGGCTAAAAAAATTGAATGCCCATATTTCCCAAACTACACAGAACAGAGAACTGTTATTTGGTATGAAGCATCCTTTTGACCAGTAGAATGGATTAAAAAAAATGATCATCGCTTGTGTCAGGGTGTTCTTTTGGGGCATTTGAAAAAGTGCTGAGTCAGCATGTTTGCAGAATTTGAAGAAATTTTTTTCAGAACCTCTGATCAGAATCTTTTGATATTTGGAATACAGCATCCATAGGGCAGTCAAATACAAGTGTGTTCAAATTGAGCCCCTCGCTTCATATTTGGGCTCAACACAGGAGTCCAAATAATTAACTTAGGGTGCTACGGGGAATAAGCTTTAAAAATCTTCTTCTTTAGATCAGTCAGATTCTTTTTATACTTTGCATACAACATAGGGGTCGGATTGAAGTGTGTCCAAATCGAGTCCCTGGGTTAATATTTGGGCTTCCTCAATATGGGGGATATTCTTTAAAAATCTTCTTCTTCAGATCCACCAGTCAGATTCTTTTGATATTTGGTATGCAACATCTTTAGGGGTTAGATTCAAGTTTGTTCAAATGGGATCCCGGGATGAATATTTGAGCTCTTTATTGGAGCTCAAATTTTAACTTGGTGCAATATGAGAAAATTTCTTTAAAAATCTTCTTTTTCAGACACACTAGTGAGAATCCTTTCATATTTAGTATGTGACATCTTTAGAGGTGGAAGGTTCAAATCGAGTTGCTGGGTTAATATTTGGATTCCCCAAGGGAACCCAAATATTTACTTAGTGCAATATGGGGAATTATCATTTAAAATCATCTCTCTCAGATCCAGCAGTCAGATTATTTTCATATTTGGTGTACAACAACTCTGAGAGGATTAGATTAAAGGTTGTTCAAATCAGGTCCCTGGGTTAATATTTGAGCTTTTTATTGAAGCCCAAAGTTTAACTTGGTGCAATACGAGAAAATTTCTTGAAAATTCTTCTTCAGGTCCACCAGTGAGAATCCTTTCATATTTGATATGTAACATCTCCAGGCAGTGACGCATGGGAAAGGCACGCGGTCACTCTCGCGACCATCTCTCATGCAAAAATTGTCCAAGGTGCATGAATAATCTCTCGCGTCTATTCTTGGGTGTGTTTTCATACTGTTGAGTTGCGTCAGCAGAAACATTAAATTAAGTTTTGATGTTGGGAAATTTTTAAGAATCACTCACAATTTGAAGTGTTTAAAGTACAATTCCAAACAATTTCCTTTCCGTTGTTACGAACATGACACACACAGTAGTTCGCTTATACATCCACACACGACACACTAACAGTAAGAGGGTTGAACACTGACAACTTGCCCAGAGCTTACTCCCGCCACAACACGAACACCCATTTTCAGATAAAACAAACGGTGGCCACTCTTGAAATCTGAGAAACGTTTTAATACTTCCCAATTTTTTTTATCAAAGACATGCTGAATGTTGCCCTTTTCCTTATTTTCTTTTATACACATGACACCTGTCGCTCCAAATCACCAGTGACACGAACTAATGTGCCCGATTTGGAATTTACGCATCCATTTTCCACAATTTTAATAATCTTCCATTTAAAATCCAGACCTAATTTTAGTGGGTTACATATATTTTCACCGTCAAAATTTTCATCCGTGTTCAGTTGTGTTCATACATTTGTTTCGAAGGACGTTTTCAGTTGAAGTTAAACATTGAAATCAACAACACTCTCAATCAAAATCACTCTCCTCACATTTTTCACTCTCGAAAACTTTATTTGAGGTGAGCGATTTTCCACTCCCCTCCATTTTCCTCCCATTCGTCTCTGTCCAGGGGTGTCAAATTCAAGTTTATTCAAATCAAGTCGCTTGTTTTTTCTTGTTTTGTTTTTTATTTTATTTTTTTTATTGGGGTTGGGGTGGGTAGAGAGAAACACAGTAATCGGTGAAAACAAAACAAAAATTTTGTTCAGTTGTTTTTTAATACTTCACAGAACAGAGCTTGCTAGGAAGCTTTTCTAGGACCAGCAGAAAGGAATGGCCAAAAAAGTTGCCTAAAAGCAAATCAAAAAATTACTCTTGCTGCTGATCACTTACTGATACACTCATCTCTTTTGACAATTTGAGCCAGGTGAGCGTTTTAGGCTCACTTGAGCCTCTGGTATAAATTATGCCAGTGTATGTGGCCGATTCATTAGATAAGGGTTAAATAGTTAAATAATTTTATTTTTGCCTGAAAAATATAGCTTGTGCTCGCTCATTTTAACCCTTTACCCAACGCAGACGATATCAAAATTTATTATTTTAAATATCAATTTTTCAAAAAATTTCAACAAAACCATATCATGTGACCCCTCGTTGGAACGAGCTCGCCGAGCTCGTTCCAACGAGGGGTCACATGATATGGTTTTGTTGAAATTTTTTGAAAAATAATATTTTTTCAACTGCTGAATTTGCATATTACGCGGGCGGATGCAGGCGATTCGTTGGGTAAAGGGTTAATGGTCTCAGAGGGCACATTTACACATACGAATGCAGCCGATTCATTGGATAAAGGGTTAAAAAGTACCAGAACTAAACCTCAGTTTGATGGAAATTTCGTACTAGGCAGGAAAAATTCACTATAGCAAGAAAAAGGTTAAAGGTGATCACAGAATGAAATTTAGTCATTATGAACTGTTGTTAGGGTGGATAATTTGATTTTTCGTGCGATTTCTCCTCATCAGACAGTCAGGTGTTATATCTGGTCATTAAGTGTAATTAGTTTATATTGGTTAACACTGACTGAGACTCATTAGTTGTTCACCGTATTTACTCACACCTGACTGCATCTCCCTTTCTGTACTCAACAAATGGGTGCAAAACAAGTCTTTCTTGTATTTTACTGCGAAGTTCCTTCTGTGTTAAATTCACACATTTTGACAAGTTTACAGTAAACATCAGTGAAGGTAAAATTGGCTGTGAATGGTTTTCATAACTTACTGTTAGCTGTTGTCAAATGTTTGTTGTACTGCGGAGTCCACATCATTGGATATCTCTTAATTGAATAAACCTTTTAATTGAATATTTCTTCCCAATACAAATCATTTAGCAACAAGCTATTAATTGGTAGAGTGCTGGAAGTCCATATTTGGGCTTTATTCTGAAGTACAGGTACCACAGCTTGAAGGCTCATATTCAGTGTATGTTAGTGCTCAAATGACTAGTGAATTCCAAAGTCGACTAATCAATACCCAAAAGTCAAGTCGACTTCGACTAGTCATTGGTGATAACTTGTCTCCTTATAACAGTGTTGGTGTTCCGGTAGAGTGCTGAAGGTCCAAATTTGGCTTCACTTGGGCATTCATATACAGCAACTTACTGGAACATTATTCTGTTAATGTGTTTCTAATTATGCTAAGAGTGAAATTATATGGTCTTATTTAATTTGTCTTGTTGCGATTTATGGGAGAGTGCCTATAGGCACTCTCCCATAAATTGCAACAAGGCAAATTAATAACATATCCTGATAGCCCAAAATAATTCAGCACTCTACTAGTACCAGTTAAAACAAACTACTGTCACTACTATTAGATGGCAATAGATGTATACATTGATTGCCGAATATTGCTGTTCAAACTGTCTGACAGTGGCACAGAAGGGATACTATTTACCTAAAAGCTTGAACTCCTCCAACTAGTCGACTGCACAATTGAGAGTCGACTACTGGTTTGCCCAGAGTCGACATTGACTAGTCGACTAATCGTTTGAGTACTAGTGTATGTACTTTGTATTATCTTTGAAGTTATATTATTTAGTCTGCAAGAGTTTGCCTTGTTACAATTTATGGGAGAGTGCCCATAGGCACTCTCCCATAAATTATAACAGGGCAAAGCCATGTGTACAAGATTTGATAGCCCAAAATAATTTGGCACTCTACCAGTTAATTGAAAATAGAATATGTTTTCATTTTTGGAATTCACTTTAAAAAAATTTCCACAATCCAGTATAAGTATTACAATCAGTTCCTTGAATCCTGCACCCTATGTAACATGTAAACAACTAAACCTGTGCATTTTGCAGTCTTAAGTCACTGTATATTTTTAGCTGCAACTAGCAGCTCTATAAGTGGCAATGTCGGTCGGTCTGTTGGTCGTTCGGTCTGTCTGTGACCAGTGAGTTTCAAAACTCAATAACTTTTGAAATACTTGATGGAATGACTTTATATTTGGCATGTAAGTGTATCTTATTGATGTCTAGCCACTGTTCAATGCATGTGTTGTTCCAAATATTTTTCTTGGAGTTATGGCCCTTGATGAACTTAGAATTTTGTGAGATTGCACCACCCGTCGCAGCTACGGCATCGATGTCGCAATTTTTATGTAGTGTGTGATGTAGCAGTTACACATTTTTTCTAACCAGAAAGTGGGGAGCACAGTGTCTCAGTGGCAGACTGTTGGACTTCTATGCTAGAGGTCCCGAGTTCAATCCGAGACGACCCACATTATGTCCCTGGGCAAGGCACTTTATCCCGGTTGCCAACATGGGGGCCCGATGATGCCATGTACTAAGGCATACTGCATGACGATCATGCACATGTCTTCAACCGCTGTAACTCTGCTTGAGTGGTGCTTGAACAGAGTTAGAATGTTGAAGAGCTGACAGTTGCTTGTCACTGCTCGGTGGTTCTCTTCAGGTTCTCTGCTTCCTCCACGCGTAAAACTGTCACGGTCACGATTAGCCATTGTGCTTAAGTATGTGACCTTAAACTCCAATAAATAAATAAATAACCAGAAAGTGTGACTAACCCTGTGCAATGCACAGGGTTAGTCACACTTCCTGATTATAAAAAAAACTTTTCATTATTAAATGAGTAACTAACCCTGTGCCGTGTACAGCCTTGGTGTAAATCTCATCTAAACTCTTTACCCAATGTAATGGCCAAAACCAGCCCATTCTATTCTCAAAAAGCATTGAAACTCGGCTTAAGACTCCTGATAGTGTGTTTTAGTGAATTCCAAAATGAAAACATATCCTATTTTCAGTTAATAGCTTGTTTAACATACCTTCTGCTACAAATATGACCTGTTAATTGTGTATTATATCCCATGGTAAAATCATGAAGTGGACCAGTGCTTGTTTACTGTGGTTAACAAGTTCTGCTTTACTGGTAAAATAGGTGCCTGGCCCTGGGTATCATCCCTCACCCCCACCCTACAATCACCATATCTGAAGTCAATCTGGATCTCAATTTGATCTTCTCTTTAGTTGAAGGAACTGAACCACTTTCTTGTGGCTATGATTTCCATATTTAGCAGCAGATATGATTTCCATATTTAGCACCACCCAAAATGCTGGAGAGGGTTAAAACTGAACTAAAAATAAGAACCACAGGACTTGAAATGTATAAGCTGATGTCTACCACAGGGGCCATCGCCCAGTTATAAGAACTGCACAACCAAAGGATATCCACCAAAACTGTTAAGGATTATTCTGAAAGTTCAAAATTATTTTGAGAGACTGGTGGGGAAGGTATCCAGGGTGGGGGAAGATACCCAAGGGTATCTCTCCCAGGGATATGCATGGGCACCTTCCCCCAGGGGAAGATACTGTATGACACCGGAACCAACATATGGGGTGGAAGTCCTCTAATTTGGGCTACATCGGTATAACCAAATGACTAAACTTGACTTTATACCTATGTTGTGGTTGTGATATAGCCATGTATGCTGAAAAAGACCTTGAACACCAATAAATACAGAATAAACTGCTGTTAATTGAATAAAAAATCTTGTATGTCGAGAAGTTACCCTGACTGTCACCAAATTCCCCTTGTTTAATATAGACAGACCTATTTGACCTCAGTACACCCCATACTGGGTATTTAATCTCTTGTATCTTGTTTGAGAGCTCCCTAATGCAATAAATGCTCAGTTTTTATCAAGAATACAGAAGGGTGACCAAATCCCTATTAATGGAATAGTCCTGTAATTGAATAATTTTCACTGGAAAAGTGGTTATTTACAGAGTTCCACTGTATTACAAACATTGCAAACATTCATTCATGGAATGCAATATTTGAATATTAACCCTCTACCAACTGTGTCAGAATATCAAAATATCAAGAAGCCATTTTTTTTCCATAATGCAACTATGAATTTAACAAATATGATCACTGGGCTCTGTCAAATAAGATTGAAATGGTTAAATATCTTGCAGTGTTGCATTATGGGAAAAATTTGCTGCTTGAAATTTCATTATTTTGATATCAGTGTGCAGAGGGTTAAATTAATATTTAAATACACGCCTCCTTCCTAATTAAAATAATAATATTGATATCATGTGCATTGGGTAAAGGGTTATACACTCAATTATTTGTGAGTTTGTTTATTTTCTGTTTTTCAGTCGTTTGATGAATGTGTAGAGAAATCTGGAGAAGACTGTGATCCAGAAGACTTGTGGTTACAGATACCTTATTTCTGTGGTCATGATGCTGCTTGTTGGTGAGTCAGAGTTCTTGACTAGTAGAGGACTGGAAGTCCATATTTGGACTTTAAACTGAAGCACACGTAGCTCAAAACTTAAAGGTGTCATAAGGCCTAAAAAAAATTAAAAAATCTGTTTCTCAGGCCCTCCCACATGGTCCTTTTGGCTGCCGTATGCTCTCTTTTTATAACCAATGTAAACTTAAAAAAAAATTAATGGTTTATGTCTGATATTTTACCAAAGTTAAAACAAATTGATAAATTTGTCCCTTGAGTGCAAGAAGGCTTTACAATGCTTTAGCATTGCAAAGCCTTCTTGCTCTCAAGGGACGAAATACACCCCCACCCATGCTTCTCCGTAGATTATGAGGCCTAAAACATACCAAGGACATGAACTTTTGGTAGAGAAGAAATAATTACGGAAAGAAAAAATAAAATAAAAACCCGCTCGCCCGCATGAAATTTTACAAATAATGGCCTGAGAAACAGAAGATCTACTTTGTGTGGCCTAACCTGTGGATGTGCTTCATTATACCCCCACTTTTTTTTTCAAAAAGTGGGGTATACTGGATTGCGCCTGTCCGTGCATCTTTGTACCCTTCTGTAATCTGTCCGTCCACACTCAGATGTCTGTTTGCATTATAACTTCAACATTACTGCTCAGATTTCAATGAAATTTGATACAGATGTTCATTATCATATGAGATCTTTAAGCAGCATCAGCCTTTTTGCTGATAGAATATTTTTTCTGTGAGTTATGGCCCTTTGAATATACAAAAATAGGCTATTTTTTGTCTTCGCCTCGTATCTCTGGTTTTGTTTATTGGATCTCAATGAGAACAAATATTTTGGGGTTCAGTCAGACCCACTCTGGGACTCAAAGATTTTTTTTCTAGTTTTCTTAGCATCTGACTGTCACCCACCTTTACAATACTTTACCTATACATTTGTTACAGGCAACAGTCAGTATTTATGTAGAGACCGTTACAGTACTTTATATGTACCTTTGTTATCAGGTCATCACCTAGATGTTTGTCATTGCTGTGTCACATACTATACATGTACATGTCTTTGTCTTGACAAGTTGAGCTACAGTGTCATTGACACTTTCATTTCATTTGAGCAAGGGGTCATAACCTATGTTTTTGAGACAAAAATGAAAAAAAATAGTCATTCAAGATTTTTTTTTGCAAGTGTCGTCTGCTTTTCATGTTAGGTAAAGGGTTAAGGTTTGAGTTATCGGATTTCAGTGAAATTTGGTATGAAGATTGTTTATGGTAAAGACTTTCAAGTGAGTCATGTCTCTGCAATAAAACATAGAATATAATAGCAAATCACCTCCCCACATGTGTCATTATGTCTTTGTTCTAAATCTCTTATGTGGATGGTCCCGATTGTCAGTAGACTTCGTAACAGGTATTTCTGGCCTTCACAATTACCTTGCTGTAAAACAAAGACAACAATTTTGCTGCTTGCCTGGTAAAATAGCCAATTTTTTGTCTGTTCGCCTCATATCTCTGGTTTGGATTTAGTGGCTCTCAGTGAAATTTGGAATGAAGATAGTTTATGAGAATAGCTTTCACAGTATCATGGTTCATTTCTTCTCTTGTCATTGTTTGGTGGTATGCACTGTGGGGGTATGACTCAGGGCGTAGCCCCTCTCTTGTTAGCTCACTTGGCCTGAAAGGCCATGTGTGCTTATCACATCAGTTGGCGTCTGCCGTCGTCTGACATCCATAAACCTTTCACATTTTCATCTTCTCTGTAACCACTGAAATGGTGTGAACCAAACTTGGCAAGAATGGTATATGGGAGGTCCTCTACTAAGGATCCTCATTTTGTTCCCGTCGGATGAAAAACATGGCTTCCAGGGGCATTCTTTGATTCTGGTTGGTGGATTTTCAAAAATTTTCTCCTCTGAAACTGCCAGGCCAAATGTTATGAAACTTCACATAAAGGTTGACTGGGACCCCATCTACCAACGTTCCTCATTTAATGTCAATCGAGTTACAAACATGGCCGCAATTGTGGCTTACAGTTACTATAGAAACCCTAGGAGAAAACACATTTTCATCTTTTTCTTTGGAACTACAGAGCTGACGTGAACCAAACCTGGCAGGGATAGTCTTTGGGAGGTCCTCTACAAACGATCCTCATTTTATTCCCATGGGTTTGAAAACATGGCCGCCAGAGGCACTCTTTGATTCTGATTGGTGGATTTTGAAAAATCTTGAAGGGAGTTGATCCCAAGTCTTCGGCACCCAATCGTCTAGCTATAAATGCTCTGCCATCATATAACTGAGTTAAGGGTAACCCCATTAAATATTGCAATTAACTCACCCAGCATGTCAGTTCACATTTAAAACCCAACCGCAGACCAATATTCTAGAATTGACAAGTTATTGAATTGGTGGAATTGTTTTTAGTGGCGATTCGTAATTGTCTACACAGCACCTGTATTTAATATGAGCCTTTTCCTGCAGATCGTTTGCTTTAAACTTTAATGCAACTGGAACAGATAACTGTTGTACAGGCCTTTGGTCTTGGCTTATATACAGTGGCTATTTGATGGGTTCTGCTTTTGAACCCGTGAAAAAAGTTTGGAGCTTTGAGTTTTGGTGCCTAAATAGTAGATACTTAGTATAGGAATACTGTCAAGCCTGGAAATAAGCAGACTGCCATCTGAAAATGAGGTCCCCAGAGGGTGGATTTAGTGATGCTACCCTGCACAGCAGGGTAGCATCACTAAATTTACCCTCTGTGAACCTCAATCTGAATCAGGGTCTCAAAACTAAATAGAAAGAGGTACCCAGAGGATAAATTGGCCCACTGTAGGTATAGCATCATCAAATTCACCCTCTGTTGACCTCATTCTGAAAATGTCAGACTGCTTATTTTCAGGCCTGTATACTGTACTATTAATTTTCGAATGATTTAACCAAAAGAATCTTATTTTACATTTTTTTTAGTTCAGTTTGTGTTAGATGTGTGTATACTCAAGTCACATATTTATTTATTTTGGCCCTGTTCCACTCAGCACAAAGGTCCCAAAATATTTCCTTAGATCAATCCCTAATACATACATTTACTATAGATATATGCTGATACATTGCTGAAGGAAGTCTATTTATAATCCATCCAAGAAAGGAAATGAAAAGTTATCCAAGGAGTTTTGCCACCGAAATGAATGTAACTTTATTTTTACCAACACAACAAGAATTCTTTCTTTTGGTCGCTTCTAAGATTTCTCTGTACATGAAAGCAGTTTAAATGCGTTTCTCTTCCTGTTTATTTTTTTTAACCCTTTACCTAACGTAACGGCCAAAACCGGCCAGCGCTATTCTAAAAAATCGCCAATTAATTTTCAAAATATTTTCATTTTTTGTCTCAAAAACATAGGTTATGACCCCTCGTTGGAACGAGCTCGTCGAGCTCATTCCAACGAGGGGTCATAACCTATCTTTTTGAGACAAAAAATGAAAAAAATTAATTATTCAAGAATTTTTTTTGCAAGTGTCGTCTGCTTTTCATGTTAGGTAAAGGGTTAAAACATTTAACAGTTAAAATTTCTCTTAACCCTTTGCACTCTGATAACAAAATGGTTTTCAGCAGCAAATATTTCCCATAATGCAGATTGATATTTAACCAAGTATATCTTGTTTGACAAAGCTCAGTGAGCTTTGTCAAATAAGATAAAATTTGTTAAATTCATAACAGGGTGCAAGCTGAGTGGTCCTTGATTTGAATCCACATGCGGCAATCACATTGTGTCCTTTTGAAAGACACTTCACCCCCATTGCCCATATGGGGGCATGGTGGCATTGTGTACAAAGGCATACTGCACTTCGATGGTGCACTGTTTTTCAACCAATGCTAACCCTGCTTGTGTGGAGTTAGTATGTCAGGGAGCATGATCGTTGCTCGCCGTTGCTCGGTGGTTCTCTTCCGGGTACTCCAGCTTCCTCCACCCGTAAAACTATCTGACATGAGGTGACCCTGGCTGTCAAAGGTGTCATTAAACTGCAATAAATAAATAAATTCATAGTTAAACAAGAGAGAAATGGCAACTGGAGACAGTTCTGTTGCATCACCAGAGTTTTAGGGGTTAAAAATTCTTGTATTATTGTTTGCTCCAGTTATAGAGTTTATTTTAATTGTTGTGTGATACCTGGAGATTTGGGTATATGTAAACTAACTTTATTTGAATTCTTACAGGATACCAGGAAATCCATGGGCATTGCAAAAAGCTAAAGAAAATCTTATAAATAATTATCTGGTGGTCGGAGTTACAGAAGAGCTTGGTGATTTTATTGCAGTTTTAGAAGCAGTTCTTCCGAGATTCTTCAAAGGGGCTCATATCCATTATAACTCGGGTAAGTATAGATAAACAGAAAATTCCACTTCATTGAATATTGTGTAATGGAATAACCCTGTTAATTGCTTATAATTGTGAAAGATTAAATAATTTTCCATACATTTAATAAGAACACTGAATTGATTCTCATAAATGATTCATGTATTGAAAACAGTGTGATTCATCTTTGCTTCTCAAAAAAAAAAATATGCATTTGATCCACTTCATAGAATCCTATCTATATTGTCTTTAACCCTTAGGTCCTAATTCTGGCATTGATCACATTTTTAGTCGAGTTGTGACAAAGTCCAACTCGACTTATAGTTTGATGAATGGCAGGCGGGTTTCAGGCGGGATTCGTAAACAATTGGTTTCCGGATGATAACTTGATAATGGTTCGACTCACGTTCATGAAACTTCATAGGTAGGTTGGCCTCGGTGAGAGGAAGAACCCTATTTATTTTGGACTCACTTGGTCAATGGTGAAGATCACAGTGACCTTGAACATACTAAAATAAATCATAAACAATTGGTTTCCAGATGATAACTTGACTATGGTTGAACCCACATTCATGAAACTTCATATGTAGGTTGGCCTTCGTGAGAGGAAGAAGCCTATGTATTTTGGACTTGCTAGACAGTGACTCTGAACATAGTAAATCAAAACACTTGGTTTCCGGATGATAACTTGATAATGGTTTGACCCATGTTCATGAAACTTCATAGGTAGGTTGGCATCAGTGAGAGGAAGAACCCAGTATATTTTGGACTTGCTAGGTGAAAGGTCAAGGTCAGAGTGGCCTTCAACATAGTAAATCTGTAAACAATTGGTTTCCGGACGATAACTTGATAATGGTTTGACCCATGTTCATGGAACTTCATCTGTAGGTTGGCATTAGTGAGAGGAAGAACCCTATATATTTTGGACTCACTAAGTCAAAGGTCAAGGTCACAATGACCTTGAACTTAGTAAATCATAAACAATTGTTTCCGGATGATAACTTGACTGTAGTTCAACACACATTTATGAAACTTCATATGTAGGGCAGTCTTCTTGAGATGAAAAACCCTATTTATTTTGGACTCACTAGGTGGAAGGTCAAGGTCACAGTGACCTTCAACATATTAAATCGTAAACAGTTGGTTTCCGGATGATAACTTGATAATGGTTTGACCCACATTCATGAAACTTCATATGTAGGTTGGCCTAAGTGAGTGGAAGACCCTTATATATTTTGGACTCACTAGGTCAAAGGTCTAGGTCACAGTGACCTTGAACATAATAAATTGTAAGCAATTGGTTTCCAGATGATAACTTGATAATGGTTCCACCCACTTTCATGAAACTTCAAAGGTAGGTTGGCCTTGGTGCAAGAAAGAGAGCCCTATTTATTTTGGAATCACTAGGTCAAATGTCAAGGTCACAGTGACCCTTCACATAGTAAATTGTAAACAACTGGTTTCCGGACGATAAGTTGATAACCCTATTTATTTTGGACTTGCTAGGTCAAAGGTCAAGGTCACAGTGACCTTGAACATAGTAAATCATAAACAATTGTTTCCGGATGATAACTTGACTATGGTTCAACCCACTTTTATGAAACTTCACATATAGTGTGGCCCTCTTGAGAGGAAGAACCCTATTTATTTTGGACTCGCTAGGTGAAAGGTCAAGGTGACAGTGACCTTCAACATAGTAAATCGTAAACAATTGGTTTCCGATTGATAACTTGATAATGCTTTGACCCACATTCATGAAACTTCATAGGTAGGTTGGCTTAGGTGATTGGAAGACCCCTTTTTATTTTGGACCTGCTAGGTCAAAGGTCAAGGTCACAGTGACCTTGAACATAATAAATCGTAAACAATTGGTTTCCGGATGATAACTTGATAATGGTTCCACCCACGTTCATGAAACTTCATAGGTAGTTTGGCATTGGTGCAAGAAAGAGCCCTATTTATTTTGGAATCACTAGGTCAAAGGTCAAGGTCACAGTGGCCCTTCACATAGTAAATTGTAGACAACTGGTTTCTGGATGATAAGTTGATAATGATTAAACCCACTTTTGTGCTGTCACAACTCGGTGATCCTATCGGCATTTTTTGCAACAGAGCAGGTGCCCCTACATGCAGTCTTTTGGTTAACTCACAAGTTACATTCGAAGTACCTTGATAGTTGTTTTTATACAAGTCGTGGCTGCCCATACAGGCAACCAAGACTTGTCAAAAAACAGCAGAAGCCACAGGATGTAGACTATCGAAGTGTAGCAAAAATATTACCTTACCTGAACAAGCCAGCAAATAAGCAGACTGTCATCTGCAAAATGAGGTCCCCAGAGGATGAATTTGGTGATGCTACCCTGCATGGTAGAGTAGCATCACTAAATTTACCCTCTGTGAACCTCAATCTGAATCAGGGTCACAAAACTAAACAGAAAGAGGTGCCCAGAGGATAAATTGGCCCACTGTATGGAATAGCATCATCAAATTCACCCTCTGGGGACCTGATTCTGCAAATGTCAGACTGCTTATTTTCAGGCCTGAACCTGAAATGCAGACGACACTTTGCATTCTTTCATTTTCATTTTCTGCAGCAAAAACATAGTTTATACCCCATCATTGGAAGAAGCTCATCAATCTCCTTCCAATGAGGGGTCAGGGTCATAATCTGTGTTTTTGAGAAAAAAAAATTTAAAAATATTGAAAATTGAATGATGATGTTTGTGAATATCACTGGCCGGTTTTGGCCATTACATTTGGTAAAGAGTTGAAGAAAGGCCTGAAGAATTCTATTTATTTTTTTGCTTCCTCATAATACTTGACAGTGGTGTCTTGTGATGTCATGGCTGCTTATACAGGCAGCCAAGACTTCACTGAAAAACACAGGCAAAGTCCTGTAACTTCTATCAGGGGGACACCAAAAGCCTGTTCATTGGAACATGTGTACTACATGTAAATATAAGTTGGGAAACTCACCAAAATTGGAACAAGACTCTCAAAGGTTCAACTCTGGTAAATATACAAATGTGAGGTTTACTATGGAAATGTCCTGGTTGCACTCACAAGTGTATTATAACTTAACCCTTTACCCAACGTAACGGCCAAAACCGGCCAGTGCTATTCTCAAAAATCGCCAATTAATTTTCAAAATATTTTCATTTTTTGTCTCAAAAACATAGGTTATGACCCCTCGTTGGAACGAGCTCACCGAGCTCGTTCCAATGAGGGGTCATAACCTATGTTTTTGAGACAAAAAATGAAAAAAACTAATTATTCAAGAATTTTTTTTGCAAGTGTCGTCTGCTTTTCATGTTAGGTAAAGGGTTAAATAAATCTGGAAATATTTGAGCGAGACTAGTGCCCAAACCCTAGTTCATTCCCAAATTTTCTATAATTTGTTTTATTACAACTCTTTACTGGTGGGATCACAGAAAAAGTCTCAACAAGGTGCAAATAGTTCAAAACATGGCAGTGCATGTTGTCAGATAGTTATCCAAATTTTATCACATGGACACTTGCTACACATGGTTTTTTGATAGGTAACATTTTGAGTTACCTTCCTTTTATCTTACAATCAACATGTATTTTGTCTGTATTAACTCTGCAACTGTCGTGCATCCGACCCCCTGATACAGCTGTTTGTATCAGGGGGTCTGATACAGGCACGTTCCTTTCGTGTGAGTTCCATTTTTTTTCTTTTTGTTCATCCGTACGAATAAATAGTTCATTATATATTCGTCTACATTCTTGACTTATCCCCAATATATTGTAAGATAAAATGATTATTACCATTATGTGGATGTACAAAATATGTATCCGAGTCTTGCTCCAGGTTCTAAGGGTAGATCACGACTCGTCTTTGACTCGTTGTGATCTGCCCTTAGAACCCAGAGCTCGACTCGGATACATATTTTGTACATCCACATAATGGTAATAATCTCTATATATTGAATTATAAAGTATTTTACGAACTCTTATCTTAAGACACATTTGCCAATTCTCGGTAAACAATGTAAAATATTGCCACCAAACATGACCATTTGTTATATCTCTTAGAAATACATCCACCTGTCCAGTTTGATGTCGATCCGGCCCATAGAGGCTGAGGAGATAAGGCATGTCACATCAAACAGTAAGGACAAACAGATTAACCCTTTACCCAACGTAACGGCCAATTCTCAAAAATCACAGATTAATTTTCATTATTTTTTCATTTTTTGTCTCAAAAACATAGGTTATGACCCCTCGTTGGAACGAAAAAAATGAGTTATTCAAGAATTTTTTTTGCAAGTGTCGTCTGCTTTTCATGTTAGGTAAAGGGTTAACTTAAATTATAGTAAGATTAGCCCCCCCCCCCCCCCCCCCCCCACCTCCCCCTTACTGCAATCACTACATTGGCTACTTCTGAGGTCAAGAATACATATAAGATCTTAACAATTACTTTGATACTTACTCTCAATAATATGACCCCTTCCTATATTTATTTATTGGGATTTAATGACATTTTTGTCAGGGTCACCTCACCTCATGTCTGACAGATAACCACTAACCAAAAATGGTCGCTGACTGATGACCAGTTATTTGAGCTCACAGCTGGCTGATTCTGATGTTGATGCCGATTGCACTTCTAGACAAGTCGAGGCTCGAATGAACTACATTAAACTGAACATTTTTCATGGTGTTAAACTTCATTGACTGGGGTCACAGTAAAATTACCAGTTACACACACTTGGACAGTAAACATGGCTCTCAGAACCATGTTTACCGCCCAAGTGCGTGTGATTTTACTGCGACCTGAGTGAGTGGAGTGCAACCTTCACTTTTCTGGTATGATCTGGCAATTGCCGCAAGTACGCTCAGTTGTAAGCTTTGCATGTCACTTACCTTGTCTATCCCGTAAAGGGGTGTCTAGAGAGATTAAGAATACACATTGTGGTTGTTTCTCAACTTTATTGAATGGTAGCATTGACATAATTTTACATTAACAATTGAACATTTGCAGAAGATAATAAAATGCGGTAAATGAATCATCATAAAATGCTTGTCAACAATCGGTCGAATCGATGTTCCGGGAGTCATTGCCATTGTCATCCCATTGCCCACAATCAGCCAATTGTGGTGGCCAGTTCTGATCATCGGTTGAACTCCATGGAGGAAGCCGAAGTATCCAGAGAGAACCACCAAGCAACAGCGAGCAATTGGTAAATTCCCCAATTTACTCACTCCACACAAGCAAGATTAGCATTGGTTGAAGACATGTGTACCATTGAAATGCAGTTTGCCTTAGTATACAGCACCACCATGCCCCACCCCCACACCCCTCCTGTATATCCAGAATGTTGCTACTCTGTAAAATAGGTCATTCATTGAGATCCTATAACAAGCTTCAAATTTTATGTACCAAACCAAACGGTGTGAAGTATGGTGGTAGGATGTTCTCATGGATAGCATCTCACCTTGGGATCATGTTAACATATAAGATGCTGTTTTAAACATAATACCTTCAAAAAACTGTTAAAAACTCCTCTTTTTAAACTTGCATACAAAAATGGTCAATTTTTATCACCATTTTACTATATTTGGGCTATTAAAAAAATAAGACACATCACCCCCATTGCCCACGTGGGGGCACTGTGACGCTGTGTACTAAGGCGTACTGCACGTCGATGGTGCTCCTATTTTCAACCAATGCTAATCCTGCTTGTGTTGAGTTGGTATGTTTGGGAGCTGACAGTTGCTCGCCGTTGCTCGGTGGTTCTCTCCGGGTACTCCGGCTTCCTCGACCCATAAAACTGTCACAGTCATGGTGAGCCATTGTGCAGAAATATGTGACCTTAAACACCATTAAATAAATAAATAAATAATTAAAAAAATAATTGTTTCTCAGGCACCTTCCACATCATTGAAGATCTGCCTCA
Source organism: Pictodentalium vernedei (assembly GCA_031216915.1). Lineage (NCBI taxonomy): Eukaryota > Metazoa > Mollusca > Scaphopoda > Dentaliida > Dentaliidae > Pictodentalium > Pictodentalium vernedei. Next base: position 31,491,679 of record CM062291.1, on the reverse strand, counting down.
TCACTCTTTTTTTCAACTAGGAAATTTCTTCACTGATACTATTTGGCACTTGTAGGACTAAAAATTTAACCAACTATATATCTTGTTTGACACAGCTCGCTGAGCTCTGTCAAACAAGATATAGTTGGTTAAATTTGCAACTAAAGTATGGGGAATTTTGATTGCTGAAAACATTGTTTGTTTCACAGAATAAGGTATAGAGTTAAAACAAATTATATAAAATGTTCCAACTATTTTCAAGGCTGTTTTGTGGATTAACATAAAAAAGCCTCCTCCTTCTATGAGGGAAAATTGCCTGAGAAACAAGAAATTTTTTTAGTTGGCCTCAGGTGGAATTTTTTTCTCCAGGTTCTGCTTACATACATATGTTGCCCTATTTTAATAACTAATTATTAGCTTATCTTGACAAAGTCAAGCTAAGCTATTACCATGGGGCATGTGGAAGTCTGTGAGTCTGTAAGTCTGTGAGTCTGTCTGTCCACAATTTGTGTGGTGCAGACTACAGGCCGTAGTTCTTATCCGACCATCACCAAATTTCATATGCATGTTCAGGTGGTTGGTGTCTAGATGAGAACGTCCTATTTTTGTCATGGTCGGCTGTTTACATTGGCTGCTGCAGCAGCCATCATGAATTTTGTATCGCGCAGGCTACAGGCCATAGTTCTCATCTGATCATCTCCAAATTTCATATGCATGTTCGGGTTGATGTCTAGATGAGAACGTCCTATTTTGGTCACAGTTGGCTGCACACAGTGGCTGCTGCAGCAGCAGCAGCAGTGTGGGGTGATTTTAAAAAAAAATTGTATCTTAACCAATTTTCTTGAAATTTGGCAGGTTGTCTTAGACTGATGAGTAGATGAAATTTTCCTATTTTGGTCATGGTGACTGCCTCTGGGGTGTGGGAATTGAGGGGTGAAATTGTTTTCTCTTCTACTACATTGAGGGAAAAAAACCAATAAAGCACTGAATAAAATTGTCTTTGTGTGAATAGGGTTGGGGGTCCCATGGGGGAATTTTTTTTTGCTTTAGAGTTTATTTTGGGGGATTTTGAGTAATTTCATGACAAAAAAATTTCATCCACGGAGCAATTCAGTTTTTTTTTCTGCATGAAATCACTAAAAATGCCCCAAAACACATTTAAGGCCAAGGAAAAAAATTGTTCACCCAGTTCACCACATGGGGGGGGGGGGGGGGGGGTCTTTTTTTACCTTTATTTTAAAATGTGTATTGGGGGATTTTGAGTGATTTCATGAAAAAAAAAAAAAAATCTCCCAGTTGACAGGCCCCATACAGTTGGGCTTGGGGTGATAGGTTCATGTGGTGAAATTTTTTGAATAAAATCTCTCAAAATCCCCCAAAACACAATTAGGTGCAATATTTTTTTCTTGTTCACCCCATGGAGTGGGTGTGGGGTCCCAGTGGATGAAAGTGATTTGATGCAAAACAAAACCCCCAAATCACCCAGTTGGCCATATAAATTATGGCACAATTTATTTGAATGTAATTTAAAAGTTGAGTAATTATGACATTAATCCCCAAAATATACCATAAGATCAAGATAAGCTACAGTTTCATTGATACTTTCATTAGTTTTGGTGTGATGTCTAGATGACTGCTATCCAATTTTTTATACGCCCGTTTGAAAAAACGGGACGTATTATAGTATGGCGTTGTCCGCCCGTCCGTCCGTCCGTCCGTCCATCCGTCCGTTTGGTTTCCGAACAATAACTTTAGTATTTGTTTTCCGATCGGCTCCAAATTTGGTATGTGGTTTAATCACAACAAAATACAGGTCAAGTTCGAATATGGGGTCGGTCCGAACATTTTTCGCATGAATTATGGCTCCTGTTGGACTTAGAATTCGTCAAATATTTGGTTTCCGGATGATAACTTTAGTATTTGTTTTCCGATCGGCTCCAAATTTGGTATGTGGTTTAATCACAACAAAATACAGGTCAAGTTCGAATATGGGGTCGGTCTGAACAATTTTTGCCTGAATTATGGCCCCTGTTGGACTTAGAATTCTTCGTCAAATATTTGGTTTCCGGATGATAACTTTAGTATTTGTTTTTCGATTGGCTTCAAACTTGTTAGTCTTTTTTCTCAAATGACTGAAAAAATTTAGTCATTTCACAAAATCACTGATTTCAAAGTCTGACCGTAACATATATATATATATGCCAGTATAAATTTCTCGCACTCTAAAAAAATTGCAAATGTGTTAAAATGGTACAATTTGAACAGTTCACGGGCGTATGATGCAGTGCCCAGCGGTGCTCTTGTCTGAATTGCTTTTCTGAGGACTGCAATGTACAGTGCACTTAACCAACCTTTTGGAGGCAATATGAGGAACAACTGCTATCATGCACCTCAAATGAGGAGCTGTCAGTATAGAGATAATTAGATTGCACAGATGTATATGATATAAGGAATTTTATTATACGCTAAACGATAGATTATCAAAGAAATTGCGAAAAGATAAAAATTGTATCCCCCACTGTGAAGATATAGAAATTTTCACTTTCACGATATCAATCAAAATGGCAGCTTTCAAAGTATCACTTCAAGGTGAATACAAGCCAAATTATCACTGGAAATGATCAATTTGTTCTAAAAATGTATAATGAAAAGTAAATCTAGTGTTTTTGAGTGGATACCGATCACTTCCAGCAATAATTCAGTACGTATTCACCTTGAATTGATGCATGAAAGCCGCTAGTCCAAACATGGCCTGAAAGTCTGTAATATAAGTTTTTGGTTTGGTACGTCCTTTCAAAGGACGTACCAAACCAAAAACTTATATTACAGACTTTCAGGCCATGTTTGGACAAGAAACCCGCCAGCTGAATCAGATTGCAAGACGCTATCTGTTCCAAGTATCAATCAAATCACTTTCGCGTATCAACGATTCAATGCGCTGTTTACTTTCATGCATCAATTCAAGGTTGAAATGAGTGGAATTATCAGATTCTTATAAAAAGCGTATAATAAAAAGAAAATCGAGTGTTTTTGCATGGATACCGAATATTATCTCACTCGTGACCGAGAGAAATGGTCATTTTTGCCTGCGCAAGCATTCGTGAAAAATAAACATTTGTCTCGGTCACTCATTAGATAATTTTTGGTATCCATTCAAAAACACTAGATATCCTCTTTATAATACAATACCAGAAGAATTATGGTAGTTTTTAGGCAGCAATCATATTACATTTATATGGTTAGTTCAGGGTTAATTATCCCAGATCTGTCTTTTTGTCATCCTTGAGTTATTTCAATGACCTCAGTTATCTCCGATTGGGTTGGTTTGCACGAGTTAATCATGACAGCACTCCGGACATTTTGTGCTTGATTTCTCGCTGTGTATTTGTGACCAGTCAGTCTGTGAATTGCATCGAAACGACTGGGTCAGGTGGTGAATTTCCAATCAAAATTCCACCTGCCTCCCCAACCAACACCTTTGTAAATTCATTGCACTAATATAGCTTGTCAAGTGTCCTCGGTATGGGTACCGTTTAGGTTGTGTGGGCGTTTTTTCATACTGCCCACAACGTAGGCAACATTTTCCAAAATGAAACTCCCCATAGAGCAGTAATTATAATTATTCTACTACTCCTTTATTGTCTACACTGTACTTATGATACATATATCAAACAATAAAATCTACATTAGTAATTTACAGTGTAGTCCTAAAACACATACATTAGTTCTTATTAATTGCTCATTGCAAGTTTGGTTTTCCAATCCATGATGGCTGCATAAAAATTCTTGAAAGTAATCTCTATGAAGTTTGAAACATTCGGTTTGCGGTTTATATTTTATGTGGTGATGCAAGTTTCCATTTGGTCCAAGGAAGATGTGAAAGCACTCCACAGAAATGGATTTTCTGAGGACTGCAATGTACAGTGCACTTAACCTACCTTTTGGAGGCAATATGAGGAACAACTGCTATCATGCACCCCAAATGAAGAGCTGTCAGTATAGAGATAATTAGATTGCACCGATGTATATGACATAAGGAATTTTATTATATGCTAAACGATAGATTATCAAAGAAATTGTGAAAAACGATAGATTATCAAAGAAATTGTGAAAAGATAGAAATCGTATCCCCCACTGTGAAGATATAGAAATTTTCACCTTCACATTATCAATCAAAATGGCGACTTTCAAAGCATTACTTCAAGGTGAATACGAGCCAAATTATCACTGGAAATGATCAGTTTGTTCTAAAACGTATAATGAAAAGTAAATCTAGTGTTTTTGAGTGGAAACCGATCACTTCCAGCAATAATTCAACACCAAGCCAGAAAATAAGCAGACTGTCATCTGCAAAATGAGGTCCCCAGAGGGTGAATTTGGTGATGCTACCCTGCACCGCAGAGTAGCATCACCAAATTTACCCTCTGTGAACCTCAAGCTGAATCAGGGTCTCAACCCAAAACAGAAAGAGGTACCCAGAGGATAAATTGTCCCACTGTATGGGATAGCATCAGCAAATTAACCCTCTGGGGACCTCATTCTGCAAATGTCAGATTGCTTATTTTCAGGCTTGTTCAACACGTATTCACCTTGAATTGATGCATGAAACCTGCGATTCCAAGCATGGCCTGAACGTCTGTAATATAAGTTTTTGGTTTAGTACGTCCTTTCAAAAGACGTACCAAACCATGTTTGGACAAGAAACCCACCAGTTGAATCAGATTGCAAGACGCTATCTGTTCCAAGTATCAATCAAATCACTTTTGCGTATCAAGGATTCGATGCGCTGTTTACTTTCATGCGTCAATTCAAGGTTGAAACAAGTGGAATTATCAGATTCTTATAAAAAGCGTATAATAAAAAGAAAATCTAGTGTTTTTGCATGGATACCGAAAATTATCTCACTCGGGACCGAGAGAAATGGTCATTTTTGCTTGTGCAAGCGTTCGTGAAAAATAAACATTTGTCTCGGTCACTCATTAGATAATTTTTGGTATCCATTCAAAAACACTAGATATCCTCTTTATAAGGCCTAAAGAAATAAAAAATCTGTTTCTCAGGCCCTCCCGCATGGTCCTTTTGGTTGCCGCATGCTCTCTTTTTATAACCAATGTAAACTTAAAAAAAAATAAAAATTAATGGTTTATGTCTGATATTTTACCAAAGGTAAAACAAATTGATAAATTTGTCCCTTGAGTGCAAGAAGGCTTTGCAATGCTTTAGCATTGCAAAGCCTTCTTGCTCTCAATGGACGAAATACACTCCCTCCCCCCCATGCTTCTCCGTAGATTATGAGGCCTAAAACATACCAAGGGCATTAACTTTTGATAGAGAAGAAATAATTACAGACATAAAAAATAAAATAAAAACCCGCTCGCCCACATGAAATTTTTACAAATAATGGCCTGAGAAACAGAAGATCTACTTTGTGTGGCCTAATGTTTCTTAATATTCTATATTTTTAGGTGGAAAATCACATTTAAGAAAAACTTCCAGTAAAAGACCTCCAAGTGAAGAAACTGTGCTAAAAATTCAGTCATCCAACATTTGGAAGATGGAGAATGAATTTTATCAGTTTGCTACTGATCAGTTCCATTATATAAGGCATCAACTGTTTGATTTAGAAGAAGGAACATTTGTGGAGAAAAGTAACCGGTTTCACTACGAGAAAATCAGACCCAGGTAGCAGGGTCTTTTGTGACCATATTTCCAAATGATAACAACAGGCTGTTAGGACAATCTGTTTAGGTTGAGAATCTGTGAATTATGTACTTTCTGAAGAATTTTTATGAAAAGGAGGTAAAGACAGTGAAACTATCCTGTGAATGAGAATTCTTTTCTGATGGAGTGTGATTAAATAGCTCATTGAATAATGTGTTTTGAATCAGGAGATGATTGCATTTCCCTCCTAAGATTCTGCTTGAACCAGATCAGGTGGAGGGGAGTGAGGTGGGGTGGAGTGGTGTAGGCTGGGTGGGTAGGGTGGGGTGGGAGATTGTGTTTATTGGTGGTGGTTTACAAGGGGCATGTATGCCCACACTTGTTATCATACATATGTTCGTTATTCAATTGCACTGTTTCTTTTCCCCGTGAGAACCCCAAGAAGTGAAGCAGTGCTTGTTTACATTGGTAAACAAGCTCTGTTTTCTGGTAAAATAAGACATGGTAACCAATGGCTAGGGTGGAAGTCCTCTAAAATGGGCAACATGGGTATAAATGATTGGCTGGATTTGACTTTATATCCATGATGCGATCATGATTAGCTATTGTGCAGAAATATGTGACTCAACTCCCTTCACTCTGATGTCAAAATATCCAAATTTCAAGTAGCCATTTTTCCCATAATGCAACTGGGAATTTAACCAATTTGGTCTTGTTTGACAGAGCTCAATGAGCTCTGTCAAACAAGATTGAATTGGTTAAATTTCTAGTTGCATTACGGGAAAAATTTGCACCTTCAACTTTAGATATTTCGACATCAGTGTACAGGGGGTTAAACACCAATAAATAAATAACATTGTTTTTTTTTTTAAATAGGATGTTTGCAAATATGTCAATATGAAGGCATTTATGTAAAACTTTTATCTCCAATTGTAAACAAAGTTACATTTGAGCGATAAATTCAACCCTCGTCCTGCTCTGTCTATTTTATCTGCTTCAGTCATCTTCCAACTTGAAGGCTAGCAATCGGGTTGGGGGATGGTTGAAGTGGACGAGACTGTGACATGATCAGACTGGGGACATCAGACCAAAAACAGAAATATAATCTGTGGCCCGACACGAAAGCATGTATTCAACTGTCTGGAAGCTGAATATCAGTCTGTGCCCCACATTTTTACAAGGCTTCCATTACCTTTGTCAAAACCTGAGAATCAAGGAAATGTCACTTCTGTGAGTCAAAGTATTCCTCTGTGAGCGAAACCTTGATCTCTGGTGCATTTTGGACAGTTTTTGCCCGCCATTATTTCAATTGAGCTTCCTCCCTGTCTGATCTAAACTAAATTCTCCATCAGCTGAATGATGTTTTTGTGGAGAAAACACCTGATTCTTCTCTGTTTGAATAAGAGTATTCCAAGATATGATGTAGTGTTCAACCGAGTACCAAAAATGGCCACTGACCGATTACTGATTATTTGAGTTCGCAATCGGCCGATTCCAATGCCGATTCTGATTGTAATACTGTGCACTACTAGACAAGTCGAGGCTAGCAAAGAACTACATTAAATGGAACATATTTTACAGTGTTTACAGTCAGTTCTCTACTAGAAACTAAAATTACCAGTCGTGTTTCCCACCCATGTGTGCGCAACTGGTAATTTTTACTGCGACCTGAGTCAATTGAGTGCAACCTTCACTTTTCCGGTATTATTTGGCGATTGCCGCAAGTACGCTCCATTGTAAGCATCACATGTCATTTAACTTGTATATCCCTGAAAGGGGCGTCTGGAGAGATTATGAATGCACATGGTGGTTTTTCAGCTGTATTGAATCATATCAATGACATTATTTTAGATTAACAATTGAACAATTGTAGAAGATAATAAAATGCGGTTTTTGAATCATCAGTTGAACCTATGTTCCAGGAGCCGTTGCCATTGTCATCCGATTGTCCACAATCGGCCGATTGTGTGGCCAATTCCGATCATCGGTTGAACACTAATATGATGACAGGTCTTATTGGATATAGAAAGAAAAACACCAACACTGAAGTATCCTAATGGCTAATTTACTAGTCAATTCAACGTGCAGTATAGGTCCGACTCCGAGTGGAATCATCTCGAGCCATGAAAATTGAATGTTTGTTTTTCAGACATGTAGAATGAATGCCTGTGATTTGAATTCCTTATTATTTTTGATTCCTTTATTTAACCCTCTGCACTCTGATGTCAAAATGGCAAAGTTTTCAACAGAAAATATTTCCCATAATGCAGTTTGATATTTAACCAAATATACCTTGTTTGACAGAGCTCTGAGAGCTCTTTCAAACAAGATATAATTGGTTAAATTCATAGGTGAAGAAGAGGAAAACAGAGTGATGGGAGAAAATTCATTTGCACTACCAGAGTGCTAGGGGTTAATTACTCGGCTCCTGGTTGAGTTTAGTGTTCATTTTCAGGTCCCTTTTTTGATTTCAAACAATATTTCATTAACATTATATTTTAAAACTTAAATGTGTTAAAGCTATGAATTTGGCCTGAAACCTTTTGTGATACAAGTACTTTATGAGAGGTAACATTCTCCCGCGTTGTGTGCTTGAGCAAGGCACTTAACCCCGATTGTCCACATGGGAGCATGATGACGTTGTGTACTAAGGCGTACTGTGCTTCGATGGTGTGCATGTCTTCAATCTAACCCTGCCTGTGCTGCAGTGCAGAGTTACGATGTTGGGGAGTTGGCAGTTGCTCATCATTGCTCAGTGGTTCTCTCCGGGTACTCCGGCTTCCTCCACTCATAAAACTGTTACTGACATGATATGACCTTATCTGTTAACACTTTACCCAACATAATGGCCAAAACCGGCCAGCGCTATTCTAAAAAATCACCAATTAATTTTCATTATTTTTTCCATTTTTGTCTCAAAAACATAGGTTATGACCCCTCATTGGAATGAGCTCGTTGACCTCGTTCCAATGAGGGATCATAACCTATGTTTATGATACAAAAAATGAAAAATATTAGTTATTCAAGAATTTTGTTTGCAAGTGTCGTCTGCTTTTCATGTTAGGTAAAGGGTTAAAGTGTTGTTAAACCCTAATAAATAAATAAATAATGAGAGGTAACATTGAGTTTGCTTTGCATGGCCTTGACCTAATTTTCAAGGTTGCAACTCTCCGTAGGTTTTAGGTGGGAAAGTGGTGGCTCGGTGGTTAGAGCATTGTATGGACTTTAAATTAAAAGGATGACGGTACAGTCCTGACCAGAGGTAACTGTGTTCTGTCCTTAGGAAAGACACTTAATCCTAATTGCCCATGTAGGCATACGGTGGTGCATACTTCACATCGATGGAGAACTTACCTTCAACCAATGCTAACTCGGCTCTGAGCAAGCCTGAAAATAAGCAGACTATCATCTGCAGAATGAGGTCCCCAGAGGGTGAATTTTGTGATGCTACCCTGTACAGCAGGGTAGCATCACTAAATGTGCCCTCTGTGAATCTCAATTTGAATCAAGTTCTCAGGCCCAAACAGAAAGAGGTACCCAGAGGATAAATTGGGGGATTCTAGCACACTGGGTTATCATTGGCAAATTCACCCTCTGGGAACCTCATTCTGCAAATGACAGATTTCTCATTTCCAGGCTTGGCTTTGAGAGTTGTGATAGTTCTCTCCAGGTACTCCAACTTCCTCTACCCATGAAACTATCCGACACGATGTCACCCATGTCTGCTAGTGTTGTTAAACCCCAATAGACAAACAAAGTATTATAGGTCTTCTCATTTTTTGATTTCTTTATCTCCATGAATCATGGCTGCTGTAGAGTTGCCATGGTTTGATTTGATAAATGATAGAGAAATCATATCAGTTACATGTATTCTATGATTAACCCAATGGGAGCATGGAGGCTCAGTGGTTACGGCATTGAACTTCAAACCGAAAGGTCCACGGTTCGATCCTTGTCAGTGGTAACTGCATTGTGTCCTTGGGCAAGACACTTCATCCCGATTGCCCACATGGGAGCATGGTGGCGCTGTGTACTAAGGTGTACTGCATGTCAATGGTGCACTTGTCTTCAAACAATGCTAACCCTGCTTGTGTGGAGTTAATATTTTGGGGAGTCTGACAGTTGCTTGCCACTACTCGGTAGTTCTCTCCAGGTACTCCAGCTTCCTCCACTCATAAAACTGTCCTGTCAAAAGTGTTCTTAAACACCAATAAATAAATACACAAGTCAATGACAGCACAGCCAATATCTTTTTCATAAATAATGAAGAAATTCCATACCTTATTCCCGCCTCTTTGGAATGACCTTTTGGGGTTCATTTCAGTGAGAAGATATAATAGGCTAAATTTGAAAAATAAGATTTTAATTCCAATTTTTGTATTACAATGGCAGCCCGGAATTTTTTTATTCATTAGGTGAAGAGTAAAATCATTTCATTTATACTTTGTTAATTTCTATCCACTTACTGAGAGCAGTAGTGAAACCTGGAAGAAGATTGCAAGGAAGCATGAAAAATAGCTTAGAGTCTGAAAAACAGATATTTTAATTTCTGAGGCCTATTTTTCTTATTTTTATTGAGATGTTCTCTCTGAATGTGCAGGATTATGTATCTGTTCTTTCATTGTTCAAACTTCATGTAACATCATTTTTCTTGTTTCCTTTTTTGTGAACCCGTATCTTGGTGTGTTGTATTTCACACTTTGTTGCGGTGAGATTATAATATATTCATCAATATTGTGGCATATTGTCACTCTCTTTGAACCCCTTATCCAATACATGTTATCAAAATTAGTTACTTTTTTCAGATTTTTCAAAAACTGTCAACAAAACCATATCATGTGACCCTCTCATTGGAACAAGCTCACCGCACACTTTCCAATGAGGGGGTCACATGATATAGTTTTGTTTAACCCTTTACCTAACAAATCGGCTGCATCCGCCCACGTAATATGCAAATTCAGTAATTGAAAAAATATTAATTTTCTGAAAATTACAACAAAACTATATCATGTGACCCCTCATTGGAACGAGCTCCTCGAGCTCATTCCAATGAGGGGGTCACATGATATAGTTTTGTTGAAATATTTTGAAAATTTTGAATAAATAATATATAAAATCACAAATTTTGATATCGTCTGTGTTGGGTTAAGGGTTGAACAATTTTTTTAATTTTTATTCTCAGCTGCTCAATTTGTAAATTACGTGGGGTAGGCATGGCCGATTTGTTAGATAAAAGGGTTAAACATATTTATACCCCCCGCAAACAAAGTTTTGGGGGGGTATATAGGAATCACCCTGTCCATCCGTCTGTCTGTCCGGGCCAACATTTCGGGTTTAGGGGATATTATTATTAGGGGCTACCTCTAAATTAAGGTAGTGTTAGGGTTAGGAGTGGGGTGGGGTGGGGTTAGGGGTAGCCCCAGTCGATCGATAGATGCACGTGCCTGACTGACATCATCGGAATGTGTCAATGTTCATTTCGCTACAAAGCTTTAACCCCTCCAGGGTGTGCTCATCCTTGAAAAGTCCTTGAATTTCAATCATACTCCTTGATTTGAAAATTCAGAAAATGTACAAAAGTACTTGAAAATCAAACAGACTTCTTGAAAGTCCTTGAATTTTGCCCTATATCATTTTTACCTGTGTAATAGTTGGCAATTGAAACATCTCTTTTGCACTTGTTTTAGTTGAAAAACAAAAAAAAACGAACATAAATAATGGATAATCGATAAATGAGGAATTAAAGTTCAGGCATTATTTAACTGGCTGTCATTCTGTAAGTACCATAATTTTGTTGCAGAGCATTTTAGAAGCACCGTTTTCCTAGAATTTAGAAGGATGAGGTGGAAGACATTTTTAACCCTTTACCCAGTGTAACTGCCAAATCCGGCCACTGCTATTCTCAAAAATGGCCAATTAATTTCAATTATTTTTTTCATTTTTGTCTCAAAAACATAGGTTATGAACCCACGTTGGAACGAGCTCATTGAGCTCGTTCCAATGAGGGGTCATAACCTATGTTTTTGAGACAAAAAATTAGTTATTCTAGAATTTTTTTGCAAGTGTCGTCTGTTTTTCATGTTAGGTAAAGAGTTAAAGTAGGTAAGACTACTAAAAATGGTTATATTCCAAATATACATTTTAAAAAAACATCCTTGGAAAATGCTGATATGTCCTTGAAAAATCCTTGAATTCTTTTGGTCCTTGACTGTAAGAACCTTGTCATCAGAATGTGTCAATGTTTATTTCGCTACAAAGCTTTAACCCCTGTCTTGTCGACATTGGGATTTAATTTTGTGCTATATACTTATTGTATATACAGAACTTTGGTGCATTCTTTTTGATACGCAAATCTTTTTTTCAGAAATGGACAACAAAATTGTTCGAAAAAGCTGCATGTGCCCCTGGATTTCTTTTGATGATGTAGAATGTTTTGGCGGGGGGAGAAAAATTATCCCTGATGGGTTGGGTGTGAGATGGAGAAATCTCACCCGAGGGCAAGATATACGGGCCAGACACGGGGGATAATAATAACCTCATCTGAAGGAAGCAAAGTAGTCGAAAATTGCAGGAAGAGCTCAGTCTGCAGCAGTCCTTGCAGAGTTGTGGACCAGCTTTTAAGACCTGTGTTCCCATTCCCATTCAGCACGTTCTTTTTGTTTCTTCCATTTAATGTCCTGTCCTGCTTGCTCTTCTTTTTGTTGTGCCCAGGTGTTTTCTCACTCTCAGTCTCCTGTCTCGTTTATCTTACCCTGTATCCATTCAAGCCCCAAAAAGAACAGCCTCCTTAGACTCTAGGTCATATGAAGTAGAAAGTGTTAATAAGACTGCCATCCTCTATCCCATTCTCTTGCTCAAATCACATACTGCACTCCTCCAACTCTACCACACGTGAGCAGAGAGCCCAGCTGAAGTTTGAGGTGCCCACAGTGGAACTGTTCTCCAGCTCCACCTTTTGTGAGGAGAGAGTCAAGATGGAAGTAAGTTTGTCAAGGATATGCTAATTGACATCTAGTCCAAACTTGGATGGTATTGCTATCAAATAATTTTTTGTTGTGGTATGTCCTTCAGGACATGCCACACCAAAAACATTATTTTATTGCCTTGCCGCCAAATTTGGATTAAACAGCACCAAGAGTAATCTCCAATTTACGATTTTAAGGTAATATGGTATTGCTCCCATTCAATTTACCATTCATATGCAACTGAGAAGTACTGAACTTTTCATCTTATAGTACTGAAAAACTACTAGAATTTTACTCAAGAGAAATGTGTTCAAACTCTGAATGGACCAGGGTGCAGAGATATCAGTGGGTCGGTCTTCTTCCCTCCTGTCTCTTTCCTCCAACAAACTCTGTTGATCTGAAAGTGGCTTGTCATGTGGTGGATAGTCCCTTCACTTTCTTTTTCTTTGATGACTGCCTCCTTAACTCTTAATCCACTGAGTACTTTCAAGATATTTTTTCATCCAATCTAGTCATGGCTGCTGTAAAGCAGCCATGACTAGAATTGATGAAAATTAATCTGAATATAACAAGAAATCATTGGTGAAAAAATCCATTCAATTTACAGGGAAAAATATGTTTAAATTTGCCCAAATTATACTTATATCAGAGACAAGAGAAACCCTGTGCTGGGCAGGAATATCTGCCAGCAGCTTGCAAATAATTAAATTCAAACCCAACAAAGCTTCCACCTCCTTCAAGTGATGCACAGTGTAGGAATTGTTCCATCTCCGAGGTTATGCCATCTGATCTTTGATTACATCAGTGATCTCTAGCTGCTCAAAATCCACTGTTAGGTGGACATTGCGCTCACCTACCAGGCAGTACCCTCCAATCATCACAATATTTTTCATATTTTCAGAACTAGTTCATGGAGCATTACTCACTGCATCTTCATACCTTGGTGTAAAGTGTGAGTATGTCCTACTGTCTTGCTGAGATAGAGTTCAAAATTTTATTTTTTAGCGTACTTCGTAAACAGGCTTGTCCATCTCATTAGTGAGTTCATTTGATTAACATGCAATCTTTGTTAAGAACAATTTTTGTCCAACACCACATATCAATCATCTCATGAAAACATATTGTAATCACCTGTCATGGCTCTTGAAACTGATTTTCATGAGATAAAACTATCTGTTTTTTTCACCAACATGTTTACATTAGAGAACCCCTGTGGGAACCTGGGAAGTGGAGCAGTGCTTGTTCACTGTGGTAAACAGGCTTTGCTTTACTGGTAAAATAGGACCTGATAAACTGACATCTGGGTTGAAAGTCCTTTAAAGAGGGTGGCATAGGTATCAGCGATTGGTTAAACTTCATACTAATGTTGTGGTCATGATAATAGCCATAGATGCTGAAAGTAACCTTAAACACCACTAAATAAATTGCATTAGAGAAGAATAATATTATAAAGGTGATTTTTAAAAATAATGCTAAACTAGTGGAATTTCTTTGTTTAAAACAATTTGTAGGCAAATGTTCAGATGGTGAGGAATGTATGACAGAACAATCAGAGACAGGACATGCCTCTTGTCATTTTACCCAACGCGGATAGCTAATGACTCTTGCAAAAATATTTCTGGGTAACTAATGATTTTTTTGCCTCAAACACATACCTTATGACCCATCATTCAATGAGGGGTCATAAGCTATGTTTTGAGGCAAGGATTGTGAAAATAGTACAGTTTGAATAGTGATGTTTTTGTGACAAGTGCATGTCCATTACTTCCATTTTGAAGGGTTAAATTTGAAATGATGGTCTGAGTTTAGGAAAAAAAAAAACACTTTGAATATTAGTTATTATTTAATGTAAAAATGGAAACTTATTTGTATATATAGATTTTCTCATCATTGTTGCTTATAAGTATACATAAATGTATATATCATATTGAATGAATGTTGCGGAAATGTGAATGTTTTTTCTTGTTTTCCTGTTATCAACGACATGCATAAACCAAGTTGGTTTTTTTTCTCTGCTTAGTGTTCAATTTAATAATTTTCGTATAGCAAATTGCTTCAAACAGGATAATAATGTGTACCAATTACTTGAAATTGTTGAGCAATTTTTCGTTAACCGTCTGCACAATGATGTCATTACCCTTGGGAACAACCAGGAAGTGATGCATTGCTTGTGTACAAAATGGGGTCTGATAAAGCCTCATAAAGTTGATTTTCTGTTTCTCAGGCCATTTTTTGTAAAATTGCGTGCCTGCTGGCGGTTTTTTATTTTATGTTTTGTGATTATTTCTTTGCCATTAAAAGTTCTTGTTCTTGGTTGTTTTATGTCTTAGGCCTCATAATATTCAGTCCAGAACAGCATGGGTGGTGGTGTATTTTGTTCCTTGAGTACAAGAAGGCTTTGCAATGCTAAAGCATTGCAAAGCCTTGTTGCACTCAAGGGACAAAATTATCAATTTTATTAACTTGGGTAAAATATCAGACAAAAACCATTTAATTTTTATTTTTTGAAGTTTGCATTGGTAATAATAGAAACAGAGCATGTGGAATATGCGAGGGCCCGAGAAACAGATTTTTAACTTTTTTAGGCTTTACCAATGCCTGGGGTGAAAGTTCTCTAAAGTTGGGCAACATGGGTATAAACGATTGACTGGACTTGATGTTTTCTCCACATTTGAGGCATGGTTAGCCATTGTGCAGAAATATGTGACCTTAAACGCCAGTAAATGAATAAATAATAACACTAACATCAAAATATCAAAACTTCTTTTTAGTTAATTTTGTTAACCCTTTTCGTTAACCCTCTGTGCAGACATCAAAATATCAAAGTTTCTACCCATGGGAACCCCAGGAGTGATGCAGTACTTATTTTTTACTGTGGTAAACAAGCTCTGTTTTTTTCACTGGTAAAATAGGATTTGTTAACAAATATCTGGGGTGAAGTCCTTTAAAATGGGCAACATGGATATAAATGATGGACTAGACTTGGATTTATATCCATGTTGCAGGCATGATTAGCCATTGTGCAGAAATATGTGTTAAATAAATAATAACACTCATGTCAAAATATCAAAATTTATTTTTTTGTTAACCCACTCTACACTGAAATCAAAATATTAAAATTTATCCTTGTGGGGATTCCGGGAAGTGAATCATTGCTTGTTTACTGGGTAAACAAGCTCTCTTTTACAGGTAAAATAGGACATGGTCAGCAATGCTTGGGGTGGAAGTCCTCTAAAATCTGCAACATTGGTATAAGTGATTGGCTGGACATTACTTCACGACCATGTTGTGCTCATGATTAGCCATTGTGGAGAAATCCATGACCTTAACCCTTTACCCACATAACGCCCAAACAGGCCAGCGCTATTCACAAAAATCATCATTCAATTTTCATTATTTTTTTTTTTTTTTGGACCCAAAGTACAGCTTATGACCCCTCATTGGAATGAGCTCATTCCAATGAGGGGTTATAAGTTATGTTTTTGACACAAAAAATGAAAAATGAAAAAAAGTATTTATTCAATAATTTTGTTTTGCAGGTGTCCGCTGCTTTTCATGTTAGGTAAAGGGTTAAACACCAAAAAATAAATATCATAATTTCAAACTGCAAACTTTTCCCAAAATGCAATTAGGAATTTAAGCAGTTCAACATTGTTTGACAGTGCTCATCAAACTCTGTCAAACAAAATTGGATTGGTTAAATTCCTGGTTGTATTGTTGGAAAGTTTGCTACTTGAAATTAACCCACTTTGACACCAGTGAGCTGGGGGGGGGGGGGGGGGGTTAATGGTAAGAATATAATTCATATCAGTTGGTTGTTGTCTTCCATAGTAGTATGACTCCGGTTATCACACACTGAATTCATTTTCCCAATGCAAAACTTGTTTTTCAAATAACAGAAAGAGTCACAGACAAGCCAGAAAATAAGCAGACTATCATCTGCAAAATGAGGTCCCCAGAGGGTGAATTTGGTGATGCTACTCTGCACAGCAGGGTAGCATCTCTAAATTTACCCTCTGTGAATCTCAATCTGAATCAAGGTTTCAAACTTAAACAGAAAGAGGTACCCAGAGGATACATTGGCCCACTGTATGGGATAGCATCAGCACATTCACCCTCTGGGGACCTCATACTGCAAATGACAGATTGTTTATTTTTAGGCTTGGTCACAGAGATGATTTGAGTGATATATTTTACACCCAATGTGTTTAGGAAAGGTCTTCATTCTGTTGGTCCAGATATTACGCGAACGACAGGACAATGAAAAAAATGGTCAAATTCTCAAATAATTGTCATAAAAACATCTGAAAAATCTTTTTTTTTCTTTTCCCATTTTGTGTTCAGCAACATAGTTTATGACCTTCCAGGCCTGGCATTCTGAAAAATGCAGGATGGCAAAGAATCGCTCTCCTCAATCAGCTCAGGAGAGCAATTAACTTTACACAGCATTTTAAGCATCCAATTGAATGAACTCATTGAAACTGAAACCAACAGACTACATCAGTGATTTTATTAACTTTACTAAGGTAAAGCGAAATCTCTTAGACATCTAGATGTCTCACTCAACAACCGAACACACACTTGACAAGACCTGTGTGTGTACCCAGACCTGTTGTCCAAGAAAGTCATACGCCTACCACTACCACCTTCAACCCCCCGAAGGGGGTTGAAGGTGGTAGTGGTAGGCGTATGACTTTCTTGGACAACAGGTCTGCTTGAATCTACAGTCACATCCTGGTGCAAGTGCTTCAAGTGACAGGATAGTAGTAATGGTAGTATATTATAGTGTCAATATTCCTTGAATAATTACCCCACAAACTATGATGTCAGTTGTTGAACTTGAAACTGACAGAAAAAAAAATATTGCTGTGACCCATTTTGCTTCAAATGATTGCAACTGTGTTTGGGTATGGTTGCAGCCATTACCTTTTACCACTAAACCACTTTCAAAATGAAATTACGTGATGTTATGTGACTTCGAAGTTAAATTACAATTTTGCTTTACAACAAAAATTTAATGTGAGCATAATACATGTAATCTCAATCATCCCAGACCAAAATATTTAGGAGGGCAATTTTTCGCTCTCCTTAATTCTTTCAGGAGGGCAGTAAGGAGAGCTAAAAAATCGCTCTCCTGAAATTGCCAAGCCTGACCTTCTTTCTGTTTGAAATAAGCTTTTTTCACAGAGAAATCATAAATAAGGTTTCAAATTTTAGAAAAAAAATTAGGAAAGTTATTTTTAAAATGTGGAATGATAAATTATGTTTTTAGGTATAAAAATCAGTTTTAACATTATTATAGAATGTGGAATTGAATTATATTTTAAATGTTTTAGCTCAATGGTTTAATTATTGTCATTGGTTTAGCGTTATCATTTATTTTTTATTTTCTTCCACGACATTTTTATTTCCAGTTATGTTATCCATCATGGAAAGACTTATAAACAAAGTCCAGTTTGTAATCTGGATTACCATTGATGCTGGGGTATTGGATAGATCGACAACAAAAACATCATGTAGATTTTAATCCCTAAGGGCCTAACTTTGACTTTTATCACCCTTCTCTGTAACAAAACAGGTGCTCCAACTTGCAGTCTTGGTAAACTTGCAAATTACTTTTGAAAGGCCAGGACAGTTGTTTCCAGCTAAGTCTATCTAAATGTGATGCCCTTGTCTTCAACCAATGCTGACTTGAGGTGACTTTGGCTGTCGAAAGTGTTGTTAAACCCCATAAATAAATAGATAATCTTAACTTAAAAAACCTGCATTTTGCAGTATTATAATAAAGTGGAGCCCACTTAATTGGATGTCTCTTAATTGTATATCCCTGTTAATTGAATATAATTTCCCAACACAAAACCATTTACCATGCATCCAGTACAAATTTGACATGTTAATTGAATATAGATTATAGAGTAATCTCCTGTTAATTGAATAAAAAATCTTGCAATATGTCGAGAAATTACCCTGACTCTTCCCAGTTTCCTTTGGTTATAGACCAATTTGGCCTTAGCACATCCAATACAGGCATTTAATCTATTATATCTTGTTTGACAGAGCTCATGGAGCTCTGTCAAACAAAATATAATAGAATAAATGCTAAGTTTATCTCTAGAATATAGGAAAGTGACTCAATCCCTGTTATATGAATACTCCTGTTAATTGAATAATTTTCATTGGTAAAGTTATTCAGTTAACAGGGTTCCACTGTATAATAGTCCAAATAAGTGATCACAGTACATTAACCCTTTACCCAATAGAGAGAATATCAAAATTTATTATTTTAATTACTATTTTTTTCATTTCAACAAAACAATATCATGTGATCCATCATTGGAACGAGCTCGATGAGCTCGTTCCAATGAGGGGTCACATGATATGGAGCTCGTTCCAATGAGGGGTCACATGATATGGTTTTGTTGAAATATTTTGAAAAGTTTATTTTTTTCAACTGCTCAATTTGTAAATTACGTGGGCGGATACAGGCGATTCGTTAGGTAAAGGGTAAACCCTCTGCACTCTGATGTCAAAATGGCAAAGTTTTCAGCAGAAAATATTTCCCATAATGCAGTTTGATATTTAGTGAGCTCTGTCAAACAAGATATATTTGTTTAAATTCATAGTTAAACAAGAGTAAAACAGATTGATTGGCGAAAATTCTGTCATACTACCACTGTGTGCGTGTGTGTGTGTGTGTGTGTAGGGGGGGGGGGGGGGGGTGGGGCTAAAGGCTTATTACATGCTGAAGTCTATTTAAGCTTTGCAATCAGTGTAATAGGCCCTTGAGAATATGGATGATTTTTTTTCGACTCGACTTTCAACTCAAACTTTGCCCAAAAAATGTTTGAGTCGATCGAACATCGAATTCGAACCAAGTTAGCCGAAA
This sequence comes from Pictodentalium vernedei, assembly GCA_031216915.1. NCBI lineage: Eukaryota > Metazoa > Mollusca > Scaphopoda > Dentaliida > Dentaliidae > Pictodentalium > Pictodentalium vernedei. Next base: position 31,472,188 of record CM062291.1, on the reverse strand, counting down.
CCAGGTCTCCAAGTGCTGTTTCGTATGCAATATTTCCAGTTTAAAATAGCCTAATGCATTGCAAAGCCATCTCGCACTCAAGGGACAAATTTATCAATTTTTTTAACTTTGGTAAAATATCGGACATAAACCATTTAATTTTTTTTTTTTTTCAGTTTACATTGGTTATAAAAAGAGAGCATTTGCAGCCAAAAGGACCATGCGGGAGGGCCTGAGAAACATTTCTATTTTTTTAGGCCTAATACAAATAGCAGATGACATTTGCAGAAAACATTTCTAGAATAACTAAATATTTTAATTTTTTGTCTTGAAAACATCTGGTATGATCCCCGATTTGAATGAGCTCAATGATTGGTCATAACCTATTTTTTGATGGAAAAATTGTAAACAATAATAAAATTTGGCTGGTGATTTTTGTGGACAGCACTGGCCAGCTTTAACCCTTTACCGAACGAATTGGCCGCATCCGCCCGCGTAATATACAAATTCAGCAGTTGAAAAAATATTATTTTTTAAAAAATTTCAACAAAACCATATCATGTGACCCCTCATTGGAACGAGCTCGCTGAGCTCGTTCCAACGGGTGGTCACATGATATGGTTTTGTTGAAATTTTTTGAAAAATTTGAAAAAATATTTAAAATAATAAATTCTGATATCATCTGCGTTGGGTAAAGGGTTAACTAAAAGGTAAAATTACACATTATGTGATAATAAGAATCTTGAATTTGTCATGATTAACATTGTCAAATGCTCTATTTATTGTGTTCAATTTGATAAAAAGGAATGCAGTTGTTTTCTTCATGAACCTAAAAGAGAGAGAAAAGGAGACCTGCTTTCCACCTACCCCTGCCTGGACCGGCCACAGATTGTTTTCTCATTGTATCATACACTGGACACTATCAAAGAAGTCATTATATTACCACAAAGAAAGCAAACAGAAAAATGCTCGGTGTTTGTAGAGTGCTCCATCTCCATCAATTGTTCTATAAATTACTGCTCCCACCAGCTGTCCTCAATGTAAATAATTCCAGTGCTGAACCCGATAAATCTCTGTTCTTCCACAGTTCCGGTGACATCTAATTATGGATACTTTTGTAGATGCTTTCTGAGGGCTCCATGCAATGTTGGAATCATTGGATTACACCAGTAGTATGAGATCAAATGTCATATTTGGGTTGACATTAGGATCAGACACTGCCCGTGGAACTGTTAACAAGGAAGCAGTGATAATCAACATGTGTGACAATGATATCAATCTTTGTCCAAGATGATGATCGATGACAAATTGACTTTTTATCACTTGATGTTTACACATGAAAACCATTTGGAGACACTGTTCCAACCAAATCCAAATGTTTTATTGGAGTTTTAATTGCTGTACCATTTACAACAAGCCATTATTTGAAATTGGAATATATTTGTATTTTTATACCCCCACAACGAGTCGGGGGGGGGGGGGGGGGAGGGGGCAGGGGGGGGGGGGGGTCCATAGATATAATTTTGTATGGAGATTTTCTCCGACTCTTATAGACCATTGTCCTCGAAACTTGGTATGAATGTTCACCACCATGGGAACCTGTGCACCCTGCAATTATAGTTCCAGTCAGACTATTTTTGCCCCTTTTTGACTTAGAATAATTTGGCGAGGGGTATTGATAGGCCCATCCAGGGAGAGTCATACATCTAGTTGGAATTCATTAAAAAAATCTTTTCCATAATAATAATAATAATAATTGATTTTCCAGAGCGTAAAACCACAAATAGAGCTCTAAAACGCTTGACAGAAATAAATGCACTTTTCTGAAATGAAGAGTCACATCTGCTTTGGTTGCATCTTAGAGAGGTTCGGGAGAATGCTTCAGTAAATAGGAAAGTTTTAAGATTTCTTTTGAAGACATCGAGAATTTCTGAAATTCTGACACTAATTGGCAGGGAATTTCACAATCTGGGACCCACGATGGAGAACACACGATCATGAGCCTGATTCCAATGAGGGGTAATAAACTGAAATTGAACCCTTTTTGAGAATACGTACTGGCTGGTTTTGGTCATTACATTGGGTAAAAAGTTGATACAGATGAGATTTACACTAAGGCTGTACAGTCCTCAGGGTCAGTTATTCAGTTAATAGGGGGTGCGGTGGCTCAGTTGGTAGAGGTGCAGGCTGCAAGCCGAGAGGTCCTCGGTTCGAATCCTACCTGCGACAACTGCGTTGTGTCCTTGGGCAAGACACTTCACCCTCATTGCCCACGTGGGGGCACGGTGACGTACTGCACGTCGATGGTGCACCTGTCTTCAACCAATGCTAACCCTGCTTGTGTGGAGTTAGTATGTTGGGGAGCTGACAATAGCTCGCCGTTGCTCGGTGGTTCTCTCCGGGTACTCCGGCTTCCTCCACCCGTAAAACTGTCACTGTCATGGTTAGCCATTGTGCAGAAATATGTGATCTTAAACACCAATAAATAAATAATTCAGTTAATAATGAATTTTTTTATAAGCAGAAAGTGTGACTAACCCTGTGCAATGCACAGGGTTAGTCACACTTTCTGGTTATAAAAAAAATTTGTAACTGCCATATCACATGCTACATGAAAATGTACACTGGTTAGTCCTCGGATGGGTGACTGTCTGAGCGATCGATTCAGACTCCAGCACTGTGTCCTTGGGCAAGGCACTTAACCCCCATTGTCCACATGGGGGCACTATGACGCTGTGTACTAAGGCATACTGCACGTCGATGTTGTGCATGTCTTCAACCAATCTAACCCTGCCTGTACTGCAGGGCGGAGTTACGATGTTGGAGAGCTGGCAGCTGCTCATCGTTTCTCGGTGGTTCTCCCTGGGTCCTCCAGCTTCCTCCACCCGTAAAACTCACGGTCATGATTAGCCATTGTGCATCAGTATGTGACCTTAACCACCAATAAATAAATAAGTGAAGTGACTAACCCTGCAAGTTAGTTGGTTAGCTAACAAACACTGACTATTTATTGCTTTATTTATTGGAGTTTAACCCGCTGCACACTGATGTCGAAATATCTAAAGTTCAAGGTGCAAATTTTTCCCATAATGCAACTAGAAATCGAACCAATTCAAACAAGATTGAGTTGGTTAAATTCCCAGTTGCATTATGGGAAAAATGGCTACTTGAAATTTGGATATTTTGACATCAGAGTGAAGGGAGTTAATGCCACTTTTCACAGCCAGGTACACCCTGTGTCGGAACACACTGCCTAACCATAGGCATATTGACGGGATAAGTCGATAGGCTTCCAGATTACACACAACATGGATATATACACTGACTAAGGCTGTAAAAATGTACAGGGTTAGTAAGTTACATGTTTCCTAGGGTGCATGATTCAAAGAACAAAGGAAATACTTATTCTGGTTTGTGGAAATTTATTTAAAGCGAATTCTAAAAACAAAAACATATTCTATTTTCAATTAATAACTTGTTTTACGTGTACATCTCATTAAGTGCTTGGAAAAAACTGGTCAAAGCTATTAATGGAAATCACTTTGGTTAACCCTTGACTAAATGTGATGTTAAAAACTGGCCAGAGCCATTGAAGAAAATCACTCTGGTTAATCCTTGACCAAACATAACAGCAAAAACTGGCCAGAGCACTTCAGGAAAATCACTGTCCATATTTGATTATCATTTCAATTTTGTCTCATTCACATAGCTCATGACCTCTCACTTATTCTAATGAGGTTTTTGAGACAAAAAATGAAAACAATTATATTTGTTCAAGAAATTTTTTTTGCAAGTGTCTTCTACTATTCATGATGGGCAAAGGGTTAACCAACAGAAGATTTTGAAAAGTTGATTGGTGTTTAGCTACTGTTGTTGACTCATTGCATTCTTCCTGTAACTAAAGAATTAGCTGTACAGTAAAACCTGTCTTGAGAGGCCACTGTCTTGAGAGACCACCTGTCTTGAGAGACCACATCTACCAGGCACCAATTGGTTTTACTCTATAATGGACCTGCTATGGGAGACCACCTGTCTTGAGAGACCACCTGTCTTGAGAGACCACTGTGACCTGGTACCAACTTGTATTTTTATGCCAAAATAGACCTGTCTTGAGAGACCACCCCTTTGAAGACTGAAACCATGACAAAAACTTTTTACCTGTTCTGGAATTGGACAATCCATTGTGGTTATACTGACATAATTAAAAGTATTAAAAGCTCTTAATTGGGTTTCGGTTGCTAACTCATTAAAGATTGAGTGAGATGTTTTTATAAGACCCCTGTGAAAAGATTAGGATTGTTGCTGAATAAACAATTTCATACATACCTGAAATGTGAGATAGGAATCAAAATAAATTTGTGTTGAAAATCGTTTTGTAACAAATTGAAATGGACTGTTATAAAAATTATAAAAATAAATTAGTGTTGAAAATCTTCAATGAAGATTTTCAACACTAATTTATTTTTTATAATTTTTATAACAGTCCATTTCAATTTGTTACAAAAACTTCATAAAAAAGAACAACTACAAAGTAATTACAAAAATCCATTCTTCTCCATTTCTGAATTTTGTGGTTGGTTATTCATGGACTTAAGAAAACCTGAAACCTGTTATGAGAGACCACCTGTCTTGAGAGACCACTTTTGTGTGGCCCAAAGGGCGGTCTCTCAAGACATGTTCTACTGTACATGTCTTAGACAGTGGTCCTTTCAAGTAAGGCACTGTTATATATGCAGGTGTGAGAAATTGGAGTAACTTTTGCTGATTTTAGCTAGTTAATGATCAAAATGCATAAATTTAATACATTTCAAATTTACATGTCTGCATATTTACATGACAATAGTCTATAAGACTATTTTCATGTAAATTTGCAGATAAAAGTAAAATGCATGTGAAGTTATTATTCTTTGGGGAGAACTAATTTTCATAAATTTTCAATTTCCAGAGATTGGACTATTTAGTATTTCGTCCTTTAAGGCTTGGACAGTTTTCCACAATTTTTGCTACAAGTGACAATATCTGTCTAGAGACTTTGCAGGGCTTTCTAGTCAAGTCTTGGCTGCCTATAAAGGCAGCCAAGACTTGGCTAGAAATCCATGCCAGTAATTTTTGAATTGTCCCCCGACCCTTCGGGTGACTATTGTAATCAGCAGTGTCCGTCCGTCTGTCCGTGCGTGCATCTGTGCGTCCGTCCGTCTGTCCGTCCGTCTGTCCATCCGTCCGTCACACCCTTGTCCGGATGATAACTTTAGTTTGGATGATTTTACTGAAACTAAATTTGGTATGTGTCTTACTTGGGTGGAAATGCAGGTCAAGTTCGAAAATGGGCACGCTCCACTGATTTCTACTGGATTTATTCCCCTTTTTCGACTTGAAAAATACAGTTTTTGTGTTGTCCGGATGATAACTTTAGTTAGGATCATTTGATTGAAACGAAATTTAGTATGCCGCTTATTTGGGTGGAAATGCAGGTCAAGTTCGAAAATGGGCACGCTCCACTGATTTTTACTGGATTTTTTACTGGATTTATTCCCCTTTTTCGACTTAGAAAATACGTTTTTTGTGTTGTCCGGATGATAAATTTACTTTGGATCATTTGATTGAAATGAAACTAAGTATGTGGTTTAATTGGTTGGAAATACAGGTCAAGTTAAAAAAATGGCCATGCTCTGCGAACAAATTGCATCCTAACAGCTCTCTTGAATTTGCCATCTTGGTCGGGAGACCGGGGGCATTGCCCTTGTTTAACTGGTGGTAAGTTGACATGGCAACTAAGACTTAGCTGGAAATTTCTGCCAGTAAACTTGGAATATAACTACCAATAAGTTGACACAAAGACTGTGGGTTGGTCACCTGTACTTGAGTAGAAAAATCTGTCGGAAGTAGGCCTAAAGGCTTAAAGCTCAGTTTAATGTGCTCATTGCATTATTTGTTATTTTGTAACAATTCTTTTCATGATAAGTTTACTTGTGTATTTTGTGGGATGAGAAGCCTAAAGGCTATTTTGAGACTGTTTGTTCAGTTTAGCAATTATATGACTGCCAGTCAGATGTTTTCTCTGATCATTTGATTGGTTTGAATGTAAGTTGTTGTTCATATTTTTTATATTAGCTTATTCAATTTACCCTCAACTCAACAGAGCAACTTGGTGCTGATGCATTGCCAAAAAATGAATGGAAGAAGAGTTGTTTTGCTATTATAGACCACTTCAGCTACACTAACAATCACCCAATTTCATGCATATTTTTTTTTTTTTTTAACCCTTTACCCAATGTAACTCACAATGGAAACAACCCTGGGAAGTCCCCCAAGTGAAGGCGATCTTGATTACAGTAGTAAACAAGACCTGTTTTACAACTAAGAAAGGACCCAGATGCCAAAGCTTGGGGTGAAAGTCTTCTAAAATGGGCAACGTGGGTATGAATGATTGAGTAACCTAACTTTTTCTCCATGTTGTGGTCAAGATTAGCCATTGTGCAGAATTCTATATGTGACTTTCAACATCAATAAATGAATAAATAAACCTGGGAAGTGAAGCAGTGCTTTTTTACTGTTGTAAACAAGCTGTGTTTTACTGGTTAAATAGGGTACCCAGTCATGAATACTTGGAGTAGAAGTCCTCTAAAATGGGTATAACCCTTTACCTAACGTAACAGCCAAAACCGGCCAGCGCAATTCTCTTGTCGAGCTCGTTCCAATGAGGTGGTCATAACCTATGTTTTTGAGACAAAAAATCAAAAAAATTAGTTAATCCAAAATTTCGTTTGCAAGTGTCGTCTGCTTTTCATGTTAGGTAAGGGGGTGCGGTGGCTCAGTTGGTAGAGGTGCAGGCTGCAAGCCAAGAGGTCCTCAGTTCGAATCCCACCTGCGGCAAGCGCGTTGTGTTCTTGGGCAAGACACTTCACCCCCATTGCCCACATAGGTTCACGGTGACGTTGTGTACTAAGGCGCACTGCACATCGATGGTGCACCTGTCTTCAACCAATGCTAGCCCTGCTTGTGTGGAGTTGGTATGTTGAGGAGCTGACAGTTGCTCGCCGTTGCTCGGTGATTCTCTCTGGGTGCTCCGGCTTCCTCCACCCGTAAAACCGTAAAACTGTCACGGTCATGGTTAGCAATTGTGCAGAAATATGTGACCTTAAACACCAATAAATAAATAAATAATGTTAGGTAAAGGGTTAAACTTGACTTCATATCCATGTTATTTATCATGATTAGCTATTGTGTAGAAATATGTGGCCTTAAACACCAATAAATAAATAAATTTACCCAATGTAACAGCCATTAGGGCCATTGCTATATTCCATTCAAATATTTTTTTTTTTTTTTTTGGCCTCTGAAATATAGCATATGACCCCCTTATTGGAACAAGCTCATGGAGCTTGTTCCAATGAGGTGTCTTAAGGTATGTTTTTGAGACAAAAAATTAAACTTTGCAGCTATGAAAGTGACTTTTTTGCAGTTTCTTCTTCTGGTTGAGTTAGGTAAAAGATTAACTGGTTGAGTACTGAATTATTTTCCAAAGGTGCTTTAAGACATCCCCTGGGGAGCGCGGTGGCTCAGTAGGTAGAGGTGCAGGCTGCAAGCCGAGAGGTCCTCGGTTCGAATCCCACCTGCGGCAACTGCGTTGTGTCCTTGGGCAAGACACTTCATCTCCATTGCTCGCTTGGGGGCACGATGACGCCGTGTACTAAGGCATATTGCACGTCGATGGTACACATGTCTTCAACCAATCTAACCCTGCCTGTGCAGCAAGTGCAGAGTTACGATGTTGGTGAGCTGGCAGCTGCTCGTCGTTGTTCAGTGGTTCTCTCCGGGTGCTCCGGCTTCCTCCACCCATAAAACTGTCATGGTCATGATTAGGCATTGTGCATAAATATGTGACCTTAAACATCAATAAATAAATAAATTTGAGACATGGGTATTTTTTTTTCAAATATACCATGCTACCAGCAAGAGTACCCTTAGTTTAGCAAGATTTTGTTAATAAATTGATTTGTTACAATTTATTGGAGAGTGCCAATTGGCACTCTCCAATAAATTGCAATCAAACAATTTATGTAAAAAAAGCTTTCTTCTACTGCTAATCAAGCTAATGCATGTCGTGTAAAGCCACTTAAGTGGATTCCAGCACTTTTCAATAGAGCCATGATAGTGGCTTCTAGGAGTCAACCAGTTGACCCTTTACCTAACGTAACGGCCAAAACCGGCCAGTGCTATTCTCAAAATATCGCCATTTTTTTGTCTCTAAAACATATGTTATGAACCCTCATTGGAACGAGCTCGTCGAGCTCGTTCCATTGAGGGTCATAACCTATGTTTTTGAGACAAAAAATGAAAAAAATTAGTTATTCAAGAATTTTTTTGCAACTGTCGTTGGCTTTTCATGTTAGGAAAGGGTTAAGGTGGGAACATAAAAATTAAAAAAAGTCGGTAAAGTTGTCCTGACATAGCTTTTTCTTTGCGTTTTTTTTATTGAGGTTTAATGACACTTTCAGTAGCCGGGATCACCTCATGTCAGACAGTTTTATGGGTGGAGGAAACTGGAGTACCGTGGGAAAACCACCAAGTCTCAACAAGCAACCATCAGACTATGCAGTGTACTGACACAGCTTGAGTAGAGTTTGCACCATCAATGTGTGGTACGCCTTAGTACACAGTGCTCCCATGGTTACACTGGGTGAAGGGGTGATCAGTTTCAGCAACAAACACATAAATTTGCATGATTAGAAGTCATCCTGATGTACATGAACAAAAATATTGCTTTAAGTTACTGCTTTAATCATAACAAGCTTTGCTACCCCCCTCCCCTGCCCCTACCCCTTCCTCATACTATTCAAATAGTTGACCCTTCTGGTCTCTGTGAATTACAATTATCTTTCCCAAAATTTGGGATAGAGCCATTTTGTTCTATAGGCATATAACGTGATCCCTAAATTCCCATGTAGAATGGGTGTGGGCATCTTTATAATTATAATGAAATCTGGAATCTGTGTTTGTTAACCCTTTACCTAATGAATTGCCCGTATCCGCCTGTGTATTATGCAAATTGAGCAGTTGAAAAAATTAAATTTTTCAAAATATTTCAACAAAACCATATTATGTGACCCCTCATTGGAACAAGCTCAATGAGCTCGTTCCAATGAGGGGTCACATGATATGGTTTTGTTGAAATTTTTTGAAAAATTTTAAAAAATGATATTTAAAATAATAAATTGTGATATCGTCTGCGTTGGGTAAAGGGTTAAGAGAGAAGTCAGTATGATTTCTTCCATACTCATATAAAAAAAACCCAAAATCATTGTTTTGATTTACTGCTTCAATCAGTTTCGGCAACAAAATTCCCCCATCCCCATATAATCTGTTGACTTCGTCCATGAATTATCAGAGTATTTCAGAAAATTTTAAAATGCATTGTTTCTTTTTCCAAGAATTAAATATAACATGGTACCTTCCTTTCTGGATAGAAAATCTGGGACATGGGAATCATTCAACCATGTTTTAATGATGCCAGTAAGCTATGTTGTGTAAAGAGGGTAAGTCATTACGATTTCTTCCCATAATTTATTTTAAAAAAGATATTGTGTTTTAAAAAGAAATTGGTGTGAATGTATTTAAGAGAGGGTGATTTTGTATACATATCTCATGATGAGGGTTTTATAGGATATCCGGCTGAGGAAGTTGCATTTTTTACTTTAAGAGCTTCATCTACGCAGCTAAATTTTTAGATGAGAGGAGATTTTTGAAATTTTATTTTTCTGATTTCAGTCTTTTTACGACTAATTTTTATTTCTATAAATTTACATGAAAATGGTCTTTCAGACCATTTTCGTGTAAATTGAAAGAAATAAAAAGGCTCTTCATGGCTTCAGTTGAATGGGATATTACTTATTATGGAGTTTAATGGATGATTTTTGTTCCATTTCCCTTTTTGCAAACACAATTTCCATTTATTTTCAGTGTTTTTATGCCCCCCGACTTGGGGCGGGTGGCATATAGTGATTAAGTGTGCGTGTGTCTGTGTCCGAGCCAATAACTCAAAAACTGTTAGGGCCACAGTCATCAAACTTCACACAATTATAAAGGACCATGGGAGGATGTGTCACACACCATAACCAGGTTCGTACCTTCAAGGTCAAGGTCACATTTCAAGGTCACACTAAAAATCGGTCAATATTCGTGTCTCGGCCATAACTCAGAAACGAATCATAGTACAATTGTTAAACTTTTTACAAATCTTAAGGACAGTCAGAAGGTGTGTCGTGTATAATAGTTTCCGCCGCATCTGCAAGGTGAAGGTCACGTGGGGGGGGAGGCATGTGTTACCTTAGTAACATTCTTCTTGTTTTTAAAATCTTATGCCTGTAATTACAGTGGCATCCAATTGAAATAGTTTGTGGCACACAAATCTGAAGGAGAGAGGAGTGCCCGGTGAGTAATTTAAAACGCAGCCACCTGTCGAGCCCATATCTTTCTATACACTCACTCTTTTGGACAATAACAAATTTGTGGGTTTTCATATGTAGACTATATGTGTTCTGCACAAGCATGCATTCAAGCTGTTTTAGCAACAAACCATTGCTTAAGAGGTGCAGGGCCTGCTTGTGGACCCCAAACAATGCCAAGCCCCAGAGTTACTGTCCTGCTTCCCCTGCCCACGTGATGGATCGAACTTTCCTGTTGTGTTTGCAGAAACTTTTATGGAGTACACAGTTAGTAAAGTCTGCCTTAGTCCTTACAGTGTATCTTCTAACAGCATTCCATGTGTAAATAATCTGAGAGGATGCAGTTTTGCAATCGAGCGAAAGTAATGTTTTCTGGACGACTCATTCCTTAAAAACATAAAGGTGCCAAGTGCAGTGCCTAAGCATTGCAGTTGGCACCTTCACGATTTCGAGGGGTGATTTGTACATCTGAAATATGAAATCATCAAAAAATAATTAGTCCATACCTTTGAAAAGTAGGGAAAACAGGAGTTTTTTTAATATTGGATCTTGAAAACTTCTGTAGAAATAAAATTTAATTTGGGTGAGTATGGAATTGTCATGGAATTAGGAGAAAAGGTTAGCTTAACTCTTTGCGTGCTGCTGGCGGATATTCCTGCCCAGCACAGGGTTTCTCTTGTCGCTGAAATAGTATAAGTTGGGCACATTTAATCATATTTGTTCTGTGCAAATTCAATGGATTTTTTCACCAATGATTTCTTGTGTTACATTTATATTAATTTTTTATCAAATCTAGTCATGGCTGCTTTATAGCAGCCATGACTAGATTTGATAAAAAATATCAATAAAATACTCAGCAGGTTAAGAGTTAAACAACGCAACAGAAAAAATTATGGATCTTCTTCCAACAACCCGATTAGGAAACATTTGCATACTCAGAATATATTGTGCAATGGTTTTTATGGACTCTTTATACTGTTTCTCAACACAATTCATTCAATTGAAATGCTAATGTTTCCAGGCAGTGGGATTGCACAGCAGTTTGCATGTGGTGAATGGAATGTATTAGATATGGAAATGTTTGGAAATTTTTCGTTTGTGTGTTTTGGAAAATTGTTCTAAATTCATTGACACGAATAGGAAAAGTTATGGAATTTCTTCGTAGCAAAGGTGTATGACTCCTGTCTATGTAGGGCTAGTGGGCCCACCTGTCCCAGGATGGGAAGTCCCACCCATGCAATTGAAAGTTTCTAGCTGCATGGATTGACTGAATTACAGATTTGCCAAAAATAATATTAGATAAACAGACCATGACTACATATGTTTTTTTGAATAGAGATGGGCAATACACCGTGAACTGGTACCGATATCATGGGGATACTGAAAAACTGAACCAAACCAATTGTTGAATACCAAAACCATCTGAATTTTCAAATTTTCCTACATTCACTTTTTACAAGTCCCTTTTGAGGCTTGATGACAGTTGAAAGGTTCATTTTCATGAAAGAAGTGACTGATTTTCTTTTCAGTTTTGTTAACCCTCAATGGACCAGGCAGCTGTCCAGAATTCCAACTGAACTACAACCCATACATCTACAATTGCCCAGCTGTGATTTCTAGTCAATTAACCTTTTACCCAACGTAACGTCCAAAACCAGCCAGTGCTATTCTAAAAAATCGCCAATTAATTTTCATTATTTTTTCCATTGTTTGAGACAAAAAATGAAAAAAATTAGTTATTCAAGAAACTTTTTTACAAGTGTCGTCTGCTTTTCATGTTAGGTAAAGAGTTAAGGCAGCCAAGACCTGACTAGAAATAACTGCCCAAATGTTTTGTCTGTCGTCTGTAGGTCCTCCTAAAGATGGCATGATCATGGCACATGCTCTGAGATCGCAAAAGCCTGAAATAGGTCTTTAAACATTAAGGTGCATTTAGAACAAGTCACAGAATTACTGTAGATATGATTTGTGGTCACGAAAGAATGCCGCTGTTGAGCTCATTGGCAGTGTCATTTATAATGTTGTGGTAGAATGATACTTCAGCAGCTTATTCTGTTTTTCCTGATATGAATTCCTCTTTGGTACTATCCTCAAATCTCGCTCAAGTCAGTGAGATACCGAATACCGACGGATACCGAACTCAAAATTCCAATGCGGCCCATCTCTATTTTTTAAGGGAATTGTATTGGGGAAAAAAATAGGATTCATTTCAATCACTTTTCAGACCATGTAAATTAGGGCTGCAACGATTAATCGTGATTCGCATGAACCGCGATACATTGCTCACGATTCATTACAAATCGTTGTTCAATATGCATTGCGATGCGATATGTATCAATAATATTAGGCAAAACAATTTCATAGAGTTTGAATGGTGGTGCAATGAACCCCTGGTTTTTGCTTACCATCGTTGACCGTGCTAAATATGCCATCAACACAGCATTATTGAGTTAAGCAAAAATTGGCGAAGTCCCGCTTATTTGATTAATTATATCTTGTTTGACAGAGCTCACAGAGCTCTGTCAAACAAGATATAAGGGATTAAATTGTTAGAACATGTTTTCTGAGAGGAAAAGAAACACCGCAAAACTGGTCATAAAATAAAAACTTGAAATTAATGAATGCCAGTGGTTATTACTTTGAGAAATTACATATTGTTTAATTATTTATTTATTATTTATTATGGTTAATGACACATTAACAGCCAGGGTCATATCATGTCGGTGACAGTTTTACGGGTGGAGGAAGCCGGAGTACCCGGAGAGAACCACCGAGCAATGACGAGCAGCTGCCAGCTCTCCAACATCGTAACTCTGAACTCTGCACCTTAGTACAGGCAGGGTTAGATTGGTTGGAGACATGCGCACCATTGACGTGCAGTACGCCTTAGTATACAGCGTCATCGTGCCCCCATGTAGGCAATCGGGGTTAAGTGCCTTGCCCAAGGACACATCGTGGGAGCATGAATCAGTCGCTGAAATGGTCACCCATCCAACTACTAACCGTGCTCGACGTTGCTTAACTTCAGTGATCTGACGAGAACTGGTTACCGCGACGCCACCATGCCCCCACATATTGTTTAAAGAGTGCATTCAAAAATTTGTAATAAAAGGAAGCTACTGGTTACGAATACATGTAGTTCAAAGTATTTGATAGTTGTAGCTGCATTCCATGAGAGATGATGTGTATCATGCATGATACATATCGTATCATGCACACTGCAGGCCTGGCAATCTAGAAAATCAAGGAGTGCAAAACAATTGCCCTCCTCAGATTGCTTGGGCGTGCAATTGCAACTGAAATTTTCGATGCAAAATCTTGTATGCTATTTTGGTTATTTTCACTTCAAGGTATTAATATTGTGAATGAAAGATTGTACTATATTCAGCCACATGGTGGAAAAATTGGCACACACATCTCATTATTCAAAAATGTTGCATTCATTTCTTATGTGTCTCTGTGGGGGCACAGTGGCTTAGTAGGTAGAAGTGCAGGCTGCAAGCCGAGAGGTCCTCGGTTCGAATCCCACCTGCGGCAACCGCGTTGTGTCCTTGGGCAAGACACTTCACCCCCATTGCCCATGTGGGCGCACGGTGACGTTGTGTACTAAGGCGTACTGCACGTCGAGGGTGCACTTGTCTTCAACCAATGCTAAAACCCTGCTTGTGTGGAGTTAGTATGTTGGGGAGCTGACGGTTGCTCGCCATTGCTCAGTGGTTCTCTCTGGGTACTCCGGCTTCCTCCATCCGTAAAACTGTCATGGTCATGATTACCCATTGTGCAAAAATATGTGACCTTAAACCCCAATAAATAAATAAATAAATATGTGTCTCTGTCTTCTACACTCAAAATGTATCGGAATGTAACACAGAATGGCTCATGAATTATTGCGAATCATTTAACATTGATAAATCGTCCCCTGAGTACCAATGTGTTCTCTGTGCCTTATGGCACAGAGAACACATTGGAACTCAGGGAACGAAATGATAATAGATTTTAAAGGCAGTCCCAAAACAGATCTGGCATTCCAGAAAATCAAGGGGTGCAAAAAATTGCCCTCCTCAATATTTTCTAGGTGTGCAGTAGGAGGAGTACAGCACTCATAAAGAATGCCAGGCCTGACACTGAGTTATGATACATATCGTATCGTAAGGGAAGCGTATTGTTGCAGCCCTAATGTAAATGTACTAATAAAAGTACTCGTTGTTGACCATTCCATGAGATAAACTGTACAAAATTGCTTTGTGTATTGAATATATGTGATGTATGATATATATTATATATGTGTGGGATATGATGTATATTACACTTGTGTGATGTATGAAAGAAAAACAAATATTTAGATGATCATTAAGAATTGATTTGTCAGTCGGAACCACATATCTTCAGTTAATATTATTTACTTTATGGTTGTCATGGGAACATGTGTAAATTTTTCTGATTGTCAAATAATTATGTTAATGTAAAGATGGCAAACAATCATTGTACAAACATAATGTCCTCCATATTTTCAGATTTTTTTCTGAACTTCTCAAAATAGTATACTAGGTTTTCCCTGTAGGTCCCCCGCAGGAACCCTGGGAAGTGAAGCAGTGCTTGTTTATTTACTGCGGTAAACAAGCTCTGTTTCACTGGTAAAATAGGACCCAGTCACCAATGCTTGGGGTACAGGTCATCTAAAATAGGCAACATGGGGTATAAATGATTGACTGTCCTGACTTTATCTCCATGTTGTGGTCATGATTAGCCATTGTGCAGAAGTATGTGACCTTAAACACCAATAAATAAATACATTCCCCATATGAAACCCGAAAATAAAACTGTAAGATAGAACATAACAAGGGTGGTGTATGGGAATCGGTGACCCGTGTGGGTGGTTTTCACGTATTTTACGAGCGTCATAGAAATGCTTAAAATATAGGAAAAACTCCCTTCAAGGGTCATTTGATTCCTGTCCTTGGTACTCGACCTGAATTGTGTTCTGTATTTGAAGCGTGATTAACTCCGTGCATGCTGCTGGCGGATATTCCTACCGAGGATACAAAATCCCTTGCCACTCACATAAGTCAAATTTTTCGGCACATTTAACCGAATTTCACCCCTGTAAATTGAATGAACTTTTCAGCCAGTGATTCCTTTAGATAAATTTAGATGAATTTTTCATCAAATCTAGTCATGGCTGCTTTAGAGCAGCCATGTCTAGATTTGATGAAAAATATTTTGAAAATACTCGGGAGGTTGAGAGTTGAAATTGAAGTGAATGAAGCTTAGATTTTTAAAGAAAAATATCACCCTTGACGGTCTGTTTACTTTCTTGTGTGACATCTGCTGTTTTGTGTCGAAGCATTTCATTGGCTCAAAGTAGCATTCCATTGCCTCGCACGAATCTCTGAGTCATCAATAGAAATATGTAACAACCAATCAGATGCATTCTTTCATGCTGTAGGCCACATTCTATACATGGTATTCATATTTTTCAATGCTTGTATTCTATTAGGTAACGTTGAATACCCTTCACCCCCATTGCCCATGTGGGGGGGGGGGGGGGGGGGGGGGGGGGGGAGGGCACGGTGACGTCGTGTGCTGCACGTCGATGGTGCCCTTGTCTTCAACCAATGCTAACTCTGCTTGTGTGGAGTTGGTATGTTGGGGAGCTGACAGCTGCTCGGTGGTTCTCTCTGGGTACTCCGGCTTCCTCCACTTGTAAAACTGTCGAGGTCATGATTAGCCATTGTGCAGAAATATGTGACCTTAAACACCAATAAATAAATATAAATAAATAAATCTGACTTCCGTCAAGGGAGTGAACAACAATTTTAACCGATTGTCTATAACCTAAAAAACTAACTCTAATACGAATATTTCAACATAATAATTATGTTATGAAATAAAACTGCTTTGAGAAGTTCTGAAGAAATTTATGGTATGGTTGGCTGTTTGGTGTTGTGCTAAACCGCACAATTTACAATTGTTTCATCCCCATGTATTTGGGGCGATTATTTTTAAATAAAACTTAAAAATGATTCTTGTTTCTTTTAGTATTTTCAAAATCATTTTACAACCTATATTATTACACATGATCATACAGTTGAGCCCAGTCAATTGATTATTCCACAATGGAATAACCCTCTTAATTGCATATAAATTCTAAAGACCAAACCATTTACCATACCTTCAATACAAATTTGACCTGTTAACCATTTAACCGACACACAGGATATAAATATTAATTTTTAGCTTAACTTGACATAGTCAAGATAAGCTATTGCCATCACGCGTGCGGAAGTCTGTTAGTCTGTGAGTCTGTTAGTCTGTGAGTCTGTGACGTCTGTTCACATTTTCCTTTAGCACAGGCTACACCCCGAAGTTCTTGTCTGATCATCACGAAATTTCATATGCAGGTTTGGGGTCATGTCTAGATGAGAACGTCCCCTTTTGGTCACGATCGGGCAACCGGTATGGCTGCCCGAGCCCAAAACCCGAAAACCATTAGCACAGTCTACAGGTCGTATTTATGAAGGGATTTCATTGTAACTTGGTAGGATGCCTCTGTATAGTTCCTAGATGAGAACGTCCCCTTTTGGGCATGATCTATCAACCGTGATGGCTGCCCAAGCCCGAAACCCAAAAACTTTTAGCACAGTCTGCAGGTCATGTTTAATGTGGAGGGATTTCATTGTAACTTGGTAGGATGACTCCTTATGATGTCTAGATACGAATTTCCCCATTTGGGCATGATCTGCCAACCGTGACGACTGCCCGAGCCCAAAACCCGAAAACCTTTAGCACAGTCTACAGGTCATATTTATTGAGGAATTTCATTGTAACTTGGTGGGTTGACTTCATACAATGTCTAGATGAGAAAGTCCCCCTTTGGACGTGATTGGGCAACTGTGACGGCTACAGGAGCCCGAAGCCCGAAAACCTTTAGCACAGTATAGAGGTCATATTTATGAAACGATTTCATTGTAACTTGGCAGGATGACTCCAAATAATGTCTAGATGAGAACGTCCCATTTTGATCGCGATCATGCAGCCTTGATGGGTGCCCGAGCCCAAAAACCTTTAGCATAGGCAAAAGGTCATATTTATGGAAGGATTTCATTGTAACCTGTTGGGTTGACTCCATATAATGCCTAGATGATGACATCCCCTTTCGGTCGTGATTGGTCAGTTGTGATGGCTACAAGTGCCCGAAGCCCGAAAACCTTGAGCACAGTCTACAGGTCATATTTATGAAGGGATTTCATTGTAACTTCTTAGGATCACTCCAGATGATGCTCAGATGAGATTGTCCCCTATGGTTGCGATCATTCACCCATGATGGCTGCCCGAGCCCGAAGCCCGAAAACCTTTAACACAGTCTACAGGTCATATTTATGAAGGGATTTCATTGTAACTTGGTAGGTTAACTTCATATAATGTCTAGATGAGAACGTGCGATCATTCACCCATGATGGCTACCCGAGCCCGAAGCCCGAAAACCTTTAGCACAGTCTACAGGTCATATTTATGAAGGGATTTCATTGTAACTTGGTAGGTTAACTTCATATAATGTCTAGATGAGAACGTCCCCTTTTGGACATGATTGGGCAACTGTGACGGCTAAAGGTGCCCGAAGCCCGAAAACCTTTAGCACAGTCTACAGGTCATATTTATGAGGGGATTTCATTGTAACTTGGTAGGATGACTCCAAATAATGTCTAGATGAGAACGTCCCCTTTTGATCGCGATCATTCAGCCTTGATGGGTGCCCGAGCCCAAAAACCTTTAGCATAGGTAAAAGGTCATATTTATGGAAGGATTTCATTGTAACCTATTAGGTTGGCTCCATATAATGCCTAGATGATGACATCCCCTTTTGGTCGTAATTGGTCAGCTGTGTTGGCTACAAGTGCCCGAAGCCCAAAAACCTTGAGCACAGTCTACAGGCCATATTTATGAAGGGATTTCATTGTAACTTCATAGGATCATTCCAGATGATGCCCAGATGAGATTGTCCCCTTTGGTTGCGATTATTCAACCATGATGGCTGCCCGAACCCGAAGCCCGAAAACCTTAAGCACAGTCTACAAGTCATATTTGTGAAGGGATTTCATTGTAACTTGGTAAGTTGACTTCATATAATGCCTAGATGAGAACGTCCCCTTTTGGACATGTTTGGGCAACTTTGACGGCTAAAGGTGCCTGAAGCCCAAAAATCTTTAGCACTGTCTACAGGTCATATTTAAGAAGGGATTTCATTGTAACTTGGTAGGTTGACTCCAAATAAGGTCAAGATGAGAACGTCCCATTTTGGCCGTGATCATTCAGCCTTGATGGGTGCCCGAGCCCAAAAACCTTTAGCATAAATAGGTTATATTTATAGAAGGATTTCATTGTAACATTGTTAGATTGACTCCATATAATGCCAAGATGATGACATCCCCTTTTGGTCGTGATTGGTCAACTGTGATGGCTACAGGTGCCCGAAGCCCGCAAACCTTGAACACAGTCTACAGGTCATATTTATGAAGGGATTTCATTGTAACTTCGCAGGATCACTCCAGATGATGCCCAGATGAGATTGTCCCCTTTGGTTGCGATCATTCAACCATGATGGCTGCCCGAGCCCGAAGCCCGAAAACCTTTAGCACAGTCTAAGGTCATATTTATGAAGGGATTTCATTGTAACTTGGTAGGTTGACTTCATATAATGTCTAGATGAGAACGTCCCCTTTTGGACACGAGTGGGCAACTGTGACGGCTTCAGGGGCCCAAAGCCTGAAAACCTTTAGAACAGTCTACAGGTCATAATTATGAAGGGATTTTATTGTAGCTTGGTAGGATGACTACAAATAGTGTCCAGATGAGAACGTCCCCTTTTGGTCACGATCATTCAGCCTTGATGGCTGCCCGATCCCAAAAACCTTTAGCATGTCTGTAGGTCGTATTTATGGAAGGATTTCATTGTAACTTGTTAGGTTGACTCCATATAATGCCTAGATGATGACATCCCCTTTTGGTCGTGGTTGGTCAAATGTGATGTCTACAGGTGCCTGAAGCCCGAAAACCTTTAGCACAGTCTACAGGTCGTATTTATGGAGGGATTTCATTGTAACTTGGTAGGTTGACTTCATATAATGTCTAGATGAGAACGTCCCCTTTGGACGCAATTGGGAAACTGACGGCTACAGGGGCCCGAAGCCCGAAAACCTTTAGCACAGTCTACAGGCCATATTTATGAAGGGATTTTAATGTAACTTGATAGGATGACTCATTTTGGAATAATTTCATTGTAATTTTGTTGATATATGTTAACTGTGAGGGCCACATATATTAACTGTGAGGTCATATTAACCCACCCCTCAGCTCTTTAGTACAGTGTACACCTCATATTATTTTTATCATAAACATAGCACACAGGGAACAGAAATGAACATATTCCCAATTATCACAATTCTTGTCTTATTTCATAATCCTTTCATAAACATTGAACATTATCCTTTTCATCAAACACAACACACAAGTTAAGCTACAGTGTCATTGACACTTTCATTTTAATTATTGTTTTTTTTTAATTTTTCCAAAATTAAAACCATATCATGTGCCCCCATCATTGGAATGAGCTCAACGATTAATTAATGATTATTAATTTTTTTTTTTTTTTTTCAACTGTGCACTTTGTAAATTTCGTAGGCAGTTGTGACCGATTCTTTAGGTAAATGATGATTAACTGCATATACATTATAGAGTAAATTCTTGGGAGTGCCAAATTTTAACATTGGCGATAATCAAGAAAATATTTAGTTTTAAAATGTTTATCTCCCAAACCACAGCTACCGATGCTTCCATATTAGATTTATAGCATGTTTGTGTGGATGATTTTGTTTGAATCAAGGCCCTTGGTCATTCAAGGTCTTTGGTCATCTTTAGAAATGTTATCAAGCTCGTAGAATTTAACCCTTTATCTATTGAATCAACTGCATCTGCCCACGTAATATACAAAATGGAGTTGTTGAAAAATTATTTTTCAAAAAATTTCAACAGAACCATATTATGTGACCCATCATTGGAACGAGCTCGATGAGTCACATGAATTGATTTTGTTAAAAAATTTTGAAAAACTTGAAAATTATTATTTAACCCTTTACCCAACAAATTGCCCGCATCCGCCCGCGTAATATGCAAATTCAGTAGCTGAAAAAAATATTATTTTTTGAAAATTTTCAACAAAACCATATCATGAGACCCCTCTTTGGAACGAGCTCATCGAGCTCGTTCCAAAGAGGGTTCACATGATATGGTTTTGTTGAAATTTTTTGAAAAAACTGTTAAAAATGATATTTAAAATAATAAATTTTGAAATCGTCTGCGTTGGGTATAAAGGGTTAAAAAATTAATTTTGATAGTTGCATTGGGTGAAAGGCTAACACTGTTAGTAATGGGAAAAACTTTAAAAATATCTTCTCACAATCCACTAGACCAGATTCTACACTGGGGTCAATTGTGGGAAACACTAAAAATTCACCTGTTCACAAACCAATGGTCCCAATGATTTATCTCTGAAATTTTACATCTTCAGGGGTGTGTAGTTTTTCAGTTTTTTTATCTGATTTCAGTTTTTAGCTCACCTGACTGAAAGTCAGTGTGACCTGTTGTCATCACTTGGTGGCCGTCGTTCGTCTACCATTAACTTTGCTTTATCAGTCTTCTTTTTCAGAACCACTGGCCCAAACCCAACAAAACTTAGCAAAAATTATCTTTAAGGGATACACTTCCAAGTTTGTTTGAGAGAAGTTGCTAAGCCCAGTGGGCTGGGAGTAGTGCCCCAAAAGCCTAAAATTCTTCCAAACTTTTCTTCTCATAAACCACCAGTCACAATGATTTGAAATGTACCGTAGTATGCATGTTCCTTGTGTGTTCAAGATTCAAGTTTCTCCAAAGCAAGTTTCTTGGGCAATATTTGGAGTGGTCATTAAAAAACGGACATACTTTTTCAGAGTGTTTTTGGTGATGGCATTATACACGCTTGTACAAGGTCACACTTCATCTGCGTCCATTATTCTGATATCCTTACACTGTTAGCCTTATTTCTCTGTTGCTTCCTCCCTTTGACCCAATTTTTGTTCCTTCTAGACAAACTGTTCCAGGTGAGCATTTTAGGCTCGGTTGAGCCTCTGGTTTTCATACCAAAAAACATAGAGGATTATCTAATGTTTTTGAGTGGATACCAAAATTTATCTCACTTGTGACCGATACAAATGTTTATTTAAATAACCATTTGTCTCGGTCACAAGTGAGATAATTTTCTGTATTCACTCAAAAGCACTAGATTTTCTTTTTAATATATGCTTTTTATAAGAATCTGATAATTCCACTCGTTTCAACCATGAATTGATGCATGAAGGTAAACAGCGCATTGAATCATTGATACACGGAAGTGATTTGATCGGTACTCGGAACAGATACCGTCTTACGATCTGATTCAGTTGGCTGGTTTCTAGTCCAAACATGGCCTGAAAGTCTGTAATATAAGTTTTTGGTTTGGTACGTCCTTTGAAAGGACGTACCAAACCAAAAACTTATATTACAGACTTTCAGGTGATGTTTGGACTAGCGGGTTTCATGCATCAATTCAAGGTGAATACGTCTTGAATTATTGCTGGAAATGGTTGGTGTCCACTCAAAAACACTAGATTTTCTTTTCATTATATGTTTCTAGAACAAACTGATCATTTCCAGTGATAATTTGACTCGTATTCACCTTGAAGTTATGCTTTGAAAGCCACCATTTTGTTTGATACAGTGAAAATGAAAATTTCTATATCTTCACAGGGGTGAATACGATTTCTATCTTTCCACAATTTCTTCGATAATCTATCGTTTGGCGTATAATAAATTTTGTTAGTCCTTGAATGCATGCCTCCTTGGTTCATGAACTGATTTTGATACAACTTTTCATGCATGATCACTAGCAAGTTGACACGCATACTTCCAAATTTTCAGGTATCGATAATTTAAATTTTTAACAGAATTATCTCCTTAGTGTGTACTTCATTTGTACCCAATTCCTTCTAGATTTTGCGGAAACTTCTCATGTATAATTACAGTAGAATCCTCTTAACTGAAAATCCATTTTGCCAGTGAAAATAATTCAATTAACAGGAGTATACAATTAACAGGGATTTGGTCAGTTTCCTGTGTTCTGGAGGTAAACTGAGCATTTATTCTGTTATATGTTGTTTGACAGAGCTCATAGAACTCTGTCAAACAAGATATAATAGAATAAATGCCTGTATAGGATGTAGTGAGGCCAAAAAGGTTGATAAATAAGGGGAATTTGGTGCATGTCACAGTAATTTTTTCAACATATTACAAAAACTTATATACAATTAACAGGAGTTTACTCTACAACCCATATGCAATTAACAGATCAAATGGTATATGGTTTTGTGTTTGAAAATTATATTCAATTAACAGGGATATACAATTAAGAGATATCCAATTAAGTGGGCTCCACTGTACTAGTATGTACCTGACCTTAAATTTCTTCCCAATTTGTGAGAATCAGTTTTGATTCCCGAAAACTCCAGTTGTGAGCTGTTGTGAGAATCAATTTTCAGTTCTCAATTCAGAATTTGATAGGTACTGTTTGTTATGCCCTCGACCTCCGAAGGATGATTCTGGGGTATCTAGTGAAGTCCTCCATCTGTCTGCCTGTCCAGCTGCACATCTGTCCGTACAAACATTTTGGATTGTAATTTCAAATCCATCGGTCGAATTTGGATCTCCTTTGGTATGCTGATAGCCCTGGATAGGGAAACGGATTCTGTCCCATAATTTTTCCAAGAGTTATGGACCTGATCACTCTTTCAACTTAAATTTTTTTTTTGTCCCACAGTACCTTTAGCCCAACTTCAAACATGCCTACAGGTCAGAGGCAGTGGCCCTTGCTTTGTATAGCCCTTGTACCCTTGACCTTCTGAGAGAAACCAGTTCATAATCCTTAATAAAAAACAAACCTTATATTTACAGATAAAAATATTTACTGAAGTTTACCCGTAAAGGACCCAGTTCCAATTTTTGTGAGATTCTTATCTTATACTTAAATGTATAACAGGGGGCGCGGTGGCGTCGCAGTAACCGGTTCTCGTCAGATCACCGAAGTTAAGCAACGTCGAGCGCGGTTAGCAGTTGGATGGGTGACCATTTCAGCGACTGATTCGTGCTCCTGCGTTGTGTCCTTGGGCAAGGCACTTCACCCCGATTGCCTACATGGGGGCACGATGACGCTGTGTACTAAGGCGTACTGCACGTCGATGGTGCGCATGCCTTCAACCAATCTAACCCTGCCTGTGCCGCAGTTCAGAGTTACAATGTTGGTGAGCTGACAGCTGCTCGTCGTTGCTCGGTGGTTCTCTCCGGGTACTCCGGCTTCCTCCACCCATAAAACTCTCACCAACATGATATGACCCTGGCTGTTAATGTGTCGTTAAACCCTAATAAATAAATAAATAAATAATAATAACAAACAAACAAAATGTAGAACGCATTTTCCAATACACAGGCTTGTGGTAGTTACTGTACCTTGGCAGTGGTGTCTTGTGGAGTCTTAGCTGCCTATACTTGTGAAGTCTTGGCTGCCTGTATAGGCAGCCAAGACTTCACAAGACACCACTGCTAAATCGAAGTGTTAACATGTAATGGGGTGGCAACAAGGAAGGAGAATTCTCCATGCCTTTAAGGACACTTTTAGATTCTATGATGAGAATCAAATAAATATTTTGCTTGAATCAAAGTTGATTCTCATTGTTTTGCTTATGAGAATCATGTACGAGAACTGATTCTGATTCTCGATGAATTTTATTTCCGGTGTACTTACTGCCCAGTGGTTCATTTTGCAACTATTTTAACTGAATCATCTCCTCATACACGTAAATTGTTATTGATGTATTTATTGGTGTTTAAGGTCACATACTTATGCACAATGGCTAATCATGATGACCGTGACAGTTTTACGGGTGGAGGAAGCCGGAGAGAACCACCGAGCAACGACGAGCAGCTTCCAGCTCCCCAACATTGTAACTCTGCACTGCAGCACAGGCAGGGTTAGATTGGTTGAAGACATGCGCACCATCGACGTGCAGTACGCCTTAGTACACGGCGTCATCGTGCCCCCACGTGGACAATTGGGGTTAAGTGCCTTGCCCAAGGATACAACGCGGGAGTCCGAATCGATGGCTCAGACGGTCACCCATCCAAGGACTAACCGGACTCGACGTTACTTAACTTCGGTGATCTGACGAGAACCGGTTACCGCAACGCCACCGCGCACCCACGTAAATTGTTATGTTGATCTTTGAATGTAGGGGAGCGCGGTGGCTCAGTAGGTAGAGGTGAAGGCTGCAAGCCGAGAGGTCCTCGGTTTGAATCCCACCTGCGGCAACCGCGTTGTGTCCTTGGGCAAGACACTTGATCTCCACTGTCCGTGTGGGGGCACAGTGGCGTTGTGTACTAAGGCGTACTGCACGTCGATGGTGCACTTGTCTTCAACCAATGCTAACCCTGCTTGTGTGGTGTTAGTATGTTGGGGAGCTGACAGTTGCTCGCCGTTGCTCGGGATTCTCTCCGGGTACTCCGGCTTCCTCCGCCCATAAAACTGTCACGGTCATGATTAGCCGTTGTGCATACTATGTGACCTTAAACACCAATAAATAAATAAATCTTTGAATGTAATTAGTGTGTGCTAAACACCCAAGGTTTCGGAACTGAATTCAATTGAACTATTTTTTTCAGATGATCAGTAACAAGAAAACACATGAAGAAGGACTGCATTCTGACTTTTTAATTAAATTACATTGTGGTGCATTCAAGTTCATTATTGATTTCTGCAGAAAAATGAAACAGTTCAGATAATAACTGTTGGCCCCGAATTTTAAAAAAAACAATTTCTCATCATCTGATGGATCGAACTGATAGATGAAGGGTATTTAGCTTCCTTTTGAGGAGTATGGTAAGATTTGTTGATAGGAAGTTTGAGGGGCAATACAGTGGAGCCCACTTCATTGGGTATCTCTTAACTGAATAAACCTGTTAATTAAATATAATTTCCCAACACAAAACCGTTTACCATACTTCCAGTACAAATTTGACCTGTTAATTGAATATAGGTAATAGAGTAAATTCCTGTTAATTGAATAAAAAAATCTTGTAACCTGTTGAGAAATTACCCCTGACTCTCCCCAGTTTTCCTTTGTTTATAGACCTTAGACCTATTTGGTCTCAGTACATCCAATACAGGCATTTGATCTATTATATATTGTTAAACAAGTTCATGGAGCTCTGTCAAACAAGATAAAATAGAATTAATTAGTTTATCTCCAGCTTACTATCCACCATAGTATTATTCCAAAAGAGGTTCTATCACTAAACCTAATGTGCCAATGATAGAAACTATAGCCCTCACCGAATTGTTGCTTAGTGTATTACTTATTGTATTAATTATTGTACTAATTAACAAGTCGTATCCCCTGTCTACCTCATTGTATAGTGGTGAGGACGCTACAGAGGTATCACTGTTGAATTCTCCACCCGACAAGTTTCTAATAACTCGCGAATATAGGCCACAGGAATGGGTTTTCGGCCCATGGGGGTTTGGTCTTATCCAACTGTTCGCGAACTGTCGGCTCATCGGCGCTTTTTGTACTCTATGTTCGGGGGGTTTATATGCCCTCTCGTGCATTGGTAGCGTTTCTCTCACAAACCGTATACTATCCACCAAAAACATAGGTTATGACCCCTCGTTGGAACGAGCTCATCGAGCTCGTTCCAATGAGGGGTCATAACCTATGTTTTTGAGACAAAAAATGAGAAAAAATAGTTATTCAAGAATTTTTTTTGCAAGTGTCGTCTGCTTTTCATGTTAGGTAAAGGGTTATCAATATGGGGTGTGATACACTGGACAGCTTGCCTTTCTGTGTGATTATGTAAGATCGTGTGTTCTGTTGGATACCACGGTCATCATTGCTTTGTACGTACTTTTTTAAGACCACTTGTTCTAGTTGGGATACCCTGGGCATCGTGACTTTCCGTGTGATGCAATAATATCATGTGTTCCAGTTGGATACCCTAATCATCGTGGCTTTTCATGTGACTACATTATACAGGGCACGCTAACTGGATGCCCTAACCGTCTTGTCTTTCCATGTGACTATAAAAAGATCACGTGTTCAAGCTGCATACCCTGGGCTACTTGGCTTTCCGTGTGACTAAATAAGACTATGTGTTCTAACTTAACAATGTGGGTTGTGATACGCTGGACAGATTGCCTTTCCGTGTGATTATGTAAGATCATGTGTTCTGGTTGGATACATGGGCATCGTGGCTTTGTATGTGATTTTTTAAGACCAATTGTTCCAGCTGGATACCCTGGGCAGGAAGATTACATTTTCATGTGACTATATTGTGCCGTGTGTTCTGCCTGGATATCCCGAGCAACATGGCTTCCCATGTGACAATATAAGGCCATGTGTTCTAGCTGGATTCCCTGGGTAGGCAGATTGGCTTTCCATGTGACTATATTTGACCATGTGTTCTGGCTGGATACCATGGACATCGTTGCTTTCCTTGTGACTATATAAGACCACGTGTTCTAGTTGGATACCCCGGGCAAGCAGATTGGCTTTCCATGTGACTATATTGAGCCATATGTTCTGGTTGGATACCATGGGCATTTTGACTTTCCAATTGACTATATAAGACCATGTATTCTCGCTGGGTTCCCTCGGCTGGACAGGCAAATTGTTTTCCGTGTGATTATATAAGATCGTGTGTACTGGCCAGATACCATGGGCATCGTTGCTTTCTTTGTGACTGAATAAGACCACGTGTCCTAGCTGGATTCCCTGGGCAAGCAGATTGGCTTTCCATGTGACTATATTGAGCCATATGTTCTGGTTGGATACCATGGGCATTTTGACTTTCCAATTGACTATATAAGACCATGTATTCTCGCTGGGTTCCCTCGGCTGGACAGGCAAATTGTTTTCCGTGTGATTATATAAGATCGTGTGTACTGGCCAGATACCATGGGCATCGTTGCTTTCTTTGTGACTGAATAAGACCACGTGTCCTAGCTGGATACCCTGGGCAGACAGATTGGCTTTCCATGTGACTATATTTGACCATTCATGTGTTCTGGCTGGATACCATGGACATCGCGTTGCTTTCCTTGTGACTATATAAGACCACGTGTTCTTGCTGAATACCCTGGGCAGGCAGATTGGCTTTCCATGTGACTATATTGAGACATGTGTTCTGGCTGAATGTCCTGGTTTGTGGCTTTCCATGTGACTATATAGACCACGTGACTATATTGAGCCATGTGTCCTGGCTGGACACATCAGGCATCGTGGTTTTCCATGTGACTACATAAGAGCTTGTGTCCTAGATGCATACCCTGGGCAGGCAGATTGGCTTTCCATGTGACTATATTTGACCATGTGTTCTGGCTGGATACCATGAACATCGTTGCTTTCCTTGTGACTATATAAGACCACGTGTTCTAGCTAGATACCCTGGGCAGGCAGATTGGCTTTCCATGTGACTATATTAAGACATGTGTTCTCGCTGAATGCCCTTGTTTGTGGCTTCCATGTGACTATATAGACCATGTGACTATATTGAGCCATGTGTTCTGGCTGGACACATCAGGCATCGTGATTTTCCATGTGACTACATAAGAGCTTGTGTTCTAGCTGGATTCCCTGGGCAGACAGATTGGCTTTCCATGTGACTATATTTGACCATGTGTTCTGGCTGGATACCATGGACATCGTGGCTTTCCTTGTGACTATATTTGGCCATGTGTTCTAGCATAATAAATACCCTGAGCAGGCAGATTAGATCTCCATGTGACTACACTGATCCGTGATTGTGTTCTGACTAGATACCATAAATTTTAGCTGGATACTCTTGGCAGGCAAATTGGCTTTCCATGTGACCATATTGAGCCATGTGTTCTGACTAGATACCACGAGCACTGTGGCTTTCCTTGTGACTATATAAGGCCGTGTTCTAGCTGGATACCCTGGGCAGGCAGATTAGATTTCCATGCGCCTATACTGAGCCATGTGTTCTGACTAGATCCCACGAGCATCGTGGCTTTCCTTATGACTATATAAGACCACACGGTCTAGCTGGATACCATGGGTAGACAGATTGCCTTTCCAGTGACTATACTGGGACCATGTGTTCTGGCTGGATACCATGGACATCGTTGCTTTCCTTGTGACTGTATAAGACCACGTGTCCTGGCTGGATACCCTGAGCAGGCAGATTGGCTTTCCATGTGACTATATTTGACCATGTGTTCTGGCTGGATACCCTGGACATCGTTGCTTTCCTTGTGACTATATAAGACCACGTGCCCTAGCTGGATACACTGGGCAGGCAGATTGGCTATCCATGTGACTATATTGAGCCGTGTGTTCTGGCTGGATACCATGGACACCGTCGCTTTCCATGTGACTACATAAGACCATAATGTTCTAGATGGATACCCTGTACATGCAGATTGGCTTTCCATGTGACCTTTTAAGATCAGGTTCCAGATGGATACAATGGGCATCTTGGCTTTCCATGTTACTTAATAAGAACATGTTCTAATTTCTGGTCCGTGTCCAACTCTTTCAATTAAAATGAGGTTGTAGCATGGGGTTTGTACAAGCGGGCAAACGTGTTCTGCTTCGCGACTTCCTAACAAGTTGAATGATTTTGAAGGGTGTGACATCCCTCCCACCCTCAAGAAAAGACTAATTCGTTTTAGCATTACCTCCTGCAAATCATATTTGGTAAGGCTTAAGCCCCATACCCCGGTCATGCATGAAATTCAACTTAAGGAACCCAGTATTTTAACCCTTTACCAAACGTACCGTCAAAACCGACCAGCGCTATTCTCAAAAATCGCCAATTAATTTTCATTATTTTGTCTCAAAAACATAGGTTATAACCCCTCGTTGGAACGAGCTCGTTGAGCTCGTTCCAATCAGGGGTCATAACCTGTGTTTTTGAGTTAAAAAATGAAAACAAATAGTTATTCAAGAATTTTGTTTGCAAGTGTCGTCTGCTTTTCATGTTAGGTAAAGGGTTAAAGCTTATTATATTCATTTGACCATACACAGAAATGTTCTTTCTTCTTGTACTTTTTGAAGCTTTCTGTAAATGTGTTTGCGGTCGAGCACATTTGAACATTCGATAACAATTTTGTCAGGAACTGGAAAAAGACAAATTGCCCTGTCTTGGAGTAGCGATTTCAATTAACAAACAAAATACAAATCATTGATGGTAAATTGATTTGGGTAAATCCTGCATCGTCTAAAGTGAAGTATTTCACTTGTGATTTTTGTATTTTCTTGAAGTTGTGATTAAATTCTTTTCCCAAATATAACACTTTATTGATCGAATGTCACGACACTGATAAACTACTGTACCTCTCGCCATGATGAGACAAACCTGAGTGTTTTAAGGGTCAGACTCGGTACCGATAGGAAATGCACAACATTCGAACTTGTGTTCCATGTTTGTTGGCCGTAACCAGGCATCTCTATTAGGGGGTTGGGGTGTGGGTGGACATGGATCTTTTGCTGGTTTATCCAAGCATTTTTATTCTATGGGCACATAACGAAGATCGAAGTCTTGAGTTGAAGAAAGGTATGAAGATGGTGTCCCTCTCGCCTTGGTAGAACCAGGAAGGGGAGTATACTTTTTTTTAAAATGGCACATATTTTTCCAAATTTGGTAAAAAGTGTCCAACGCCTAAATGGTGCGTGTTGGTGATATTTTGTAATTTCACTAGTTGGCGCCCAAACCAGATAGTAGATTTCATGATTTTTAGGGGAGATTGGGGCATGATTCCCCCATGGCCACGCCACTGTTATGGGCATCTCAGCTTCAACGAACCAGCGGCTCAAATCAGCCTAAAACGCTCACCTAGTTCAAGTTGTCTAAAGGGAATTGAGACGGTGTAAGTGTGGGGAGTAAGAGCCTCTTATTGATTTGTTTAGTCGCATAAAAACAATCATTTTTTTTTAAATTAGAGCATTTTTTAGCCAGTTTGTATCTTCAACTCATAAAGATACTCTGTAGCATATATAACAAATATCTGTCCCATGCAGCTTAGAAAAAAGGCATCGGATTTTTTTTTTTTAATGGGTTTGGGACATTTTTTTTTTTTTGTATGTATATGTGCATGTTAATCAATAACACTGCACACAAAATTTGGATTAAATTGGTCGATCAGTTCCCAAAATAGAAAAATTGGGGCGCACGGTACAGTCGCCGTTGACTTATCACAACCCATGCGTGGACAGTGATGTCCATGCGTTTACGAGGTAATAAAAATCATCAGCAGCAAAAATTACATTAATGAAGCACCGGGTTGTACCCTCAAACGGACTCTTTGATGATATCCCGTATGCAATCCTTCCCAATTTCTCCGATAAGCACACCAACCCTCTCTTTTGTGACTTCCAACAATCATATATCCGTTTCATTCCCGCATTCCACTTCTCCATTCTATCCCCAGTGAATCTATTCTGCCAGATTAGTATTTTGGATATTCCAATAGAAAATTTTCTAGTCTCCACTTCTAAATTACACATTTGGCACTCATTTTCACTGTCTTTCCCACTTTTCCCCAAAGCTCCAGCATCTGCAACCTCAGCTTAAACTGCAGTGCCCCCCCCCCCCCCCCCCACACACACCCCCCAAGGTGCCATCAAGGTACTCTTCCAAACCTGACTTCTCTTTATCCTGCAGACCACCGAAATACCTCTTTGTTTCCACCCTGAATATAAAATCTTGTAATCTGTGAAGGAATTACTCTGGCTTCCACTGAATTCCCCACATTTACAGATATTTTGACCTAAATATACATCCAACATAGGTATTTAATCTATTATACCTTGTTTGACAGAGCTCAATGAGCTCTGTCGAACAAGATATAATAGAATAAATACTCAGTTTATAACTAGAAGATGGGAGCGCGGTGGCTTAGTGGTTACGGCTTGAACTTCGAACCGAAAGGCGTCTTCGGTTCAATCCCCGCCAGTGATTACACTGTTGTATCCTCGGGCAAGGCACTTCATTTCGATTGCCCATGTGTGGCGCTGTGTATACTAAGGCGCACTGCACTTCGATGGTGCACTTGTCTTCAACCAATGCTAACCCTGCTTGTGTGGAGTTAGTACGTTGAGGAGACTAGCAGTTGCTAGGTGGTTCTCTCCCGGCAGGTACTCCGACTTCCTCCGCCCGTAAAACTGTCCGACTCGAGGTGACCCTGCACACTAAAAACTAAAGTGTTAAAACTGACACTTTCAAGGTGTTAAACCCATTCTAACTGTTAGGGTTTGATTTTAACACTCAAAGTGCAATGCTTTAAGCACTTAGACATTACAATCGTCAGACATCTGAAACTTGAATGGATGGAACTTTCCATGTGTCTAGCATTGGTGGTTCTTCCAGAATCGTCCATAATTTGATTTGCGCTTGGTGGGTACATAATTAAAAGGACACAACGCAGATGACGCGGATCAGGCTCGAGAGTTCGAGCCTGATCCGCGTCATCTGCGTTGTTTCCTTTTAAGTGTCGCGGCATTACACTTGTCAAGTGGTATTATTGTAACACCTGTCAAGTTCTGGGACATCTACACTTGAACAAAGTGCTAGTTCAGCACTTGGTAAGTGTTAAATACAGCACTTCAAGTGTAGTTTTTAACACTTTAGTTTTTAGCGTGTGGTTGTCGAAAGTGTTGTTAAACTCCAATATAATAAATAACTAGAAGATAGGAAAATGACACAATTCCTGTTAATTGAATACTCCTGTTAATCGAATATTGTTTTTCTGCTGGCAAAGAGGCTAATCTATTAACAGGGTTCCATTGTACACGGTACTCCTAAAGAAACCCACACCAAATATCAAAACTTATTCACGTGCATAAATCTTGAAATATGAGAATCAGTGACTTTTTTCTATTTTTAGCACTTGGGGTTCCCACGGGGATGTGAAAAAAAAGATGTCAGCAGAAATTATATGTCACTAAATAACATCAGCACATTTGGTTCAAATCGGACAAAAAATTCTGAAAATAAAAATTTTGGGCGTGCCCGTAACTTCTGCCTCAATCACTGTACACAGCAAAATGGTACGTCTTCTAAAAAAATTGAAACCACAAGCAAAGTTTCCTCTACTGGACCTCCGGGTTTAACCTCGGAGGTCCATTAGCTGAATTTTCTTATTGTTCTAAACGATTTTTCTTATTTTCGATTTATTATTTTTCGAGTTAAACTGGACGACATGGGTGTTTTCTCGGCAACTTTCTACACCAGCACTAAATGTCAGACTTCTCTCATTTAGCTTTGCAGTCGATCAGCGTCAAACCAGAAATGGCAAGTAAAAGTCAACTATAAAATAAACATTACAAATATATTGGTCCGGTCCCCGCCGAGTCTGCCGCATCACTTCCGACAGTCCTAATTCACATGAAAATTGGGTGGCTATCTTCTGAGGACGAGCTGATTTTGTTTATCACCTCAACCAAAACCCCGATAAAAACAATCCAGGTGGATCGAGAAACAAACGGCACTTCCCATAAGGCAAGTGGAGTCGCTAATGGGGATTTAGGCCGTGTGTGAACTCCCCCCCCCCCCCCCCCCTCCCACCCAATATTTTTTTTCCATCCGGGTCATTTTTATCTGGGTAGGAGTCTTAGATGTTGATTCGCTCATGCTTGTAATCATGCACTTTCTAACATAACTAGAGTTGCTTCTTGGTTTTTTATGTAACACATGTAGTACAAATTGTCCCCTGAGTTCCAGGTTGCCCTATGTGCCTACTGGCACATAGGGCAACCTGGAACTCAGGGGACGAAATGGAGATCCGAGGTCTGTAGTACCGATTCGCTTTGTTGGGAGCCCAGCATGATAAATTTGGAGTACCGACACGGAACGTGTTAATTGATTACAGGGCCGACAGAGGAAATTAGAGCCACAGGGTTTATTCTGTGACGGGCCCGCTTTTAAAAGTGTCGGGATTCTGTTGCAAATGTCCAAGGCATCTGCTGCGAGTGTCGAAGGCACGGTCGATGATAGGCAGAGACGTGGCTAGAGGTTTCCGACTGGGGAGGGGGTGTAGGGTTGTGAATTTCAAACTAGGGGGAGGGACCGGGAGAGGGGAACCCCCTTCCGGTCCCTCCCCAGTTGGAAAATGATTACCGAGAAATATTTTAAAAATGAAGCCATG